>CM040123.1:170200309-171400309 GCA_022559845.1 Amorphophallus konjac | reverse complement strand
TTATGTCTGATACCTACCCGCTGGCCGCAGACGACTTATGTGAGAGCACAGGGGCATGAGCTCCAACGGCAAATTCTTATTATAAAATTTATAAAGGTTTTTTTAGTTTTGAGTTGTGTTCATTGTAAAAGGAACTCCTTTCATGATGGGTACATAGAATATTTGTATCATATTGAAAATTAAGAAAAAATGTGAGTACTTATATTATCAAGACTCCTTCGTAACTTGTTCCAAAGAACAAGGAGAGGCCACGGTAAATCTCACACACACACACACGCACGCGTGCGTGCATGCCACACCGGGTCGGGCCGCCGCGTCACATACTCGGGGAGTTCCTTTTTGTTGATGAGGTTTTTGGGAATGAAGTTGTAACGACATTTATTGGGTCTTGGATCATATTCCCGTAGATTGCGGATCTTATTCAAAAATTAAATAATAGATCTTCATATCCCTAAATGATTTTTATGGTAATTACTTCAGATCCATGGTGGCGAGATGTGTGGTCTAGTGTTTTTCAAAAAAATTTGAGTCAGAATCATATTTCTTGAGAATTTTTCAGAGCTTAAATGAAATTTCTAAAGTTAATATATAAAATTAGAAAATATGAAAACAAAAAAATCTATTTAAACTCCCCCACCGTCTCTCCCTCATCTTTCGACTCTCCCTCACTCTCTCGTCACTCTCTCTCTTGATGAGTAGTACGTGTGAATCTAGAGGGGGGGTGAATAGATCTCCACTAATAAAACTTGCCTAATTAAAAATTTAGAAAACAGTAGAACTGATTAAACTCGGTTGCAGATCAGAAATCAAATTGACTGTGAGTAAAATGGTAGATGATGCACAGATTAAACGTTTGAGCCTATGAAGGAGGTAGAAGAGATGGATCAAGCCACACGATCGTGCATACCACTGCTTAGAGATTTTTAGGTGGTTCGACTGCTATCTAACAGACCTACATCCACCCCCCATCAACCCGGTGAGGATTTCACTCTTGGCCAAAGTGAAACACACACACACGCAGAGCTAGTCCGCTACAACCTGTTGACAAATAACTTGACTCGAGGAATAGGCTCCTCGACCACACACACGGCTGCTGGGCAGCCACACACACTACGATCTCTAAAATAGAGTATCAGAAAAAGTTGAAGTCTCAACGACTACACACGGAAAGCAGATGAAGAGTTTTAGAAAGAAAACAAAAAATCAAAACAAAGAAACACAAATGTAGCTTTTGATAGAAATCATGTAGCTGAAAATGTAGATCTAGACTCAGATCTGAAATCTGCTCCGCCTCTCTAATCAGTGGCCGGACAATGACTTGGGGAAGAAGACTCTCAAATCACTCTCAAATTTTCCCTCTCAGTATCAGGATCGCACAGACCAACTGCTAGAAAGCTCTCCCTTCTTTTCTTCCTCTCAAGTGCTCTTCGAAAAGCTTAGGGCATCTCGCGGCGTCTCCTTCTTCTCCAGGGCGAATGCTGTTATTTATAGCAGAGAGTAATGGATAATTCTGATTTTCCAAGCCATTTTCTGATTGGTCCATCTCAAAACTGGAATATTCTTACCTAGGACCTTTCCAGTAATCGAGCCACGTGTCCTGGAGGGGTGTGCCAATGATTGGGAAGAGAAATCGCGTGATTGCTTAAAAGCTCACGTGCTTGTACGGCTAGCCTCTGATTAGTCAACTGAGTAAACAATTTTGTTGACTTGAACTTCCATGTCTGTCGACTTGAGCTTGTCATTACTATGACTCTTGAAACCATGGTCTGTCGTCTCAGTGCTGTGAGCTTCAGACGAAATCAGTCGACCTAGTTGACTAATAGGTCGACTTAGTGACTCCTTTCGAGATCATCACTTCAGTCGAGCTAAGCAAGTCTGTCGACTTAATGGAGACCATTGATCTTCAACGTCTGCTGACTAAGTCTTTCATTAAGGTCGACACAATGTTGAATTTGATGTTGCTTCTTGTTTCCTCTGTCGACTCTTCTTCACATTTGTCGACTCTTCTTCACATCTCTCGACCGAATTGAAGATTGGTCGACTGTTTTTTTTCCTTTTCTCTATCGACTCTTATGTTGCCGGTGAAATAGTCTTCCACACTCTGCCATCTTCATTCAATTTTGTTGACAAACACAATATGGCCTCTTGAGCTTCTCGTTCTATGTCCTTGTGTCTTGCCATAATCCTCAAGTTATTCAGGACTCTCTTGTCTTTCTGCTGATGTCTGTCGACTTGAGACTATCTTGGTCCACTGACTTTCCTTTTAGCTGATGTCTGTCGACTTGAGACTCTCTTGGTTGACTAAATATTGATTTGGTCGACTGATGTACTTGACATTGCACTGGTCAACTGAATTTCTTGAGAATTAGACACTTAATAAGTTTTTCAGAACACTTCATACACCCTGACCTTGACATATTTATCTAAGTTGCATGCACAAGATCAGACTAATATTTCATAAGTCATAGTTAGACATCATCAAAACATAGAACATAACATCTCTCTCCCATTTCTCACCTTCGAGCGGCCGATGGCAGCGAGGGGGGCGAGCGGATGTAGAGGTGGCGACAGTGTGCATCGGGATCGAGAGCGAGGAATGGCAGTGGAGTAGCGTGGCAAAGCTTCACGAAGTTCATGAGTCGGCCACGGGAGATCTCATTTGTTTCACGTGGAATCAAGGTTATAGCACAATAAGGCATTATAAGAGGTAGGGGATGGATCCCTACCACTCATGTGCATTTTCCCTCGCGCTTCCATGCTACGGCGAGGCCAAGAGTGGGAGTTATTCTTATTTTGGGAAAAAATCATGTTTTGGGTCGAGCGACGGTTTTGATCGAATCATGGACGATTGATTCATAGTTTGGACATGGTTTCTTGGATGTATGAATGCTCGGGGATTAATTCCCTTTGCTTTCCCCTTCAATGGCGTGTGGAATCGCCCTCTACATTTAGCCCTCTTGGGACACACCCATTAGAAGGTTGCCAAGGTGATGGCCGCCTCCTAGTTTGCTGGGCAGCTAGTAGTCTGGCCGCCCAGATTGCAAGGTGGCTACAAATGTGGCCACCCAGACCCCTGAAACCCTGGCTAACAAGGCGGCCAAAGTGGTGGCCGCCCAGTCTGTTGGGCGGCCAAAGACCTAGCTGCCCAGCCTAGGGGTGGCCCAAAGGAGGGCGGCCAGTGATCTGGCCACCCATGGCCACCCAATCCTGAAGGTGGCCAGTGGTTTGGCTGCCTTATCCCTAGATCCAATGACATCGCATTTCACTCGACTCTATCCTCTATGGTGTCCATGGTTAGTGTGATTTCACAAAAAGCGTGCCCATGTGATTTTGTAAGTTTCAATATTTCTATATAACTATTAAGGGCCACCCCTATATGATTTATAGGGAGTCTTTCTTAGATAAATAGTTTAATAGCGGAAGCTTGCTCCCACGTAACTTTAATAGGCCGGTAATCACTAGTCTCTATCATCTAGTCCTAGGAAGTTCATCAGTACCTGGTAGTGTAGTGCCGTGGTTTACAGTGGTTCAGGTGCATGGGTACGCACATTCTAGACATTCCCACGAGACTACGGAAGACATCATTTTACTATTACACTACGTTGAGGGCATTTCGTGTAGGACCAGGTGAGACTGCCTAGTGTGTATGATGCTCCTTCTGCAGAGGTGAGACCGCTTAAGCGAATGTACCTTAGTTAGGAGAAGTGTACGTTGTTGGTGGGCACAGGGGCGCATACCCCGTGTCAAGTAGCTGGATACAGCCGTGTTGTTGTGTGCAATGGCACGGATCCTAGCCAGTCCCAGGGTGAGGTGTGCATGTGTGTTTCCTTGCCCCTCCCGAGACCGAGTGTGGCAGCACATGCATAAGACATGGGCACAGTATAAGACGTCTGTGGACGCATCTAGCCTAGTTGTGTATATATGAGTGACAGACCCTATGTGTAGCACACCACCCTATACTCAGCCCAGTATATCACTCTCATCGAATATAGGAGGCAATGCCATAGTGGGAACCACCCAACAGAACGGAGACGGGTTGAGGTTTGCATGAGTAAAGAGCAAAATTTACAGCGGAAGAAAAAATTTAGTACATCAGCTAAATACGAAATACCACCATCATAATAGTCTAACAGAAATTAAGTTCCAACTTGCTGTTACAACAACCAACCAGAGTTCATAATCTCAAGCCTCTTATAGTTTTTCTCAATCAACCTCAAATGACAGAAAAAGAAAGCTAACAACGGTCACACATGGGCCTCCGGCTCGGACTCACTTGGCTCTAAGTCCTCATCCTCACCAGCGGACTCGCCTGGAAAAATTATCAAGTGTAAGTCTACGAATAGATTTAGCAAGATTCATAAACTCAACGTACCTCTTACACAAGCATAACATACTTGACTATCTTTTAACCGGTACAAATTCCTAAGGCTTACCAGGTTGCAGAAGCTAAACACATGGTTTCAAAAATAAAATACAAGTTTTAAAAATACTGAAATCACATCACGTGGGCAACGCTAATTGATATACAACTATGGACAGGGTATGTAACAGTGCACTAGGCTATACCCAGTCATGTAGTGAAAATGCATAGCAAAATTTTGAACAGGATCCATAAGCCAAGTCTTAGTGAAACCAGTAGTGTCAAGAAGACAACATGTATCTATGTGCAGTCTGAAGGAACTAGAAGTCATAATTGAAAACATTATTCAGAACTAAATGGAACATGTATGCATAAAGGAATAGGGTTCATATCTTACAAGTCAGTTCAGAGGTCAGCTCAAATCTAACCGAACGGATACATATGCCAAATAACATATAACAAAGTCAAATGGGTATAATCTGATCAAAATTTATCGGAAGTTCTAAGCTGAATGGAGGACCCAGACACATTGCTCAAACCACCACTAGAAGGTCATATATAGATACCAAATCACCTAGGCAATGGTGATGAGGTCTTGATTAACTACGCAGAACTGGAGGAAAATCTTCCCCACCTTAACCAGTGGAACTTGTACACCTCCAGAATTTCACCCTCGTACCCTTGGGGTCATAAACATATTGGGCCTCCCCATAGGGACATTTCTACTGTTTGTGTCATGCCCTGAGCGCGGAAGGAATCCAGTACGCGTGATGAGTTTATATCATTCATGTCAATCAAAGCATAAGGAATTCGACCTTATAGACAGAGTACGCAAGAGTAGAGATATAAACCAAATTCTTTATTCATTGAAAATACCAACTGCCTTACATAACTTTTAAATAGGAGAATACCAAATGACAAACTTAGACTCAATAAAGAGAAAAATTACAATGATAGACTCAAGAAAATAGAAAAAAAGACACGACTAGATAGACGCTTCCATGACTAGGTGGCTCTACGCTCTTTACTCATTCCCGTTCCCATCCGATTGATTCTCGTCATCGAAATTACCTGAAAAATATAAAAAAAACACTAGGTGAGCGAATGCTCAGTATGAATTATATCTCAAGATCAAGCTTACTTTAAGTAAATTACATGTTACATGAATGCAAGTCTATCTATGCATGTACGCATGAAAATACCGAGAGAGAGAGAGAGAGAGAGAGAGAGAGAGAGAGAGAGAGAGAGAGAGAGAGAGAGAGAGAGAGAGAGAGTTAATGAACTAGCAAGATTTCTAGATATTCATGTAAAATGTATCAAGATGGTCAAGCATGTAAATATATCAAGTCATGTCATGTGAATTGACTATTATCAAGCAAGTAAATACCCATTCCAGGTCATGCAAGTCATGTCAAGTCAAGTCAAGTACAAGATTGTGGAATGTCATCAATCTAGCAAGTCATGCACTTCGGTGTAATGGCACACCGTGATCAATCAACTCCCATGGGCACACGTACTTTCGGGTGCTCCTCCCAGGATCAAATCGGGCTCTATATGCACAGGCATTGGGTCATGTATATTTTAGACATCCACTATAGTTATAGCCAATATAGAGAGTTCCAAAGGATTAACCATGGTAGGATGATAAGGTTGATTTCACGAATGAAAGAGTTCAAAGGTAGAACTTGAACAAGTATGACACATCATTAAACCTCATGAAAACTAAGACATGTCATGTGTAGACGGTAAAAGAAGCGTCGTCCACCCTCGGGGGAAAGAAACAATGATGCAAAGTAATGATGAAAAGGTGATTGTCAGAGAGGTGGAGACGGCAAGGGACGTCCACCCTCGTCTGTCCTAAGAGATGGAAATGACGAGATCAACTCAAGAAGAGAAAGAACATAAAGGAGAGAAAGGAAAGAAGGATGCGAAACGAACTCCGGTACGTGGCGGAGATAGGGGTCGGAAGACCCTCTCGCGTAAACTAACCCCTTCCCGGTAAGCGTGACTTACCGTTCCACGAGCAGTTTTCCATATACCAGGAAATCCGAGAATCTAAGTAACAGAAATGGGGAGGCACGAAGACTTAAAAATTGCAGCGGTGCATCGTTCTCCAGAAAATTACAAAGACAATACGAACCAAGACATACCACCACAAGACATTGGTCTTTGTGGGGTTCTAACAGCGATGTAATAATATCAACACTAATGAATATATATGTACATATTAGGACCACCGCAAGACATTGGCCTTACGGGGTTTTTATTGCAACATAGATAATAAACATGAATATATATACATAAGACCACCGCGAGATATTACTCTCCACGGGGTTTTTACTGTAATATATATAATGAAAGGCTTCACGAGGAATTACTTCCGTCACGTGCACCTTCGCGAGGAATTACTTCCGTCGCAGGGTTTAGACAGAAATTTAAAGAAATAAAATGACAGAATGAAAAAGGTTTCGCGAGGAATAACTTCCGTCACGTACACCTTCGCGAGGAATTACTTCCGTCGCAGGGTTTAGACAAAAATCAAAGGAATAAAATGACAGAATAAAAAGGCTTCGCGAGGAATTACTTCTGTCACGTACACCTTCGCGAGGAATGACTTCCGTCGCAGGGTTTAGACAGAAATTTAAAGAAATAGAATGACAGAATGAAAAAAAGACTTCGCGAGGAATGACTTCCGTCACGTACACCTTCGCGAGGAATTACTTCCGTCGTAGGGTTTAGACAAAAATCAAGGGAATAAAATGACAGAATGAAAAAGGCTTCGCGCGGAATGACTTCCGTCACGTACACCTTCGCGAGGAATGACTTCCGTCGCAGGATTTAAACAAAAGGGAAAATTGACAGGAAAGAAAGTGGGAAGGGTATGTGATCGCCAGGGGCTGAGAGCCCAACAGGAAATGTTCTGATCGCGTTTGCCGTCAGGGCGGGAGCAGAGCGGGTTCTCTCTTCCTCTTCTGTCGGCCGGCCGACGAAGAGGGCTTCCTTCGGTTACCCTTAGACAAAGAACAAACAGAGTAGAACTGGTTGGTGAGAACGACGGTGGTGTAGTACCGATTCTTTAGAAAATGACACTGAAAATAGCATAGACGAGTACGCACCTGGTTGGTGGTATTTAAAACCCCTTTTAGACACGAAATGGTAGATAAACAATATGATGGATGAATAAGTAAGATTCTATCTCAGAGAGAAATGTTATGGGGATGGCAAATGATGCATGCATGCAGCTAACTGAATGAAAATGAGACAGAAAAGAGGGGGAGAAAACTTATTCAGATATAGATGATGGGCTCGAGGGTGAGCTCCTTCGGCAAGGTGGGAGTGAAGCAGGCATGTAGCGCAGCAGAATGACTGTCCTAGTGCACTGGACCGCCCAGGGAACTCGACCTTCTTTGTTTCACGGACTTCAACACCGACCGGACCGGAGCATCTCTTTCCATTCCGTACGGACACGTACAAGCATTGACACACGCACCTGCAAGAACACTCACACATACACACCTATATACATGTACGGGAATACATCTATAAAGGGGGGATCGAAAGAGAGAGGGTTGGAGAGAAAGGAAGAAAGGGAGAAAGAGGAGAAGAACTCTTTTTTTTTAGAGATTTTTTTTAGTTTTACATATATAGCATATATATATATAGAGAGAGAGAGAATATGAACTATATAAGATATATATATATATATAGTATATGTATATATGTTATATATACATAAGAGAGGGAGAGTGACCCGAGAGTGAGGGATGAAGAGAATTGGGGAAAAAAGGACAATAAAAAAGTGAAAGAAAAAACGGGGGTTGGCGAAGGCAGAGAGGGGAAGAGGAAGTGAGAGGGTGAGAGAGAGAGAGGAAGAGAACGGAGAGAGAGAGAATCGAGAGAGACAGTGGGGAGAGGGGATTAAAAAAAAGAGAAAAGAAAGAGTGAGAGAGAGGGAGATCGAGAGGGAGAGAGATAGAGAGGAAGAGAGGGAGGGAGAGATGCAGAGAGTGGGAGAAAAAGAGAGAGAGGGAGAGGGGATTAATAAAAAAAATAAAAGAATGAGAGAGAGGAAGACGGTGGGAGGAGGTGGAGGGTGAGAAGCAGAGAGAGAGGGAAAAGAGAGACGATGGGGAGAGAGAGGGAGCGAAAAGAGAGAGAGATGGTGGGAGAAGAGATTAAAAAAAAAAGAAATAAGAGAGGGAGATTGAGAAAGAGTGATCGAGAGGGCAGAAAGAAAAAGAGAGGGGGGAGAAAAGCAGAGAGAAGGAGAGAGAGACGGTGGGGAGAGTGGATTAAAAAAAGAAGAGAAAGAGTGAGAGAGGGGGGGATCGAGAGGGAGAGAGATGGAGAGGAAGAGAGGGAGGGGACGGTAGAGAGAGAGAGAGGGAGAGAGAGAGAGAGAGTGAGGGAACAGAGAGGGAGAGTGAAGCAGAGAGAGACAGTGAGAGGGAGGGAGAGACAGAGAACGAGAGGGAGAGGAGGAAGAGAGAGAGAGAGAGAGAGAGAGAGAGCGCGGGGGAGAGAGGGGGGGTCCGATGGCGACGGCGGGAGCGGCCGGTGCAGAGGCGGGAGGCGGCCGACGGCGAGGCCGGAGGCGGCCGGAGGCGAGGGCGCTGCGGGCGGAGGACGGCGCGGAGGTGGCCCGGAGCGACGGCGCAGGCGGGACCAGAGGCGGGGGCCGGCTGGAGAGGCGGGGCTGGAGGCGGTTGGAGCGGCGGCCGGAGTAGGGGGCAAAGCGGCGCAGGCGGGGCCGAAGGCGGCCGTGGGCGGAGACGGAGCCGGAGGCGGGAGCGACCGGAGGCGGTGGCCGCGGGGGGTGCGTGCAGGCGGTCGGAGGCGAGCGGGGGCACTGCGGGCGGGCGACGGCGTGCGAGCAGGGGTGCCGGAGCACGTCTGCAGCGATCCGGTGGCGGGAGCGGCGGTCGAGGCGGGCCGGAGGCAGGAGCGGCGTCGGAGGCGGGAGCGGCACGGTGGTTGGAGCGGCGTCGGTGGCGGGAGCGGCGTCGGAGGCGGTGGCCGTAGCGGACCGTTGCGGCCGCGCAGTTCAAAGGGGGGGCACGGGCGACGAGGCCCCCCCCTTGCGAACTCAAAAAAAAACCTTTTTTTTTAAATTTTCCTTCACGCGAAAGAGAGAGAGAGAGAGAGAGGGATTGAGGGAAAGAAAAGAAAATGGAGAGAGAGGGAGAGCAGGGAGATGGAGAGGGAGAGAGGAAGATGAGAGTGAGAGGGGGAGCAGAGGGATGGTGGCCGGTTGCAGGTGGGGAGAGGAGGGATGGCTGTTGTTGGGAGAAAAGAAAGGGAGGGTGGAGGTGGACGTTGTGGGAGTGCTGCGATGGTGGGTTAGCAAGGGTAGGAGGTGGGAGCGTAGTCGCGGCTGAGCACGGGGGTAGTGGCAAGGTGGACGCGGCTGGAGGTGGAACTTAGCAGGGAATGGGAAAAGAGAGGAGGGAGGGGAGACGGTGGAGGTGGTTTGTGTGGTGGCTGCCGAGGGAGAGAAGGAGAGAGGGAGGGGAGACGGTGGAGGTGGTTGTCGTGAGGAGGAGGATGGCTGGAGGTCCAGGGGGTTGAGAGGGTGGAGAGTGTGTGTGGTGGGTGGAGGGAGAGAGATCGACTGTGGGGGGCTGCGTTGGTGTTAACAGAGGAAGGGGGTGTGTGTGTATTGTGAGGGGATTCGATGGGTGGTGGGTTACGGAGGAGGTGAGAAGGGGAGAGAGAGAGTGTTAAAGAGAGGGGGCAAGATCCGAGAGACCCGGGAGGGGAGTGAGGAAATAATAAAAGATGGGGCCATGTCCATTAAATTTTATTTATTTTTTAGAACAAAAGTGGGCCAAGCCCATTAGCACACATCTATATATATTTTTTTATTTTTGAATAGGAATGGGCCAAACCCATTAGCACAAATATTTTCTTTTGATATATTTTTTGAATAGGAATGGGCCAAGCCCACACGATGAACCTTCTCCCCTTTTTTTTTAGGATTAAAAAGATGGACCAAGCCCATTAACATTTTTTTTTTGTTTTGTGTAGGAATGGTCACAAGCCCATTGACAAGGATTACTTATTCAAGAAGCCATAGATTATTAGATTAAATTAGAGATTACTCAACTAACTTAACCGTGCGAGCTGCTTTGGGGCGTCTTAGTGTAATACGGGATCTGCTCAGCATAATGCTAAAATGCCGTGTCTACAGCTGCCCCGCCTTGGCATCTGCTTTGCAGGGGAATGACACGGAGTGGAATGACGTAGTAATGAATGAAGTGGAGTGGAGAATGGACTGAAAAGTGGATGCCAAGGCGTGATGAGACACCTTTTTAACATTATGTGATTGGAATCTTTCCTGAGTTTCAGCAAAATAACCTTGAAGAAGGTCCTCCGAAATCAACGACTGTTTTGCTGGACATAACAAAAGACTAACAGAAAGAGGGACCAACTTCTCGGCGTGGAAGTACCTGAGTCGTAGACCCGCAGGTTTCACCTTGGTGAGCGGTTACCAGCCAATGTGGAAGTGCTGCGACCAAGGTGGGTCCAATGGAGTAAACAAAAGGGTAGCTGATAAATCCAAACAAAGGTCTCTTTCGGCCAACATGCCCAAGATGGTTTCACAGAAACTCAGTACTCGATTCAGAATGGAACATCCCGTATTAGTCAAGAATTTAAGCACAGCGGCTCTCACAATCGAGTTAAAAGAATGATCTTCCACAGTGATATCAAAGTCCTACATGAATGCATGCTGGGTTTAAAGGAAAAATTAAAACAAACTAAAAGTAGACAATAGCCAAGGATAATATTGTTAAGTTGCTTAGGACGGGTCAGGATACCGGTTCGATGAGACGATACTGAGCCGGGGCCCGTTTATCCACGCACTGATTCACCGAATGGTACCATCGTTCCCATGCTATCACAACCTAACGGCCTATCCGTACGTCCTGAACTCCTCTAAAGTTATCACTGTTTTTGTTAGAGGGGAACTCAAACTCCAGATTCATCCAAGGCATAAGGTCCTTGACGTGCTCTAATAGCGTAAATATCATATAGTAGGATGCATGACATAGTGGGGTCAGTCACCGAGGTGACTGATGGTGGGACATGGTAGGGCAATGGCGCCCTCTTGTTTTCTTATTTTGTTCTTGGAACCTGCACCGAACAGCAAGCAGTGAGGAAGGATTTATTTCATAAGAAGTAAAATTACATTCAACTGTATAGGACCTCCGCACATCAATACAGGAGCAGGGGAAAACATGACACAAATCAGACAAGATTTATTCGGTTAAAATTCACCACGGTAACTTGTCATAAATGCTTTACATTTACCTTTTTACCCCCATTTTCACTATAAGTATCCCTTTGCCCCCTTAGCAAAAGATCATCCATTGGTGGTTCGGGGAGTCAAGCTCTTTTTTGAGATGGGAGAGAAATCCTGCCCTTTTGAGATGGAAGGTGGGCCTTCCCGCCCTGCCAAGAGGAGCAAGTTCGGCCACGAATTCAGGAGGTTGACCGACATTGAAGGCCATCTGAGCGAGAGGATTCTCTCACGAGCGGTAAGTTGGTTCTTTCTCCTAGTCTCCTTCATAAGTTCACCCTCGCTTTTTCATTCCTTTCTTTTCCTTCCTTTCAGCCGTATCATCTTTTTCCGGGCCCGAGAAAATTCTCAAAGCTGCCCTGGCTATCGAAGCTTACGTCTAACATCACTATCAGTATGAGGGCCGTTATTTCAAAATGGCATCTCCAAGGGTTGGTGATCCATGCCAAGCATTATGACAAGATCTCCATGGATTGGGCGGCCCTGGGTGCATTGGCAGAGGTTTGGCATCCAGAAACCCACACTTTTATCTTCCCTACTTTTGAGGCAACGATCCTCCTCGAAGAGGCAGAACTTCTGCTAGGCTTAAGGAGGTCGATGAAGGATGACAGGATAAAGGTTTCGCGGATGCGGAAGAGGGTATCTACCGAGGAAGTTCTTGGAAGCTTTATGCCATCTGGAACCATAAAGAGCGTTCAGACTCAGAACGGAGTCAACTTGCAAAAGCTCGCAGCCTGGACCGTGACTGCCTTAGAAGGGTTGATAGATGATGAGCATTTAGAAGGGCTTATGAAAGGGTTCACAATTTGTTTGGCCGGAGCTCTCCTCTTTCCTTGTACTGACAACATCGTAGAGGAAGACCAATTGGGAGCGATTTGTGGACTTTGGGAGGGAAGGAGAGTGGGGCCTGCTGTCCTCGCGCATCTTTACAGTGGTCTCACGGCTTCCAGCATGGGTAGGCCTCCTCACGGGTGCATGCTTCTCCTCAACTGCTGGATTGATCTTCACTTCAAATTTCATCACTACGAAGGGGTACAGACCGCCTCCAGGATTTTCGAACAAAGCCCCCTCCATTACATGGCCGATGTGTTGGGCTTTAGTGGGAAGGTGGCCAATCGCATGCCCTGTCTGAAGACACGCGGTGACTGGCGTACTCACTTCAGCTCCTTGGCGTGAGAGATGTTCACTTGTGTGCCAGCATGTTTACTTTCACGTAGGCTTCTCATGCGATCTTCTCCTGATGCGGAACTCCATCTTATCGGTGCAACCAAATTTGTTCTTTACAGCTCGCACCGGTGCTGCCTGCAAATTGGCCTTCCTCGGCACTCTCTTCCCATGCCATCCAACCTTCCTCTGATTAAGGAGAGAAAGCTGGGCACGGAGAATGATGCGAAGGATGTGAAGGTGATCAAAGCTTCGTGGAAGGCAAGCATTCCGAGGAAGGTGACGGTATCTGTGAGTGAGGATCGAGAGCTATGGGAGACTTATGTAATGGAGCTCAGGGAACTGAGGCCTGAGGTGCCCAAACCCTGATGTATGTTATCTTGTTTTGAAATAAATGCGAAGCCTTAATGCCATTACATGTTGTTTCAGTCTCTCCCCTCCTTTTCTTTGTGACCGGAATGGCAGACGTCGGGTGATGGTCGGCCGTTATCGAATAGGATCTGGGGGACTGAGGCAACTACAGTATGCGGAGGTGCCCAGAGATGTCATGTAGCTGAGGATTTATCTTCAGGTGGCGAGGAGAGAAGTAAACTGGGAGAGAATGGAAAAGATGAGTGGATAAAGCGACATCGGGATCGAGACGAGAGGAGGGCACGTGAGGCCCAAGTGATGAAGCTCCGGAAGACACAGCGCTCGGACATGTCACTCCTTCAGAGTCACTGCCGTTTGGAGGAGAGTTGGAGCTCACGGTAGAGGAGCTCCTGGGGTTGGTGTAGTCTCCATTGCAGAGTAGGGGGCGGCTCAGCCAACAGCCTCGGGTTCAAGAGCTTCGCGGCCGTCGGGGTCGCGAGAGAGGCCAGAGGAGGGCGAGGAGCGCTACCAGAGAGGGTGAGAATGCGCGATATGATGAGACAATCGTAACGTCGCAGAGCTCTAGATGACCTCCCAGGGACCTCCCTCTTAGGAAAGGAGAGGGATGACCAAGGGGGTAGTGCGAGATTTGGCAAGTTGCTCATACACCCGCTCTCTTCTCACGGTGAACACGACAGTTTATATAGACGTATGAATGGAACGACATGCTCTCTTGTGACGGGTTTGCCCTCCATGCGTTCCTTCTCTTCTACGCCTCTTCTTTTCATGCCGTCCTCATGTGACGTGTTTAACAGAACTCTCCTGAGATAACGGATCGTGTCTCAGACTCATTGGGCATTTCTTTCGGGAGAATCCATCACAAATTTTAATGATGTATTACCGAATTCAAAGATGTCAACCTTCCTCCTGTCCTCTTTCCATGTAGATGAGTCCACTCCCAGATTCAAAGATATCGACTCCCATTGTCCTTACTCCTGTGGATGAGTCCACTCCCGGATTCGAAGAGGTCGACCTGCATTATCCTTTCTCCATGTGGATGACCTCATCTTAGATTTATTTGAGTCATGATGAACACAGGGAACCTAGATGTGTAGGGTGTGAATCAACCCGCTACGCTCCCGACCTTGTTCACTTCGAGTGAAAGATGGGTGCTTTGTTACAAGGCCCATTGCAAGAGGAAGTGGGAGAGATCTGGATCATATCCCTTCAATCCTATAAATACTCCCCCCCGCCTGCTTCACTTGAAGGCACGGAGGTGTGGAGACTGGTTAGAAGAGTGAAAAGTCGACAGGAGGGAGTAAGAGTTTCTCATTCTCTGAGATGGAGGGAGAGTCCAGTTTCAGGGTGGAGGGCGAGTCTTCCCGCTCCTCGAAGAGGAGCAGATCCAGTGGTAGTTCCAGGAGACTCTCCGATGTTGAAAGGCCACTCAGTGAGAGGACCCAATCGGAGCTTGTAATCGAGCCAGTTCTTCCCTCTCATTCTTCATGATCACTTTCTTCCTTTCTCATTCTTTTTCTTTTTTTATTTCAATGATGCACCCGCTTCTTATTTCCTGTGTAATCCACAGAGTATGACGAGGTCACACATCTCATGGGAATTAGTGGTGGCCGCCTATCGAGGCTTGCCTGACTTCCAGAAAGCTCGACTAGATGCGATGGGGTTTGGTGCATTCCTCCGGATCGAACCCATTAAGCTCGACCTCGCCCTTATCCAAGCATTGCGCGAGAGATGGGACCCAGAGAGTCGTGCCTTCTTGATGCCCTGGGGGCACATGGTGCCCAGTCTCGAAGATGTGGCCCGAATCACCGGCCTTAGAGTGGATGGTGAGGCGGTGACCGGGGTCACCTACCCCGATTATCGTGAAGTGGCTCAGAAGCTTCTTGGTCTGGAATTAAGGGACCAAAAGAATAGGTCAATAGCCAAGGCATCTATCATGGAGGCACTGGGGCTCACTGACACTCGTCACCGTGATAACGAGTCCTTGGAGGAGTTCATGGAGAGAGCGGAAAGAGGGTCCCGCGCTATGTACTGCGTGGATGCCAGTAGCTGGGAGAGATCAAACATGGACTTGAGGATATTCCTCCTCTTCCTGCTGGGAAAATTACTGCTGGGTTCCAAAGGAGACGACATCCATTGTCGTTTCCTAGAATTTTTGGTGGACCTAGAGAGGGTAGGGCAATATGCCTGGGGAGCCGCCGTGCTGGCGCATCTGTTTGCAAGTTTGTCCCAAGGGACAGATCGAGAGGTGACTGTGAGTGGCTTCATACCATTTCTCCAGGTAATTATTTGTTTATTTATTTATGCAACTAATCTATTTCATGAAATGCTGATGACATGTGACGACACAGGTATGGAGTTATTACTACATCCCAATGGGGCGAGCTCGACAGTGGCGTGTGGCTGTGGCACCGCTAGCTCGGCGGTGGCAACCCATTATGAGCACAGCCTCTCTATCTTACCAGCTGATGGTATTAAGGCGTGAGCTGCAAGAGTTCCCCGCAGAGATGGTAGGACTCCATTGTTTGTCTTTTCTTTTGTCTCTTTTTTTTGGTTCTTTTGAGTGATTAAGGAGATACACGCATGCCAACGTAGGTGATCTGGAGGCCTTACTCGGGCTTGGTCGATGTTGACCAACCGTGGGTCATCGCAGGTCGCCCTCGATTTGGTCGGGATCTTTGGGTCCACTGCCTGAATGAAATCGAGCCACTCCGGCTACGATTGGTCATGAGGACTCTAGGGCTTGCCCAGGAATGGGTAGATATGACCGCACCACCCCGCGTTGGGAGGAAAACACGTGGGCCGGTACTGGCGGGTGCGCTTCCCCGAACAATATGAAGATTGGCAGCGGAGTGGCACGCTCGTGGAGTCGCACGCCCGGGATAGTGAAGATTATCTACGTCTCTATAGGGCGATGTATGCAGAGCGACTCCATCCTGAGGGACTTGTGGAGGTATATCTCCTTTCTCACTTTTTGATCATTTTTTTTTCTATTTTTTTATATCATTTTTCTAAATGTAATGCTGACTCTATGACATGGGTTTAGGATGCCCGTGATACCATGATAGCGAACTTGCGGGCTCAATTGGCGGACACGGAGGGAGAGTTGGGTGACATCCGTGAGGCCTTACATGTCTCGGTGAGTATGTATGCAAATGCATATTCCTAATTATGCCCCTAGGTTTTGGTGTTTAGCCACTCACTGTCACTTCTTGCTGTCATAGCGTGCTCGGCTCGACGCAACCCTACCAGCAGTAGGGGCAGAGGGTGCTTCTTCCAGTCTATGGATTCCTTCGTCGGAACTAGATTCGCTCCATGAGCAGCTTGCCCGTGTAACACAGCGCGCCGCGGAGGCAGAGGGAATGCTTTCCGCGCAGGTGAAGGTTCCTCTTATCCGAGCTTCTCTATTTATGTCTCATCACACCCCTGAAATGACGGATATGGCAGGCCGAAGAGATGCAAGAGATGTTTGCCCATGCATCACAAGGGAAGGCCAGGATAGCGGAGCTGGAGGAGGAATTACAGCGTCGCTCAGATGACAATTTTTCTCGGGACGCCATGGAGCTGAGGATCACCCTTCAGCTGGAAAGGGATGACAGAGAGAGAGAACGTGCTGAGAGGGAAAAGGACAGGGAAAGAGAGAAGGCCAAAAGATCAGCCGAGAAAGAGGAGAGGAGGGCCCTGGAGGCCCAACTATTTGAATTGAGGACCAGTCTCGGTCTCGCCGAGCAGTGGCTGAAGGATGGCGAGGAACGCTACCGAAGGGCACGAGAGCGTGGCTTTCGTGTTAGTAGCTTCCTTGCTGCTCCCGCAGATCGACGTCGGGGAGTGGAGATAGAAAGAGGACCCCAGAGCGGTAGAAGTACCGCTTTTCATGGTTGGATAGCACCTTCTGGAGCTTCTCATCCAGAAAGCGGCGAGACGAGTAATGTAGAGAAGGAGGGTGGGAGCTAATGTAGGCTCTCTCTTGTTGTTTGTTTTTGTTGAGTGGGAATGGAATAAAATGTTTTGTGCTTGGTTCTCTGCTTCTTTCTGATCTCCCGAATTCATGTACACATCTAAGCAAACAAGTTAGCATTTCCGCTCTGACTTGCCCCTTGCTCAATAAACAAACGTGACTTTGAGTTATTCTTGATAACGAGTCAAGGGACAAGCCTTTATTAACAAAGGCAATAATAAAGGATAATGAATGCGACAGACAAGCACACGGATGCAAACGAGAATTTAAAATGAATGGTGCATACAAATGCGATCATGCGAAGATGTGATTTTCTTTATTTTTGTAGGTGTATTCATTTTTTTTTGTATTTTGTTGTTTGTTTATTTATTTATTTTTGGTCTTTTATATTTCCATTTTTTTTGCATGTACATTTTTTTGCTTTTTCTTCTTCTTCTTTTTTTTTTGGATTTTTGGATTTGTTATTTTTTTGTTTGTTTTTTGAGTTATTATTTTTTTTGTTTTTGCTAATGCATGACCACTTGATATAACATCTAACCTGCATGAGGATGAGGGTTTCTTGCTAACCTCCCAGGCATCCTAAGCGCACGTCTAAGTTGATTTGGGCCTCTAGACTCCTCGAATGATAATCCCGCCGGCTAAGACTTACCCTGATGACAATACCGTCATGCCATGCTTAGGCTCCCAGTTGCTTCCGACTACAGGGATTCACCCAAAAAGTGTTCAAGGTAAATGATTTGCCCGACCCGGGTCTATTTCCTCACAACTCTAGACGATATGTAATGGAACACCCTGGAACCCAAATGACCAACCGCGCGACGCTGACCCGGAATCAGACGCCGTCGCACCTGTAGGTGATGCGCTTGCATTGGTCTAAGCCCGAGGTTAGACTTAGAAGACATTAAGATGGTAGATAAGGGTCTTGACTGGCCAGAAACACGGAGACTCTTTCACGACAATGACTTCTGCTTTCCAAGATGGACAATCATACAAAACAATTGAAAGGTGGTTGCAGACTTTGGTGAGTTTCACCCTTCAGGAACTCCATTGAGCCTTCATCTTCAGGGGAAGAAGGAAGAGTATTAGGGGCAAACCTCCTGAGAGGACCGGCAAAACCGTTAACCCGACGAGCCAGTAGGGGCACACTTAACTCTCCCTTTCGGACAACTTCAGACCAAATCTCGAGCATTTACATCTCATGGCCCCTCTTGTATAGAATTTGACTTTCAGTCAAAGGGGTTTCATTTGTGGGATCAGGCACGGTTACGACCAGGCTTTTCACTTGACTTTGATTTTGTTCTTCTTTTCTGATTTTTCTTGACAGATTTTTGCGAGGGACATAGTATCTTGACATTATGGAATCCCTCTTGGATGCCTGCGGGGACACTGCCCTCTTCTCGTACTCTGACCCATGCTCGAAGAATTGGGCCCTACTCTTGCCCTAGGGGTTGTGTTCGTGTTTTCCATGCTCAGCGTTTTAAGGGCGCCGACTGTCTCATTCGGTCGAGGAGAGAGAGAATAAAGATTTAAGCCTTCTGGAGACCTTCTGGGTGAGGCCTCACCATGAGCGATGCTACCGATCTTTCATAGAACACATGTGTACATGTATGTTGCCCCTTTTGAGGGGGGCATAAGCCGAACTAGCCGGACAAGGATCCCCACGGTTCTGGCAAACCAAGACCCGGAACCTACCAAGTCTTAATAGGCCCTATCCCAACACGGAGGTTGAATGCAATGACTTAACTGCATGGTGATCTCCGGGCATTAGCATTTTGAATTTTCTATTTTTTTTCTTCTTTTCATTTTCTTCTATTTTTTTTGTCTTTTGTTGTTGTATATATACATATTTTTGTTATTTTCATTGTTTTCTATTTTTTTTTTGTTTCATCATTTTTTGACACTATGTACACCCATCTAGGGGTAGTATTTCTTAAGATAAAGCCCATTCCAAGGGTGGGATAACTCGATCCCCTCAGCATTGACTAGCCTATAGGCGTTGCCAAGATGCACAGCCTGAATTACATACGGTCCTTCCCAATTGGGTTGGAGTTTAGAACGCGGGCCACCAGGTTTTACAAATATTCTTTTCAATACCATTTCACCGACTTGAAATTTCCTTTCAATGACCTTCTTTTGATAAAAACGTGTGAGTCTGTTTTGATATACACGTGCATGCTCGGCAGCGGCCAGCCGTTTCTCATCTAAGAGTTCCAATTGGGCAAGGAGTGAATCACGACGTTCGTCGAGGGGGAGGTCCTTATCCAACTGTACTCTCAGAGAGGGGACCAGAATTTCGTACGGAACTACCGCCTCCATCCCATAAGTGAGGGCGAACGGGGTTTGCCCAGTGGGAGTACGGATTGAAGTGCGATAGGCCCATAGAGCTTCAATCAACTTTTCTGACCAATCCGAGAACTTGTTAGACTCACATGTCTTTTTTATGATTTTAATCAATGTTTTGTTAGTGGCCTCTGCTTGTCCATTACCTTGTGGATAATAAGGTGATGAATGATGCAATACAATTTTATACCTTTTGCAGAGGTCCTGAAGGTCCTGAGAAATGAATTGCGGTCCATTGTCGGTGATGATCGTGCTTGGAATGCCGAACCTGGCGATGATGTTTTTCATGATGAATTTGCAGACTGTTGATGCTTTAACCTCCACGTAAGCTTCGGCTTCGGCCCATTTGGTAAAGTACTCCGTTGCGGTAAGGATGAATGATTTTTGCTTAGTGAGGGAGTAAGGATTACCAAGAGGACCAATGACATCGAAAGCCCACATGGAGAAAGGCCATGGGGAGGATACTGGATGAAGTGAAGAAGATGGGGAATGAATTTTATCGGCGTGAAGTTGACACTTGACACACCTGCGGACATAGACGACACAATCTTCTTCCATGGTGGGCCAGTAAAAGCCTTGCCGAAGGATTTTCTTGGCAAGCATTTGGCTATTCACATGGCCACCGCACACACCAGAGTGTGCTTCCTCGACGCATTTCCAGACTTCCTCTTCGTCGAGACATCTTAGAAGAACACCAGTAAGACTTCTCTTGTATAGCACTTCTCCGACCAGCACGTACCTCTGTGCCACCCTCCTTATGGCTTTTCTATCTTCCGATGTGGCTTCTTCAGGGTAGGATTGATCTTTACAATACTTGGCAATTTCGTAAAACCATGGCTTCTCCTCATCAGCCAATTCTTCCTCTAATTCTGTCAACATAATTTCCCTCTTCTCAAGGATTTCTTCCTGTAGGGCCTTTCTTGCTATCCTGTCCTTGATATTTACGTATGAAGTGTCATCGATTGCAGGGGCGTGACACTTGTAGACGTGAATGGTATCAAACCATCTTCCTAGAGGGAACCTTAGAGATGATGCCAATGAGGCGAGGGCATCGGCCAGAATATTTTGATGACGAGGGACATGGACAAAGATCAATTTGGCGAACAATTTGGCAAAGGCAGCAGTGAGTTCTTGGTATGGCTTGAGCTTGGGATCGCGAGTGCGATATTTGGTGAGCACCTGGCGAAGAATGAGTTGACTATCACCTATGACTCGCAATTCAGTGATACGAAAAGAATGAGCGAGTTCTAGGCCAGCTAGAAGAGCTTCATATTCAGCTATATTGTTGGTAACGGAGAATTTGAGCTGATATGCCAGTGGGAATGTAAAGCCTTTAGGCGACATGAGGGCAATGTCGATTCCTTTCCCTTGGGAATTCAGAGCTCCATCAAAATATAACGTCCACATGCAATCATCTGATTGGTTGATGGACATTAGTTCCTCATCTGGAAACTCTGATTGGATAGGGTCGAATTTCGGAAGAGGATGGTGAGCGAGATGCTCAGCTATAGCATACCCTTTAATCGCCTTTTGCTGGACGTAGACGATGTCAAACTGAGAGAGAAAACTTTGCCAGCGTGCTAATCTATCCGTAAGGACAGATTTTTCTAGAAGGAACTTGATAGGGTTCATTCGGGCAATCAGATGAACTTCATGAGCCAGAAAGTAGTGTTTCAACTTCTGCACTACCCAGACAAGGGCGGCACAAGTTTTCTCCATAGCCGTGTACTTCTGCTCACAGGGGTTGAGGAGTTTGGACAAGTAATAGGTCACCCTTTCCTTGCCCGCTTCATCGGCTTGTGCTAGGACAGCTCCCACGGAGTCATCCAGGACTGAGACATAAAGGATTAAAGGTCTACCTGGGGTGGGTGGAATTAGAACGGGTGAATTGGCCAGATATTCTTTTAATCCTTCAAAAGCTTTTTGGCATTTAGAATTCCAAAGGAATTCTACTCCTGACTTAGTTAACTCGTAGAAAGGTTTGCACCTTTGTGAGTGCTGTGACACAAATCGACGAATGAACTGCAACCTTCCAATTAAACCTCGAACTTCTCTCAGATTTCTCGGAGGTGGCATCTCCCTGATTGCTTTAGCTTTGTTGGGATCTATTTCAATACCCCTCTTACTCACAATGAAACCAAGTAATTTGCCTGACGAAACACCAAATACGCACTTTTTTGGATTCATTTTCAAATTGAACTCTCTTGATCTTTGCAGCACCTTGGCTAAAACCTTCGGGTGTTCTGCCCTAGTCCTAGATTTGACCAATAAATCATCCACGTACACCTCTAAATATACATGCATCATGTCATGGAATATTGCCATCATAGCTCTTTGATAAGTAGCTCCAGCATTCTTCAAACCAAATGGCATGACCAAATAGCAGTAAGTTCCCCAAGGTGTGGTGAATGATGTTTTCTCCTGATCCTCTTCCGCCAAACGGATCTGATTATACCCCGAAAATTCATCCATAAACGAGAGAGTTTCATAGCCTGCCGTATTATCAACCAACACGTCAATGTGAGGCAAGGGGAAATCATCTTTTGGACATGCGCGGTTAAGGTCCCGAAAATCGATACAGATTCTCACCTTTCCATCCTTTTTCATGACCGGGACAATGTTTGCCACCCATTGAGGATATAGGACGACTCTAATAAACCTGGCTTTGTGGAGCTTGTCGACCTCTTCCTTCATTTTTAAAGCCATTTGAGGGTGGAAACGTCTTAACCTTTGCTTTACCGAGACGGACCCTGGTTTTAACGTTAGGCGATGTTCGACCAGGGTGGAATCCAATCCCGGCATATCCTCGTAGCTCCATGCGAACGTGTCCCTGTACTCCTTTAGAACCTTGATCAATTCCTCCTCTTCAGATGTCGGCAAATTATCGCTTATGAGGATGATCCTAGGGTCTTCCTCGGTCCCCAGATTGATCTCTTTGGTGGGTTCTTCTATAGCGACTGATGGTTCGTCAAACCTCCTTATTCCGCTAGCATATGCGTCAGCCGCGCCCTCATATTCTTCGTCCCCTTCTTCAATAGGGTACTCTTCATCTGTGAGCTCATAAACTCCGTATCCCTCATCAATTGTGCAATCCTCTTCACATTCTAACTCGGGCAGATGGATGGGATTTTCTAGCAATTGAGGAATGGCTAGAAAGGCTTGACACCTATTGGCTAGATCTAGAAGGAATCGACGAGGAATTTCCCTGCCCTTGGATTTTCTTCTAGGTACTACCCTTGACTCGCTATTCCTAACCTGACTGACTTGTTCTACAGACGAAGAAGAAGTTGAAGAATGTACAGGAAGAGACCCCTCGATAGAGGGGTAAAGAAGGTCGCTCAAGGGACCTTGAATGAGTGGCCCGTAAGTCGGGGCACACTCGTGAGAGAGGTAGGAGGTCTCCTCAAAGGAGGTGCACTGTTGAGGAGTTTGAAAATCGACGTTTTTTTTCATTTTCATTTTCAATTACAAAATAATTGAAAGAAATTAGAGAATGGGAGGAGGGAACTATAGCTAGGGGGTTACATGGCTCATTGAGCAGATCATGGTTGAAAATTTGGCATGGGCTGAAAGACCCACGCAAGAATGTGAGTAGAGAAGGGGACCTGGGAATATCATCAGATAAACGTCGGGTCCAAGAAAGAGTCAGCAGCAACGGCTGAGGAGGATGATCAGAGAGAATGACGGAAAGCGATCCCTCAGTGGCAACTTCCTCTTGGCGAGGAAAACTTGGAATTTCGGCAATGTCAACGACATCTTTTGGTACCTCAGAGATCAAAAGTGGCCCCTCTAAGTCTGGAGATGAGAACATCTGTTGTAGTGCCATGGAAATATCATGTATATCAATCCACTTATTCCACTCACAATCCGGGTCATCGTATTTCCCCTTCTTTGCAGCTCTCGAGCGACCTTGAGCCAAGTAGGCAGTATGCAATTTCCCGTGTGATTCTTGCGGACAATCCCCCATCTGCATTATTGGCCCCTTTCTGAAATGGGAGTACAAGGTCCACGTGAGAGGTTCCTCATATGCTTCAAGTGGTCCTTCAAAGCCTAGGCCAGCTCTAAGGGTTAGCTTTGTCTTCTTTGGCAACTTCAGTCTCCCTTGTAATTGTGCCCCCAAACCTTTGCCCTGTTGGTAGCCAATATTTCTCATGATCTCCCATCCCTTAGCATGGGAAGGGTGACATGACTTTGGTGTTGGAAGTGGCTTTTGTGTAGAATGGGTGCGACGAGGGTCACACACATCTAGCAGTGAAAGAATTGGCCGGTGAGTTGGCCAAACAGAAGGCAATGAGGTATTAATAGCATCCACTGTAGAAAAGATGGGCATGCTATTTACCTTGATAATCCAAGCCTTATATGGAAACTTCAAGCACTGATGATTGGTGGAAGGCACCACATTCATAACCTCAATGTAAGGGCGGCCCAGTATGGCCTTGAATGTGGGATCCATATCAAGGATATGGAATTCCGTGAAGACTGATGCAGGGCCCAATTCTACATTCAAGATGACCATCCCCATTGGCGGCTTTTTGCTATTATCATAGGCCGTAACCGTGATTGATGAAGGACTTATCTGTTCCGTGTCAACCCCACATGATTGGAGGGTGATCATAGAGATCACATTTATAGATGCACCAGTGTCCACCAAACACGGGTCTACAGACTCCTCATTGATCTTGACTGCAATACACAAAGCATATTTTCGAGCCTCCTTGGGGGCAAGCTCATGGTGGTGAAATATAATAGCCGGTTGTGTATCAGTCGGTGTTAATACCGATGAGATCTTTTCCACTGGGAGATCCTCGTTTACCATGACCTTTTGGAGATACTCCATCAATGCGTCTTGATGGGTTTTTGACCTCTTGATTAGCTCGAGAATGGAGATCCGAGCTAGTGTTTTATCCAAATGTTTCAACAGGTCATATTGTGTCCCGGGGATAGACTCCTCTGGCTGTTCTTCGGTGTCTTTCTCCGGCTGAGATTGCTCGGGGACCTGACTGTTTTGGGGAAAAATCCGATGGAACATCCTTCCACTACGGAGCACCATGGCTTGCGGTTTTGGCGGCACCTTTATAGAGTTAGATATGGGGTTTAGCAAGGGTTCGAGGGGTAGTGGTGAAGGAACAATCGATGAAGCAGGGGCAATAATAGGTGTAGGGGCTCTGATGAGTGGTTTGTTAGGTGGAGGCATGGTGAGAGTGGGTGAAGCCTCAGATGGACGGCGAATGATAAGGGGTTTAAAAGGTGGAGGCATAGTAGAGGTTGATGGTGTCCCGGATGGGTGATGAATAATGAGGGGTTTCGAGGGTAAAGGGGTTGTGGTGGAGGTAGATGGTGCCTCGGAAGGGTGTTGGACAATAATGGGTTTGTTTAGTGGAGGCGGAATGAAGGCGGATGATGAAGTGGAGGCGTGAGGGATAATGAGAGGTTTTGGGGGTAACGGTGTTATGGTGGAAGTGGAGGGTGTTTGCTGGAGACTCGAAGGGAGGTCATCAGTAGTGACGCGGATGAGAGGACGTGATGTCAGTGGAAATGAGTAAGGTATTACTGCAGGTTGTGCTACGGGTGGAGGATAGACAGGTGCGGGACGAATAAGGCGTGGGGATTGGATAGGAACGTGATTGGTGACAAGGACAGAGCCGCTTTCCGTATGCCAATCCTGCCCTCTTCCAACCTCCAGGAAGGAAGAGATGAGGTTGACTTGGTGGTTAGGTTGTTGGTGCGCCGGTAACGGATTCTGGAGGATGCCCATATTCGGCTGTTGTTGTGGTGCCTGCTGAGGCTGTTGTTGCTGCTGCTACTGTTGTTGTTGTTGTTGTTGTTGTTGTTGTTGTTGTTGTTGTTGTTGTTGTTGTTGTCGTCGTCTAAGAGGAGGTCTCCTGGCCTTCATCATGGTGACGCATCGCCTCATTTCATCCCAATCTATTTGATGTTCATCGTTCATATCATAGATATAATCTCTGAAATGAAAACAGTTTTCCACTGTATGACCCGGCTGTCTATGGAAGACACAATATATGGAAGTGTCAACGTTCGTGGGCCATATGACTTTTTCCTTAGGCAAGGTGAGGAAATTAGCAGCCATGAGAGCATTAAAGATGTCCGGCAATGACTCCGGCAAAGGTGGGTAATGAGCTCTCCTAGGGCCGATCGGCCTTCTCTGTTGTTGGAGGCCCCGGGTGGTGGAACCTGATTATATTGAGGAGGCCGCTGTTGTTGTTGTTGGAGATGAAGCGGTTGAGGCATATTGTTCTGGAAGAGATTGTTTTGTGGGGGAGGACGATAGGGTTGCTGATCTTGTTGCTCCTGATGAAAGGGGAATTGTGGGGGTTGTGGGGGCCTAGGATTAGCTTGCTGGTTGGGATAGCCAACCGCGCCCACTTGTTCATTTGTTACAACCCCTTCTGTTACCCCACCTTGGGCACCCGTACCCGGCTTCCTAAACACCTTTGGTTTTGGTGGCTCGAACATATGCATGAGGGGAGAATCTTTCAGCTGTGTTTGGATATATCGAGCTCTCTCATACAGTTCCTCCATAGTGGTGAGTTTGTTCATTGCCAGGACGTGTCTAAATTGTGGAGTGGCATTAGACACGACCATCTTTACTTGCTCCGATTCTGAAATGGGGTCTCTCACTTTCTCTGCTAAGGATCTCCATCGATCGGCAAATTGGGTGAAATCTTCGTCCGGCTTCATCTTTTCAGCCACTAGGTCGGTAATAGAGAAGGAGGGACCGACCCTATCCTGATATTTCTGTGTGAATTTCCGTTGCACTACGTCGAAGTTCTCAGCCTCACTCGGCTCTAGTGAATAGAACCATTCTAAGGCGGGACCATCCATACGAGGACTCTTTGATCGTTCTGCCAAAACGAGGACTCATACATAAAGTCCTTCAGATGAATGAGGGGGTTGCCTGTGCCGGTGTACCGTCGATACGTTGGCATTTCAGAAGGAGGGAGATGGAATACTGGAAGGATTGGTAAAGAGATCTCAGGCGCGGATTTGACATCCACGATTTTTTTGAAATCTCGGAATTGTTCATCCATCTTGTTCATCCTATGAAGGAGAGATTGAGTGACCTCATTGTAAGGAGCAGGTTGTGGTGGCCACTGAGACCTTGCAGAAGCCTGAGAAGGGAATTCCGATGAGAGAGACATTGTGACATATCAGCAAATGGAACTGACTGAAATGTCGTATGAGGAATTGGTGGGACTTGAGATTGGGGAGGTAATTGGAAAGGGGGAGGTTGCAGATGTGGCATATCAGTAAATGAAACTGACTGAAATGTTGGATGAAGAATTGGTGGAACTTGAGACTGGGGAGGTAATTGGAAAGAGGGAGGCTGCAAACTTGTCTGCACAAGAGGGAATGAGGGAGGGATTGCCTGTGCGGGTTCTTGAATAGAGAGAGCAACGGGTGTTGGATTTTGAGGAGTAGGATCAACAGATTTCCCTTTTAAGACGGCCTGAAAGGCTCGGATCTGATCGGAATTGAGCTGTGTGTTCGCGAGAACACCTAGCAAGGTGGAAATATCTTGTGGCGGGGATGCTTCCCCGACGGCGGCTCGCACCTCATATGAGGGCTCACGGGAGGAACCTGCGTCCTCAGCAGGGACATGTGTCCCCTGGTGACTCGGGGTCGGATTCTGACCGTTCCCGGACATTTCTTGATCTTTTTCGGAACGTGAGATTTTGCCGGAACGCAATATCATACACACTCAAACCAAGAACAAGGATTAACAAACAAGTTGATGTTTAACGCCTTTTTGTGTTTTCTTTTTGTTTTCCCTTTTTTTTTTCTTTCTAATTAAAATGTAATAACATACACACTCAAACCATTGGCAAAGATTAACAAACAAGTTGATGTTTAACGCCTTTTTTTGTTTTCTTTTGGTTTTCCCCTTTTTTCTTTTTTTTCTAATCTAATGTTCACACCACAGGAGGGACCTTAGTTGCAATATTGATTTTTGCCGTGTGATCTAAGGACACTCGACTCACCACGAATGGGTTAACTATCTCCAGGGAACTTCAGTGGTACAACCAGCCCAGTGAACGAAGAGGGAATCCTTCGATGTCGGGGACTTACGGAGGTCCCAGTGGAGGAGATCCTAGTCCGTCGAGAGGAATTCCCGACGGAGAGTCCTTCCTTCACCAGGAAAAGGTGATCCTAAAAAATGGAACAAAAGAAATAAAAATAAAAGGGAGATGATATGCAATGCAGTGCTGAATTTAACAGGAGATATATAAACAGACAATAAATATATGCAATAAAAGAAATTAAACAAACATCACAACACTCCTTTTCTGCAATGATAAGAATCTCTTCAGACTTCAAGGGGACTCTGGAGTAATGCACGTAGTGCACGAGGGGTGAAATTGGAATGCCAAGAGTGATAGCGGGAACACAAATATAGCGCACGCGGGCGCAATCAGGAGGGGCACATGTGGGTGCCAAGTGGAGGGGGTGCTACTGAGAGCACAAATGTAGCGCACGAGGGCGCAATCAGGAGGGGCACACGTGGGTGCCGAGTGGAGGGGCACGCGTGGGTGCCGAATGGAGGGGCACGCGTGGGTGCCGAGTGGAGGGGCACACGTGGGTGCCGAATGGAGGGGCACGCGTGGGTACCGAATGGAGGGGCACGCGTGGGTGCCGAGTGAAGGGGCACACGTGGGTGCCGAATGGAGGGGCACGCGTGGGTGCCGAGTGGAGGGGCACACGTGGGTGCCGAATGGAGGGGCACGCGTGGGTGTCGAGTGGAGGGGCACGCGTGGGTGCCGAATGGAGGGGCACGCGTGGGTGCCGAGTGGAGGGGCACGCGTGGGTGCCGAATGGAGGGGCACGCATGGGTGCCGAATGGAGGGGCACGCGTGGGTGCCGAGTGGAGGGGCACACGTGGGTGCCGAATGGAGGGGCAAGCGTGGGTGCCGAATGGAGGGGCACGCGTGGGTGCCGAGTGGAGGGGCACACGTGGGTGCCGAATGGAGGGGCACGCGTGGGTGCCGAGTGGAGGGGCACGCGTGGGTGCCGAATGGAGGGGCACGCGTGGGTGCCGAGTGGAGGGGCACACGTGGGTGCCGAATGGAGGGGCACACGTGGGTGCCGAAAATATGTGGGTAACCAGAGGAAACAAAAGATGTCCCACCGTGATCGCCAAAAAAAGGTGTAGACGGCAAAAGAAGCGTCGTCCACCCTCGGGGGAAAGAAACAATGATGCAAAGTAATGATGAAAAGGTGATTGTCAGAGAGGTGGAGATGGCAAGGGACGTCCACCCTCGTCTGTCCTAAGAGATGGAAATGACGAGATCAACTCAAGAAGAGAAAGAACATAAAGGAGAGAAAGGAAAGAAGGATGCGAAACGAACTCCGGTACGTGGCAGAGATAGGGGTCGGAAGACCCTCTCGCGCAAACTAACCCCTTCCCGGTAAGCGTGACTTACCGTTCCACGAGCAGTTTTCCATATACCCGGAAATCCGAGAATCTAAGTAACAGAAATGGGGAGGCACGAAGACTCAGAAACTGCAGCGGTGCATCGTTCTCCAGAAAATTACAAAGACAATACGAACCAAGACATACCACCACAAGACATTGGTCTTTGTGGGGTTCTAACAACGATGTAATAATATCAACACTAATGAATATATATGTACATATTAGGACCACCGCAAGACATTGGCCTTACGGGCTTTTTATTGCAACATAGATAATAAACATGAGTATATATACATAAGACCACCGCGAGATATTACTCTCCGCGGGGTTTTTACTGTAATATATATAATGAAAGGCTTCGCGAGGAATTACTTCTGTCACGTGCACCTTCGCGAGGAATTACTTCCGTCGCAGGGTTTAGACAGAAATTTAAAGAAATAAAATGACAGAATGAAAAAGGTTTCACGAGGAATAACTTCCGTCACGTACACCTTCGCGAGGAATTACTTCCGTCGCAGGGTTTAGATAAAAATCAAAGGAATAAAATGACAGAATAAAAAGGCTTCGCGAGGAATTACTTCCGTCACGTACACCTTCGCGAGGAATGACTTCCGTCGCAGGGTTTAGACAGAAATTTAAAGAAATAGAATGATAGAATGAAAAAAAGGCTTCGCGAGGAATGACTTCCGTCACGTACACCTTCGCGAGGAATTACTTCCGTCGCAGGGTTTAGACAAAAATCAAGGGAATAAAATGACAGAATGAAAAAGGCTTCGCGCGGAATGACTTCCGTCACGTACACCTTCGCGAGGAATGACTTCCGTCGCAGGATTTAAACAAAAGGGAAAATTGACAGGAAAGAAAGTGGGAAGGGGATGTGATCGCCAGGGGCTGAGAGCCCCACAGGAAATGTTCTGATCGCGTTTGCCGTCAGGGCGGGAGCAGAGCGAGTTCTCTCTTCCTCTTCTGTCGGCCGGCCGACGAAGAGGGCTTCCTTCGGTTACCCTTAGACAAAGAACAAACAGAGTAGAACTGGTTGGTGAGAACGACGGTGGTGTAGTACCGATTCTTTAGAAAATGACACTGAAAATAGCATAGACGAGTACGCACCTGGTTGGTGGTATTTAAAACCCCTTTTAGACACGAAATGGTAGATAAACAATATGATGGATGAATAAGTAAGATTCTATCTCAGAGAGAAATGTTATGGGGATGGCAAATGATGCATGCATGCAGCTAACTGAATGAAAATGAGACAGAAAAGAGGGGGAGAAAACTTATTCAGATATAGATGATGGGCTCGAGGGTGAGCTCCTTCGGCAAGGTGGGAGTGAAGCAGGCATGTAGCGTAGCAGAACGACTGTCCTAGTGCACTGGACCGCCCAGGGAACTCGACCTTCTTTGTTTCACGGACTTCAACACCGACCGGACCGGAGCATCTCTTTCCATTCCGTACGGACACGTACAAGCATTGACACACGCACCTGCAAGAACACTCACACATACACACCTATATACATGTACGGGAATACATCTATAAAGGGGGGATCGAAAGAGAGAGGGTTGGAGAGAAAGGAAGAAAGGGAGAAAGAGGAGAAGAACTCTTTTTTTTTAGAGATTTTTTTTAGTTTTACATATATAGCATATATATATAGAGAGAGAGAGAATATGAACTATATAAGATATATATATATATATATAGTATATGTATATATGTTATATATACATAAGAGAGGGAGAGTGACCCGAGAGTGAGGGATGAAGAGAATTGGGGAAAAAAAAGGACAATAAAAAAATGAAAGAAAAAACGGGGGGTGGCGAAGGCAGAGAGGGGAAGAGGAAGTGAGAGGGAGAGAGAGAGAGAGGAAGAGAACGGAGAGAGAGAGAATCGAGAGAGACAGTAGGGAGAGGGGATTAAAAAAAAAGAGAAAAGAAAGAGTGAGAGAGAGGGAGATCGAGAGGGAGAGAGATAGAGAGGAAGAGAGGGAGGGAGAGATGCAGAGAGTGGGAGAAAAAGAGAGAGAGGGAGAGGGGATTAATAAAAAAAATAAAAGAATGAGAGAGAGGAAGACGGTGGGAGGAGGTGGAGGGTGAGAAGCAGAGAGAGAGGGAAAAGAGAGACGATGGGGAGAGAGAGGGAGCGAAAAGAGAGAGAGATGGTGGGAGAAGAGATTAAAAAAAAAATAAGAGAGGGAGATTGAGAGAGAGTGATCGAGAGGGCAGAAAGAAAAAGAGAGGGGGGAGAAAAGCAGAGAGAAGGAGAGAGAGACGGTGGGGAGAGTGGATTAAAAAAAGAAGAGAAAGAGTGAGAGAGGGGGGGATCGAGAGGGAGAGAGATGGAGAGGAAGAGAGGGAGGGGACGGTAGAGAGAGAGAGGGGGGAGAGAGAGAGAGAGTGAGGGAACAGAGAGGGAGAGTGAAGCAGAGAGAGACAGTGAGAGGGAGGGAGAGACAGAGAACGAGAGGGAGAGAAGGAAGAGAGAGAGAGAGAGAGAGAGAGAGAGAGAGAGAGAGAGAGAGAGCGCGCGGGGGAGAGAGGGGGGGTCCGACGGTGATGGCGGGAGCGGCCGGTGCAGAGGCGGGAGGCGGTTGACGGCGAGGCCGGAGACGGCCGGAGGCGAGGGCGCTGCGGGCGGAGGACGGCGCGGAGGTGGCCCGGAGCGACGGCGCAGGCGGGACCAGAGGCGGGGGCCGGCTGGAGCGGCGGGGCAGGAGGCGGTTGGAGCGGCGGCCGGAGTAGGGGGCAGAGCGGCGCAGGCGGGGCCGAAGGCGGCCGCAGGCGGAGACGGAGCCGGAGGCGGGAGCGACCGGAGGCGGTGGCCGCGGGGGGTGCGTGCATGCGGCCGGAGGCGAGCGGGGGCACTGCGGGCGGGCGACGGCGTGCGAGCAGGGGTGCCAGAGCACGTCTGCAGCGGTCCGGTGGCGGGAGCGGCGGTCAAGGCGGGCCGGAGGCAGGAGCGGCGTCGAAGGCGGGAGCGGCACGATGGTTGGAGCGGCGTCGGAGGCGGGAGCGGCGTCGGAGGCGGTGGCCGCAGCGGACCGTTGCGGCCGCGCAGTTCAAAGGGGGGGCACGGGCGACGAGGCCCCCCCCTTGCGAACTAAAAAAAAAAACCTTTTTTTTTAAAATTTTCCTTTACGCGAAAGAGAGAGAGAGAGAGAGGGATTGAGGGAAAGAAAAGAAAATGGAGAGAGAGGGAGAGCAGGGAGATGGAGAGGGAGAGAGGAAGACGAGAGTGAGAGGGGGAGCAGAGGGATGGTGGCCAGTTGCAGGTGGGGAGAGGAGGGATGGCTGTTGTTGGGAGAAAAGAAAGGGAGGGTGGAGGTGGACGTCGTGGGAGTGCTGCGATGGTGGGTTAGCAAGGGTAGGAGGTGGGAGCGTAGTCACGGCTGAGCACGGGGGTAGTGGCAAGGTGGACGCGGCTGGAGGTGGAACTTAGCAGGGAATGGGAAAAGAGAGGAGGGAGGGGAGACGGTGGAGGTGGTTTGTGTGGTGGCTGCCGAGGGAGAGAAGGAGAGAGGGAGGGGAGACGGTGGAGGTGGTTGTCGTGAGGAGGAGGATGGCTGGAGGTCCAGGGGGTTGAGAGGGTGGAGAGTGTGTGTGGTGGGTGGAGGGAGAGAGATCGACTGTGGGGGGGCTGCGATGGTGTTAGCAGAGGAAGGGGGTGTGTGTGTATTGTGAGGGGATTCGATGGGTGGTGGGTTACAGAGGAGGTGAGAAGGGGAGAGAGAGTGTGTGTTAAAGAGAGGGGGCAAGATCCGAGAGACCCGGGAGGGGAGTGAGGAAATAATAAAAGATGGGGCCATGTCCATTAAATTTTATTTATTTTTTAGAACAAAAGTGGGCCAAGCCCATTAGCACACATCTATATATATATTTTTATTTTTGAATAGGAATGGGCCAAACCCATTAGCACAAATGTTTTCTTTTGATATATTTTTTGAATAGGAATGGGCCAAGCCCACACGATGAACCTTCTCCCCTTTTTTTTTAGGATTAAAAAGGTGGACCAAGCCCATTAACATTTTTTTTTGTTTTGTGTAGGAATGGTCACAAGCCCATTGACAAGGATTACTTATTCAAGAAGCCACAGATTATTAGATTAAATTAGAGATTACTCAACTAACTTAACCGTGCGAGCTGCTTTGGGGCGTCTTAGTGTAATACGGGATCTGCTCAGCATAATGCTAAAATGCCGTGTCTACATCATGAAACTGGGTAATTGGCGCGCACTTAGTCACCATCAATTACGGAAATAGCGTCCATTGTCTGGTCGCTAATTCCTGTCGATAGTATAGGCATGATGAAATAGCACCCATGCACTGGTCGCTATATCAGTGAAATAATGCCACTGGATAGGTCGCCAATTCCTTCTAGCGCCCAAGTCAGTGTCGCTAATTGCTGATAAAACAGACTTCTCAAAGAGGCCAGAAACAGCGCTCGAAGAGGGCTAAGGCATTACGTTTCTTCAGAGTTGAAGTCCCGCGATCAACAACACCCAAGAGGGGGGGTGAATTAGGTGAATACAAATTTTACAAAACTTTTACCCAATTTAAAAAGATATGATAAAACACCAACTAAGAAATTTAGATCTGTTTAACTACAAGTTAGACAGATCAAAATCTATCTCCACGATAGTTCTTCGGTACTAGGCGGAGGTGTGAATCCAAGGATTCTAGTCACGCAAGGTGCTATCGTCCTGACAAGATTGATCTTGTCAATTCAAAAACACTTTTGATATACCAAAGATCTATTTATAGAAAAGATCGATTATGTTAGATCTGAAGGATCAAACACGGAAGAACAATATGCATGAACAATCACACAGAAATAAGGTAAGAGAAATGGATCAAACCACACAACACAAACCACAAGGCACACGGAATTTTAAGGTGGTTCAGATGCAATAACAGCAACCTATGTCCACCCCTCACCAAAACCCGGTGAGGCTTCACAGCTGGAAAACCAGCACGGAGATAAATCCCCAACATGGAGTCAAAACTCCAACAACACTCAGGTCGAAGCCTACACACACACGGGGAACAAACCCCAACACACACACACACACACACACACACACACACACACACACACAGAGAGAGAGAAACAGAGTATCCAACACGATCTGATGACCGAATCAACAACACACACATACGTTGCAACAGACTCAACACTCTACACACACAAACACATAGATCTGGATAGATCCACACACACACGCAGATCTGAAGAGATCCACGCTTTCACACGTATCTGAACGAAACACCACACACAACCACGGATCTAGGTAGATCCACACACACACGAATATTTAGAGATTACAAGAACACACACTTGAAGCTCAATGAAAATAGAAGTAGAAGCACAAATGAAAACTTCAGATTTAAGCTCCCCCTTAGTGGATGAAGAAGATCTTTGATGAAGCTTGCTTCTCAGCTTGATTTCCACTTGAATGGCTTCAGGATGATCTTCAAAAGCTTTAGAGTTGATGAAGAATGCTTGGACGAAACACTGTTCACGAAGTTCTTCCTATAGCCCTCTTTCCCCTTTGATAGCCTTCCTTTGATCCCCTTGTGTCATTAGGGTTTCTTGACCCAAGAGTTATTTTTATAAAACCTAGGATGGTCAAGGCACAAGCTAGGAACCAGATCCACGATTTTAGGAAAGTTGGAAAGCTTTTAGACCAAAAATTCCAAGAAAGAGGTTTTGAACACGTTCATGAAACAAAGTCAACAAAGGGGGCTTCGAAGGGTTCGGTCGACCGAAATCTTCGATCGCTCCACCGAACTCTGAAACTTTCTGAAACTCTCAGCACTGGGAATTTAGGTCGACCGAACTCCATATTTAGGTCAACCGAACTCTATAAATTTACAGAGTTCTGCTTGCTGGGAATTTTGGTCGACCGAACCAAGTGCATTGGTCAACTAAACTCTGGAATTCCTGCAAAACAAAATTGTTAGCCCACAATAACATGTCTATATAATCAAACTTGGGATTGAACGCATGTTTGCATCCATGTGAAGTTCATTTGAACTCTTTCTATGCATTTTGAAGACTTGAGCAATTGAGGCATTTGATATGATGGAGTTTAGCCTTAATTGCATTCTAGTGTTCGCCCTTAAGCTAGTATGCACAACGTGAGAGGGAAAACATGTCCAGGGTTTTGTTATCATCAAAATCACCTGGCGAGACTCAACAATATCCCCCTTTTTGATGATGACAAAACTCTAGACCAAAAGATGCATTTGCGTGCTGATAACCAAATTTAGAACTTGAAATCAACGCATTGCATACTAAACAACTCCCATAGTTATAGTACATGCAAGACAATTTAAATCCAATCAGAAGCCAGTATTAAGCAATGCCATTCATTCTGTAAACACCAAATCATTCATTCCTTTATATTTGCTAGCTTCGAATGAAGAAGTGAAATGAAATCAATAGCCGTGACATAACCAAGTGCTCCATTTCATTCATTAAGATTATCATTACATAGGTCATGGACACTAACTCACAATGCAATACATGGACACTGACTCACAATGCAAAATACTCAAGTAATGCAAATATGGCAAATGACACTCACAAACGTCAAATGACAAACAAACAGTTGACACACAGGCATAAGATATATATTAGCCCTATACTAGCTACTTCTCCCCCTTTGTCATCATCAAAGAGGGGATGGGTTACAGGAAAAGTGGACCAAAAAAAAAGGAATGTAGGACCTAAAAACAATCACCAAAGAGATGAAATAGAAGTTCCTTAGTTGTCTTCTGCAGGAGGTGGTGGATCTTGGCCAGGTTGAGGGCCGTGGCCAGCATTGTCGAGATAATTGATGATGGAGTGAAGGAGGTCATCCTGGGATATCATGTGGTGCTGGATGCCGACGAGAGAACGGGAGGTAGTGTGGAAGGCTTCGCGAGTATCTTCATGGCGAGTAGAGAGAGTGGCCATGTTCTGAGTGATGGTAGCCAAGGAGTGGGAGAAGGTAGCCATCTGTCCGTGCATTGATTCAAGTAAATTACCAATAGAGGCAAAAGATGTATCAATGTTTCTCCCAAAGGTAGACAATTGCTGCCCAAAGGTATCGACCTTTGTTTCTATGCTAGTGAGTCGCCCGACAACGCCCTCAAAGTCTGCCCAAGAGGACTGTCCAGCACCCTGAGAAGAGGACTCCCCGTGAAAGAAGTGTGATGGAGGCGGCACATCCGGATCTGCATAGTGAGGAGGAGGTGGCTGCTCATCGGCTTGAACTGGAGGCGGGGGTGGGCCTTGATCCTCCTGCTGTTGCTGTTGCTCCTGTTCCTCGTCCTCAATTTCTGATTCTTCTCTATACATTCTCACATCTCGGTGTAACTCTCCATCAGGACCCCAATAGTACCCAAAGTCGAAGCACATCTTATGTTTATTATATACATCATCATGTCTTACTTGAATAAAGATCTCTCCTGCCAAACCAACTCCAGCAAGAAGAAATACCCCTATCAACTGGGAGGCATAAGGCAAGGATCGCCTTCTTTATGTTCTGCATGACCCTATCAAGTCCGTCATCAGACGTCCCATGTTGATCCGATTCCCATTCATAACATGGTAGAACAGAAATGTATGCACTTCATTAACCTCATCCCTGCTGCCCCCTTTAGGATAGATAAGGGTGGTAAACATATGGTGTAGAATCCGCTGCAGTGGCGAAAAATAGTTGGCGTTCAGCTTGACCAGGTTACTAACTCCATGGATGTATTCACTATAGGTCATGAGTAGACAGGTGTCTTCAATAGAACCATGACCAAAAATCATATCGGCGCCCCTAGCGGACACTCCTAGGGCGCGCTCAAATGACTCTAGATTGATCGTAATTTCGACTCCTTTGACAACCATATATAAGCGATCATTCTTCATATCCAGGTGCCCATAAAATTCATGGACAAGGTTAGGATAATACTTGGAGTATCTCGTCAAAAAATCAATCCACCCATCTTGTATTTCAAAAATGGCACTTAAATCTGGTAACATTTCGTTCATCTCATCAAAATCGACCAACCGGGGGTCGATAATCGGCCGTGGGAGGATCTGTCGTACCCGTGGAGGTGCTGCTAGCCACTGTGGGGGAGGAGCTTGTTCCTCATTTCTCCGAGCACTGGATTCCCCCCGGGTAAGCCTTTAAGAATTTTGTCTAGGCAGAAACTCTTGGATCTGCAAACCTCTGCCCGTGGGAGAAGATGGAGACCGGAGGACACATAGGAGACGATGAAAGAACCTTCTCCTAAATCTGGAGCTTAAGGAAAAAGCTTTGGAGCCGCACATGCCGCCGGATTGAGTTCGTCCCAAAAGACGACAAACAAGCCGGATCTTGTGCGGATAGAAGATGGATGGGATTCTAGGGCTTGAGAGGAGGTGCTTTGGGGTTTTTAGGGCTGGAGAGGAGTTGTGGGAGTCAATGGGGATGAAAGAGTGAGTGAATGGGGGTGAGAACCCCCTTAAAAGAAGGTTCGAACGCGGGTTCGGCTGGCCGATTTGCCGTGTTCGGTCGACCGAAATGGGGCGTCGGTCGACCGAAATGGTCGGCCTAGCCCTAATTTCCCTTTTTTTATAACTCCTTCAACATTCTTTTTCTCTTTCTTTCTCCTCCTCTTTTTTAAACAACACTTGTCCCCCTTCGTGTTTGGAAAGAGAGGGAATGGGTGATCCTTCTGAGATGACTCCTTTAGGAGTTTTCCTTTTTTTTAAACTCCCCCTCAGTAAATGCCTCAGATCCTTAGGTCTTAAGATCCACATTTATTTAGCAAGAAATTATAGGCCTTAGAAACATTTCAAGGAAGGGCTATATGTATAAATACAAACATTGTCACACCCCGAGCCTTTTATTACAGCGGAAAACTAGCTCGAGGAACGTGAACAGTCGGTATGGTAAGTCTCTTGCAAGCAAGAACGATCAGAGTGCAAGGCAATCACACATAAGAATGTAATCGCAAAATAATTTAATCAAACACCAACTTATTTCATTAATAATCAAATCTAATATTCAAATACAATCACTGTTTCAACTTTCTTCATCATACTTGACTCAAGAAAATTACATAGACTCAATCTAAACAATGTAGACTTCCTAAGTCTTCACTCATTCTTCATTCACTCTCGGACCCGCTATTTGAACGTTCCGAATCCGATCCCGACTCACTTCCATCTCTTGAAAAGATTAGAAATAGGTAATGAGCACACTTGCCCAATAGGTATCTTCGCATCAACATGAAGGTACTTATCAAAGTGATTAGCATTTTAGCTCTAAAGAATATAAAGTGAAATCATGCGAATACGATAAATCACATGTAAATAACCAAAGTTACAAAGGACGATCGTTTAAGATAGAATGAGCAAGTATGAACTAGCAAGAATGTAACAAGAACATGATATGGCCTTTCATGAACAAGAATGTAACGAGAATGTACTAGCAATACCACGTAGTCATCACACAAACATCTTTTGCTTATGAGCAAGTATTTAGTGAATTTTTGTGGAATATCATGTAACAAGCAAGAAAGTCATGTATAAGTATTTTCATGATGCTCGTGGATCTTCACTTATTTATAGAGAAAGTACTCCCAGCGCAATGCGACGCCAGTAGCATCATACCCCATGGTTTACACTATGTTTTCGACAATCAGCCAAGGGGACTAGCATAGAGCCATTGACACAATTAGTGCTCGATCACATCTTCAAGTATAAATCAAGCTACTTCACGTTTCAAGCAATAAAGTATGGCCAATAATATAGCAAGTTCAAATAAGTTCATGATAACAATAGTTCAATGAAATGAACGCTTCAATGAAGAAATGCGAGTCAAGAATGACTTAAGACAAGGTTATGCTCATGGAAATAAATCGGCAGCATAACGGTTCATTTCTTAACTTTCATAATTTAAGATTAAGTATCTTTGAACAATATGACAAGTCCTATACCATCAATAATCCATCTAGGAACTTTGGAATATCAACCCTTAGGTCAAACCTCGGGTTAAAACACTCAAGAACTGTGACGGTCAATCAATGGGCCGTTACAAGATCGTGACGGTCTATCATTGTTCCATTAGAATGACTGAATCCAAAAATAAATAAAATGGACTCAATAAATGTGACGGTCATATATTAGGCCGTTATATGAGCATGACGGTCTAATATCGATCCGTTACATATCTAGAACTAGAAACTTTGATAGTGCTTTCTAACAATTGGGTTTTCATGGTACAACCAACTCGGTGTCCTAGTGGGAATCCCATGCTAACGGAGAATTACGGAGGCCTTGAAACAAGATTTTCTAGTTCATTGGAAGGAATATCTAATAGAGAGGTCCTCATGTTCAAGAATATGTTCCTATAGTGTAAAGTGTGAACTAATGGCCATATACCGGAATATATGCCATGTACTTAAAGAAATTGACTCTATAGAAAAGAATGTGTAACGATGTGAAACTATGATAAAAACTCCGTCATTACATCATTTAAAATCATTGTGTAAATACAAAACTATAGAGTTTAGCTTAATGAAATTAACATATGCCTGCAATAACTAGACATGCTTTTAAACATACAATTTCTATCATAAGTCAATTTATAATCTCAAGGTCATGAAAACAGGTCAAAACATAGATAACTATGCTTATTTATAAGTAAGTTTGACTGTCCTCAGTCCTATCTTGGGTTGAGAGAAAACAACACTCTAACGGTCTAAGACAGACGCGTTATACATCTGTGATGGTTTATCGTGTGGCCGTTATAGTATTGTGACGCACTGATGTTGGTCCGTCAGAGACAACAGAGAAATTTAAATATAACCAAGGGTGTGACGGCTGATCGTAAGGCCGTTACAATCATATGACGGTCTTACCTTAATCCGTAAGAGCTTCTGCTAACAGGATATAGAAGGTAAAAGACTGAAAATATGTCATGGCTGGAAATCAAAATACTTAGAATATTCCAATCAAGAGAAATGAAATATAGAGGCTATCTAGATGCATAGGTTGTAGTGATTTGAACACGATAATATCATTTATGTTTGATTAAGGCTCAAGACATGCATGCATGCATAGGTCAAACTAAAACATGAATTCATGGTCTAGAATGCATGAAATCAATCAAAATTAGAGGGCTTTTATCCCTAACATGATGTTCTTACCATTCATGAGATGACCTACCTCTTTTCTGGGCTTTAATCTTCGAATTTGGGACTGCAAGTTACGCCCTAGTTCTTCTCTTCATGTGGTTTCTCAGCAACTTCTCGTCGCTCTAACTCCTCAACCTCTTGACCTAAGGACGTAAAATTTTCAGGGTAAGAATGTGAAACTGAGAAGAACAAAAAGTTCTAAAGAATCAAACTCTAAATACCTCATTTTGATGATCTAATTCCCTGATCTTCAGTGGACCTTTGCTCAGATTCCTAGGTTGCTAAGGTCATACCAGCAACTTTGGAACCTTCTAACTTCTTGTGTAGTTGATCTCCTAGCACGAAATTTTGAGAGCTATTAGTCTAAAGTATTATAAACAAAAAGTTCTAAAAAATATACCCAAAATTATGACTCCTTACCTTGATTCCACGCGAGCCAAAGTAGGGGTCGCGCAGGTCAAAACTAGGTCCTATTTATAGGGTTTTGGCTAGGGTTTAAGGATTAGATCGATTCTAGAGTCCTTTTTAAAGCTTAGATCGACTTCTAAGAGTCCTTAACTCCTCTACTACTCTTCCCATCTCGATCCCTAAGGAATAAATTAGCAAAAATCTAACCTTTTTGCTCTTTCTTCACTTTACGGAACTAACAGAGCGTAACGGTCGAAGGTAGGCGTGTTACATGACTGTGGCGGTTGCACGATAGACCGCTACATCCCATGTGCACAGAATTCAATAAAATTCAAACTCTTTTATTTATTTTATCCACATAATTATCTAATAAATGAGTATTTATCCTTAAAATTCGTGAATAGGCTAAATAACTTTCTAGAATATGGGTCAAACTTAATGGGCTTGGTCCAAAAACCTATTGGGTTTAAATATCAAAGTTGGATTAACTATTTAACATAATTGGACCTTATAATGATTTATTTAACCCATTATCTATTTATTAATTCATTTAGGCCTTTATAAATTCCTAATAAATTCCAGAAAATCTTACAATAATCCAACAATTTATTTATATAAATTTTGGGGCACTACACCCTTCCCCACTTAGAAGAATTTGGTCCCCAAATTCAATACATTGATTTTTACGGAGAGTGTATGTATTTTAATGTATTTAAAAAAAATTAACGTAATGTGAATGGGTTAAGAGAGTACCTTTAATCATTTCAGCTTCCTCATCTAGAATGGCATTTAATCGACCTCGTTTCCCACGTCCGTTGTTATCCCTTGAAGATTATTCATTTATGACAGGACACATGGGCAAGCGATGTTCCCGACTTCCACATTTGAGACAAGTGCCGAGACGTTTCCAACATTCTTCAGTCGAGTGCCCAAATTTTTCACAAAATGAGCAAGCCGTGGAGACTTGCATTCTCTCTTCTTCTTTAACTTTCTTATTCTTTCCATTTCCATTTCCATTTCTTTTTCCATTACCGTTTCCATTACGGGACCTCTTAATGTGACGATTTTCATCCTCATCTACTTCTTTCTCTTCTTGCCTATCCTGTTTTCGGCTTGACCTTTCTCCTCGGAGCATTTCCACCTTTTCCATGGTTCTTTCACATAGATGCGCTCTTTGAACCATCTCGGTATAGGTGCGGATATTCTGAGTTCCTAGTTGTTGGATAAATCCGAGTCCTAAACCATCCATAAATCGGTTGGCTTTCAATAAATCAGTGCTTATCAAGTGAGGAGCCTAAGGTGCTAGTCGAGAGAATTGTAATTCATATTCTGCCACGGACATCGTGCCTTGTTTTAAAGAGGCAAATTACATAGCCTTCCTCTCCTTTACATGCTCGGAGAAGTACTTGGCTCAGAAAAGTGTAAGAAAACCCTCCCATGTATGAGGTGCATCTGCAGGTGGCGCCGGAATGGATTTCCACCATGTACGAGCATCCTTGTTGAGTTGGAACGTGACAAGTCAAACTTTCTCCTGGTCGGTGCATTGCATGACATCGAATATTCGATTCATCTCGTCGATCCAATTTTCTGCTTCATCTGGGTTAGAAGATCCAGAGAATCGTGGGGGATTTAAATTTCAAAAATTGCCGTGTAAGTTCCCCGCGCCAGCCCTTCCACCAGCTTGGGCCATTATCTGTAGGGCTTGTGTAAGTCCCGCAACAATTTGCTGCATCTCGTCCCAATTCACACGATGAGCCATTGAGAATCAAGGTACCTGAGAATCATGGACATTTTAGTTATTTAGAGACGGGTAGATTTAACCTAAAATAATTTCTATATAACTACCTCATCCCGGGTTCTACCCAATTCTCACATAGGTGGGAAATTTCCTCCTTAGTTCTTAGGTATGGGTCCTAAAACCTTGGACTTATCCTATGACTCCTTTCCCTAAGTCCTGAGACTTAGGCTCTGATACCAACTTAACTGTCACACCCTGAGCCTTTTATTACAGCGGAAGACTAGCTCGAGGAACGTGAACAGCCAGCATGGTAAGCCTCTTGCAAGTAAGAACGATCAGAGCGCAAGGTAATCACACATAAGAATGCAATCGCACAATAATTTAATCAAACTCCAACTTATTTCATTAATAATAAATCCAATATTCAAATAACATCACTGTTTCAACGTTCTTCATCATACTAGACTCAATAAAATTACATAGACTCAATCTAAACAATGTAGACTTCCTAAGTCTTCACTCATTCTTCATTCACTCTCGGACCCGCTATTTGAACGTTCCGAATCCGATCCCGACTCACTTCCATCTCCTGAAAAGATTGGAAATAGGTAATGAGCACACTTGCCAAGTAGGTATATTCGCATCAACATGAAGGCACTTATCAAAGTGATTAGTGTTTTTTCTCTAAAGAATATAAAGTGAAATAATGCGAATATGATAGATCACATGTAAATAACCAAAGTAACAAAGGATGATCGTTTAAGATAGAATGAGCAAGTATGAACTAGCAAGAATGTAACAAGAACATGATATGGCCTTTCATGAACAAGAATGTAACGAGAATATACTAGCAATACCACGTAGTCATCACACAAACATCTTTTACTTATGAGCAAGTATTTGGTGAATTTCTGTGGAATATCATGTAACAAGCAAGAAAGTCATGTACAAGTATTTTCATGATGCTCGTGGATCTTCACTTATTTATAGAGAAAGTACTCCCAACACAATGCGACGCCAATAGCATCATACCCTATGGTTTACAGTATGTTTCCGACAATCAGCCGAGGGGACTAGCATAGAGCCATTGAACACAATCAGTGCTCGATCGCATCTTCAAGTATAAATCAAGCTACTTCCACGTTTCAAGCAATAAAGTATGGCCAATAATATAGCAAGTTCAAATAAGTTCATGATAACAATAGTTCAATGAAATGAACGCTTCAATGAAGAAATGCGAGTCAAGAATGACTTAAAACAAGGTTATGCTCATGGAAATAAATCGGCAGCATAACGGTTCATTTCTTAACTTTCATAATTTAAGATTAAGTATCTTTGAACAATATGACAAGTCTTAGACCATCAATAATCAATCTAGGAACTTTAGAATATCAACCCTTAGGTCAAACCTCGGGTTAAAACACTCAAGAACTGTGACGGTCAATCAATGGGCCGTTACATGATCGTGACGGCCTATCATTGATCCGTTAGAATGACTGAATCCAACAATAAATAAAATGGACTCAGTAAATGTAACGGTCATATATTAGGCCGTTATATGAGCATGACGGTCTAATATGGATCCTTTACATTTCTAGAACCAGAAACTTTGATAGTGCTTTCTAATAATTGGGCTTTCATAGTACAACTAACTCGGCGTCCTAGTGGGAATCCCAGGCTCGCGGAGAATTACGGAGGCCTTGAAATAAGATTTCCTAGTCCATTGGAAGGAATATCCAATAGAGAGGTCCTCATGTTCAAGAATATGTTCCTATAGTGCAAAGTGTGAACTAATGGCCATATACCGGAATATATGCTATGCACTTAAAGAAATTGACTCTATGGAAAAGAATGTGTAACGATGTGAAACCATGATAAAAACTACGTCATTACATCATTTAAAATCATAGTGCAAATACAAAACTATAGATTTTAGCTTAATGAAACTAACATATGCTTGAAATAACTAGAGATGCTTTTAAACATGTAATTTCTATCATAAGTCAATTTATAATCTCAAGGTCATGAAAACATGTCAAAACTTATATAACTAGGCTTATTTATAAGTAAGTTTGACTGTCCTCAGTCCTGTCTTGGGTTGAGAGAAAACATCACTCTGATGGTCTAAGACCGACGCATTATACATCTGTGACGGTTTATCGTGGGGCCGTTATAGTATTGTGACGCACTGACGTTGGTCCGTCTGAGACAACAGAGAAATTTAAATATAACCGAGGGTGTGACGGATGATCGTAAGGCCGTTACAATCTTGTGGCGATATTACCTTAATCCGTCAGAGCTTCTGCTGACACGTCAGATATAGAAGGTAAAAGACTGAAAATATGTCATGGCTGGAAATCAAAATACTTAAAATATTCCAATCATGAGAAACAAAATATAGAGGCTATCTAGATGCATAGGTTGTAGTGATTTGAACAAGATAATATCTTTTATCTTTGATTAAGGCTCAAGACATGCATGTATGCATAGGTCAAACTAAAACATGAATTCATGGTCTAGAATGGATGAAATCAATCAAAATTAGAGGATTTTTATCTCTAACATGATGTTCTTGCCATTCATGAGATGACCTACCTCTTTTCTGGACTTTAATCTTCGAATTTGGGACTGCAAGTTACGCCCTAGTTCTTCTCTTCCTGTGGTTTCTCAGCAACTTCTCGTCACTCTAACTCCTCAACCTCTTGACCTAAGGACGTGAAATTTTGAGGGTAAGAAGGTGAAACTGAGAGGAATAAAAAGTTCTAAAGAATAAAACCCTAAATACCTCGTTTGGATGATCTAATTCCCTGATCTTCAGTGGACCTTTGCTCAGATTCTTGGGTTGCTAAGGTCGTACCAGCAACTTTGGAAGCTTCTAACTTCTTGTGTAGTTGATCTCCTAGCACAAAATTTTGAGAGTATTATAAATAAAAAGTTCTAAAGAACTTACTCGAAATTATGACTCCTTACCTTGATTCCACGCGAGCCAAAGTAGGGGTCGCGCAGGTCAAAACTAGGTCCTATTTATAGGGTTTTGGCTAGGGTTTAAGGATTAGATCGATTCTAGAGTCCTTTTTAAAGCTTAGATCGACTTCTAAGAGTCTTTAACACCTCTACTAGTCTTCCCATCTCGATCCCTAAGGGATAAACTAGCAAAAATCTAACATTTTTGCCCTTTCTTCACTTTACGGAACTAACAGAGCGTAACGGTCGAAGGTAGGCGCGTTACATGACTGTGGCGGTCGCACGATAGACCGCTACATCCCATGTGCGTAGAATTCAATAAAATTATAACTCTTTTGTTTATTTTATCCACATAATTATCTAATAAATGAGTATTTATCCTTAAAATTCGTGAATGGGCTAAATAACTTTCTAGAACATGGGTCAAACTTAATGAGCTTGGTCCAAAAACCTATTGGGTTTTAATTATCAAAGCTGGATTAGTTATTTAACATAATTAGGTCTTATAATGATTTATTTAACCCATTACCTATTTATTAATTCATTTAGGCCTTTATAAATTCTTAATAAATTCTGTAAAATCTTACAATAATCCAGAAATTTATTTATATAAATTTTGGGGCACTACACATGCATTGGTGGTATATCATCATACAAGAAACCAGAAATGTACACACAAGGTATGCATGTTTTTCTATGCAATCTACCCTTAATGCAACTAACTTTTCTATCTATGCAAGACTCAGCCTCAATGCCGACTTAGGTATGTATGCTCTCACCCTTGCACATGCCAAGTTCCCTTCTGATTTTATTGAATTGTACCTGGTTGAGGGGTTTGGTTAAGATGTCAGCCAACTGATTGTGTGTGTATATGAATTTTAACTCAAAGACCCCTTTACCTATATAATCTCTCAGAAAATGATGCCGAAAGTCAATGCTTTAACCTAGAATGTTGTACAAGATTTTTGATAAGTTAATTGCACTGGTATTGTCACACAAGATTGGAACACATTTCATCTCAACATTCAAATCAAGCAATTGATTTTTGATCCAAAGTACTTGGGCTCCACAACTTCCGGCGGCTACATATTCAACCTCGGCCGTTGAGGGAGCTATTGAATATTGTTTCTTGGAAGCCCATGAAACTAGGCATCCACCAAGAGACTGACAGTATCCACTAGTACTTTTGCAATCAACTATACATCCGGCATAATCTGCATCGGTGTATGCAATCAAATGAAATGAACTACCGACGGGAACCACAAGCCAAAATCTACTGTGCCAATTAAGTATCGAAAATATGTTTATCAGCCAATAAATGGGACTCGTTAGGACATGACTGAAAATGAGCGCATAGACATACGTTGTATTGAATGTTTGGACGGCATGCTATGAGATACAGTAGTGATCCGATCATACCTCAAAATAGTGTAGAATCTACTGTTTTACCCTTTTCATCTTTGTCTAACTTCATGGTTGTGGCCATAAGAGTTGACATGGGCTTTGCTTCTGCCATCCCATATTCCTTTAGGAACTCAACGGCGTATTTGGCTTAGTTATGCGGATTCCTTAGAACGTTTGCTAAAGCTGCAAGTCAAAGAAGGAAAAATGTCAATTCACCAATTAAGCTCATTTCAACTTTACCCTGCGTGATTTCTACATATTCATCACATAAGGCATTGTTAATAATTCAAGAGATGATATCGTCTACATAAGCCTGAACCACTAGCATGTCTTTACCTAAATTTCTTGTGAATGGGGTCTGATCAACCTTACCTCTCGTGAGTCAATTTTCAAGTAAGGATGAGGTGAGCCTCTCATACCATACCCTTGGTACTTGCTTCAGTCCGTACAAGACTTTCTACAGCTTGTACACATGTTGTGGATGTTTTGGATCCTAGAGGTTATTTTACAAAAACATCCTCCTGATGTTCCCATTAAGAACAGTAGATTTAACATCCATTTTAGGACAATTTAAAATTCAGTGAACAAGCATAGGATAGGAAAGTCCGGACTGCTTCTAATCTAGCAACCGGTCCAAAAGATTCATCAAAATCACTACCCATCTTTTGGTAGCAGTTGAGGGAATTCTCATCATCTTCATCCTCGCCAGATATGCCTTCAGTGGATTCAAACTTGGCCATGGCTGGCCCAACATCACTTGGATTTTTGGGAGTGTGATCTACATCCAAAGTTGAAATGATTTGATTTGTCAATCTCGATTCAGATTTATCATCAATAACATGAAGACTTCCTTTAGCAATTAAAGTCCCCTTAAAAAGCTCTAGACTTAAATGCATAACTCCGGAGCGAGCCTAGGCACTAAGTTCACATGACTAATCTGGCAACTCTCCCTTAATGTGTACAAGAATGTGAAATGATCAGTGAAATTTTAATGCCATATACAGCCTATGAAAAAAGCAATTGACTCATAGTACCAGGCGGAGAACTTAGATCCGAGGATCACCTCACACGTAGTGATAGTTTTCAGGCACGGTTAACCTGCCCTTCCACATTTCACCATTTTATGTACTATGTAGTCATGGATGTGATGAAGGCAGGAGGATTGCAATGCATTATGACATGAATTCACAATGTTCAACGTTTGCATGATAGAATGTGAAAGCATATGCAAACATCTCAATGTATGCAGTGAAATTTGATTTGAAAAATTTCCAAACTCCCCTTCAACAATATGCTATATGACAAGTGATATGCGCAGAGATATGCAACCAACTGTGGATGAAATGCATGTACAGACATATGCACGATCACATAACTATTCAGCACAAAGTAAATCAAGACATAGTACATTTACTAGAGAGAGTAAGAGGGATATGACCTGAGTGTTCAAATTTCAAATTTTGGTTTTTCTTTTAACCTGACTTATGTCGCATGGCCCGTGTGCCTTACCTTCTTGACTGAAAACATGTTTCACGCTTCATATTACAAGGCACACCTACAAAACAGATTTCTCATGTGTCATTCTTAGTTACCCAAATCCTTTTGGGTCCTTGTGGTTTAGCAGCAACATTCGCACGTGGTTTCCACTTTTTGATAACATTTAAATCATCATTTTTTATCAAAAATAATCATGCATCATATGCCCAGATTTGCCACAATAATCACAGCATGACTTTGAATACTTAAAAGTGTGAAGATTATTTGAAGCATGTGACTTTTTGTTCCAATATTGTTTCCAATTGGCAAGAAGTGTGTTAAATACATTAGAGATCCTAGGTCGACCTTCCCTTGGATTTGGCTGAGGATAATGGGTCCAGAACACTCACCATAGGTTGGTAGTGTTGACCTGCCCAATCCTTTTCCTTCATGTAGTGTTGTTCAGCCTTGGGGTGCGTCGACCTACCTTTGCCTTTTTCATTGTTCATACGATTCTTGTATGCTTCCAAATCATCATTCTTTATAGTAAAACAATCATGCATGGCATGTCCATGTCTTCCACAATAAAAGCATGAGATTTTCTTTCTAGGTGGATGTGCGTGTGTGACAGAAGTATGTTTAACATGCATGGTGGTGCTAGGAGCATTTTTGGTTTTTTGATGTAAATTGATTTTATGATTTTTATTTTCTTTTTGAATCTTTTGTATAGAAGACTGCTTTGAGGGTGAAGTTGAGGTACTTGCTATATTTGAACTTTGAACAAAAGAAGTATATACCTTATTCGTAAAAGACTTCTTTTTTACAGGATTGTAGCCAAGCCCTTCTCTTTAAAAATTAACTTTCATGCCCAAAAGTTTATCCATATTATCTTGTCCATCAACAAATTTGGACAGCAAATTATTCAAGTCCTGGATTTTACTCTCTAGAGATGTGATTTGTAATTCAGCACCAGCAAGCTCTTCTTCACAAGTAGCAAGACTAACATTTAAAACTTCATTGGCAGTCGTAAGGCATTCAGTTTCTTATTTTAATTCATCCACATTTTTACATTCACTTACAGCCACATATTTTCCTTTTTCTAGAACCAACAATCTTTCAGAAATGGCCATGTTCAATTCCTTCAGTTTCTCATTTTCTTTGATAAGTTTCTCATCACGAACGAGTTCATTTATCAAGGTTTGATCATTGGCCATTGAGTCAACTTTTTCTTTCAGCTCTTTATTCTCATTTCTCAAGGAGTAAATTTGATCTTTATGAAATTCAATGTCGAACACATGAGCCTCAATCAATTCCTCTAAATGTGAGCATTTTTTATAGGAGGAATCACAGTTTTTTTCTTCAACCTTCTTTTTCAAATTTTTATTCTCATATTTTAGCTTCTTATATTTACTTGAAGCTCACTGTATGCATCCAATAGCTCATCAAGCGATATATTTTCAAAATCTGAATTTACCTCCGATGGTGATCCATTCTGTTGATCACTGCCGTGATCACTCATACCTGCCATAAGACATTTTTCCTCATTCTCTTCATGGAAGTCGGCTAAGCCATCCAATATGTTCTTTGTAGAGCTGCAGCGGGAGACAAAGGGAAAACTATTTGAATTAGCTGCAGTAGTGAGCAAAATTAGAACTAAGCAATTTTGATCATGTTTAGACTCATAATCTGCAGTCCAGACAGATTCATCTTCAGGCAGCTCATAAGGACCATGAGATATAAGCTTCCATAGCTTAGGGTCGTATGAGTTGACTAGGTTGCACAGTCTTCCTAACCATAACTTGAAGTTAGAACCATCAACACATGTGGAGAATCTATAGTGAACACTTTGGTAGCCATTGATCTGGATCTTACTCTAGATCGTTAGATCTATAAAAAATAGACCCTTAGCTCTGATACCAATTGAAGTCCCGCAATCAATGACACCCAAGAGGGAGGGTGAATTGGGTGAATACAAATTTTACAAAACTTTTACCCAATTTAAAAAGATATGATAAAACATCAACTAAGAAATTCAGATCTGTTTAACTACAAGTTAGACAGATCAAAATCTATCGCCACGATAGTTCTTCGGTACTAGGCGGAGGTGTAAATCCAAGGATTCTACTCACGCAATGTGCTATCGTCCTGACAAGATTGATCTTGTCAATTCAAAAACACTTTTGATATACCAAAGATCTATTTATAGAAAAGATCGATTATGCTAGATCTGAAGGATCAAACGCGGAAGAATAATATGCACGAACAATCACACAGAAATAAGGTAGGAGAAATGGATTAAACCACACAACACAAATCCCAAGCCACAAGGAATTTTAAGGTGGTTCGGATGCAACAACGGCAACATACGTTCACCCCTCACCAAAATCCGGTGAGGCTTCACTGCTGGAAAACCAGCACAGAGATAAATCCCCAACATAGAGTCAAAACTTTAACAACACTTAGGTCGAAGCCTACACACACATGGGGAACAAACCCCAACACACACACGCACACACACACACACACACACACACACACACACACACACACACACACACACACACACACACACACACACACACACACACACACACACACACACACACACACACACACACACACACACACACACACACGGAAACTGAGTTTCCAACACGATCCGATGACCGGATCAACAACACACACACACGCTGCAACAGACGCAGCACTCTACACACACAAACACATAGATCTAGATAGATTCACACACACACGTAGATTTGAAGAGATCCACACTTTCACACGTATCTGAACGAAACACCACACACAACCATGGATCTAGGTAGATCCACACACACACACGAATGTTTAGAGATTACAAGAACACACACTTGAAGCTCAATGAAAATAGAAGTAGAAGCACAAATGAAAACTTCAGATTTAAGCTCCCCCTTAGTGGATGAAGGAGATCTTTGATGAAGTTTGCTTCACAGCTTGATTTCCACTTGAATGGCTTCAGGATGATCTTCAAAAGCTTGAGATTTGATGAAGAATGCTTGGACGAAACACTGTTCATGGAGTTCTTCCTGCAGCCCTCTTTCTCCTTTGATAGCCTTCCTTTGATCCCCTTGTGTCATTTGGGTTTCTTGGCCCAAGAGTTATTTTTATAAGACCAAGGATGGTCAAGGGACAAGCTAGGAACCAGATCCACGATTTTAGGAAAGTTGAAAGCTTTTAGACCAAAAAGTCCAAGAAAGAGGCTTTGAACACATTCATGAAACAAAGTCAACAAAGGGGGCTTCGAGGGGTTCGATTGACCGAAATCTTCGGTCAGTCGACCGAACTCTGAGACTTTCTAAAACTCTCAGCACTGGGAATTTAGGTCGATCGAACTCTGTTAATTTACAGAGTTCTGCTTGCTGGGAATTTTGGTCGACCGAACCAAGTGCATTGGTCGATCGAACTTTGGAATTCCTGCAAAACAAAATTGTTAGCCTACAATAACATGTCTATATAATCAAACTTGGGATTGAACGTATGTTTACATCCATGTGAAGTTCATTTGAACTCTTTCTATGCATTTTGAAGACTTGAGCAATTGAGGCATTTGATATGATGGAGTTTAGCCTTAATTGCATTCTAGTGTTCGCTCTTAAGCTAGTATGCACAACGTGAGAGGGAAAACACGTCCAGGATTTTGTTATCATCAAAATCATCTGGAGAGACTCAACAAGAGTGACGTGACAAGACACGGTGTCATGGGTTTTTAGGGTACAATCTGCTCGGCTGTCTTGAGGGAATCCAAGGCTAGCGTTGACTTACGGAGGTCTCATTGAAGAAAGTACCAGTCCAAAGGAAGGAATATCCCATGGAGGGTACAATCATCACCAAGAATTGAGTGTGTAATCAATAGAATCAAAACTGGAACTCCATCTACAGATGTGAGATGAGAGTGCCAAGTAAACCCGCGTTATGGGCAAGGAAAACCGTGATAAAACTGAGAGACAGGAATCTGCGCCTCAACAGAAGTCGCTATTTCAAGAAATAGCGGCTTTCCGAAAGGTCGTTCAATCTTAATTTATAACAGAAATCCAAGGAAATAATAAGAATCAACGACACTGTATACGGGCGCTAATTCTAGAATTTTCCATGAATTAACATTTATAATTATAAATAGCGACTGTATATGATGGCGTTCATTCTTTAAATGACGCCTTGATCTAAGTCGCACATTCATGAATTTCAGTATAAATTCTATTTAATGGATTTTTTTTTACAATACTGCGCCACCGTATGGGGGCGCTCATTCTTTAAATAGCGACTAGGGGTCTGTCGCTCATTATTTGTTTGATGCTATGCATCATGCAGGTACAATCTTAGACATATAATAATGTTCATGTACTTGGAGTTCACATAATCAGGAAAGTAAAGACATGGATATGTAGAGAAAAATATAAAGGTTCCAGAATCATGCTCATGTAGAATTTTTAACGTCAGTTAACATAGATATTTAATTTGTAACATGTAGTATTTGTTAAATCTGTTTACATGAAATAGCGACAAGGCTTTGGTCGTAGATTAAACTACGCCCCGAAGACTGTCGCTTATTTAAACAACTGGCGACCTTCCGAGAGGTCGTTCATTTATTGACGGTCGATTCTTGGTCGCTATTTTCATTCAAGATAGAAATCTTAAGAAGACTACGTAAAACGAATGACAGGTGATAAAAGACTATGCTAACTTATTATATGCATGCGTTATATATATATTACCGATTTGTGCTTCAAATCTTGATGGTTGTTTGAGACGACGAACGAAGATAATATTATCTACTGCAGTAATAGCAGCAACAATAGGAAGATGAGGCTTGCTCCTTCGTGCAGTAGCAACCATGGTAGCATTGGAAATCCCACGGCGTCCACAACAACAAAAGGAAGAAGCAGCAGGGAAAAGTAGCAGTCGAGGAAGCGGAACTTCTCCACGGAAACTGTTGCAGGTTACCACGGAAGAAGAAAGAAGAACGCTTCTCCTCACGTTCACGAATGGCAGTACCCGCAGCAAAGACGGAAGAGGAAGAAGCGATTGCTTCTTCAGGCACTAACGAGGAGAGCAACTATCCTCCAACTCGTACGGTAGCAGGAGGAAAATGCAGACGACAGTAGGGCAACGATAAGGCTCGAACGCAATAGCAGCAATAGAGATTGCATGCTCGATGGGGGGTTTATTTATAGGATCTTGTTCTAGTATCCTAATGGGTTTTAAGTTTCCAACTTACTAATCCTAACAAGTTCAAACTTTCCCATGCAAGTTTTCTTTATTGCTATATTCTCAGCCGTCTACCCTAGTTAGAATAAAACCCTAAAACCTCATGTAAAGCTCGAACGTGATAAAACCCTCATAAATATATATGAAAAAGAGGTGTTTATTTATTCCTAGCTATTTCTATGTGTAAGGCCTGTTGAGCCTCATGTGAGCTTAATTAGAACAACCCATTACATATGTTGTTATACCCTTAACCCATTAAGGCCCATTAGTGTTTATACCCCAGGCCCATATAGTCTAAGGCCTTTTTAAGTGCATGGTTGAGTCCCAACCATGATGGTGGTGGTTTGGGTCTTTATGTTATTTAGGCTAAATTTTCACACGAACAACCCATATGTTTTTAAGTGTTTAAGGCACTTTGACTATTTAATTGAAAGTTTTATTTGTTTAGGAAAATTTTATTCCTATATTTTATTCAGGTTGCTACAGTTTGGATCCAAGCCCTTCTATGGCAGCAGTGTCTCTATGGTCCACAATTGGTATTATAGCACAAGGGTTAACAATGGCAACAAAAGATATGCCAAAAGGAATTTCAGAATATGTAATCATGCAATAAGAATGCAATTAAAATCATAGCATAAGGGGTCCATAATGTCAAGGATAATATGTCAAAAGGGCTTTCAGAACATGCAATCATGCAAGAAGAATGCAATGGATATCGATTATGGAATCACTATATGATGGGAACAAACATATGATACAATAGGTGGCTGAGAATTCAAGGGATCACGAAAGAAAACCACATTTGTTCCCAGAAGCAAAATTAAAATTTCAGAACATAAAACCACTCTTCTCCAAGTCCAAAATACATTAAACCAATAGATGCAGGGTAGAAGTTGACTTGGCCAGGGCAGAAGTCGACTTCTGGCCTCACTCAGAAGCTAGTTTGAACAGGCCAGAAGGGCCAAGTCGACTTGGGCAGAGCCTGGGTCGACTTGTGTCAGCTTCCAGAACTTGGGCTGGGCTGACACCCATGCCAAGTTGACTTGGGTAGGGCCCTGGGTCGACTTGGGTAGAGCAACCAGAACCTAGTTCTGGGTAGAGCATTGGGTAAGTCAACTTCTGCATACTAAAAGTCGACCTGGGGCCCTGCTGCCAGAACCCAAGGCAGAGTGTCAAAAACCCATGCTATTCTACGCACTTTCGCCATCGCACGCACTCCATGTTGCAACCCTAGTTTTGATAATGACATTCTATGAATCATGTTAAGACTAGAATGCATATATATACCTCATTCATAAGTCATTTGTGTCAATCAGCACCAAGGTCGATGCACGTTTATGTTTATGCATACATATAGGTCAGTGCATACATTATGAGTTAGCATATAAGTCGGTGCATTTTTACCTCTTCTGCATATCAGGTCCGTGTAATTTCTCATCGATCAGCATATAGGTCAGTGCATGCCTATGAAGAAATGCACATAAGGTCGGTGCAGTCTTTATGGAATGCATATGCAGTCGGTGTATATTTTACCTTAAGTTTATTAAGGTCAGTGCACGCTTCTGAAGTAATGCACACAAGGTCGGTGCATTTCCATTTGTAGAATGCACATGCAGTCGGTGCACAGTTTTGGCTTACATATATGGAAGAATAAGGTCGGTGCAATCTTCGCTTCTCTGCACATATAGTCAGTGCACATTCTGCGTGAATGCATACAAGGTCAGTGCATGTTCTGATCTGTGTACATAAGGTCGGTGCAGCTATTGCCTCGAGCATGTAGAAGTCAGTACATACTCTGCATTGGGTAGAACAAGTCGGTGCATACTCTATCTTGTGCAATATAGGTCCGTGCATGTTCCACTTTAAGCGTATAACAGTCAGTGCAACTTTTGCATAGGGCTTGTATTAGTCGGTGCATCGTTTGTTGTTCGTATGCATAGTCGGTGCATGATTCTGTCAAAATGCATAGAAGGTCGATGCACGTTGTATCATATGCATACAAGAGTCAGTTCATTATTTGCATCTTACATTTTTGGGTCGGTGCATGGTTTATCTTACGCATGTAAGGGTCGGTGCACATCTTTGTCTTATGTATATAAAGGTCTGTGCACGTCTACTTAACTCACGTCTATGTATGTACCTAGTCGGTGCAAGTTTGTCTCATTCATATAATAAGTCCGTGAATATGAATGCTTATATGAACTCCAGCTCACAAAATGTTTGACTAAATGCCTTTGTTTTAATTGGTAGGATAAATGAAATTCTCAAATCTCTGAGATAAATAGAACGTCAGGTGAGGCACGTGTTCCAAGACTCTGTGACTGAAGCATGTGATTCGAGAAGACTTGCACTCCAAGAACTCTCAGCCACATGTCCTTCTCTCATCCTCCAGATCTGAAACATGGGCTCCGATAAGCACGCTCTTGTTGGAATTTCTGGGCGAGAAATGTGATTTCCACGCGCCTCTCCTTTGCGAGCTTTATATAGAAGACTCGGTCGTGCCTTCTACTACAGATGGAATTTTGAAGAAAGAGTCTGAGAGAGCAAAAAGAGAAGAAGAAATCTGAGAAGAAAAACTGAGTGCCGTATGTCAGCAGAAATCTGAGAGAAAGAAGAGTGTGAGTCTGAGAGTGAAAGGTGATAGCGAGATAGTGAAGAAGAGGGATCTGGAGAGAAGATATCGTGAAGCATTTGAAGCAAGTCTTGAAGATCTGTTCTCCTCTGTGTCCTTTGGATCAAATCCAAGGCACAGTGCTCCTGTGTGAGCATTTCGATTTGTCTTTACTGTCAGCCTTCTGATGCTGAACATTTTGATTTTCTGTTTTCATTTTTCATACTTCTTATAAGCTGTGTATCAGCGGTGGCATAAGCTGTAAGGCCCAGCGGTTTGAAGCTGTGAATCAGCGGTGGCTTAAGCTGTAATGCCCAATGGTTGAAGCTGTGAATCAGTGTATTATTGGCAAGCTGTGAGGTCCAGCCGTTCAAGCTGTTTGGCAGCGAAATCCACACTCTCGTTGGAGTGTGGGGTGGATGTAGGTCTTGAGGACTGAACCACCTAAAAAGATCTTGCGTACTATGACTTGCTTTCCAATGTGTCAACCGTTAGATGTATGCTAGACGCATTCCTATCTACGATCCTGATTACTTTTAATTCTGCATTAGTCTAAAAGTATTCAGGCTAAGTTTTAATTTGATCAAGTTTTTAGAGGGAGATTCATTCACCCCCCCTCTGAATCTTAGTTTGCACCACTACATCATTCTAACAATTGGTATCAGAGTGCGAATCTGGAACAGAAGGTCCAACGACCTGCAGATTAGATCTTGTCTCATTTTTGGTGCAAGCTGCTTTCATCTCATTCATTACTGTCTTCGATCTGATTTATATTTGTTTGCAATGGCTTAAATTCCTCAGTTTACTGGTTTTGAGTTTTATGGCTAGTTTGGGAAATTTAGAGACTACGTTATTTCTGTTGATCCTAATTTGTGGATGCTTATTGCACTTAGTCCATATGACATTCTAGAGGATAAATCCCAATGGAATGCTTCAGATAGACTAAAGTCTTCTGAGAATCAAAAGGCCCAGGAACTAACGAGAAGGGCGATAAATGCTGACCAATTTCCATTCATTTCTAAGTGCAGGAATGCCACTGAAATCATCAACATGATAGCAGCCAGCAAATGTGAAGATGAACTGAAGTGCCTCATGGCCAGAAATCACAACAGTGATCAGATGGAAGATTCATCTTCACAGGTAAATTCTGAAACTGATAATTTGAGTTTTGAAGATCTTGTTGCATTGCATGAACATTTGATTAAAAAATATGAGAAAGTCTGAAAAGAAAAGGCTAAGAAGAGAAATGATCTCTGAGATTACATGTTTAAAAGTAGAGAATGAGAACCTAAAATCAGACATGAAAAAGAGAGAAGGCTTTTGTGAGAAATGTTTATCAGTGAACAAATTAAATGCCATCATTCAATCTGATGTGGCTGAAAATAAAACACTGAGAACTGAAGTTGAAAATCATAAAATGAAGCTATAGGAATTTAAAAAGGAGAGATCTGAAATAAATATATTGAAATCTAAAAATGAAAGTCTTAGAAATAAACTTCTTGAAGCTGAAAACTTATGCAATGAATGTGCTTTCTTAAATGAATTGATTGATGATCTTGACTCTGATGATAACATGCAGAAGAGTCTAGTCATGTCTTTAAAAGAAGAAAATGAGCTTTTACTTGAAAAGAAAAAGGAAGCTGATCAATATGAAGATAAACTGTTGGAAGAGAATGACCATCTGAAAGAACAGAATAAGAAGTTAATGGTCTTGAACGTTGTTATGTCAGAAAAATGGCTAGCTATGGAAAAAGGAAAATCTGTCTTGAAAGAAAATGAAGCTAACTGTGAAACAAAGCTAAAACAAGAAATATACAAACTCCAAAGTCTGAATGATGCTCTACATCATCAAGTAATCTCCTGCGAAAATGACATTGCGAGTTATGAGATTAGCATTGCTTCTTTGCAAACTGAGATTGAAGATCTGAAAAATTCCTTAGCAAAATTTGTTAAAGGAAAAGATAACTTGAATAAACTTCTTGGTTCGAATGTAAATTTTCAGATAGAGGGTCTGGGATATAGTCCAGTCAATAAGAAAGTCAATGGCAAGAAGAATTCAACTGTGTTTGTAAAAAGCTCTGAACAAGAAAAACCACCTGGTTCATCTATTTTTCATTTTACTGCTCAGAAATCAGAAAATTCAATTAAAAATCTGAAAAAGGTTGAAAAACAGAAAAAGAAGAACAATGTTCCTTATGTGAATGCTCTTGATACTTCTGGACATATCATGAACAAATCTGTCACCAAACTGCATGCATGTCACTACTGTGGTAGGAAAGGACATGTTATGGATGATTGCATTGTTTTGAGAAATGATGAATTTGATGCATGCAAACATGTAAATACAGTTAAAAACAAACCTATGAAAAGATTTGTTAAAAATAGTTCTGATGCATACTTTTATTGTGGAATAAGAGGCCATTATATGCATAACTGTAATTTAATGAAACAAGAAAATCAAACTTTTAGAAAATTTCATGCTCAAAATAGTTATGTAAATAAGCATGCTAGAAAATCAGAAACTCAGAAGGCTCATGTTAAAAATAATAACCCACAGAATTATCATGCTAAGAACCATGCTGGTTTGAAATTGGAGTGTTTTAATTGTGGGAAGGTCCGGAATGTAGCATCATAATGCTGGTCAGTAAAGAAACATTATCATGCTAAACGTGCTCAGTCACCTGCTTTTAGAAACACACACATCATGAATAACTCTACACAAAATCATAGGTATCCAAAATGCAACCACTGTGGAACGTTTGGGCACGTTATATCTGATTGTTGGTTTGTGAAAGACAATGCGATTTATCCTGCTCACATGAAACATTCTGCATTTAGGAGAGTTCATGATTCTGTCTTCATGCATAAACTTCCCATATGCAATAATTGTGGAAAACTAGGCCACATTACTTCTGAATGCTCTTGGATGAGTGATTGGAATAATTGGAGAGCACCAATGTGGGGTGCTACTAATCCTGCTGGACCCAAGAACACTTGGGCTCCAAGATATTTCAAATAACCTTTTGGATGCAAGTGTGCTCCTGTGGATAAAATAAAATAAAGTTCAATAAAATCAGGGCACAAAGGTTAGTTAAACCCCACTTCTCAATTCTCTTAATTGAAATTGCCTGAATAATGCTCTCTGTGGAATGATGCATGCTTGATTGGAATAAATTGATGATTGATGCCATCTTGTTATGAGTAATATATGCTGATAATCTGATTCATGCAAATTCCATGTGAGATTTTTGTTAAGTTAGTCATTCATGTTCATGAGTAGATGTATAAGTCTGTATGACTTCTTGGTATATCAAATGGAAGTTGGGAGAAGGGCAGATGTCTTCTGTCTGGAAACCCACGCCATGTGTAGAGGCTAGACCTCCGCCAAATACCAAGAGTCAAAAACATTGCATGTAGTTTAAATCTGAAATGTGCATTTAGTTGCTGCATATCTGTGTACCTTAGGAAAAATAAGTGATGCTTGATTGAAATCTCTGCACATTTTGAGGGGGAGCTGAGCTGATTAGAGATTGTGTGTATAATGTTTTGGGGCTAAACTGTCTGTTAGTTATTGCTGCATTGCTGCTTGGTTAGTGAGCTAAATGTGTCTGATGAGTAGTGAAGTGCTGCTGCTGAGATATTGATTTTGGAATCAGTTTGAGTCTGGTCTAAGATAAAAGGTCAGTTGTTTGATAATTGGTTGTTGAAACATTGATTTTTCCACAAGCTGAAGGCTGAATGTTGCTGGATTATATATAAGGTTGGCAGTCTGTTGCTAGACTTTAAGGCCGAGTCTTTGGTTGGTTGTTATTTGGCCTCTTAATCTTTCTCTTGTGCGGCCTTCATTCATATCTCCTTGCTCATCTTCTCCTTTGATGTATCCATATCCATGTCTCATCTGTTCTTCATAACAAATTCATAGACTGTGTTATTCAGGGGGAGTAAAATCTGAATTATGTCACCTTTACTAATCTTTAACAGTTAACTACTAAGATCACTCTGAACTAAGAACAAAATTGCTGATCCTAACTGAAGTGTGATTTTCTATATATGAAGATTAAATCTTATTTTAAAATACTCACAATTAACCTTGAATGAGTCTTCAATGGTCTTAAAATAGTCTAATTTGGAACTGCTCAGAAGGTTGTCTAAAAATCTGAAAGTCATTAGTAATAAGTCAATCTGAGAGAAAATCTGGTGTTTATATGGTCACTTAAGTAAAGTTTTAAGAAAAATCTGTTAAAAGACCAGAGAATACGCCATTTAATGAAAAATGAATGTGGCAGAGCAATGGCATATCATTTGAGAAACTGACCATCTGTTTCAAAGAAATTCAGAGGTCAAGTTATTATAATAAATGCTATCTTTGTTCAAAATATGAAGCATAAAGATAAACTACACTGAGTAACCAGGGATTCTGATGTTTAATCAACGTGTCTCCTTGAGTAAAAAGGTGTGGTAATACTGGAATGCTCAATCAAAAAAAATATATAAAAGTTCAATGGAAAATATGGTTGACTCTGAGGTCTTTTCAGTAAAGTAAAACTGTTTTAAGTTCTATATAAAATAGATTTTTCAATCAGTTTTGGTAAAGTCGACAGTATTTCATGTAAAATACTCAAACCTACTTGCATTGTCTATCATACCCTCTTCATTCAAGCCGAAACCTTCTCCCGCATTTACGATTCCTTCTCTCGTGCCGAGACCGTAAGCCTGTTTCTCAGACTTCCCTTCTCCACATTTCCTCTATTTGTTATTCTACGATCCATCCTCCACCCTTTATCCCTTCCACCATTGTCATCCTACCATGTCGTCTCCGGCCGCCGAGAGCAAAGGAAAGAGAAAGGCGATGGAGGAACAGCTACCAGAGGATTCCTCGCCCGTGGAAGCTGTAGAGTCATCACCAAAAGAGAAAAGATTAAAGACTGCACAGGATCAAGATATAAGCTCTGAAGTGCCTAAAGAAGAGTCAGAAAAAGGGAAAGAAAAGGAAGCAGGAACCACTTCTCCTACAGTAGATACAACCTTTGAAGAAGAAGATGATTTCGCTAGGGCGTCAAAGCAAGCTGTGGTAATTTTAGAAGCTGGGAAGATTGTGTTTCCACGGTATGTGGATTTTCACGACCATGAAATGGCTTCAAGATATCCTGAATTGGTTGAGATGTTTAAATTTCAAAAATAGAAGAAATTTCTGGGTAATTATAGAGTTTATTACCCTAGACTTGTTGCAGAGTTCTACAACAATTTGAAATATGATCCTGAACAGTCAAAACTTTTGACTACTGTTAAGGGGACTAAGATTGAAATATCTAGGCATTTCCTTCATAACGTCTTTAGAATACCAGAAGATGGGGAAATCGAAAGAGGGTCTGTGTATAATCTTCATGATACATACTCCCTTATCACAGATGTGCCTAGTAATCCCAAAGACAAGAAGCAAACTAAACTGGGTCAGTTCAATGCAAACAAGTTCTCTCCTCTTAAGAGATTATTACACCATATTATTACCACAGTGATAACTCCACAAGTTGGAGGGAGAGGGAGACTGACCGAGTCCCAGAGATTTATTCTCTTTTGTTTGCTAAAGAGGATCAGGATTTATCTGCCAGAGATAATTATTCAGATCATGGGAACTTATAAGGAGTCTAGAAGAAATCTTCCCTATGCAGCCCACTTCTGCTGTGTTCAATAAAGTAGACATTTCTCTAGAGGATGAGAGTTCAAAGGAGATCCCCAAAGTAAATGTCTACAATATGGATTTCATTAATAAATTCATGAAGTTGAAACATATTCAACTAAAGGATATTTCCTCTGCCAGTCAAGTAAAGGATCAATCAGAAAAAGATGGTCCTTTAGGGAAAAAGAGTCAGATTCAAGTTGAATCACAGTCAGAACAGCAGCCAACAAGTACACAAGATGTTATTTCACAACAACCTTCTCAAGTGCCTCAAGAAGAAATTCATCCTGTAACAGCTGAAAGGGAACATATAATGATTGAACAACAAGAAGATATTGTTGAAGAAATAGAGGAAGTCAGAACTGAAGCTTCTATAGTGCAACAAATGGAAGTAGACACAGATGTAGCTCCTATAGTACAGCATCTTAGAGATCTACACCTGGAACAAGAAGTTCATGACCTGAACTTGACTGATGAAGAAATTATGCAGGAATTGGATCAACACATTGATGAGCTATTTGACCACTTTGGACAGCAGTCTCAGCAACAAGCAGATGATCATCCTGAACAAAGAATTGTGCAACAAAGAGAGGTAGAAGTTCAGGAAGAGCAATTCCAGGAAGCCCAAAAAGCTGGGGTAGTACTCTCAAAGGAACAATATCTAGGTCTTGCTCCTGTCTATGGACCTCATCATGGGCCACTCACCGCTTTTGCAATTCAGCCTGAAGAGCCATTTATCCCACCAGAATTTCAACCCTCAAGTTCAGGTAGACATGACTCAGGATCACAAATTACAGAGATGTTTACCACATTGATAAACCTCATTATGAGTCAAGGTAGGACAATGAATGCCCAGTTCATGCACATGCATTCAGCCATTTAGAGACTTGATGCCAGGATGCTTCATTTAGAACAGACTGTGGATAGTCAATGGATAAAGTTTGTTTATGACAAACACAAGTCTGACTTAAAATTGCATGCTGTCTTAGATTCTTTATTGACAGTGTGTCAAAAAGCTGGAGATATTTTGGGCAAAATGCAAGAGACTCAGACTACATCCTTCATAAAACTAACTCAGACCCGTGTCCACTCCCATGACATCAAGATAGAGTTAGAGCATGTAAAACTTCAAATGACCTTGCTTAAAGAAGAACAGAAAGCTCTGACTAAGAGAATTAATGCCATATCTGGTGAAGTACATGGCAGTGGTGGGGACACCAAAGCTAGCCGCCGGTACCAGACGTGCAGCACGCTGACATCTTTATGGTTCGGTGATAGCATGGAGCCTCCATCGGAGTTTTGATATTTTTCTGTATTTATTTTGAGTGTATTGGTGTGTATTTGTATTTTTAGCTTTATTATGGGTCAAGAAGGGTCATGAATGTAATATGGGCTAAATTTCATGTAAGGGGCCCAATATTCCAAATGGGCCACCATACTTTTAAGAGCCCAATTGGGCCTTCCTTCCCTAGTGGGCCTCCATTCAAAGAGGGCCCAATATGATGGCCCATGGTCTAGGGGACTAAGGGGTTGCCATTGTTGACTTGGGAGGGGGGCGCCCCCTTCTTTGTCTCCACATGGAAAATTGTTTATTGTATTTTATTCTCCTTTCTCCATTATGCCCCTTTGACCAAGGGCATTACTGGTCATTTGTCCTAGGTCTAGGGTTTGATTATTTATAATCTCTTGTTGTATTTTGGTGGAACTAATGAAGAAATATTATTCCTAATTGCCTTGGTGCGCACCCCCCTCTCCCCTTGGTGTTCTTGGTGTTCTTCCTCCTCCCACCTCCAATTCTCTTCAGATCTGATCCTAGATCTCTATCTCCCTCAAATTTCTTCATCCTCCTCTCTTCCTCTATCTTCTGTGATCGTTCACCGCCGCCGCCACCGCCGCCGCCGCCGCCGCTCGTGCCACCGTTGAGCCACCACAAGCTGGTCATCTTCTTGCTGCCCCGAAACTCAGAGTTGTAGGATAGCAACACGGTGAAAGGGCTGGTACGGGAGATCCGATCATTGGATCATCGCGAAACTTTGAGGGTCGGTTCCCCCCATCATAGGTCATTCGCAGTTTATTTTTAAGCTCGATCAGAGTTCGTTTAGGTCTTTTCTTAGCCACCTGTTCTTTCATCTCAAAGTCTACCAGTGTGCAGATCTACGAGATAGATCTTGGCATCCGATTTTTCTCACCCATCAAATGTTGTCAAAAATACACAAAAAACTATGCACGTCTCCGTCACCCTCCCCTCCACCCACCATAAAAATCGTAGGTCCTAATTCGCTCATTTGACCCTCGGTCAAAGCCCTTGATCAGGGAGTTCAAGTTTTGTCCAGTCAAATCTGTATTTCGGGAGAATGTGCTCAGTCAACTTGTAGTCACTCCCATTTTCATTCCAACCTTTGGACGAAGCTATAATTCTAATATGTCATAGTTTTTCGAGTCTTCTTTCTAACGGTACCTTTTGTGTCTCGATCCGACGTCGGAGTTGGGAGTACGAGCCATTATCGTAGGAGCACGTAGATCTGGGCAGAAACACAGCTGCGGGACAGCCTTGGGAATTAATTCCCAAGAAGTTGCCTGACTTCGTTCCGGTGATCATTGCTTCCGGGGATCGACGTGGGACACTCCAGGAGCGCCCCTGCCAGTCGCTGCAGCCAGGAGCCGCCCCAGACGTCGCCGTACCAGTAGCAGGTCCCACGCACCATCCAGCGGGCCCGAGTGCAAAGAGCTGAACCGGCCGACCGCGTCCGCCCGAGCACCACCAACTGCTACCTGCCAACCAGAGATTGGTGCTCCTGGACCCCACGTGTCGTCTGTTACCTCTCTGCATGGAGTGGGCTTTAGAATTAATTATGTAATTATTAATTATTGTTGTACCGGGAGTTTCGGATCTCGGTCGGGAAGTCTTCCCCACGCCCCGAGCGTGGAGGTACACTCGCCACCCCCCCTTTTGTCGTATTTGCTTTGCTTGTATGCATTCTAGATGCCACTGCATGTGAGTAGGATATTTTATTAGCTTGCTATATATTTAAGCACCGCTGTGAGTTGAGAGCGCGAGACCCGTCCCTTGACTCGTTCGAGCACGATAGTGAGCTGACCACCCGAAACTCAAAGCCGGTTTCCCAACCGTGCAAGATCGTCACGTTTCCCTCGCCAGGGATGACTGTGAGTTAGTGCTTCTTGTTTGGGGCATGATCGCCTCTTCTGGAGCTCATTCAGTGCCGCGTTGTAGTGTCGTTACTGGTCGCGTCGTCTTGTTAGCCGAGTCATCCTTTAGAGCCCAAGGTCACAATCCGTCCACGTCGAGTCTCGTAGTCGTCCCGCATTAAATTGGTATCAGGGAGGAAGGTTGAGTCTAGGGTAGTCTTTGTTTAAAAATAAAAAAAAAAGAGTCTAAGTCTAAGTCGGTCCAAGGTTGCATTTGTATTCCTTTATTCAGTATATCAAAAGGTGTTACCGAACGTTAGGTTATGCTTATCGGGAAGGTCACATATTTACGAGAGAGGATTTTCGGATCCCAAAACTCCGCCACGTACCGGATATTGGAGTCTAGGTCGTCCGTCGTTTGCATTAGTCCATCCATATAGGTCCTAGTGAGTCACACCCCTTAGTTCCCTCTAGGTCCTCTCCCATTGCATGCCAACCCGTGGAGGTGCCCAGTACCATCACCCTGACACTATGGGTGATCCCCGAGGTGCCACCCCGGGAGGCCGAACTCTGGATGACGTGTATGCTCTACTCATGGAGCACATGGATAGGTTCGAGCAAACTAGTAGGGAGCATACCGAGCGCATAGAGGGCCGTCTCAAAATCATGGAGGACTGTGCCGAGGTCTCCGACCGATCTATCCAAGGTCTGGTCGGAAGGATGAGAATGTCTAGAGTGTCCCCCGCCAGGAGCTCCCCGGAGCAGTCCCGGCCCCACAGGTGCCCCCTTCGGCGCCTGCTATCCAGCCTGCCCCTCTTAGGGCCGCGGAGCAACAGCCACGTGCCCCTGATGTTGAGGACTACGTGTCTGAAAATGAGTATGAGGGAGATGGCCGACGTCGTCGTGGTCACCGACCACAAAGGGATGATGAGGATGAGTGGGTCCTTCGGACGGTGTGCGCAGACCCTCCCACTTTTTACGGGTCCTTAGACCCGAAGGTGTACCTTGATTGGGAGGCCGGTATGGACCGGTATTTCGAGTGGTTTGAGATGACGGACCACCGAAAAGTCAAGTTTGCCAAAATGAAACTGCTAGGGCAGGCACAAACTTATTGGAGAAACATGGAGAACATGATGTTTCACCGTCAGGAGCCCCAGGTAGAGACGTGGGGTGAGATGAGGGACAAACATAGGAAGAAGTACCTCCCTACCTCCTACCGCCAGCGTCTCATAGACAGATGGCAGAGTCTCACCCAAGGAGATCGGTCCGTCTCTGATTACATCGTCGAGTTCAATGAATACTTTTTGCGATGTGACGCCACGGAGGAGAGCTCCCTTACTGTCTCCCGATTTCAGCATGGTATGCGGCCACACCTACAGTATGAGCTTTTTCGCCGTAAGGTGGACAAATTGGAGGATGCGTACCAGGTTGCTCTCGAGGTGGAGTAATTTGAGGCGGAGTTTGCTTCTACTCCGCGCCTGGGAGTCCCATATCCGCGTGTGTCTAACCCTAGGACCACGCCTGGTTCCTACACTCGGTGGCCCGTGGCCCTCTCCCAGGAACCTCCTTGCCAGGACCTTGCTGCTCCTAGGCGCCCCCTCCCTCCGAGGGATCCTCCCCCTCGCCAGCAGGCACCCGTCCCTGCCCCTAGACCTGCCCAACCCGCCATACCGACCCGACCACCCCTACTTCCTACACCCCCAGTCCGTCTTATGGACAAGGGTAAGGGGCCGATGGTTGGTGGAACATCCCTGGGCTTCAGGACTCAGGGAACCTGCTATAGGTGCGATCGGCTTGGCCACTATTCGGCTAACTGTCCCACTAGGGAGTCGCTTGTCATCTCTAATCCTTCTGCCAGCGACCCCACACGTGAGTTGGTGCCGATCAGTTACGAGGCTGATCAGGATTTAGCAGAGGAGTTCTTTGATGAACTCATGGAGGGAGAACCAGTTGATACTCCAGGTACCCAGCATCAGAGTGATGTACAGCTGGGAGTAGTCAGGTGCATCCTTACCCAGCCCAGGTGAGTGACGACTGGCGTCGTAACACCATCTTCCATACATTTTTTAGGCTGGGAGGAAAGGCCTGCAATATGATCATTGATAGTGGGAGTTGCATTAACGCCATCTCTACGGGCACGGTTAAGCATCTGGGCTTGACGCCCGTAGATCACCCCGCACCTTATAGGGTATCTTGGGTGGATTCTACTTCCATCCTGGTCAGGCTGAGATGTCTGGTGCAACTACAGTTCCAACCTTACCATGATGAGATCTGGTGTGATGTGTTGCCCATGGAGGTGGGTAGCATTATCCTAGGTAGGCCTTGGCTGTTCGATCAGGATGCCACCCTTCAAGGTCGGTCGAACACATGCACATTCGACCACGGAGGCCATAGGATCACCCTCCATCCCACTCAGCTGAAGGATCCTTCTGTCTGAGGACCAGCCGGTCCCAGCACTTCCACCCTCCCTAGTCAGGGGACATTTGGTCCTTTCACCTCATCCACGACGTGGGCTACTACCTCTTTGATTGCTCCTAGCACAGGAGGCCTCCCACCTCGGAGGTTAATGATGATTAGCCCGCGAGAGATCGAGCAAGAGGTGACCGGGGGTAGCCCTATCCTTGCTGTTGTTGTCCGAGGTGTGGAAGATGTTGCGCCTAGGTCTGATGATGAGCACCCCCCAGAGGTAGCTGTGATCCTCCAGGACTTTTCTGATGTCTTCCCGGAAGACCTCCCCGAAGGCCTTCCGCCTATGAGGGACATCCAGCATGAGATCGACCTTGTCTCGGGCTCGTCCTTGCCCAACCTCCCCCACTATAGGATGAGTCCCACGGACCATGCCGAACTTCAACGGCAGGTCGAGGAGTTGATGAGCCAGGGATCTCTTAGGGACAGCAAGAGCCCTTGCGCTGTTCCCGCATTATTGGCCCCGAAGAAGGATGGCACATGGAGGATGTGCGTCGATAGCCGTGTGATCAACAAGATCACAGTGAAGTATCGCTTTCCCATTGCCCGATTGGATGATTTGTTAGACATGATGTTAGGAGCCACTATCATTTCAAAGATAGATCTTCGTAGTGGCTATCACCAGGTGCGGATCAGGCCTGGGAATGAATGGAAGACGGCATTCAAGACCAAGGATGGTCTTTATGAGTGGTTGGTTATGCCCTTCGAGCTTTCCAACGCCCCTAGTACTTTCATGCGGTTGATGACCCAGGTTTTACGCCCTATGATAGGGGTCTTCTTGGTCGTCTACTTTGACGACATTCTTATCTACAGTCGCACTAAGGAGGACCACTTAGACCACCTTAGGCAGGTCTATGTCATTTTGAGACGAGAGAGCTTATTCGCCAACCCGAAGAAGTGTGCCTTCATGACTGATCAGATCACCTTCCTCGGGTTCATTGTGTCTAGAGATGGAGTCTTCGCTGATCCGGAGAAGATTAGGGCCATCAGGGAGTGGCCCGAGCCCCGCACCCTCCATGATGTCCAGAGCTTCCATGGCTTAGTGACATTATATCGTAGCTTCATTCGTGGCTTCAGTTCTATCACTACCCCGATCACTAATTGCATAAAGAAGGGGGCATTCGTATGGACTAAGGCTGCAACCATGGCCTTTCAGGACATTAAGGAGCGCATGACCCAGGCACATGTCCTTACTTTACCTGATTTTTCTAAGGTGTTTGAGGTCACATGTGATGCTTCTGGAGTGGTATTGGTGGCGTGTTGAGTCAGGAGTCCCACCCCATAGCATTCTTTAGTGAAAAGCTTAATGATGCCAAACTATGATATTCTACATATGACAATGAATTTTACGCAGTTCTCCAGGCATTAAGGTATTGGAGGCATTATCTTTTGCACCAGGAGTTTGTCCTCTTTTCTGATCATGAGGCCATACGATTCCTCCATACCTAGAAGAAGCTGAACGCTCGCCACAGTTGTTGGGTGGAGTATCTCTAGAAGTACACCTTTGTGCTCAAGCACAAGGCAGGGGCGGAGAACAAGGTCACCGATGCGCTAAGTCGGCGGATGATGATGTTGACCACCATGAGTGTTGAGGTGGTAGGGTTAGAGAGGCTGAAGGATGCTTATGTTGATTGTCCGGATTTCGGTCCGATCTATGCAGCACTTCAGGCCGGTCCCTCGCGTGACTATAGCGAGTTTGTGCTACAGGATTGTCACCTATTCCGGGGTGACAAGTTGTGCATCCCACGGACTTCTGTTCATGATTTTCTTACGTGGAAGATGCACGCGGGAGGTCTTGCTGGCCACTTCGGCCGGAACAAGACCATAGAGTCGGTTGAGCATAGATTCTATTGGCCTAGCTTGAAGAGAGATGTCGCTCGCATCGTGGCCCAGTGCCGCACATGTGCCATGGCCAAACAAAGGAAGCAGAACACCGGCCTCTATACTCCCCTCCCCAGCCCGGATAGTCCATGGCAGGACATCAGCATGGACTTTGTGTTGGGATTACCCCGCACCCTCCGACGACATGACTCTATCTTTGTGGTAGTAGACAGGTTCTCGAAGATGGCATTATTCATTCCGTGCTCCAAAACCTCGGATGCCTCTAGAGTTTCCGATCTATTCTTTTCACATTGTGTCTCCAGGTTCGGACTTCCCCGCACTATAGTGTCTGATAGGGATGTGCACTTTACTAGCTATTTCTGGAAAACCCTATGGCACATGATGGGCACCCAACTGAAATTCTCCATTGCATACCACCCCCAAACCGATGGTCAAACTGAGGTTGTCAATAGGAGTTTGGGGGATCTTCTTAGGTGTCTTGTCCGAGATCGAGTCAGGGATTGGGATTTGTTCTTACCCTTAGCCGAGTTTGCCTATAACGATTCGGTCAATAGGTCTACATGTATGAGCCCCTTCGAGATTGTCACTGGCCGTAGACCTAGGAAGCGCATAGACCTAGTCCCATCTCCCATCCAGTCCCGTATGTCCGAGTCAGCCGAGTCTTTTGTTGATCACATTAGATAGTTGCATGAGCATATCTGTCGTCACATTGAGTCCATCAACGCACGATACAAAGAATTGGCTGATGCCCACAGGCACCATCGTGAGTTTCAGGAAGGCGACTATGTCATGATCAGGGTCAGACCTGAACGGTTTCCCTCGGGAGTCGTGAAGAAGTTTCATGCTCACGGTGCCGGTCCCTTTCGGGTAGTGAGGCGAGTCGGATCAAACGCATATGTTGTGGACTTGCCAGAGGATTACGGGATCTGCTCCACTTTCAACGTCTCAGATCTCGTCGCTTATAGGGACCGAACGGTGATACCCAGTGAGCCCTTTGAGCCGTCTCTACCCATTGTGAGTGACACCACCCCAGAGCGTCCACCTCCAGCCATGTTACCTCAGTAGCGAGAGCATATAGAATGTACACTAGACGAGCATGTGACGACTACTCGAGGCAGAGTGTACCAGCGCTATTTGGTGCGTTGGAGGGGATGACCCGCGTCCGATGAAACATGGATCACCCGAGCAGAGCTACAGAGGATAGATCCTGACCTGCTGGAGCGATATCAGAGTGACCCCGACCCTTACTCGACGGGGTCGAGTTTCTACCACCTGGGGAGAATTGGTGGGGGCACCAGAGCTAGCCGCCGGTACTAGACTCGCAGCATGCCGACATCTTTGTGGTTGGGTGATAGCATGGAGCCTCCAACGGAGTTTTGATATTTTTTCAGAGAATTTTGAGTGTATTGGTGTGTATTTATATTTTTAACTTTATTATGGGTCAAGAAAGGTCATGAATGTAATATGGGCTAAATTTCATGTAAGGGGCCCAATGTTCCAAATGGGCCTCAAGACTTTTAAGAGTCCAATTGGGCCTTCCTTCCCTAGTGGGCCTCCATTCAAAGAGGGCCCAATATGATGGCCCATGGTCAAGGGGACCAAGGGGTTGCCATTGTTGACTTGGGAGGGGGGCGCCCCCTTCTTTATCTCCACATGGGAAATTGTTTATTGTATTTTATTCTCCCTTCCCCATTATGCCCCTTTGAGCAAGGGCATTAGTGGTTATTTGTCCTAGGTCTAGGGTTTGATTATTTATAGTCTCTTGTTGTATTTTGGTGGAACTAATGAAGAACTATTATTGCTAATTGCCTTGGTGTGCACCCCCCTCTCCCCTTGGTGTTCTTGGTGTTCTTCCTCCTCCCACCTCCAATTCTCTTCAGATCTGATCCTAGATCTCTATCTCCCTCAAATTTCTTCATCCTCCTCTCTTCCTCTATCTTCCGTGATCATTCATCGCCGCCGCCGCTGCTGCTCGTGCCGCCGTTGAGGCACCACAAGCCGGTCATCTTCTTGCTGCCCTGAAACTCGGAGTTGCAGGACAGCAGCCCGGGGAAAGGGCTAGTACGAGAGATCCGACCGTTGGATCATCGCAAAACTTTGAGGGTAGGTTTCCCCTATCATAGCTCATTCGTAGTTTATTTTGGAGCTCGATCAGAGTTCGTTTAGGTCTTTTTCCAGCCACCTGTTCTTTCATCTCAAAGTCTACCTGTGTGTAGATCTGCGAGATAGATCTTGGCATCCGATTTTTCTCACCCGTCAAATGTTATTCAAAATTCACAAAAAAACTATGCGCATCTCTATCACCCTCTTCTCTATCCACTATAAAAATCCCAGGTCCTAATTCACACATTTGACCCTCGGTCAAAGCCCTTGATCAGGGAGTTCAAGTTCTGTCCAGTCAGTTCTGTATTTCGGGATAGTGTGCTCAGTCAAATTGCAGTCGCTCCCATTTTCATTCCAACCGTTGGACGAACCTGTAATTATAATATGTCGTAGAATTTCGAGTCTTCTTTCCAACGATACCTTTTGTGTCTCGATCTGACGTCGGAGCTAGGAGTACGAGCCATTATCGCCGGAGCGTGCAGATCTGGGCAGAAACACAGCTGCAGGACAGCCTTGGTAATTAATTCCCAAGAAATTGCCCGACTTCGTTCCGGTGATCACCGCTTCCGGGGATCGACCCGGGACACTCCAGGAGCGCCCCCACCTGTCGTTGCATCCAGGAGCTGCCCCGGACATCGCCGTACCAGCAGCAGGTTCCACGCGCCATCTTGCGGGCCCGAGTGCACGGAGCTGAACCGGCCGACTGCGTCCGCCCGAGCGCCACCAACTGATGCCTGCCAACCAGAGATTGGTGCTCCTGGACCCCACGTGTCACCTGTTACCTCCCTGCGTGGAATGGGCTGTAGAACTAATTCTGTAATTATTAATTATTGTTGTACCGGGAGTTCCGGATCTCGACCGGGAAGTCTTCCCCATGCCCCGAGCGTGGAGGTACACTCGCCACCCCCCTTTTGTCATAATTGCTTAGCTAGTATGTATTCTAGATGCCGCTGCATGTGAGTAGGATATTTTATTAGCTTGCTATATATTTAAGTACCGCTGTGAGTTGAGAGCGCGAGACCCGTCCCGTGACTCGTTCCGAGCACGAGAGTGAGCTGACCACCCGAAACTCAAAGCCGGTTTCCCAACCATGCAAGATCGTCATGTTTCCCTCGCCGGGGATGATTGTGATTTAGTGCTTCTTGTTTGGGGCATGATCACCTCTTCTAGAGCTCGTTCGGTGCCGCATTGTAGTGTCGTTGCTGGCACGTCGTCTTGTTAGCCGAGTCATCATTTAGAGTCCAAGGTCGCAATCCGTCCACGTCGAGTCTCGTAGTCGTCCCGCATCAGGCAGCATGATACAGATTGGGAATATCATTGAGAAACTGGAAATAGTTCAAGTGCAGATGATAGCCAACAGCTTCAAAAATGTTGTCACTGAATAGGCCACAAGTTCCTCTACTTTTATGGCTGATATACATAACCAGCAGACTTCACAATTAGACAATCTGGGTAGCATGATGCAAAACTGGTTTGTGGATATGACAACTACTATCAAAGAGCTTCATGACTTTGTCAAGCAGAATGACTAGAAAGTTATGGCCTAATTTGCGGCCCTCGGAACTAAAGTTGAAAGACTTCCATTTCCAAGGGTAGTACCTCTGAGGGGCAGTTCTAGCAGCACACCACCCAGAGGAAGGGGAAGCTCCAGAGGTACTAGTTCTGGTCGCACAAGTCCTGCTGATGTCTAAAAGTCCTCCAATTATTTTTTGATAATGACAAAGGGGGAGAATTTTTGGTCATGTATGACAGTTCTTAGTGGACAGTTCATAGTCTGTGGGACAGATGCTGATGAATTTTTGGTCATGTATGACAGTTCTTAGTGGACAGTTCATAGTCTGTGGGACAGATGCTGATGCTAAGCAGATATTGTGATGCATACAGATGCTAACATGTCTCCGGAGTTTTTATACTGATGTTTCTGTTGTAAAAATGCTCTAAATGAGATTCTTTTGTCTAATGAGATACTCAATCAAAAATCAGTTTATTTTTTTTACTGTACACAGAAATGTCATTACTGCATATTGCATATTTGTGTTGAATGCATGTTTGTGTTGAATATTACTCTTGCTATATTTGTCAGTGAATCAATTCTGTGAAGAATGGTTGTCTAATTCTTTGTCTGTTTTAATCATACATGACTCATAGTTGTCATCATCAAAAAGGGGGAGATTGTTGCAACCCTAGTTTTGATAATGACATTCTATGAATCATGTTAAGACTAGAATGCATATATATACCTCATTCATAACTCATCTGTGTCAGTCAGCACCAAGGTCGATGCACGTTTATGTTTATGCATACATATAGGTCAATGCATACATTGTGAGTTAGCATATAAGTCAGTGCATTTTTACCTCTTATGCATATCAGGTCCGTGCAATTTCTCATCGGTCAGCATATAGGTCGGTGCACGCCTCTGAAGAAATGCACATAAGGTCGGTGCAGTCTTTATGGAATGCATATGCAGTCGGTGCATATTTTACCTTAAGTGTATTAAGGTCAGTGCATGCTCCTGAAGTAATGCACACAAGGTCGGTGCATTTCCGTTTGTAGAATGCACATGCAGTCGGTGCACGGTTTTGCCTTACACATATGGAAGAATAAGGTCGGTGCACGTCATTCTATTCTCCTAATAAGGTCGGTACAATCTTCGCTTCTCTGCACATATAGTCAGTGCACATTCTGCGTGAATGCATACAAGGTTAGTGCATGTTCTGATCTGTGTACATAAGGTCGGTGCAATTTTTGCCTCGAGCATGTAGAAGCCAGTACATACTCTGCATTGGGTAGAACAAGTCGGTGCATACTCTGTCTTGTGCAATATAGGTCCGTGCATGTTCCACTTTAAGCGTATAATGGTCAGTGCAACTTTTGCATAGGGCTTGTATAGGTCGGTGCATCGTTTGTTGTTCGTATGCATAGTCGGTGCATGATTCTGTCAAAATGCATAGAAGGTCGAAGCACGTTTTATCATATGCATACAAGAGTCAGTGCATTATTTACATCTTACATTTTAGGGTCGGTGCATGGTTTATCTTACGCATGTAAGGGTCGGTGCACATCTTTGTCTTATGTATATATAGGTCTGTGCACATCTACTTAACTCACATCTATGTATGTACCTAGTCGGTGCGTGTTTGTCTCATTCATATAATAAGTCCGTGCATATGAATGCTTATATGAACTTCAGCTCACAAAATGTTTGACTAAATGCCTTTGTTTTAATTGGCAGGATAAATGAAATTCTCAAGTTCTGAGATAAATAGAACGTCAAGTGAGGCACGTGTTCCAAGACTCTGTGATTGAAGCACGTGATTCGAGGAGACTTGCTCTCGAAGAACTCTCAGCCACGTGTCCTTCTCTCATCCTCCAGATCTGACATGTGGGCTCCGATAAGCATGCTCTTGTTGGAATTTCTGGGCGGGAAACGTGATTTCCACGCGCCTCTCCTTTGCGAGCATTATATAGAAGACCCAATCGTGCCTTCTACTAAATATGGAATTTTGAAGAGAAAGTCTGAGAGAGCAAAAGGAGAAGAAGAAATCTGAGAAGAAAAACCGAGTGCCGTATGTCAGCAGAAATCTGTGAGAAAGAAGAGTGTGAGTCGGAGAGTGAAAGTTGATAGCGAGATAGTGAAGAAGGGGGATCTGGAGAGAAGATATCATGAAGTAGTTGAACCAAGTCTTGAAAATCTGTTCTCCTCTCTGTCCTCTGGATCAGATCCAAGGCATAGTGCTCCTGTGTGAGCATTTCGATTTGTCTTTACTGTCAACCTTCTGATGTTAAACATTTTGATTTTCTATTTTCATTTTTCATACTTCTTATAAGGTGTGTATCAGCGGTGGCATAAGCTGTAAGGCCCAGCGGTTTGAAGCTATGAATTGTTAGTGGCTTAAGCTATAATGCCCAACGGTTGAAGCTGTGAATCAGTGGATTGTTGGCAAGCTATGAGGCCCAGCCGTTCAAGCTGTTTGGTAGCGGAATCCACACTCTGGTTGGAGTGTGGGGTGGATGTAGGTCCTAAGGACTGAACCACCTAAAAAGATCTTGCGTACTGTGGCTTGCTTTCCAATGTGTCAACCGTTAGATGTATGCTAGACGCATTCCTATCTACGATCCTGATTGCTTTTAATTCCGCATTAGTCTAAAAGTGTAATGCCCTGGATTCTTATCGGATTCTTATTTGGTCTTTCGGATCTTCTTCGGAGAGTGTCGGACCACTTTTGTGGGTCCTGAGTTGAGTTTTACGATCCCTGTGAGTTTTTCTCTCGTACAAGTTACAGAACCCTGCGGTGAGTTTATTTCTCAGTTCATCGACTCGTGGTCGCCACAGTCGCGTTGTACTATTCCCGAGGATCGTTTCGGCTATTTTTGTATATTTTCCTGAATTAGTCTATTTTCGGGTCAATTATCAAATTTTCAGAAATTAGGAAAATTCCTAATTTTCCTTCTTTTTATTTCTTCTTCCTCTCTCCTCCCTCTCATTTCTCACGACCCTCTCTCTCTTCGTTCTCTCTCGTCTCTGGGCCGTTTGACTCGGGGTGCGCGACCGTGGAGAGCTGGCCGAGGCGGGGACGCGATGGAGTGATTGGGACGGGGGATGGAGCGACGGTTGGAGCGTGGCGCGGCGCGATCCCTCGGTGGATTCAAAGCCGGCACGGTTTCATTCGTGTGACGTTTTCGGCGTGGATTAGTCACTTCGGGGCACGGTTTCTTCGGTGCAGGTAGGGAGATGGATCACCTACTTCTCCTCTGCATTTTTCCTATAATTTCGTGTTATTCGGTGCTAGAACGAGCGAGTTTGGGCTCGTTTAGGTAAAACTGTGATTTTAGGAGTTCGTTGGGTTCACCGGAAAACGGCGACCATTCTTAGTAAAATTGGTATCAAATGAACCCTTGGGATGTCTGGATCCCGTTCCCATAAGTTTCATCGTGATTGGTCATCATTCGGGGCCAATAGGAGTCCGGGAACCCCGGTGACCCAATTTGGGTCGATTCGTCAGAATCGTCCGTTTCTCGTGAACGGTTCATTGCATGTGTCCCTTCCGGCTTGTGGAAGGCGAGTTTCATTGTCTAGGCTTGTTTCCCTTGTGTTTCGACGTGAATGGGGCGTGGAATGGACAAGATCAGCCTTTTCCCCAGTTTTCCCGCCGTGACGATTTGGCGGCCATTCCAGTGACCGCTACTGGTCTCTGGCGGCTCCACGATAGACCACCACATCCTTCAATGTGTCGGTAGTTTCAAGGTCAGTTTAGGTTGGCGGCCCAACCTCTGACCATCACTTGCCTTTGGCGGCCCTATAGTGGTGTGCCAAGGCTAGTTGTTTCTCGATGTTCGTGTCAGTCGGTTCTCTCTGGCGGAACTTTCTTGGAGCGCCAGGAGTCGTTAACTACAGTCAACAATCTATGTCGGTTCATGTTGGTGGCCTAGTGTATGACCACCGTTTTACTGTAGCGCACCTACTATAGGGCGCCACAGTGTGTTTTGACCGGGTCAGAGGTCTATGTCGGATGGCCTTGGCGGTCCAACCTTCATGCGCCTCTTTGCTGTAGCGCGCCCTTCTTAGGCCGCTACATGTCGTTTGACTGAGTCAATATTTTTTTTAAGTCGGTTGGCTCTAGCGGCCCAACCTTCATGCGTTTCTTTGTCGTAGCGCACCTTCCTTCGGCAGCTACAGTCCGTGTGCCTTAGGTCAGTATTTTAGGGTGGTTAGTGTGGCGGTTCACTCTTAGACCGCCACGTCCGTGTAGCGCGTCTATCTTAGACCGCTACAGGTGGTTTGACTAGCTAGGTCAGTTCAGGGTGACTGAGCCTAGCGGCCTAATCCTTGACCGCTACACTCCCCTAGCGGCCCAGTCTAGGACCTCCAGATTCTTGTCTCTGTTGGGGTGTAGCGGCCCTGCCCTCGACAGCTTCTTCCATATAGCGGCCTAAAGGTGGACCGCCATATTACCAGGGTGTTATTTTTTGAGGTTTTAGTTTCTAAGGGTCTTGGCTTGACCTTGTGGTTTGCCCGCTGACCCGTGGATGTCTCTTGACATCCTATGAGGACTATGAGCACGTTATAAGGTAGCCATGCCTGCCTATTTCTGTATTGCTTCCAAGTCTTTGTCAGGTCCTGGTCAACCCGGTAAGATCCAATGGTTGACATAAGACCTTGTGTGTGTCTCGACGGTTCTGTCCAGCCCGAGACATAGTTCTGGATGCTTTGAGGTGTTGTCTCACCTCGGTTTGCATGTCCAGATGTGCTTAGGGTCTTGGTGTTCCCTCATGTCCCTGTGTGTCATTTTACGCGGTCATGTCGTTTCCTCTGACTTAGGATTAGACCGATTGGCGGCTTGTTCCGCTTTGCGCAACGATCATGACTCTGAGTCGTGAGACTCAAGAATCGTTGTAGTAGTAGGCCTAGTTGCCTTGTCCTGAGTCTGTCGACAGTTATCTTGCTATCTCGATGCTTCGTAGTACGTGCGATAGTGCTTCCTTGCCTGTCAGTACTACGACGCTTGTGTTTCAGAGTTCTGTGTCTAGTGAGCCTCCACTATTCGTAGCCTGGCGACGCGTTACGGTGTGTCGACCCACCTGGAAGTGGTGGCGTAGCAGTTCCCGAGATACGGTTTTTAGGCTAGTTGCCATGGGCTCCCTTGCCTTGCAGTAGCATCCTGCTGGGGGAGAAAACTAGCTAGAGGCCTGGCTCAAGGCATTGAGCCTGTGTGTGCACACGTGGTCAAGGGCGTTTTGGACGAACGTCGATGGGCGTGACCCTGACTAGTCACTCGCGACTGTAGTTCCTATTCTGTTCAGACAGTGTCCTCGTCTCTGCCATCTCGTAGGCAGCTTAGACAGACACTTGTAGGCGCAACATAAGATGTTAGTGGACGCAGCTGGCTGTTCTTCTAGTGAGGGGGTGCTTCCGTCAGTGACACGTGACTCTCACGTTTCTTGTGCGTCATGATCTTTCCGGGTTAGCCCTCTCGTGGTCTTGCCTTAGGTCAGTGTTGTGTCGCGTGCACGACGTTCTAGTCGTGTGTGTGTGGTTGTGTCTAGAGGAGTGTGCACGGCAATCGAGTCATGTATGCTTTAGGGTATGTCTCGTCAGTCTAGGTCTTTTCCTAGGCTTGTGTGCCTGGTCTCGTAGGCCTTTGACTTGGGCCTCGTGCTTGTCGACAGATCGGTAACTCCTGACCTTTCAAGTTCAGGGTTAGCCCTTCTGTCGTTACTTGGAGTAGCTTAGGGGCCGAGGTCCTCTCGGTGGCCGTGTTTTATAGGTACGGCTTCTTCCCTCTTCCCTTACCTGTTCCCTACTCCTGCTTCCTCTTCTTTACAGCTTTGTAGTTTAGTTTTCCTATTTTACTACTGTTGTTTTAGTTGTTGTTCCGTGTTACTACGGTGTTTTTCAGTGGGGATCCGCGTGACCCCTACTGGGCCAGTGACACGAGGGTCACCCCTGCTTTTCAGGTGAGGTCGTCTCTGCTTCTTTGGTGGTTCCTGGTGTGGCGAGTTCGTAGTTGCCAGCGGTACCTGCGTCGGGCTTCCCCCGACCTCAGTGTACGTCTTTCCTTTCTGTCGACTGTACTTGTCTTTCTTTTGGACTGGACTCTGGTATAATTGTTAAATTTGAACTGTTAATTAAAAAAAGTAATTTTATTTCTGCTACTTTAGCAAACCGATCTAATGAAATTTAATAGCTTACTTTTATATCTCTGTTGCTTCAATGTACTACACGGCACTCCTTTTTCCCTTCGGTGCTTTATAGCTCTTGGGAGGCTTCACGAGTTCCAAGTGGTATCGGGTATATCCGGTATCCAGAGTACGGGTCGTCACAAAAAGTCTTCAGGCTAAGTTTTAATTTGATCAAGTTTTTAGAGGGAGATTCATTCACCCCCCCTCTGAATCTTGGTTTACACCACTACATCGTTCTAACACTTCAAAATCAAACCAAACTATTTCAAGATAGAAAAAACATAAAGCACACTCAAACCATGCATATTTCACACTTAACCCATACATATTTCTCACTCAAACCAACAATCTGAATTTCAGAAAAACCATACTATCCCACACCCTAACGGCAATCGTCTGAGTCCCTAAAAATCAAGCCGAGTTCCATCAAAGGAGAAACAACACATTTCGCATTCCACCGTGGTTCAAAACCCGATTTGAAGATGTTAGAACATGCAAAAGGGAAGATTGAGATCCAGATCTTGCCTCAAAGTAGGTGAAACAAGGATTTAGAAAGACCACTCCGCCTCCGGCAAGAGACGGGAAGATGAAGACCTCCTCGAGAACTATGATCAAGCAGCAAACCCGATGACTGGGGAGGCCATCCAAGGGTAGGAACGATCTTTCCTCCATCTGCTAAGTCCCTTGGCTCTCTCTTGATTTTCAAAACCGCATCGTGCACACCCAGAACACCAATTGCCAGCGAGAGGAAAAAGAGGGAGAAACCTCCCACGAAAAGGGCTGGGGTTTCCCCCAAAACCTCTGGTGGTTACAGAGATTAAGGAAGGGATAAACATCCCTTTAATGGCTCAAGAAAATCCATGGTTACGAGGGAGAGAAATAAGGAAAGAAAACCCACGTTTGGAATGTAAGAAACAGGGGCACTGTTCATCCGCCCCTTTGAAAAATTAAATCGAATAATATAAGCAGAATTTATGAAAACTAATTATTACCCATTTTTCACCACCATTTATTCTATCATGGAAAAATATAAAATAATTAAAAACCCATGAAATGAAATTTGCCCCCAAATGAACAGTAACATGTTCCTCTTGTTATACATATGGCTATTCAAGCGGGCTCCTTCTAAGAAAAGGAGAAAATGCAAAAAATATTTTAATCAAGAAATTAACTTAAGTTATAAAGCTTTAATTGCTCAAGGTTTTAAGTTTATAATGCATTATTCATTTTACTTATTTAGTTGCAATTTAGTATTTCATGCATTAAACATATTTTATCAATTTTATCAATAGAAATGCTTTATAAATTTCAAAAAATTCTCGGGTACTACACCATGTCCCCCTTGAAAGAAACTTTATCCCCGAAGTTAAAAGTGAAGCACATACTGAAAATATGGAGATACTTCTTCTTCATCTCTTCTTCGGCTCCCACGAAGCCTCCTCATGAGAAACATTCCTCTATAGGACCTTCACCAATGGAATAGATTTCGATCTGAGGACTTGCTCCTTGCGATCCAAAATCTCGACTGGTTGTTCCTCGAATGACAGATCCGGCTGGAACTCCAAATCCTCATAGCTGATGATGTGCTACGGATCATGGACATATTTATGGTGCATGGATACATGGAACACCGGACGAATGGCCACCATGGATGAAGGTAAATCCAACCAATATGCCACGTTCCCTACCTTGTCGAGAATCTCAAAAGATCCAATGAATCTTGGCCGCAAATTCCCTCGCTTGCCGAATCTTGTTACTCCCTTAATTGGTGATACCTTGAGGAAAATATGCTCACATGCTACAAAGTCCAGATCATTCCTTCTATTATCTGCATAGCTCTTCTGCAGGTCTTGGGCTGCCTTCAATCTTTGCCGGATTAGCTGAACCTTCACAAATGTTTCTTGCACCACTTCGGGCCCGATCAACTACCTGTCACCAACCTCTTCCCAGCATAGAGGAGATCTATATGGTCTCCCATACAAAGCCTCAAATGGAGCCATGCCTATACTTGCATGATAACTATTATTGTAGGCAAATTCTACCAACGGTAGATGTCCCTCCCAATCTCCTCTCTAATCAAGAATACAGGCTCTCAACATATCCTCCAAAGTGCGAATAGTCCTTTCGGACTGACCATCTATCTAGGGGTGATATGCCAAACTAAGCTTCAACTGGGACCCAAAAGCATTTTGCAATCCTTGCCAAAGTCTCGACGTGAAGCGAGGATCCCCATTTGAGATAATGGACTTCAGAACTCCATGCAATCAGATGATGTTCTCAATATAGAGATGTGACAAGCTCTCCACCGATTGCTTCTTCTTCATGGCTAGAAAATGTGCAGTCTTCGATAACCGATCCATAATAACCCAAATGGAATCATTGCCCTTCGATGATTTGGACAAAGTCCATGGTGATATCCTCCCATTTCCATTATTGTATCTCGATCCTTTTCATCAACCAAGATGGTCTTTGGTTTTCAGCCTTAACCTGCTGGCAAACCAAATATTTGGACACAAATTTCGCTACATCCTTCTTCATACCCGGTGTAGTGTCCGGGAAATTTTTTGAAATTAATAAAGTAATTCTATTGTTTAAATTGATAATATATTTGTTTAGTACATGAAATGTTAAATTGTAACTAAGTAAATAAAATTGATAATGCATTCAATAAAATATTTTTGATAATTATAAATTTTAAAAATTTGAGCAAATAAGATTTTGTAACTTAAGTCATTTTTTGATTAAAACGTTTTCTACGTTATACCTATTCAAATGAAAAGAGGAGAGCACATAAAGACATATACACAATTCATAACGTTCAGGATAGCTTGTGACTCATAGCAATTACTATTCATTTATGTTTTTTTACTATTCACTCAATTTCATTTTTATGTCTAAAATTTTATTTTATATTTTTCTATGATAGAGTAAATCGAGGTGATTAACGGGTAACAATTAGATTTTTCAAATTCTTTTTATATTATGAGATATCAATTTTTAAAGTGGCTAATGACTAGTTGTTGTTGGGTTTTACCCTTTTTCCTAAGAAAACTCATGTATTACATATGTGCATAATAGATAATATATGTACGAGTGGGTAGTGAGTTTTAAATGAAGCTCACATAAATGAATATAGGTATAATAGGAGAACGGATGAGAGATAAAGAGTTTTAAATGAAGCTCACTTAAATGTATATAGGTACAGTTGGAGAAGATCAACTAAGCAATAGGACTGTTTTGGCGGCCTTTGGAAAAAAAGATGCTGCCAAGGGTCGTTCTCAGGTAAGAATTGTAAGATGGTTCTCCCCCCCATGGCCTAATATCAGGCTTAATATTGATGGAGCCAGCAAAACTTCAGGAGTTTCTGGAGGAGGAGGCATCATCCGGGATTCCAAAGGAGATACAATTCTGCCTTTTTCTCACTCATACTCTCACTGCAGTAGCATTGTCGCTGAAGCCCGAGCCCTTTTGGATGACATCAAATATCTGCACACCATTCCATTCCAGTCGGTAATAATTGAAAGTGATTCTTTAACGCTGGTTCAAGTTATCCAAAGGAAGACAACCTGCCCTTGGGAGATCTTACCCTATGCAAGAGACATCTGGAATTATTTCCCTCATTCTTTGAACATCTCTCACATTTTTAGGGAAGCAAATAAAGTTGCTGACCATTTAGCCAATTTTGCCTGCAGCTCCAAGTGTAATAAAATTTTCAATTTGCAGCACGATCTTCCCCAATTGGCTAAGGGAGCTGCTAGATTAGACAGGCTAGGAGTTCCTAGCATCAGAATTATGTAATTTTTTCCTCCTTCCAACTCATCAATAAAACACCCCCTAGGAGCGATTTAGGAAGTATCTTCCAAATTGGAAATATTTTCTTAATCACAACTAGGTAGGGCTTTATATATATAAAAAAGGTTACTATTCATTTTGGGGTAGATTTTTATTTCATGGGTTTTTATTTATTTTATATTTTTTCTATGATAGAGTAAATCGAGGTGATTAATGGATACCAATTAGATTTTTCAAATTCTTTTTATATTGTGAGATATAAAATTTTAAAGTGGCTAATGAATAGTAAAAAATGTTACCGTGTATGAAATTCATTTTACCGACAGCAGGATCCTTATGTGGGGTTGATCGTTTTAGAGTCTCTCTTGCCATTGATTTAGGTTAATTTGAATTAAGGGTTGAGATTTAAAACCCCTGATAACAACCGTATGACCCTTTAAAGGGTCAGATTGGAATGGAGTTGGCACTCATTTTCCTTCATTTTCTCTGCAAGTCGTAGGAGGCATTGGTGTTTTATTTTTCCTCTATTCCGAGAGTGAAGGGTGTGAGCACTCTTGCTGTCCGGTTGTTAGCAAGAGAGGTTAGAAGGGGAGGCTATGTGAGGGTGTTTTTCGAAGGACTCCTCGATCGAAGAGACTACATCGAGAAGCGTGTTCTTTTGATTTGTCATTTTTTTTCGTTAAGGCAAGTTCCTAAAGCTCAAAATATCCTTTTTGCATGTTCTAAACTACTTTCAGAGGTGTTAGATTAAAAGAAGAACATGTATGGTCATGAATCTGGTTTTATTCCAAGTTCCATTATGTTTAACTAGTATACCATGCTATATGTCAACACATCCATACAAGTCCCAAAACCGAATCGTTCTTTATATGGTTTAGATTGCTTAGGTGTTTTGGGTTTAAAAAAATTAAAAAGCATAAGAAATAAGGCTTTATGAAAATTTTGGGTTTTCCATCTATATTACGTGTTTTGCATGATGATCGGCCGGGTTTTAAACGCAAATGGCATTTTCTGCACTGACTGGGTCAATGCACCCATTGCATAGGTCGATGCATCCAGTGCATAGGTCGATGCACCCATTACATAGGTCGATGTATCAACTTCCAGAACCTGACTGGGTAGACGCATGCCCTACAAAGGTCGATGCATCCATTGCATAGGTCGATGCATCAACTTCCAGAACCTGACTGGGTCGATGCATGCCTCGAATCGGTCGATGTATGCCTTGCATAGGTCAACGCATCCAGTGCATAGGTCGATGCATCCATTGCATAGGTCGATGCATCAACTTCCAGAACCTGACTGGGTCAATGCGTTCCCCGCATAGGTCGATGCATGCCTTGCATAGGTCGACGCATCCATTGCATAGGTCGATGCATCCATTGCATAGGTTGATGCATCAACTTTCAGAACTTGACTGGGTCGATGCATCCATTACATAGGTCAATGCATCAACTTCCAGAACCTGACTCGATCGATGCATGCCCTGCATAGGTTGATGCATGCCTTGCATAGGTCGACACATCCAGTTTTCTATCCCAGTTTCCAGTAACTCAGAAAAAGTGAAATTTGAGAGGCCAATTTAATTCAGAAAAATCAAAAAAACTAAAAAATGATAGAGGGCCAAGTTGGTAACCCACTATAAAAATTTCATGCTCACAAAAAATCTATACTTGTAGTTATGAGTTATTTTCTACGCATGTGTACCTTGAAATAAACTTATTTTCTGTTATAAGGGAACCTGAAACCATCGTAATACATGTTCATGAAACCTTCCGAATTTGAGCTATTTTACTATAACTGTGGAGTGTTAGAAAGTAGTTGAGTTACAGATTTTGAAAGGAACACATGTGATATATGGTTTTGGCATTCGTGTATATATATATATATATATATATATATATATATATATATATATATATATATATATATATATATATTGTTATATGGGCCATATGGACACTGCTGCCATAGAAGGGTATGGAGCCAAACTATGGAAATGCCCCTGTGGGGAGGCTCATTCTATTCTGGCCTCGAGGGCATGAGGTGAAATCTTGGAGGTGGATAAATTTCATTGGTTAAGGTGGGAAGGACTTTCCTCGGTTCTGCGCAGTAGCCAAAACTTGTCTCCATTGCCTAGGTGACTGAGTATCTGACTGTTATGACCTTCTAATGGTAGTTTGGGCACTATGTCTAGGCCACGTGTATCTAAGAATTCTATCTCTGTATCTGAAATCTGTAAAGATATATGATTTTGAATTAATGCGATCTGAAATATCTGTATCTGAAATCTATAAAGGTATATAATTCTGAATTAATGTGACATGAAATATCTGTATCTAAAATTTGTAAAGGTATATGATTCCAAATTAATGTGATCTGAAATTCTGTGCTAAAATCTGTTCCAACCACACACATTATGCGAAAGTTTGTTTCCGTTATTTGTATAGTTATGAAGATACCTATTTTGTGATTACAGATTTAAGTTTTCAGCATCTTGATTCATGTTCTAAGCATTATAGTTTTTTTACGTTAAGTTCCCTCGTAGTAAGTTGGGCATAGGAAAAAGGGACAAATTTGAGGTTAGTGACTTGTTGGGTCTATTTGTAGACTCACACTTGTCAACATTTTCAGGTGACTCCGCTGGTGAGGATGAGGCACTAGTGCATAGTGACTCCGATCGCAAAGATTTGGTGTGATTGTTAGCTTTTCTTCTTTTCCTTTCCAGTTGAGGTGATTGTGTTAGCAACTTTATCGCATTGTAATAATGGTCTGTTATAAGAAACTTTTATGTTTTAACAGTTGGACTATTATGATTTTGAGAAATGGAATTAACTGATGGGCTTGAAATTTCTTCCGCTGCTTATTGTTCTCTTTATTTATGTAATTCATCAACAAGTTTCTGTTCTGTTGGGTTTTTCCACTGTGGCATCTCTCCTAAATCCGATGAGAGTTGGAAACTGAACTGGATTCTAAGGTGGGGTGTTACAGAAAGTGGTATCAGAGATAAAGGTTGAGAATTTACATAAGCAAACAATCCATCAGCTAGATTCCTATCCCAACATCTAGATAGCTTCACAAGTTAAATGAGTAGAAAATATAACTATAAAGAAATAACGTAGTAATAAAGAAACTCAACCTCATTAATCCATTATGCTAATAAGGTTATGGCATCCAATGGTCGCCGTGCTGCTGCCCCTGCTCGTGAGGAGGAGCCGAGGAGAGATGGAGGTGAAGGTCAACAAGGATTGCCGGTGCCGCTGCCACCACCATTGGTTGATTATGGTATGTTCATGCAAGGATTGGTGCGGGTGATGTAAACTCAGGCCGAAGCACAAGCTGCATTGCAAGCTCAAGTTCAGGCTCAAGCCCAGGTATGGTAGATTGGTTAGGGTGTGGAACGTTATTTGAGTGGGCCTGGTAAGTAATCTATGGTATTCTTAGTTCAAAGGGTTGACGGGCCATCGGTCATGGAACGGTTCCGACGAATGAACCCGCCATCTTTTAAGGGGGAGAGCTAACCCCTAGTTACGGAGCATTGGTTGTGTGCAATGGAGAAGGTGTTCCGAACCATTCGGTGTGATAAGAATGAGAAGGTCAATTTGGCAACATTTATGCTTGAGGTAAGGGAATTATTTTTATATTTTGTGGAAAGTGGTTGGTTAGCGTTGTGCTCACTCAATTTAGATCATATGATTTTAGGAACGTGCTGATGTGTGGTGGTCCTCTATTCTGCGGAACCAATTTGAGGATGGATTGGTGGAAGAGACATGAGAAGAATTTGTTCGTCTATTCAAGGTGAAGTATATTCCTGAACATGTCCAAGATAAAATGGAGCAGGAGTTCCTTACTTTGACTCAAGGGTCCATGACGGAGCTTGAGTATGAGGCACGTTTGACCGAGCTGGCGAGATATGCACCTCATATTGTGACTGATGAAGGAAGGAAGGTGAAGAAGTTCATGATGTGCCTTCAACCGTCCCTGAGGACTGGATTGGTGGCATTCAATCATCAGACGATGGAAGAAGCTCTGAGTGCGGCATGCCGACAAGAAAGTGAAATGGATCAATATCAAGAAGAAAAGAAAGCATTGATGAAGAGGCCATCGTCGACTTTTCAACGACAAGACCGTAAGAAGAAGAAGTCTTTCTCTCGACTGTCAGATTATACATCGACAAAGTCAGCTTCACCACATGCCGGTGGATCAGGAGGATCGTCAAGAGACAAGACAGAATGCAAGCATTGCGGAAGATGGCATGGTGGTAAGGAGTGCTGGATGGTGACTGGCAGGTGTCTGAAATGTGGAAGCCCTGATCACAAGATCAAGTATTGTCCGAAGGCATAGTTATCTACCCCCAGTAAGGCCCAGATGGCAGCAACTGCAATGCCTGTAGTAGCAAAATCGGCCAGGAAATCCCGAGCGCCAGCACGAGTATTCGCTTTGGCTAAGGAGGATGCGGAGCAAGCGGACCATGTGACTGAAGGTACACTTTTGATATATGGCTTCTATGCTAGAGTCTTGTTTGACACTAGTGCTACTCATTCGTTTGTGTCCGATCGATTTTCAAGAATATTGCATGATGAGTTGGGTTTGGTAGCAAAGGCCTTAGATGTGCCCCTTCTAGTGCACACACCAGCCGGAGCATTGTCCACTACAAAGAGTTATCCTTCCTTGCCCGTGAATATTGAAGGACGAGAATTGTCAGGTCACTTCTATCTTTTGAATATGAAGGACTACGACGCTATTCTTGGTCTTGATTGGCTGGAGAGGCATTATGCTCTCATTGATTGTCGAAAGAAGCGGGTTGTTTTTCACATTCCTGGCGAGAAGGAGTTCTTCCACCCTTTACCCAAGTTTGGGTCAGGAAAGTTTGTGGTCTCGGCCATGAAGGCAACCAGATAATTGTGCAAGGGCTGTAGTGCATTCCTAACCTATGTAGTGACCACAGCTGAAGTCAAGGAAGCGCCATCATTAGGGAGGATTGAAGTGGTTTGAGATTTCTCCGATGTCTTTCCGGAGGATTTGCCAGGGTTGCCGCCTGTCTGGGAGAGATCGAATTCTCTATTGATCTTCTACCCAGTACAGCACCAATTTCCAAAGCACCTTACCGACTGACACCAGTAGAGATGGCTGAGTTGAGGAAGCAGTTGCAGGAGATATTGGACAAAGGCTTCATTTGACCAATTGTCTCGCCTTGGGGAGCCCCAGTTCTGTTCGTTAAGAAGAAGGATGGATCACTTCGACTCTGTATTGATTATCGGAAGCTCAACCAGGTAACGGTGAAGAACCGCTATCCTCTGCCTTGCATTGATGATCTCTTTGATCAATTGCAAGGTGCCAGGGTATTTTTGAAGATTGATTTGCGCTCAGGATATCATCAACCTCGAATCAAGGAGGAAGATACTTCGAAGACAACTTTTCGAAGCAGATATGGGCACTATGAATTCTTGGTTTTACCCTTTGGTCTAATGAATGCCCCGGTAGCATTTATGGACCTAATGAACCGAGTGTTTAAGCCCTATTTGGATAGCTTCGTGGTTGTATTTATTGATGCCGTGCTGAATTATTCCCCAGATGAAGTGTCTCACAGGGAGCACTTGAAGATTGTTTTGGAGACTCTTCGGACGCACAGGTTGTATGCAAAGTTTAGCAAGTGCGACTTCTAGCTTGAGGAGGTTCAATTTCTCTGCCATGTAATATCTGGCAATGGCGTAGCTGTCGATCCATCGAAAGTTCAAGCTGTACTGGAATGGGAGGCTCCGAAGACTCCCACTGAAATTTGGAGTTTCCTAGGGTTCGTAGGATATTATCAGAAATTCATTAAGGGTTTTGCTTCAATTGCTGCACCTTTAACGATATTAACAAGAAAAGGAGTGAAGTTCATTTGGTCTGAGGACTGTGAGCGAAGTTTCCAAGAGTTGAAGAATTGTTTGACATCCGCTCCACTTTTGGTCCTGCCCAATAGCATCGACACATTCACTCTTTATATAGATGCTTCAAGGATCGGAGTTGGTTGTGTATTAATGCAAAATGGTAGGGTTGTGGCATATGCTTCTAGGCAACTGAAGGAACATGAGAAGAACTACCCTACGCATGATCTGGAATTAGCAATTGTTGTTTATGCATTGAAAATTTGGAGGCACTATCTTTATGGAGTTAAATTTGAAGTCTTTACGGACCATAAGAGTCTCAAGTACTTGTTCTCGCAGAAGGAGTTGAACTTGCGACATATGAGGTGGATAGAATTTCTGAAGGACTATGACTTTGAGCTGCTATATCATCCCAGGAAGGCAAATGTGGTGGCCGATGCTCTCAGCCAAAAGAGAACACTAATGCGACACGATTGGAAGATGATTGAAGATGTTGTTCATTCTTAAACATTGATAGAGCCACAGCTTTGTCGAGCTTTTGTTGCCCAGCTATCCCTCAGGTCTGCAATTCTGGATCGTGTAGTGGAGGCTCAGTGAGATGATCCTCGATTATAGGGAATGATTGGCAAGGCAGGTATTGCTCGTGATGAGGAGGGTGTTGTTAGATTTCAGCATCGGATCTGTGTGCCAGATGTGGTAGAATTGAAAAATGAAGTTTTGGAAGAAGCCCATAGGTCAAGGTTCTCCATTCATCCTGACAGTAGCAAGATGTCTCAAGACTTGAAGCAAATCTTTTGGTGGCAAGGTATGAAGAAGGATGTGGCTGAGTTTGTAGCCAAATGTTTGATTTGTCAACAAGTGAAGGCTAAAAATCAAAGACCGTCTGGCTTAATGCAAAGGATTAAGATACCTCAATGGAAATGGGAGGACATCACCATGGATTTTGTCACAGTGTTGCCCATGTCCTTCAAGGGCAATGATTCCATTTGGGTGATTGTAGATCGGTTCTCAAAAACCGCACATTTTCTATCCATGAAGAAGAAGCAATCCGTGAAAAGCCTGGCACGTTTATATGTTGAAAATATTATCAGATTGCATGGAGTTCTGAAGTCCATCATTTCAGACCGAGATCCGCGCTTCACATTGAGACTCAGGCAAGGGTTGCGGAATGCCTTTGGGTCTCAATTAAAGCTTAGCTCGGCATATCATCCCCAGAAAGATGGCCAGTCTAAGAGGACGATTCGGACATTAGAAGATATGTCGAGGGCTTGTGTACTTGACTGGAGGGGAGATTGGGAGCAACATTTACCTTTAGTGGAGTTTGCCTATAATAATAGCTTTCACGCAAGTGTAGGCATGGCTCCATTTGAAGCTTTGTATGGAAGACCATGTAGATCCCCTCTATGTTGGGAAGTGGTTGGTGATAGACAGTTGATCGGGCCTGAAGTAGTGCAAGAAACATCCAAGAAAATTTTGCTGATCCAGCAAAGACTGAAAGTAGCGCAAGATCGGAAAAAAAGTTATGCGGACACCAGAAGGAAAGAGTTGGCTTTCGAGGCTGGCGAGCATGTATTCCTCAAGGTATCACCTACCAAGGGAGTGGCTAGGTTCGGCAAACAAGGAAAGTTGCATCCGAGATTTATCGAACCTTTCAAGATTTTGGATCGAGTGGAAGACGTGGCGTATCGGTTGGCACTACCCCCATCTATGGTAGCAATCCATCTGGTGTTCCACGTATCTATGCTCCGTAAATATGTCCATGATCCTGCACACATCATCAGTTATGAAGACTTAGAATTCCAGCTGGACCTTGCATACAAGGAGCAATCGGTTAGGATTTTGGATCGTAAGGAGCTGGTTCTCAGATCGAAGGCTATCCCATTGGTGAAGGTTCTGTGGAGGAATTTCTCTCAAGAGGATGCATCGTGGGAGTTTGAAGATGGGATGAAGAAGAAATATCACCATCTGTTTAGTATGTGTCTTACCTCAAACTTCGAGGATGAAGTTTCTTTTAAGGGGGAGAGGGTGTAGGGTCCGAGAAATTTTTCGAAATTAATAAAGTATTTCTATTATTTAAATTGATAAAATATTTGTTTAGTGCATGAAATGTTAAATTGTAACTAAATAAATAAAATAGATAATGTATTAAATAAAATATTTTTGGTAATTATAAATTTTTAAAATTTGAGTAAATAAGATTTTGTAACTTAAGTCAATTTTTGACTAAAACGTTTTCTGCGTTATACCTATTCAAATGGGAAGAGAAGAGCACATAAAGACATATACATAATTCATAAAGTTCAGGATAGTCGGTGGTTCATAGCAATTACTATTCATTTATGTTTTTTTACTATTCACTCAATTTCATTTTTACGTCTAAAAATTTATTTTATATTTTTCTATGATAGAGTAAATCGAGTTGATTAATGAGTAACAATTAGATTTTTCAAATTCTTTTTATATTATGAGATATCAATTTTTAAAGTGGCTAATGAATAGTTATTGTTGGGTTTTACCCTTTTTCCTAAGAAAACTCATGTATTACATATTTACATAACAAATAATATATGTAAGAGTGGGTAGTGAGTTTTAAATGAAGCTCACATAAATAAATATATGTATAACAAGAGAACAGATGAGATATAGTGAGTTTTAAATAAAGCTCACTTAAATGAATATAGGTACAACCGGAAAAATGGGTGAGAAATAGTAGGTTTTAAATGTCCCACTGTTCATTTTGATGAGGTTACTATTCATTTTGGGGTAGATTTTCATTTCGTGGGTTTTTATTTATTTTATATTTTTCTATGATAGAGTAAATCAAGGTGATTAATGGATACTAATTAGATTTTTCAAATTCTTTTTATATTGTGAGATATAAAATTTTGAAGTGGCTAATTAATCGTGAAAAACATTATTGTGTATGAAATTCGTTTTACCGACAACAGGATCCTTACGTGGGATTGATCGTTTTAGAGTTTCCCTTGCCATTAGATTTAGGTTAATTTGAATTAAGGGTTGAGATTTAAAACCCCTGATAACAACCGTATCACCCTTTAAAGGGTCGGATTGGAAGGGAGTTGGCACTCATTTTCCTTCTTTTTCTCTGCAAGTCGTAGGAGGCATTGGTGTTTTATTTTTCCTCTGTTCTGAGAGTGAAGGGTGTGAGCACTCTTGCTCTCCGGTTGTTAGCAAGAGAGGTTAGAAGGGGAGACTGTGTGAGGGTGTCTTTCGAATGACTCCTAGTCCGAAGAGACTACATCGAGAAGCGTGTTCTTTTAATCTGTCAGTTTTCTTCGTTAAGGCAAGTTTCTCAAACTCAAAATATCTTATATGCATGTTCTAAACTACTTCCAGAGGTGTTAGATTAAAAGAAGAACATGTATAGTCATAAATCTGGTTTTGTTCCTAGTTCTATTATGTTTCACTAGTATACCATGCTATATGTCAACACATCGATGCAAGTCCTAAAACCGAATCGTTCTTTATATGGTATAGATTGCTTAGGTGTTTTGGGTTAAAAAGACTTTAAAAAGCATAAGAAATAAGGTTTTTATGAAAATTTTGGGTTTTCCATCTATATTGCGTGTTTTGCTTGATGATCGGCCGAGTTTTAAATGAAAATGGTGTTTTCTACGCTGACTGGGTGGATGCACCCATTGCATAGGTCGATGCATCCGGTGCATAGGTCGATGCACCCATTACATAGGTCGATGCATCAACTTCCAGAACCTAACAGGGTCGATGATTGCCTTGCATAGGTCGATGCATGCCTTGCATAGGTTGACACATCCAGTGCATGGGTCGATGCATCCATTGCATAGGTCGATACATCAACTTCCAGAACCTGACTAGGTCGATGCGTGCCCTGCATAGGTCGATGCATCCAGTGCATAGGTCGATGCACCCATTCCATAGGTCGATGCATCAACTTCCAGAACTTGACTGGGTCGATCCATGCCCTGCATAGGTCGATGCATGCCTTGCATAGGTCGACGCATCCAGTGTTCTGTCCCAGTTTCTAGCAACTCAGAAAAAGTTAAATTTGAGTGGCCAATTTAATTCAAAAAAAATAAAAAAAATAGAAAATGATAGAAGACCAAGTTGGTAACTCACTATAAAAATTTCATGCTCACAAAAATTATGTACTTGTAGTTATGAGTTGTTTTCTACGCATGTGTACCTAGAAATAAACTAGTTTTCTGTTATACGGAACCTGAAGCCATCATAATGCATCTTCATGAAACCTTCAGAATTTGAGCTATTTTACTATAAATGTGGAGTGTTAGAAAGTAGTTGAGTTACAGATTTTGAAAGGAACGCAGTTGATATATGGTTTTGGCATTCATGTATATATATATAGAATTGTTATATGGGCCATATGGACACTGTTGCCATAGAAGGGTCTGGAACCAAACTTTGGAAATGCCCCTGTAGGGAGGCTCATTCTGTTATGACCTCGAGGGCACGAGGTGAAATCCTGAAGGTGGATAAATTTCACTAGTTAAGGTGGGATGGACTTTTCCCGGTTCTGCACAGTAACCAAGACTCGTCTCCATTGCCTAGGTGACTGAGTATCTAACTGTTCTGACCTTCTAATGGTAGTTTGGGCAATGTGTCTAGGCCACGTGTATCTAAGAATTATGTCTCTAAATCTGAAATCTGTAATGATCTATGTGTAGCGGACCTAGGGTCACGGGATTAGTCCCACATCGGATGTTGAGAAAGCAACCGAGTGCTTATAAAGAAGGTTTTCACCTCTTAACCCAAGAGGGCCCTTTTACAAGGACAAAACCTTAGCCGCCCTCCGGTGTGGCGGGGATAATACCTCTTGGGGGCACCAAAAAAGGTTCATCTCGCCTCTTCATCTAGCGCCGTCTGTGGGAAACGCACGAAGAGCCAAGATGGTGAGAAAAAGTTCAGGGAGGAGATCCGCCGGTGGGGTAGGTAAGGCTGTGGCGGCGGCGGGAGGCGCCCCCTCTAAGGTCTCACAGAGCCCCCCCTCCAACGCCTGCATCCCCACCAACAGGCCACCACCCCCCCCGGCGGAGACAGGGGCACCCCTCGACGGTGGCGCCAACGCCTTCCAGGCCCTCAACGAAAAGATGGACGTCCTCGTGGAGCTCATGAGGGCCCAGGCGGCCAGGGACGCAAGGTCGCGCGCCCCGTCAGGAAGTCCCCCTCGAAGGAGTGCGACGCAGCACACCGCCGGAGGCCGCTTCACCCTCCGCGGTCGACAGCTCCTCCGCAACGACGTCGTAGGACCCTCGCAAGCTCCGCCTGCGGAGCAAGAGGCTTCCTCCACGCCGAGGAGAGGGAAGCAGGGGGTGAGGCCGCCGCACCCAGGCACTAGTGCCCCGGGAGATCGCCAAGACGCCCCCCCCAGCCCCGCGGTGCGACTGCAGCCAGAGCTGTCCCTTCGGCTGCGAGATTTCGAGAGACGGTTCGCAGAGCAAGAGCGCGCCCTCTGCGCCCTGCAGAAGACCTCTCTCCCGGAGGACGAGGAGAAATCCCCTTTCTCCAAGTACATCTTGAAGGTAGAGGTCTCTCCCAGAGCCTCCATTCCGACCTTCAAGCTCTACGACGGCCAGGGCGACCCAGCCGACCACTACGATAGCTTCGACACCCTGGTGACCCTTCATGGAACGCCGGATCCCATCAAATGCCGAGCCTTCGCGGCCACCCTGGTCCAAGGTGCTCAGGCATGGTTCCGGGCCCTCGCCCCTGGGTCCATTCGAGACTTCAGGCAATTCGGGCAAATTTTCAAGGAGAGTTTCACCGGTAGCGCCCCCCCAAGGTCAGTAGCGGGGCTCCTGGCTCTCAAACAGGCGCAAGGGGAGAGGCTCCGGACTTACGTCCACCAATTTAAATCGGAAGCCCTCAGGATCCCCCGCCTGGATGTGGCCTCAGCCACAACCGCACTGACCGGGGGCACCCGGGACGAGAATCTCCGCCGCGAGCTTGTCCTCCACCCTCCCTCGACCCTTGCCGAGCTAGTGACTCTGGCACTGTGCCACGCCGAGTGCGAAGAAGTACTCAGCGCCTGCCGAGACGCAACCGGCTCGGGTCGGGAGGGGGACAAAAAGCGGACCTCCGAGCCAAACCCTGGCTCGAATAAGAAGCGCGATCGAGAAGGAGAGCGCAAGAGAAAGTACGAGTGGTACACCCCCTTGACCGCGCCAGTCTACGAGATCTATGAAGACATCAAAGACTCGGGACTTCTCCGCCAGCCCGAGCCAATGAGGTCGAAGAACCGCAAGCGGGACAAGCATTGCCTGTTCCACGGCGACCACGGGCACCACACCGGAGATTGCCATCAGCTCTAGGACGAGATCGAGCGCCTCATCCGTCTAGGGCACCTAGCCCGGTTCACGATCGGGCACAAAGAAGACCGAGACGCCACAGAGGAGATCGACAACGCCCCCCGAGGGGTTCACATCAACGTCATCTCCGGAGGAGCGGCATCGGGCGGTGACACCAGCCGAGGGAGGAAACGTCATGCCGAGCGAGCCAGCCGAGCCTTAGAGCCCCCCAGGGGCCCGCCGATGGAGCCCCAGGTCATAGTCTTCTACGACCAAGACCTGGAAGGGCTGAGCACCCCGCATGATGATGCCCTTGTTATCTCGGCCATGATAAATCACTGTAATGTAGACAGGATTTTGGTTGATAATGGGAGCGCCCCCGATGTATTATCTTATGACTGTTTCCTCAAGATGGGGGAAGACCCATCCAAGCTCCGCCCGATCCGAACGCCCCTTTGCGGGTTTAATGGCCTGGCCACCTACCCCGAGGGAGCCCTAAGCCTGCCGATCACTATCGGCACCCCACCCAAAACCGTTACGGTCATAGTGGACTTCATAGTGATTAAAAGTATGATAGCGTACAACGCCATTTTCGGCCGAAAAATTCTCAGCCGAATAAAGGCCGTACCATCTACCTATCACCAAAAAATGAAGTTTCCCACCAAAAATGGGTTGGGGGAAGTCCGAGGTAACCAGGCCACGGCTAGAAGGTGCTACAACATCTCGGTGGAAGCCTCAAGGCCGGACGGGAAGGATAAGGGCCCCAGGGGAGTCGAAGGAAAAGCCGTGACCACCGAGCCCGGCGGCGAGTTATTAACGGTATTCCTGAACGACGACCCGGCCCTAGGAGTAAGGATCGGCACCGACCTACCACCAGAGGAACAGCAGCAATACAAGGAGTTTCTTTCTGAGTACGTTCGGGTCTTTGCTTGGTCCGATGATCAACTCCCTGGTATACCAGAGGAGACTGTGACGCACAAGCTCAACCTCGATACCACCGTGAGACCCGTACAGCAGCGGAGGAGGAAGCATGCGCCCGAGAAACAGGCGATCATCAAGGCGTAGGTCACCAAGGGACAAGAGACTGGTCTTTTCAGGCCGGTCCTGTACCCAACGTGGCTAGCCAACGTCGTCCTGGTGCCGAAGACTACAGGCAAGTGGCGAACGTGCGTAGACTTCACCGATCTGAACAAGGCCACCCCCAAGGACTGCTATCCGCTACCGAGCATCGACCAATTGGTTGACTCAACCTCGGGCAACGAGATACTCAGTTTCCTGGATGCCTATTCGAGTTATCATCAGATCCGAATGAACCCTGAAGATGTCGAGAGGACTGCCTTCATCACCGACTACGGCGTGTACTGCTACACCCGGATGCCCTTCAGATTGAAGAATGCTGGAGCCACATACCAGCGACTGGTCAACCATATGTTCGAGGGACAGTTAGGTCGGAACGTCGAGGCCTACATCGATGACATGCTCGTCAAGACCCCGAGGCCCCAAGACCACTTCACCGACCTCGCCGAGACTTTCGGCACCCTCCTGAAGTATTGCATGAAGCTCAACCCCGCCAAGTGCGCCTTTGGAGTAAAATCCGGGAAGTTCCTGGGTTTCCTGGTCACTCAGAGAGGGATCGAAGCCAACCCTGACAAGGTCCAGGCCATCCTGGACATGCGCCCGCCCACGTGCATTAAAGACGTCCAGCGTCTGACGGGGCGTGTCGCTGCTCTCAGTCGTTTCCTGTCCCGTGCGGCCGAACGATGCCTGCCCTTCTTCAAGCTGATGAGGGGGCCCAAGATAGCATCTGCTACGTTCGCATGGGATGGGGAATGCCAGACAGCATTCGCCGAGCTCAAAGAGTTCCTGGCTTCGCCCCCGGTGCTTTCCAAGCCCGTCCCGGGCGAGGTCTTGTTGCTTTATCTCTCGGCGACGCCATCAACGGTCAGCTCGGTCCTAGTCAGAAATGACTCGGGAGTCGAGAGGCCGGTCTACTACACCAGCAAGGTGCTCAACGAGGCCGAGCAGAGGTACCCCGCAACCGAGAAACTCGTGCTAGCGTTGGTTACCTCCGCAAAGCGCCTCCGACCCTACTTCCAGGGGCATCCCAGCACCGTGCTAACCGGCGAGCCACTGAAGAAGATTCTGGCCCATCCCGAAGCCTCGGGGTGACTCGTCAAATGGGCCATCATGCTCGGGGCCTACGACATCTCGTATCGGCCGCGATCAGCTATCAAAGGACAAGCACTCGCCGACTTCATCGCCGAGAGCACCGTTCCGGTCGAGGACAGGCCTCCGACGGCAACCGGGCCAACCTGGGAGCTGTTCGTCGATGGATCGTCCAACTCGGTCGGTAGCGGCGCAGGGATCCTCCTAAAGTCCCCCGAAGGAATAGAGTTGCAATATGCCCTAAAGTTCAACTTTCTGGCGTCCAACAATGCTTCCGAGTACGAGGCCCTTATCTCGGGAGCCCGCATGGCCCGACGTTTGGGGGCCGAGCGAGTCAGGATCCACACCGACTCCCAGCTAGTTGCAAGCCAGGTCAGTGGCGAGTACGAGGCTCGGGAAGCACCTATGATCAAATACCTCCAGTTGGTCCGGAGCCTGGCCCAGCAGTTCGAGGAGTTCGAGGTAGTCCGAATAGCTCAGGAGCAAAACTCTCGGGCGGACGCTCTCTCCCGACTGGCCTCCTCCCTAGACCCGGAAGGTACATGATCGGTCCTCCTAGAAGAGCTCGAGCGCCCGAGCATAGACTTGGAGCTCCTCGCCATTGACTCGGCCACTCCCGGTGACTGGCGCTCCCCCTACCTGTCCTGGCTACGGGACTCCCAGGAGCCCTCCGACCCTCGGGAAGCCCGCCGAATGAAGTACCAAGCTCGGCGCTTCGTTATCCTCGACAACGCTCTCTACCGAAGATCGTTCTCCGGGCCTCTTCTAAAGTGTCTCGGTCCCGACGAAGCAAGCCAAGTTGTTGAAGAGATTCATCAAGGTCTGTGCGGAGCACATTCAGGAGGTCGGTCGCTGGCCAGAATCCTGCTAAGGCAAGGGTACTGGTGGCCGACCCTGCAGCGCGACTGCACGGCTTACGTACAACATTGCGATCGTTTCCAGCGGTTCGACCATTTGGTCCATCAGCCGGCCATGGAATTTATCACCCTTACCGAGCCCTACCCTTTCGCTCAGTGGGGGATCGACATCCTTGGGCCATTCCCAATGGCTCAATCCCAGAAGAAGTTCATCATCGTCGCCATCGACTACTTCACCAAGTGGATCGAGGCTGAAGCAACAACAAGGATCACCGAGACAGTCGTCTGGGGTTTCGTATGGAAATCGATCATCTGTCGCTTTGGCATCCCCCGAGTGATAGTGAGCGATAACGGGCGGCAATTCGACTCTCGGTACTTCCGAGACAGATGCGCCGACCTAAATATCCGCAACCACTTCACTTCGGTCGCCCACCCTCAGGCCAACGGGCTGGTTGAAAATGCCAACAAGACCATCTTGAAGGGCATAAAAACCAGACTCGGCAAGGCTAAGGGTAGCTGGCTCGAGGAACTGCCTAGCGTACTATGGTCGCACCGAACGACCCCCAGGACGGCAACCGGTGAGACCCCTTTTCAGCTGGTATATGGCACCGAAGCCGTCGTTCCGTTAGAGATCGCCAATCCGTCTCTCCGAGTGATCAGCTTTTCGCTCGATGCAAACGAGCAGAAGTTACTTGAGAACCTCGACCTGGCAGACGAACTCCGAGAGATCGCGAACGTCCGAGCTATGGAATACCAGCGCCGCCTCACTCGGTACTACAACACCAAGGTCCGAGGCAGACAATTCCAACCAGGGGACTTCGTCCTCAGGAAGACCGAAGCCTCTCGACCTCTGGAGGCGGCGGGCAAGCTATCCCCCAACTGGGAAGGCCCCTACCGAGTGATCGAGACGCTCGGGAAAGGTGCGTACAGGTTGGCCACAATGGAAGGGGAACCCATTCCCCGGACATGGAACGCAACCACACTACGCAGATTTTATTTCTGAAAACTGTATCGACAAATCGGGTAAAATAAAACCCCCTTTTTTGCATTCATTCAAGATAACTGTTGGTACATCAGAAAGGTAACTGCCAGTACATTACATAGTGAAAAGCAAAAATCCATCTAGCACCGCGGCAAACGGCCATCGCCCGGCCGACCCGGTCTTGACCTTCTCGCATCCAGCCACTGACTCTGCCTCGCGTAGAAACTGGCTCGGACAAGAGATGGTCGATCTAGTTGGCTCGGGTGGACCGTGACAAAGGTGACAGAGGGACAGCAAGGAGAAGGCCACCTTTCACGCAAGGAAGGCTACCTTCCAAGTTGGCAACAACCTGGAAAAAGGAGCGCCGTGAAGGTCTCCTCTCTGCCAAACTACCAACCCTTTGGAGGCGAACAGAAAGCAAGCAGCCCCCGAAGAGTGAAAGAAATGAAGAACAAAAGAGAGAGAAAGAGGCTGCGGACAGAGGTGAGGAAGGAACTGGAGCCGCCTCCTCCCCTCCCACGGAGGGGAATGGCGGCCGGCATCCCTAACTCCCCCGTCCGCCTTCCATCTCGGCGTTCGCCCGGAAACCTCGCCGGAGCCAAGACGAGGCAAACGGCGTGCCCCCGCACGTCGAAGCCCTCTCCAGATCCGCGCGGCGACCGTCGGACCCATCTCATGCACGTGCGGCGACCGTGGGACCCGACCGATATTCCAGGACAGCTGGAACCGGCCGCTCCCCGTCGTCTGCGGCGTCATCTTCTGAAAGGTCCTCCATGCTCCGATCGCGGTGGCGTAACGCAGAGCGAAAACGAGGGAACGAGAGCAGACCGCCGGTGAGAGTCCTAAGTGTTACAAGGGAAGGAGCACCCTTCGGTCCTTTTTATAGGCCAAGGGAGGCCACGCGCCTTAAATGACTCCCCCCTCGAAAACATGCTACAGGACCTCCCCTGGAAGGTCACCTCCAATTCCTCGGCCCCCGCCCTAGCGGGATTCGCGAAGCGCCTCGACTTTCAAAGCATGGTGGAATGAAAGGACGCCCCGCCAGAAGTCTCCCGAATCGGCATGCGAAAACGGCGCAAAGAATATCGGCACCTTCCAACTGCCCCCGATACGCCAACCAAATCACGGCAAAGATAGCGATCAAACAAAGTAAGTCCTTTATTGCCTCCCATAAAGAAATCCTCTTACAGAAGGAAAAACAGACAAAAAGGGGGAGGGGCAAAATAAAGCATAATACATCAGGCCTCGAGCCCACTTTGAAGCTCGGGAACAGCAGTAGGGGACGCGTCACCCCCGGTACCTTCGGTGACGGCCAGCCCGGACACTGACCTCGCCTGTGCGAGAACTGTCCCGGTCGTGAGCCCTCCTGGAGCCTCCGGAGTTGGTGACCCCGCTGGAGGTGACTCCTCCGGTTCTTCCCCGGCCGAGGATGAGGAGCTGGAAACTGACTCATCCGAGTCATAACTCTGGCCGTAAGGAAAATCGCCCCCGGCAAGGTGCTCATTGGCATAGCTCATCGCCCGGCGATAGCCCTGCCTGAATCCCTTTCGAGCACCCCGGCGGAGCGCTACCTCGTAGTAGGGTAGGGCAACTTCAATCAGGTCGGCCGAGTAAGCTTCCGAGCCTTTGTAGCGCTCGATCGCCTCCGCCTCGACCTGCCCGTCCCGAGACCACTCCGCCTCGGCCGCACGCTCTTCCGCCCTCGCCAGATGCTCCTCTAGCTCGGTCATCCTCCGCTTGGCTTCGATCGTCCGACCCTCCGCCCGGGCTCGGTCCGCCTCGGCCTCAGCGCGAAGGCGTTCGCGTCCTCCGCCCGATCCTGCAGCTCGGCACGCCCACGCTCCCAGAGGCCATCCAGCTCAATGTGACGTTGACGCTCGTCTTCCAGACGTTTGCTCTTCCTCTCGAGTGATTCTTGGGCCCTTGCTAGCTGCTCGGCTAGCGCCTCGGCTTCCCGTCCGCTTGACCGCGCCAACTCCTTGAATGCGAGGAACTCCCGCCGGAGCCCCTCATGCTCCCCCTCGAGCCGGGCTAGTTTCCCCTCGCATCCACCAAGGGTCCAGGCGAGCCTCGACCGTTCCGCCTCCGTCCGGGCGTGCGCCTCCGCCATCACGGCCGCTGTCCGAGCTATGACCAGGCCGCCCTCCATCAGGACATCAAGGACCCCGGCGGGAGTGCTGCGCCTTTCTCCCCCCCTCGTCCTCTCGGCGATCGACCGACAGAGCCGGTACAAGTCGCCCGAGATACCGAGCCTGACCAGAGGTTCCGGCAAAGGGGACTGCTCCACCCTGGGCACCCCGCCAGAAGACCCTGTTCGGGTAGCGAAGCTGACCGCCCCGCGCGCCATGGTCGGTTGGGGTTGCAACGCCTCCCCGGGCGAACCCCCACCCTCGACCGGCGCCGCGGGATCAACCGCACCAGAAACTGCCGGCACTTGGGGTTGCGACGCCCTCGCGGGCGAACCCCCATCCGCGCCGACCAATCCCTCGGTCCCAGCGCCGACCACACCGGCACCGGCCCCCTCTGCCCCCACAGAGGGGAGAGCCGACCCATCACCTCCCTCTGCGGGGCCCCTGGTCTCCTCGGCCCCCTCTCGCCCGGCGGATGGGAGAGCCAGCCCGGAGGGGTCGGCCCCATCCTGCCCCCGAGGGGGGAGCGCCGCCGAGCCAGAATCGCCCCCGACGGCGGTAGGAAAATCGGCTTTCTTGGCCCTTTTCCTGGCCTTCGCGGCCTCCCGCAGTTTCCCCGCCAGGGGATCCTTGCGCTTCAGGCCGGTCGATCGAGAAGACCCCTCGGGGGCCGCCCCCTTGCCCTTATCTCGGGCATGGACGCGACCCACCGGGGCATCAGGCTCATCGGCTACCGAGTCATCTCCCAGATCGATGACCTCGGCCGCCTCCTCCAGAGGCTCCCGCCTCACGTCTGCAACAAGAAGAAGCCCCGGTCAGGAGGAGGAAAAGAGCTACCACCCCCGAAAAAGAGCCTCAAGAGCTGTACCTGTCGACGTCAACCGCGAGAGAAGATACCGTTCGATGTTCTCCGGCGTCACCAGCTCCTCGGTCGATTGACGGTTCTCCAGCAGACGGGCAGCCTGCTGCTCCACGTGGGGAGGGAACTCCTCCTGGCGAGGGGGCAGATTCGGGTGAAAGTTGGGCGAGGTCCGGCATCTCCAGATCTCGTCCGTTGCCACCGCCTTCACCCAGAAGAATTGGGTCTTCCACCCCTTGTGCGAGGAGTCCTTCGCCGCAAGCGAGATGCAGCGCCTATTCCTCCGCGCCTGGATGAAGTAAAAGCCTTTCCCCGCCAACGGGTGCGCTTTCAACTCAAAAAAGAAATGGAAGAGGTCCAAGGAAGGAAAAATGTCGTGCTGACGACAAAGAATCCGGAAGGCCGAGAGCAGCAGATATGAATTGGCCACCAACTGAATAGGCGCCAACCGGAAAAAATTAAGAAGCTACAGCACGAAAGGATCGAAAGGGAGCCGAAATCCACTCTTCTAAGCCAGAAGGAAGGTGCAAATGTGCTCATCACGATCATCCAGACTCGTCTCATACGGAGTGGCGGTAACAAAGCTGTATCTGAGAGGCAGGCGAAAACGATGCTCCAGCCTCCGCACCTCCGCTTCCCCCAACTCACTACAGTTGGGGACGGGTTCCCGCCTCACCGGCACAAGCTCCGGACTCTGATCCGCCATCGAGTCGGGAGGAGATCCCTCGTACGAGCTCGAAGACTCCGGGGGAGAAGGAAGTTGCCGGACCGCCTCTGCGGTTATCCTCGCCAACTCCTCGAACGCCGCCGCAAGGCTCCGCGTCTCCGCTGTGCTCTCACGGCGCATCAAGAAGCAAGGAAAGCCTAAAACCCTGGAAGCCTAGAACGATGAACAGCGCCCCCTAAAAACCCCTGAGGGTGGCGACGCGCCGTTCCGTGTTCCGAGAAAAAGGGGGGGCCCTTCGTTTCGAATCCGTCAGGATCATCATTACGGGCCTCGGCGACCACTATAAGCGGCTCCATAACGCCAACGAAATTCCACCCACTTGAGCCACGTCGGTCCAAAGCCTCGAAAAACTACTCATCCGAGTCTCCTTAGCTCGGGAGTAGGAGGGGAACAAGTGGAGAGGGGGATTTCCGCAGCCCACCACAAAGGCAGCCCAACAAGACCCACAAGGTCCAACCAGGCGAGCCCGCCTGAGTGATAGCCCACAGGGCCCACTTAGGGAAGAAAAGCCCAATAAATAAGACTCGAGGAACTAACCCTCCCTGGCGGCCTTTTAGGCTCGGAGGGCCCGAGACAACGGTCAGGTCCCAAGGAAGGTCCGGCCTAAAGCCCTCTCCCCGTCCGAGAGAGATAGGCTCCAGCCGACCTATCCGACCCCACCCTCGCCGGGCCATGCCTATCGCTCGGACATGAGCTAGCATCCCCGAGGCTCGGTAAGGCTGGTTGATTATCCACAGGTGCAGCCGTTCAGAGTCCTCCGCCAGCGGGAGAGTCAGGGGAGCCGCCGGACTCCAAGGGGATAACGTTCCCACGATCAGGCCATGAAAGCCCCCGTTAAAGACGTAACTCCCGCCGGGAACCCCTCAGCTTACAGGACTCTGAAGGCGGCGCACTATTTAAGCAAGGGATACCCTCCGGAAGAAAAAAAAAAAAAGGTATTCACACACCCTTAGCTCCTGAGCACGATTCGCTTCACCCTTTGGTGGAGAGGATTCTCGCGCATCAGCTCTCTCCTCCCCCCATTATTGCTTCCACCATAGCTCTACTGACTTAGCCATCGGAGGGTTTTCCCCCAGGGAGATCCCCTGGGCCCTCTGATACGTTTCCCTCTCTTGCAGATTCATCTTCTGGTGATCCATAGCCCGCTCAGGACTCAGCGCGAGATCTCGCCTCTTCATCTGGCGCCGTCTGTGGGAACCCTGAGCTCTCGCTCACTCGCTTACCTTCTCAAGGGGGGGCTTGTGTAGCGGACCTAGGGTCACGGGATTAGTCCCACATCGGATGTTGAGAAAGCAACCTAGTGCTTATAAAGAAGGTTTTCACCTCTTAACCCAAGAGGGCCCTTTTACAAGGACAAAACCTTAGCCGCCCTCCGGTGTGGCGGGGACAATACCTCTTGGGGGCACCAAAAAAGGTTCATCTCGCATCTACAATATGATTTCTAAATTAATGTGATCTGAAATATCTATATCTGAAATCTGTAAATGTATATGATTCTGAATTAATGTGACATGAAATATCTGTATCTGAAATCTGTAAAGGTATATGATTCTGAATTAATGTGATCTGAAATTCTGTGCTGAAATTTTTTCCAACCATACATATTATGCGAAAGTTTGTTTGAATTATTTGTATAGTTATGAAGATACCTATTTTGTGATTACAGATTTAAGTTTTCAGCATCTTGATTCATGTTCTAAGCATTATAGTTTTTTAAAGTTAAGTTCCCTCGTAGTAAGTTGGGCATGGGAAAAAGGGACAAATTTGAGGTTAGTGACTTGTTGGGTCTATTCGTAGACTCACACTTGTCAACATTTTTAGGTGACTCCGCTGATGAGGACGAGGCACTAGTGCATAGTGACTCCGATCGCAAAGATTTGGTGTGATTGTTAGCTTTTCTTCTTTTCCTTTCCAGTTGAGGTGATTGTGTTAGCAACTTTATCGCATTGTAATAGTGGTCTGTTATAAGAAAGTTTTATGTTATAACAGCTGGACTATTATGATTTTGAGAAATGGAATTAACTGGTGGGCTTGAAATTTCTTTCGCTACTTATTGTTCTCTTTATTTATGTAATTCATCAACCAGTTTCTGTTCTGTTGGGTTTTCCCACTGTGGCATCTCTCCTAAATCCGATGAGAGTTGGAAACTCAATCGGATTCTAAGGTGGGGTGTTACACCTAGCCCCCAAAAGGATCGTTTCAAATCTTGGTACATCTTGTTACTACCAAGATGAATGGAGAATTTTGATCTATGAGCTTCCTCTATAACTTCATTCTTCAATTCAACCACATCAGGCACGCAAATTCTATGTTGAAATATGACCACACCCTCTTCATCTCGAGCAATTCCAGCCTTACCAATCATACCTTGTAACTGAGGGTCATCCTGCTGAGCTTCTATTACTTGATCCATGACTGTTGACCTGAGGCATAGCTCAACGACGAACGCCTGGCAAAGCTGATGCTCAATCGATGTCACGGAACACACAACATCCTCAATCACCTTCCAATCTTGCTACATCAAAGTCCTCTTCCGACTTAGGGCATCCGCCACCACATTAGCCTTTCCAGGATGATATTGCATCTCAAAATCATAGTCCTTCAAAAATTCGACCCATCGCCTCTGGCGGAAATTCAGCTCCTTCTGAGAAAATAAATACTTAAGACTCTTGTAGTCTGTGAAGACTTCAAACTTGACTCCATACAAGTAATGTCTCCAAATCTTCAAAGCATGGGCCACTGTGGCCAACTCCAAGTCATGCATAGGGTAATTCTTCTCGTGTTACTTTAGTTGCCTGGAGGCATATGCGACCACCCTACCATTCTACATCAGAACACAATCAAACACAATCCTTGAAGCATCGGTGTAGAGAGTGAACATGTCGATGCTATTGGGTAGGACCAAGAGTGGTGCTGACGTCAGACGATCTTTCAACTCCTGGAAAGTTCACTCACATTCCTCTTATCATACGAACTTCACTCCTTTCCTTTTCAGCTTCGTCAAAGGCGCCGCAATAGAAGTAAAACCCTTGATGAACTTCCTATAATAAACGGCCAAACCGAGAAAACTCTGAATTTAAGTGGGGGATTTTGGAGCCTCCCATTCTAATACAGCATGAACCTTGGCTGGGTCAACTGTCACGCCACTTCCTGATATCTCATGGCCAAGAAACTGAACCTCCCTCATCTAGAAATTGCACTTGCTGAACTTTTCGTATAGCTTGTGTGCCCGAAGAATCTCCAAAAACAATCCTCAAATGTACCTTGTGAGACACTTCATCTGGGGAATATATCAAAACTTCATGTATGAACACAACCACAAAGCTATCTAGATAAGGCCTAAACACCCGATTCATTAGGTCCATAAATGCTGCAGGGGCATTCGTTAGACCAAAGGGTAGAACCAGGAATTCATAATGCTCATATCTAGTTCGGAAAGCTGTCTTGGAAATATCCTTCTCCTTGGTCCAAAGCTGATGGTAACCCGATCTTAAATCAATCTTCAAGAACACTGAAGCACCTTGCAATTGGTCGAAGAGATCATCAATACGAGGCAAAGGATATCGGTTCTTGATAGTCACCTGGTTGAGCTTCCGGTAATAAATAAAGAGGCGAAGCGATCCATCCTTCTTCTTCACAAACAAGACTGGGGCTCCCCAAGGCGAGACAATTGGTCGAATGAAGCCCTTGTCTATTAGTTCTTGCAATTGCTTCCTCAGTTCTGCCAATTTCGTAGGTGTCATTTGATCTGGGGCCTTAGATATTGGCATTGTACCGGGCACAAGGTCAATAGTGAACTCAATCTCTCGGGCTGGCGGCAACCTCGGAAGGTCCTCCGAAAAGACATCGGGAAAATCCCGAACCACTTCAATCTCCTCCAGCAATGGGGCCTGAGAAACCTCAGCTAAGGCTACTACCCAAGCAAGAAAAGCACTACCACCCTTACACAACAATCGAGCTGCCTTCATAACCGAGACTAGAAACTTCCCCGACCCAATTTGAGGCAAATGATGGAAAAACTCATCACCAGGGATACGAAAAATCACTCACTTCTTCCAGCAATCAATGAGAGCATAATACCTCTCGATCCACTCCAACCCAAGAATAACATCATAATCCTTCATCTTTAACAGATAGAAGTGTCCAACTAGCTCCTTAGTTACGATAACCACCGGTAAGGAAGCATAGCTCTTTTCAGTGGACATAACTCCAGCAGGCTTGTGCACTAGAAGAGGCACATCCAATTTTGATGGCATCAAGCCAAAATCATCATGCAACATCTTGGAAAACCGCTCGTACACAAATGAATGAGTAGCACCGGTGTCAACTAAAACTCTAGCATGGAAACCCGACACTAGAAGGGTACCTTCTGTCACATTGTCTGCTTGCTCCCCATCTTCTCTAGCCAATGCGAACACTCATGTCGGCGATGGAGGGCGTCTGGCTAACTTCATTGTTGATGGTGCTGCAGTGGCAGCTGCTGTAGGGGCTTGAGTTGGAGAAGGTAGCTGTAACGACCCAAGATCTAGATACCGAGAAGAGCCCGGTAACATTCAAATCTTGGCCCGCCGCCCATGAGCCAGAGGGCTCGGAAGGGCTAAAAGGAGTGTGGAGGTATAAAGAAATAGGAAATAAAGCAAGATAATTCAACAATCAACAGAATTAAAAAAATAAACAACAATAGAGTCCAGTCCAACAAAAGTACATTTTAAGGTAGAGAATGTACCCAACACCGAGTGAACACTCGGCCCTATGAGCTGGCAACTAAGGACCTCCGTACAGCACCCTCGAACCTCGAGGAAGAACCGCCACACCTGAAAAGTAGGGGTGAGTTTCCAAATAGAGACTTAGTAGGGGTCCCGCGGAACCCCAACCGAGAAAAATAACTGCGGTAAGGAAAGCAACGCTAGCTAAGCAATAGCAACAGCGGTGGAGCAACAACTACGGCGAAGGGAACCTATTCACCAACCCGCGTTAGCCGGTAAAACCACGGCTATACAGCTACTCCTACCGTAACGGGGAAAAGGAACTCCTGATCTCACCATCGGGAACCGGACTACTCTAACACCACCTATCGAGGTAAAACTCATGGCAATCCTACCGTGAAGGACTGTCCTCCCAGACACGGCCAACCTAGACCATACTGCCGAAGGCAAAGTCATGACCACGCTGTCGTGAACACAACTCGAACGGGGTGAAGCCTCGGTAAGGCCACTGACACGCCAACCTCTACCTCGGGAATCACGCATCTACAGTCTGGAAAACCTCATCTCATAGATTGGAAAACAAACCGAAAATAGGAGAGTCACGTCTCATGTGACGAGAGTACCTGCCCACCAGAAGCAATGCCGGATGCGCCCCCTGGCGTCTTAGTCCGCACCTCAGGTGTCTCCCTACCACGCCCCTGGCGGAGACTGAGACACCATACATGTAACCACAGAACAAGGGTCTAGGCACGGTCGTGCTCGTCAGCACGGGTCCGAAGTCTCCAACCACGTGTGCACACACTGACCATGCGTCCTAGGTCAGGCCCCCTGACTGGTTTTCCCCTCAGCCGGACTCTAGCCGCAAGACGTGGGGTCCTACGGTAACCAGCCTAAAAATCGTCTCTCTCAAGTAAAGTCTCGCCACCACTCCCTGGTGGGACCACACGCATGTCGAAAGGCTACGACTAGTGAGGAGTCAATGATGTGACCACTCTCTGAGGAGAAACTCTGAGAAGCACGCACACACCCTGTGCGAAAGTCGAGAAGAACCAAGTGGCATCGAGCCACTGGCCTCTGGACAGTCCTCTAGACTTACTAAATCTAACGGTCCTTGAGTCACAGACTCGTGGCCAAGACCGTTGCACCGAACGGATCCACGCCGCCAATCTGCCCTAACCACGGGGTTAGAAACCTCGGCACGATGACTCTCGAGGCAGTTCACAACCACTGAGTCCATTCCCCCAAAAAGTAATTTAAGAAACCTCCAGCCTCCGGCTAGGTAATTGGACTCACAGTCCACAGGCCACACACACAGCCCACGCGGAAAGCACAAAAGCATGATTCCCAAGGTAGCTCAGAAACCGTCAAGCCGATTCCCCATCCCAGGGAAAAGCGGGAAACCTCCAGCCCTAGGCTGGGTGACTGGACACACAGTCTAAGGCCATACACTCGGCCCACTCGGGAACCATCTTCCGGAGAAACCCACGACGTGCGGGGAAACCCCACCGCACTCATACCGACACACAATGGCTCGATCTAGCAAAAACATGGAATCCCAGAACACATGGGGTCACCTAGACCCTCCAAACCCACGGGCACGCAATCGAGATAACACGATACCTCCAGACACCCAAAAACACGGTCATGGAACCCAAACGGTGTTTGGGACTCACATGGGCCAAGGGAAGCACGCCCGGCGGCTTTCCCCCGCTTTGGCTCGTAAAAATGGGTCGCCTTCATTAACGCGCACACAACTCAGGGTGCGTTAATGAATGCAGCGCAAGACTCGAGCGTGTTCTTACTGATCGTGGTGGAAACAACTATCGCGATCCACAGTGAACACGCCTGATACCCAAGGCGCGACATGGCGATGACCGTTGACATGCCTGGTCGATCGGAGCGCGTTAACCCTTAGACGCGGTGAGACCACTGGGCGTGTTATCCGATGAACGCGACTAACATGGCGAGTGTAACCTGGTCGCGCCTGGTCAACGGGGCGCGACCCCAACCGCCTTACTGTTCATCTTCCTCGATGAACATGACCCCACGATACGGCGCCTTCTTCGAAGAACGCGACCACCGTGATGGTCGCGTTTGCAGTCCGCGCCAGAAAATGGTAAAAACCACGGAAAAACCTATTCCACGCCCCGTTCACACCCATGTGTAAGGAAAAACAAAAGAAAATCATTCCCCAAGCTCTCTAGCACCGAGAGGACCCATTTATACACCAAAAATGCGATCAAAACACTAAATCCGGCTCACACCCAAAAATCATGCATTTTTCCCAAGATGCTCAAATAAGCCCGCTCGGCTCACCACGGCCTACGAAACTCACGGGAAAGGAATTACATGGGTTAGGGAACCATCCCCCTACCTCCACCGAAGATTCCGCACGACGAGGATGCCGATCCGCCATGAAAATGCCGCACGAATGCCACGGCGCCCCAAACTCGCGGCCAAGCTTCGCCGCGCCTCCACCGCCACGATCCTCATGCCGTCCGTGCCTGCTCCTCGCCTGCGTCGCCTCCACCTCGCCCCCGTCTCGCTCCGTCAGCCACCGGAGAAGAGAGGGTAAGAAGAGAGTGCGTGAGATAAGAGAGAGGGAGAGAGTGAGAAATGAGAGGAGAGAGAGAAAGGGGCTAAACATATAGAAAAATACAAGAATTTTGGAAAATACTAAAAATAGGGAAAAATACTCCCCACGATCCTCGAAAAATGCACAACGTAGTGGTAACGTATCGGAGTCGGAGAACTCAACGGTTCACCCTACACGGGGTTCCGAAAGCCCGACAGACAAAAACACGCGTGAACCATAAAACTCAATCCGGGACCCACAAAAGCGATTCGAAACTCACGGATCCTGACCCGAACAATGATCCAAAAAATCTGGGGCATTACATTCGTCTCCCCTTAAACAAATTTTATCCTTGAAATTCAGGACAAACGCGGGAACATAGGGGAAGATTGCCTTCACCAATTGACAACGCCATCAGAGCCCCAGCACAGAAAACCTCGATTCTCACGAAAGCTCCTATCCTGAGGGACACAGCCAGACTATAATCACAAATGACATCTCGCTTCGCACGCCGCACACACCGGTCATCAGAGCAGGTATACACCAAAGGACATAGTCTTGCATCACCTCAGTCACAACAAAAACCAATCATGGCACCGCTACCACCATCTCACTCACCGAGGAGACAAAGTCCCCATCACGAGAAATAGCTACCGATCCATCCTATAGTCGAAGGACAAATCACACCTCAGCTTCATAACCAGCTGACTGGTTTCACGCCCCGCTCAAGGGAACAACCAATACAGAGTCTCCGTCAGCTCACGCAGTCATCTCAATAGACCGCAACCAGATCATCGGCTCAGCGCCAAGAATCACCTCGCACATGGCAAGCTGTGAACCAAACATATTACTGTGCCATCTCTGCTAGAAGACAAACTTCGACAAAGTCCAGATCCCATCTGGAAAGCACATCACGGAAATGACCACCAAAGGCCTCATCGACACACGGCTCTCACCGTTCACGATGCACAACCAACATCATCTTCTGTTTGTGAAAGACCACATGCTGGTCACCAGCTACTCGTCAACGGGATCCTATTGCTTAACTTCTTCTGTCTTTCCTGATCCTTCACCAGAACCGACAAACACGTTCGAGACCTCGATGGGCCATCCGCTGACTCACACACAGACAATTACCACATCTCAAGCTGAGCTTCTCTCGGACACCACATCCAATCTCGATCGTCGCGCCAACTCAACCCTCTCAGGGGAGCACGACGAAACCAATGACAAGACTCAGGAGTCCTCAGTCCTCACCTCACATGACTCAAACTTACAGGGAAATTCTCCTGTGTTGGTCACCAGACTAAGGATCACCATCCAATGCCAATCCCGATTCCGCCCTTATCACAGAGCCATGGGACACCACCGGAACAATTCATGGCACATGTCTCTAGGAGAGGAAAGTGCCATCCAAACCAACAGCAACCTGGTCGATGACGCCGTGACCAATGCACACGGGTCTTCAAACGACACAGATTTACAATCCCGGGACCTATGGGTTATGGGCCCATCAGGCTTCCACTGCGCACTCTGATCCACACGCGTAACCAACACAACAACTCGGGACTTGCCATCCCGACAATCCACAACTCGGCTGGTCAACTTCATAAAATAGGGTGAGGAAAGCTCCATTACCTCTAACCCCAAGCATAAATTCTCCCTCATAATCTGGCAATCCTCTGCAACTCCGTAGGCCCCGATCCGCCACGCATCGGAAAGATTCCCGCACCAGCCAAGAATTCTCATGAACACTGCCCAACCGGCACTCGCCCTTCCAGAGCAGTGTCAACACACCCTCACACAACAAGGGAATTGGGCAGGACTTCTCACATGCATCCACCTTGCCAAAACACAAGACACATCTCGCACGGATTTTATGGCACACAGAGGCCAACCAAATCCGGAAACATAATGCAAGACGATGAACCTTAGCCAAATGCGATCCATCCAACACAAGGAGAAACCAACACACCTCCGACCAACGAAAAATCTCCACGCTCGACCTAACCCCGAACATCGCGCATGCTGGGAATAGAAACTTTGAGCACCAACAAACCCTTTGCTTTCATCAGGTCGACGCCTTTGACACACTATGCGAGTGTCACGTCAGACCGTAATCACAGCATCTCTCGATACACCACCACTGTAATTCCCCGAACTGCAACACACCATGCCAAGAGCCGCAACCCGAGCCATAATCGACTGCCATCAACGCTCATCCTCGAGTCCCGAACTCACCGTAGAACATAATCCAGGGTGAACATAATCCATTAACACGCAGAAGCGTAGGAGCAAGAAATTAATGGGACAACTCCGCCAAATCCAGCCTCGAAATCTGCAAAAACAATCAGGACCCATACGTCATTCCTGACGCCATAGAGCACGAGGAGGACATCAGGCTCGAAATCCAGCAACTCACCGAGAAGATCCTCCGCTCACCCGAGCGCACCTCTCGACCAGAACATCCGCTCGACCGCTTCAAACCACAGCCTTAACACCTCAGGGGCTGGATAAACCTCAAGCTGGAGTGGCCAGACTCAATAACAGCTCCCTCAGAGCACGCTCACGGCCACTTAACCATGAACAATCCTCGCCAGCCACCTGACCTCGCTGCAGAATCCTCAAACATAGCACCGCAGTAGCGCACCTGCCGACAACCTCTGCCCAATGCAGCACAACCGGGGCCACAACCCTTCGGGAAGAAATCTCTCTATGATCACATCCCTTGGGCCCCACTCTAGCACTCCAACAGAAGCTGCAACCGTCTTCACAGCGCCAATGCCGCGCACTCAAGCTCTCAAGAGAGAAACAAAGTGGAAAACATGCACGAAACCCTATGCCAGGTGCCGACTATACTGGACCTGATGCGGGACGGGACGCGACTCGATGCCAATTGATATGCAAACCTTGGACTCTAGGTAAACTAGCGATCGTCCCTAGCGAGGGAAGCGTGCGGACTTGCGCGGTTGAGAAATCGGCAAAGAGCTAGGGTGGTCAACTCTCACTTTCGTGCCCGGGTCGGGTCACGGGATGGTCTCGCTCTCTCTCTCTCTCGCAGTGGCGATTGATATGATATAACGAGCTAGATTTTCCTACCACTCATGCAGCGGCATATAGAAATATACGAAGTAAGCAAAAATATCGAGTGAGGAGCGAACACGATACCTCCACGCTACCGGGCGTGGGGAAGACGTTCCCGGCCAAGCTTTGTACTCCCGGTACAGTAATTAAATTAATTACAGAAGTGAATTTTCTTTCCCATTCCACGCAGGGAGGTAAAGGGCTACACAAAAATACCCGAAGCACCGAGTTTGGGTTGACGGGCAGCAAGGTGGCGGGTTCCGGGCGGCGACGGGCAGCGGCTCCGGTTCTGTGAGTTGCTGGCCAGCAGGACAGCGAACAATGGCCTCCAAAGGGACGACGACCTCCGGTGAACTTATGACGGCGGCGGTTCACCAGGACGAAGGCAGAGGGTCCCTGGTCGACCCCTGGGAGTGGCGGTCGCTGAAGCTACCCCGACATATTTTTCCTAGAATTAATTGGTGACCCCTTTTTGCTGGCCTGCCTCAAAGCAGAAACGTGCGCTCCCACGAAAATGGTCGGTACGCCCAGATCCGGTGTCGGATCGAGACGTGGTTGGCACCGTTGGAAAGAGGACTCAAAAATCTACGACATATGTTGATTTCAGATCCATCCAGTGAAAAGAGAGAAAATGAAAATGACTGTGCCACAGATTCTTTTCTGGCTCGAAATCCAGATCCAGCAGAACAGAAGGGGAGCTATCTAAAGGAGATTTTTGAATGAGGGGTTGGCAGTGGATTTAGGGCTTGTGGAATTTATGGGTGGAAGAGGACTATGTGGGGGACATACAGAATTATTTTGGGAATTTTCGGAGGTGCTTTGAGGGGCGGGAAAAATAAGGGATAAGGACTCTATCCTGTAGATCTGCAACCAGGCAGATTGTGAGGGATAGAAAGAACGACATGGGAGGAGGGGCAAACGGGATCGGAATGGAACAAAATGTATATTGATGGAAAGCTAACACAAAGAGGAACAATCTCTCAAAATCTCAGATTGATAAGAGGTGTGAGCTGGGAGAACCGACTTGTTCTTTAGGCTGCTATTCTGGATTTCATGGTTCAGGATAGCAGGGTGGAAGGTGGCTTGTGGCGGCTTGTTGGCGGCTCCGATGGCAGCGGCGGCGGTGGCGGAGCTTCACACTCTAGGGAAGAGATAGAAATTGGATTCACTCCAACATTTAGGGCTTCACACCCTGAATCAATAAGGAAGAAGATGAAGAACAAGAAGAAGGGAGAGAGAGAGAGAGGTGCGCCCCTAGGCAAGTTCACACAAAATGCATTCAATTTTTCATTAATTTTTTCATAAAATGCCACAAGAGAGGTCTTATACTCAAACCCTAGACCTTGGCTAATGACTTAGGTTACCCTTGGTCAAGGGGGCATAAAGGGGAAGGAAGACTAAAATAATAATAAACAAATCCCATATGGGACAAAGAAGGGGGCGCCCTCCCCTTAAGGTCAACAATGGCTACTTGGTCCATTTTCTACCATGGACCAAGGGCCAACACATGGGACCCACACCTTGACAAAAATTAAAAGCCCTAATTGATTCCCTTAGACTTAAATTCAAACTAAAATACAAAATACAAACCAAATACAAACCCGATACACAAATACATATCCAATACAACACTCCCCCAATGGCCTTGTTCCGATGTCCCATCAATTCTCCCCGGGTGGGAAGAACTCGACCTTGTCGAGTAAGGGATGCGACTGCACATGTATCACTCCTGCAAATCTATCGGATGTGGACCGTGCTCTCCACCGTACCTGATAGCGCGGGTACGCTCCACTCCTAGTAATCGTCAACTGCTCATCCCGTATATGTTCTTTATGCACATGCTGCTGTGGGAATGAGGCTAGTGGTGGACACTCCGGGGTGGGGTCACTCTCAAAGCGGAGGAGGCGGCTTGAAGACTCACTGGGAATCACCGCTGGGTCCCTGTATGTGACTAGATCCAAGACTTTTGAAGGTAGAGCTGATCCCAAATTCTGGTAAGTTCTACAACGCATGCATTAGACCCGACTTGCCTCACACTAGAAAGGGACTGACTCTTGCGAGCTTGCATTAGACCGACTAGACTCGACATTGGTAGACTCACCATGCACTTGACAAATGCATGCATAGACTCCTAAGAAATCACACAAAGAAAGAAAAATAGACTCATGCATGACCCTAGACTTAATGCAGTGACATTACCCCCCTAGGTGGTCATCATCCGAGTGCAGCATCCTCGGTGTCGATAAGTCCTTCCGGATATTCTTCATAGAATTCGTCAACTAATTCCGACTCGGCCTCATAGTTGACAGACACAAACCCAGAAGGTGAGGCTTCTCCAACCCTTTTGTCCGCTAGGGCTAGTGATGTACGAGTGGGACATTGGCCGGCAAAGTGGCCAAACCCCTGACAGTGATAACACTACAGTCGTGACCTACTAGTCTCTCCGATAAGTGGTCCCTTACCCTTATCCTCCCGGCGGACAGGGGGTGTAGGCAATAGGGGAGGAGGTGTGGGTGCCGGAGGACGGGTAATAGGTCTCGGGGGACGGGCAATGGGTGCCGGTGGTTGGGGTGGAGGTAGATCCCTTGGCGGGGAAGGGCGAGGCCTTGGAGCGAATAGCTCTTGACGGGCGGGCTCCTGAGGTCGAGCCATGGGGGCCCTCTAATATGGGCCTAAGGAGCTACGGGCTCGGCACTACGAAGAGGGACGGGGCCCAACCGTTGGTAGACTCGAACTCTCCCTCAAATTGCTCCATCTCGAGAGCAACCTGATATGCCTCTTCCAAAGTCTTGGTATCGCGGCGAAAAAGCTCATACTGACTGTGGGGCCGCAAACCACGTCGGAAGCAGGAAATAGGCATGGAGCTCTCCTCCGTGACACCAGATTGCAGAAAATACTCATCAAATTCAACGATGTATTAGGAGACGGACCGACCCCCCTTGACTGAGGCTCTACCACCTATCGATGAGTCGCTGTCGGTATGTGGCAGGAAGGTACTTTTGCCTAAACTTGACCTTCATCTCACCCCATGTGTCAACCTGGGGCTCCATACACTGAAACAACAGGCTCTCCACATTCTTCCAATACGTCTGCGCCAGCCCTATTAGCTTCATGGTCGCGAATCAGACTCTTCGACGGTCTGTCATATCGAACCAATCAAAGTATTGATTCATACCGGCCTCCCAGTCTAAATAGACCTTCGGGTCCAAGGACCCGTCAAAAGTGGGAGGGTCCGTGCGAACGGTCATGAGAATCTGCTCATCCTCATCAAGATCATGATTCCGCCGTTGAACTTGACGGTCACGACCATAGCCCCTATTCTCATTATCGACTCGTAGTCATCCACCTCGGGGACTCGATGCCTCCTATCATCTACCCCTTGAGCCCTAGGAGCAACAGGTGGCTGAACCGGCTCTGGTTGACCATTTGTTGGCGCGGGGTGCATCTCAACCTAGGGTCTCTCTAGGACGGCTACTCTCTCTACCAGACCATGAAAAGGCTGGTCTGACTCTACGGCCCTATCCTCTAAGGCCTTCATTCTCTCTTCCAACGTGTGCCTTGGCCATCCACCCGCGTACTCAACCCTTCCATTTTATCCACTCGCGTATTCAACTCATCCATTCGTGTACTCAACCCATCAATTTTTCCCATAAGAGCTCGAAACATGTCGCCCACAGAAGGCTCATCAGGATTAGGGACTCGGGGATCTGCCATAGGTGGTAGTGGTGGTGAGTATTGGGTACCTCTACGAGTGGGCATGCAAATGACAAGGGGTTGGAATGCACCGACCAAGGCGAAATGACGGACGACCTAGACTCCAATATTCGGTACGTGGCGGAGGTTTGATCCGAAGATAGCACTCACGCAAGTGTGCTACCGTCCCAATAGGCGTAACCTATCCTTCCGGGAACATCTTTTGATATACCGGATATAGAGATACAATGTGACACCTTGGACCGAATATCATATACTCTAACTCGCTCTTATACCAATTTGATGCGGGACGAGACGTGACTCGACGCCAATTGATATGCAAACCTTGGACTCTAGGAAAACTCACGATCGTCCCTAGCGAGGGAAGCGTGCGGACGTGCGCGGTTGAGAAATCGGCAATGAGCTAGGGTGGTCAACTCTCACTTTCATGCTCGGGTCGGGTCACGGAACGGTCTCGCTCTCTCTCTCGCAGCGGCGATTGATATGATATAACGAGCTAGATTTTTCTACCACTCATGCAACGACATATAGAAATATACGAAGTAAGCAAAAATGTCGAGTGAGGAGCGTACACGATACCTCCACGCTACCAGGCGTGGGGAAGACGTTCCCGGCTAAGCTTCATACTCCCGGTACAGTAACTAAATTAATTACAGAAGTGAATTTTCTTGCCCACTCCACGCAGGGAGGTAAAGGACTACACAAAAATGCCGGGAGCACCGAGTTTGGGTTGACGGGCAGCAAGGCGGCGGGTTCCGGGCGGCGGCGGGTAGCGGCTCCAGTTCTGAGTTGTTGGCCAGTACGACAGCGAACAATGACCTCCAAAGGGACGACGACCTCCGGTGAACTTATGATGGCAGAGGTTTACCGGGATGAAGGCAGAGGGTCCCTGGTAGACCGTTGGGAGTGGCGGTCACAGAAGCTACCCCGACGTATTTTTCCGAGAATTAATTAGTGACCCCTTTTTGCAGGCCTGCCTCGGAGCAGAAACGCGCGCTCCCACAAAAATGGCCGGTACGCCCAGATCCGGTGTCGGATCGAGACGCGGTTGGCACCGTTGAAAAGAGGACTAAAAAATCTACGACATATGTTGATTTCAGATCCATCTAGTGAAAGGATTGAAAATGAAAATGACTGTGCCACAAATTCTTTTCTGGCTCAGAATCCAGATCCAGCAGAACAGAAGGGGAGTTGTCGAAAGGTGATTTTTGACTGAGGAGTTGGCAGTGGATTTAGGGCTTGTGGAATTTATGGGTGGAAGAGGACTATGTGGTGGACGTACATAATTATTTTGAGAATTTTTGGAGGTGCTTTGAGGGGCGGGAAAAATAAGGGATCAGGACTCTATCCTGCAGATCTGCAACCAGGCAGATTGCGAGGGGTAAAAAGAACGACCTGGGAGGAGGGGCAAACGGGATCAGAATGGAACAAAATTTATATTGATGGAAATCTAACACAAAGAGGAACAATCTCTCAAAATCTTAGCTCGATATAAGCTGTGAGCTAGAAGAACCGACCTGTTCTTTAGGCTGTTGTTCTGGATTTCGTGGTTTAGGACAGCAGGGTGGAAGGTGGCTTGTGGCGGCTCCGATGGCGGCGACGGCAGTGGCGGAGCTTCATACTCCAGGGAAGAGATAGAAATTGGATTCACTCCAATATTTAGGGCTTCACACCCTGAATCAAGAAGGAAGAAGATGAAGAACAAGAAGAAGGGAGAGAGAGAGAGGTGCGCCCCTAGACAAGTCACACAAAATGCATTCAATTTTTCACTAATTTTTTCATAAAATGTCACAAGAGAGGTCTTATACTCAAACCCTAGACCTTGGCTAATGACCTAGGTGACCCTTGGTCAAGGGGGCATAAATGAGAAGGGAGACCAAAAAAACAATAAACAAATCCCATATGGGACAAAGAAGGGGGCACCCTCCCCTTAAGGTCAACAATGGCTACTTGGTCCATTTTCTACCATGGACCAAGGGCCAACACATGAGACCCACACCTTGACAAAAATTAAAAGCCCTAATTAATTCCCTTGGACTTAAATTCAAACCAAAATACAAAATACAAACCAAATACAAACCTAATACATAAATACATATCCAATACAACACTACCACAATGGCCTGGTTCTGATGTCCCATCAGGACCTTATGGACTCTGATCACTGCGATATCTCGAATTCCCATATACGTCCACAATCACGCTCTGATACCAACTGTAACGACCCAAGATCTGGATACCGGGAAGAGCCCGATACCATTCAAATCCTGGCCCGCCGCCCACGAGCCAGAGAGCTCGGAAGGGCTAAAAGGAGTGTGGAGGTACAAAGAAATAAGAAATAAAGTAGGATAATTCAACAATTAACAGATTTAAATAAATAAACTACAACAGAGTCCAATCCAACAAAAGCATAGTTTAAGGCAGAGAATGTGCCCAACACCGAGTGAACACTCGGACCGACGAGCTGGCAACTAAGGACCTCCGCACAGCACCCTCGAACCTCGAGGAAGAACCGTCGCACTTGAAAAGCAGGGGTGAGTCTCCAAATAGAGACTCAGTAGGGGTCCCGCGAAACCCCAACCGAGAAAAACAATTGCGGAAAGGAAAGCAACGCGAGCCAAGCAACAACAACAGCGGTGGAGTAACAACTACGGCGAAGGGAACCTATTCACTAACCCGCATTAGCTGGTAAAACCATGGCTCTACAACTACTCCTTCCATAACGGGGAAAAAAGAACTCCCGATCTCACCATCGGGAACCGGACTACTCTAACACCAACTACCGAGGTAAAACTCACGGCAATCCTACCGTGAAGGCCTGTCCTCCCAGACACGGCCAACCTAGACCACGCTGCCCAAGGCAAAGTCATGACCACGCTATCGTGAACACAACTCTAACGGGGTGAAGCCTCGGTAAGGCCACCGACACCCTGACCTCTACCTCCGGGAACATGCATCTATAGTCCGAAAAACCTCATCTCGTAGATGGGAAAACACAATCGAAAATAGGAGAGTCACGTCTCACGTGACGGGAGTACCTACCCACCAGAAAGAAGGTCAGATGTGCCCCCTGGCGTCTTAGTCCGCGCCTTAGGGGTCTCCTTACCATGCCCCTGGCGGAGACTGAGACACCGTACAAGTAACCACATAACAAGGGTCTAGGCGGGGTCGTGCTCGTTAGCAAGCGTCCGAAGTCCCCGACCACGTGTCTACACACTGACCATGCGTCCTAGGTCAGGCCCTCTGACTAGTTTTCCCCTCAGTCGGACTCTGGCTGCAAGACGTGGGGTCCTACGGTAACCAGCCTAAAAATCATCTCTCTCAAGTAAAGTCTCGCCACCACTCCCTGGTGAGACCACACGCGTATCGGAAGGCTACGACTAGTGAGGAGTCAATGATGTGACCACTCTCTGAGGAGAAACTCTGAGAAGCACGCACGCACCCTGTGCGAAAGTCGAGAAGAACCAAGTGGCGTCTTGCCACTGGCCTCTGGACAATCCTCTAGACTTACTAAATCCAACGGTCCTTGAGTCACAGACTCGTGGTCAAGACCGTTGCACCGAATGGATCCACGCCGCCAATCTGCCCTAATCGCGGGGTTAGAAACCTCGGCACGATGACTCTCGAGGCAGTTCACAACCACTGAGTCCATTCCCCCAAAAAGTAATTTAAGAAACCTCCAGCCTCCGGCTGGGTAATTGGACTCACAGTCCACAGGCCACACACACAGCCCACGCAGAAAGCACAAAAGCATGATTCCCAAGGTAGCTCAGAAACAGTCAAGCCGATTCCCCATCCCAGGGAAAAGCGGGAAACCTCCAGCCCTAGGCTGGGTGACTGGACACACAGTCTAAGTGTTGTGCCCCTTAGGCACAAGCATGTGCTATGTTGATTTGATGATAGCAATGCTGTTTTGTTTTGATGATTGCAACACAGTGAGTGCATTATGATATTGTATTTTTTATATGATGATGGCATGTTGATTTGAATGCATATCACTCATTATGTTCTGTGGAGAAAGCATGAGATGTTTATAACTGATATACTCTGTGGTGCATGCATATAACTGATATATTTCGTGAAGATTGCTTAGCTAAAGTGTGTAAATTGCATTGCATTGGAAGTATGTACAACGGACTTCGTTAGGCAAAGTCTGTACATTACTGTAGCTGCATCGTCTCATGCAGTGTCTCATTCAAGTATGTACAGCCAGTTCATTACATTAAGTCTATACATTTGCACTGTAGATGCACACACTCAAAGTCCATAAGTCTATACACTGCACTGTTCATGCATAGTGTCTGTGTCTCATGCATCGTCTATGCAATGTCCATACATTGCATTGGCTTAGTGTGTACATTGGTCTATCTCATTTAGCGTCTCATATGCATAATTGAGTCAAAGTTTGTACACCACTGTAGCTACACCGTCTCACCCACCGTCTTATTCAGTGTCTTAGGCATTTTGTTAAAGTCTGTACACTGGTCGAGCTTTGAAGTATATACATTGGCATGTGCATTTACTGTAAAGTCTAGACAGTGGACCGTCTTTCCCAGCGTCTCAATTGGACTAAGTCTACACAGCATAAGTCTATACATTGGACCGTCTTAACTTGCATCTTATGTCAAGTCCGTACAGTGTCCATCAGCATTTAGAAGTCCATACAGTCCTGGATGTTCATACATTGGTCGGTGGAAAGTCTGTACATTTAGAAGTCTGTACATCCATCGTCTTTCTCAGCGTCTCAATTGGACTAGGTTTGCAACGGCTAAGTTTGTACACTGGACTCGTATTCACAACGTTCATTCACAAAGTCTGTACAGACTTTCTCATTTGCACAATGCATTTCATTCATAAAGTCTGTACACTGTCCATGTTTCATGTAGCGTCAACTCAGTGTGTCTTGTAGCGTCAACTCAGCAAGTGTGTACATTGTTTGGTTAAATCTATACGCTGCTTCATATGCAGTGAAGTCTGCACATTGCTGAATGCTCTTCAAGTGTGCATATTCGTTCTAAGGCATAGTCTACACGCTGCATTGCATGTGAAACTTCAAGCCTGTACATTGCACAACATGTGAAGTCACCAAGTGTGTACATTGCATAGCATGCAGGCGTCCAAGTCTGTACAGTGGACCGTCTCAATTTGCGTCTTACGCATTGAGCAAAGTCTATATAGACTTCAGCGTCTTATGCAGCTTCTTATGCAAAGTCCATACATTGCTGAACGCTCATCAAGTCTATACATTGGCTTTAAGATGAAGTCTACACATCAGAGTGCATTGCATTTGTTCATGGCTGCAAGTCTATACATTGTGTGTCTTGTTCAGCAAAGTATATACATTGGACGAGTCTGCATCGTGCATATGTTCTGAAGTCTATACACTGTGTCGTTCACATCTGCAAGTCTAGACATTCACAAAGTCTATACATCAGACGAGTCTGCATAGGCCAAGTCCATACATTGTTAAGTGTATTGCATGCATCTGTTCTGAAGTCTATACATTGGTTTAGGCAGAGCAAGTCTGTACATCGCACAACATTCATACTTCCATTCTATTGTGCATCCTCTTCAAAATGAAGTGTGTACACTCGTTGGCTAACTGTTGAAGTCTGTACACTCGATTGTTAACTTCAAGTCTATACACTCAAGCTGCATCTTGCATGTACACACTTTGTTAACAGACTGAACCAAGTATATACATCCAATTGATATCTTCTTATGTCTGTCTGACAGGCACTCTTCGCAGAGGCTAATGAAGACACGTGATCTGAGGATAAGAACAGTGCCCAGATGAGGACAAGTGTACTGACAGCCTGCTGGATGCTGCCACGTGGTCCGAAATTTTAGGGCGGGAACTGTGGAAGCCACACGCGCCCTTATCCACATGCTGCTGCTATATATTGAAGCCTTCGTCCTCAGTTGAAGGTGGATCGAAGCCTGTGAGTTGAACCAGAAGAGCAGAAGCAGAGAGCCCTTCGATCCAGCAGAAGAGAAGAAGAAAAGAGTGAAGAAAAAAAGAGAGACAGAGAGCAGAGAAGAAAGAAGTAAAAGAGAAAGAGAGAGTGAGATCGTAAGAAGAAGAGTGTGAGAGAGGTTGTCTGAAGATCAGTCTTCACTGGACCGTGGATCAAATCCAGGCCAGTCAGCTCTTTGAGAGCCATATTGTGCTTTATGTTTACAGCTTTCCGATTGATGTTCATCTTATCTTTCATTTTCCTTTATACCTTTATTCAAGCTGTTAGTCAGCATTTGCAGTGGAGGATTCCACTGGATGGCCAAGCTGTATTGCCCAGCGGTTTGCAGAGGTGCTGCCTCTGGACGGGTAAGCTGTAATCCCCAGCGGTTTACAGTGGTGGGTTCCAGTGGACAGCAAGCTGTGTTGCTCAGCGGGCGAGGAGGATTCCTCGGATGGCAAGCTGTGAGGCCCAGCTGATGTATGGCAAGCTGTGATGCCCAGCTGTTCAAGCTGTGAGTCAGCAGGAAGCCACACTCGGGTTGAGTGTGGGGTGGATGTAGGTCTGCTGGACCGAACCACCTAAAAACCCCTTGTGCAGTGGTTTGATGTTTCTATCTGTTTGCTTCCGCTAGATGATTGCATAGGGGCGCTCCATGTGTTTGACTTCTGGTTGAGCAGAAGAGTTAATTAGTTTTCTTAGAGTGTTTTAATTTGTCAAGAGAGTGAAATTCTAGTTGAGCTATATCTTGTTAGCATTCTAGTTGTTAATTGGGTGAAATTTTTATAGGCTATATTCATTCACCCCCCCCCCTCTGAATACTGCACCGAACCCAACACTTGGTATAAGAGCGGGTCTCTAATCTATCAGATCTAACAATCTGCAGAGGATCCTGCTAGTTTTGGTGCATTTCAGAGTGGGTCTTTTGAAATCGTGTGTTGCTTCATTGACTTGTGCTTTGTTTTGCTCATTTATTTTTGGTGTTATTTGAGTTGATTCATTGTGCTTGATTAGTGTTCTTCCTAGAACTCTTATTTTGTCTAAAGCATGGAACTCACTGTTGATCCTCCGAAGTTTGAAGGTTCGGGTTTCTACAATTGGTTTAATCAGTTCAGAGAATATGTGATGCAAACTAATCCAGATCTGTGGATAGTCATTGCACACAGTTCTTATGAAGTTCCAAAGGATGAATCCTTATGGAAAACTTCAGACAGACAAAAATTCTCTGATAATCAGAAGGCCCTGGAGATAACTCAAAGGGCTATAAACACTGACAAGTTTCCATGTGTAGTTAATTGCTGCAGTGCCTCCAAAGTGGTCGAGATGATAGCAAGCAGCAGAACCCAGGATAAAGTGAATTGTCTCATGGCAACAGAAGAAGACGAAGATTATGAGGAGGACACTTCGTCACAGGTAAACTCTGATACTAATAATTTTTCTCTGGAAAATATGATTGTATTGAATGAGCATTTGTTGAATAAATATGATAGACTGAAATCTGAAAAGGGAAAAATAAGAAAAGAAATGTTGCATGAGGTTAGAAGTCTGAAAGCTGAAACTGAAAACTTGAAATCTGACATGAATAAAGAAAAAGATGAGTTGAACAAGTTGAAATATGAGAATGAAGATCTTAGAAACAAACTCATCAGTGAAGATAATTCTTGTAAATCATGTGCCATTCTCGAAGACATGATTAATGAATTTGATTCTGATGACAGTTTTCAAAAGGAACAAATCAAATCTCTAAAAGAAGAAAATGTCTACTTGAAAGATCAAAATAAAAAGTTGATGGTTCTGAATACTGTTTTCTCTGAAAGATGGATGACAATTGAAAAATAAAAATCTATTTTGAAAGAGTATATCAATTGCAGTGACGAAGAAATTACTAGCTTTGTAATACACACTGCTGAATTGGAAAAAGAACTTTGTCTGTTAAAAGAAAAACTGGCTAGTTATGAGAAGGAGAAAGTTGATTCAGAAAATCTTATAATCTCCTTGGAAAATAAAATTACTGAGCTGAATAGTACTTCATCTAAGTTGGCCAAGGATAAAGGCAAAATGAAAATGTTTCTGGAAGATGAAGTGAGTAGTCAAAGTGAAAGGGTGGAAAGTAGCTTTGGAGTTAAGAATGGTATTAGAAACCTGCTATACACCACATTTGTGCCGAGTTCTAAAGTAGTTGGTCCCTCAAATAAATCATTGAAAGAAGCTGATGCTCATGAAATTCAAAAACGAAATAAAGATCAGAAAACCCCAAAAACTCAAAGGAACAATCTGCATGCTAAAAACTCATCTGATAAGTGCCATGTTTTAAAGAAATCTAATGGTTCTTGTTCTTGTCATTATTGTGGTAAGCATGGACACTTTATGAGTGAGTGTTTTGTGATGAAACAATATGACAGAAAACATGCTAGAAAAGTTCTGTCTGATCAGAAAAAGGGTAATCTGAATGTTAAAGAATTTCATGCTAGAAATCATGCTTCTAGGAGAAAGAATCTAAATTGTTTTTGTTGTGGGAAGTTTGGTCACATTGCTGCTCAATGTTGGCAGAATCCAAGAAAGAGATTCAATTCTAAATTTGTTAATTTCCATGTTAACAAAGATGCTTTTGATAGAAACAATATTGGTTCCAAAGGTAAGCACACAAGGTGCTTCGAATGTGGGAGGCATGGCCACACAGTCAAGGACTGTTGGCATGCTCAAAGAAGTAGATTTAATTTTAAATCTGTAAAATTTCCTGCTCCCAATGCTGCTGGTAAGAAACAAAATGTCCATGTAAACAACAGAACATTTCATGCTAAGTTTCATAGGTCTCATGCTGCTACTGATATGCATCATAGGACCAGACAATCTGTTGTTTCATCTTATTACTGTGGAAATTTTGGACATTCTATGTCTGATTGTTTTCTAATGGAATTTCATGATAATGCTGCAAAAAGAATGTTTAGAACACCTGTCAAGGTAAATGCAGGACCCAAAGCTGCTTGGGTCCCTGCAGGATCAAAATGATCATAGTGTTACAGGTGTGCCTTGGGTCAAAGAATAAACAAGGGTTAACAGACCAAGGCACTCAAATGGAAACCCCATGATCCTACCTTTCAGGTCAGTTCTGAACTTTGTTTAAATCTCATAATCTGAAAATGCTGATTTGTCTTGTTTAAAATTCCATTATCTGAAATTGTTGGTTTGCTTGTTTGATGTATGATCTTCTCTTATCTAGCTGATCAGTTTGCACTCCAGACTCAGCTACTGAGTTTTACTCTGCATATATCTGATGCTCTTCTCTTGCCAATTGTTGAACTGAATTTGAATGGTTTTTAGTGTATACAGTTAATGCACTATATAGACTTTGTGTAAATGCATGTGTTTTGTGTCAGTGCAATGCATGTTTGTTGTTGAATGCATACTTGGACTGAGTGTGAATGGTTCATTTAGTGTACACAGTCAATGCATGTGTCTTATGTCTACATACATCATTTGCATGACTGTCATTGATGCTGTTCAATGCATGTAGGACTGCTTTATGTTGCATTGTCCTTGTTAACCATGGTATATCAAATGGTAAGTTACTAAAAGGCAGGGAAATCTGCCCAGAGGTTCCTACCATATGTGAGATGGTCTTTGAGACCAGGTTCTCCGCCTAGTACCATGGGTCCAGTCTTCATGTAGAACAGTGCACTGCATAATATTTTGAAAAATCTGAAAAAGGATAAAAATGTTCATGACTTGGATGCATAAACCTGAATTGATTGCATACTTACCTCATGTATCCTTGGTGCATAGTCTGCATGTAGAACAGTGTGTTGCATAGCATAATCTTTGCGTCATGGTGTCAGGGGGAGCTGTGAGTTTAGTTCAATTCTTGAATCCTATTTACTCCTCATTGTCCCCATTCAATTGATTCATATCTTTTGTGATCAGATGCTATTGAACCTTTTTGCCAATTGCTATCTTTTCCCCATCATTTTCACTGAGCAACAGCAATTATTTCCGGTTGAGTATATTGAGTTGTGATTATTGCAAGTGTTCACTTATAAGAATCACTCTTGCAAATTGAAAGGAACTAAAGGTTTAACTTTTATAAATTGAAGAGTTAAGTGTCTGAACTTCAGAATTTGAGATAAAAGAAAACTTTTATAGCTCTTAATCTTTGTCTCGTGGCTAAAATAGAAAAAGTTTTTTTTTAATGCCTAAATGTGTTGAACTGGAAATGTCTAGAACAGGTGAATAAGAGTATGTAATGATTTTTTTTAAACAATCACTCTAAAAGAATTAAGGGCAGCAGTAAATAAGATCATAAATGTAAAAGAACTGAACATAGTGACAGAGCAATGGCTGATTGCACTGAGAAACTGTGAACTCCTCTAATGAAGCAGGAAAATTCACATGTCATGAAGTGCTTCAAGCTAACTCTGTTCATAGGGTCGAATCTATAGGAGGAGTCCTCACCAAGTAACTGAGGGTACTGGCCTCTAATCAAGGTATACCCTTAATGTCAAAAGTGAAGACTATTCCTTGTAGGTCTTGATCTGAAATAGATCTAGTAGTTTATGCCTAGTAACTGGGGGTACCTGTCTCTGATCAAGGTGTACACCTAATGTCAACATCATAAATGCCACAGGTCTATTCACTTAGTTCAGGTTCAGAAATTAAAAAAAAAATGAAAATCAAACTACTGTAACCCTTTGAAATCAAAAGTCAATGATTGAAAATTATTTTTCTCAATACATATTCAAGTTGTCTTTCCTGAAATTCCATGTTTAATCACAAAAGGGTATTATTTCTGACTTATCTATTAATAGCATGTGGCTTAGATTCATTGCTATAAATGTAGTCTATAAACTCTTTTTCAAGGGTCAGGTGTTTTACTCTAGATTTATCACTGTTAAACCTGAATTTTTGTCAAAACTGTATGTTGCTGATTCTTATACTTTAACTGTTGTTTATAATCAGGCTTACTTTCTGAACCAATGTTTCAGCTATTGTCTAGTGACCCTCCTACCTTCTCTACCTTTGAATTATCTGTTCATATTCCTTCTCAAAGGGGGAGCAATTATTTAAGGGGAGAAATAATTCAGGGGGAGTCATACCTTCAGGGGGAGTTTATTGCATGCATACTGCCACTTTGCACTCTTGTTTAGACTATTTTTCTCTTTTTGATTATGTCAAAGGGGGAGAAAATTTTGTGTGTGACTCACTGTCACAGTGTGTTGCCATCATCAAAAAGGGGGAGAATGTTGTGCCCCTTAGGCACAAGCATGTGCTATGTTGATTTGATGATAGCAATGCTGTTTTGTTTTGATGATTGTAACACAGTGAGTGCATTATGATATTATGTTTTTTATATGATGATGGCATATTGATTTGAATGCATATCACTCATTATGTTCTGTGGAGAATGCATGAGATGTTTATAACTGATATACTCTGTGGTGCATGCATATAACTGATATATTTCGTGAAGATTGCTTAGCTGAAGTGTGTAAATTGCATTGCATTGGAAGTATGTACAACGGACTGCGTTAGGCAAAGTCTGTACATCACTGTAGCTGCATCGTCTCATGCAGCGTCTCATTCAAGTATGTATAGCAAGTGCATTACATTAAGTCTATACATTTACACTGTAGATGCACGCACTCAAAGTCCATAAGTCTATACGCTGCACTGTTCATGCACAGTGTCTGTGTCTCATGCATCGTCTATGCAATGTCCATACATTGCATTGGCTTAGTGTGTACATTGGTCTGTCTCATTTAGCGTCTCATATGCATAATTGAGTCAAAGTCTGTACACCACTGTAGCTGCACCGTCTCACCCACCGTCTCATTCAGCGTCTTAGGCATTTTGTTAAAGTCTATACACTGGTCGAGCTTTGAAGTATATACATTGGCATGTGCATTTACTGTAAAGTCTAGACAGTGGACCGTCTTTCCCAGCGTCTCAATTCGACTAAGTCTGCACAGCATAAGTCTGTACATTGGACCGTCTTAACTTGCGTCTTATGTCAAGTCCGTACAGTGTCCATCAGCATTTAGAAGTCCATACAGTCCTGGATGTTCATACATTGGTCGGTGAAAAGTCTGTACATTTAGAAGTCTGTACATCCATCGTCTTTCTCAGCGTCTCAATTGGACTAGGTTTGCAACGGCTAAGTTTGTACACTGGGCTCATATTCACAACGTTCATTCATAAAGTATGTACATACTTTCTCATTTGCACAATGCATTTCATTCATAAATTCTGTACACTATCCATGTTTCATGTAGCGTCAACTCAGTGTGTCTTATAGCGTCAACTCAGCAAGTGTGTACATTGTTTGGTTAAGTCTATACGCTGCTTCATATGCAGTGAAGTCTGCACATTGCTGAATGCTCTTCAAGTGTGCATATTCGTTCTAAGGCATAGTCTACACACTGCATTGCATGTGAAACTTCAAGCCTGCACATTGCACAACATGCGAAGTCACCAAGTGTGTACATTGCATAGCATGCAGGCGTCCAAGTCTGTACAGTGGACCGTCTCAATTAGCGTCTTACGCATTGAGCAAAGTCTATACAGACTTCAGCGTCTTATACAGCGTCTTATGCAAAGTCCATACATTACTGAACGCTCATCAAGTCTATACATTGGCTTTAAGATGAAGTCTACACATCAGAGTGCATTGCATTTGTTCATGGCTGCAAGTCTATACATTGTGTGTCTTGTTCAGCTAAGTATATACATTGGACGAGTCTGCATCGTACATATGTTCTGAAGTCTATACATTGTGTCGTTCACATCTGCAAGTCTAGACATTCACAAAGTCTATACATCAGACGAGTCTGCATAGGCCAAGTCCATACATTGTTAAGTGTATTGCATGCATCTGTTCTGAAGTCTATACATTGGTTTAGGCAGAGCAAGTCTGTGCATCGCACAACATTCATACTTTCATTCTATTGTGCATCCTCTTCAAAACGAAGTGTGTACACTCGTTGGCTAACTGCTGAAGTCTGTACACTCGATTGTTAACTTCAAGTCTATACCCTCAAGCTGCATCTTACCTGTACACACTTTGTTAACAGACTGAACCAAGTATATACATCCAACTGATATCTTCTTATGTCTGTCTGACAGGCACTCTTCGCAGAGGCTAATGAAGACACGTGATCCGAGGATAAGAACAGTGCCCAGATGAGGACACATGTACTGACAGCCTGCTGGATGCTCCCACGTGGTCCGAAATTTTAGGGCGGGAACTGTGGAAGCCACACGCGCCCTTATCCACCTGCTGCTGCTATATATTGAAGCCTTCGTCCTCAGTTGAAGGTGGATCGAAGCCTGTGAGTTGAACCAGAAGAGCAAAAGCAGAGAGCCCTTCGATCCAGCAGATGAGAAGAAGAAAAGAGTGAAGAAAAGAAAGAGAGACAGAGAGCAGAGAAGAAAGAAGTAAAAGAGAAAGAGAGAGTGAGATCGTAAGAAGAAGAGTGTGAGAGAGGTTGTCTGAAGATTAGTCTTCACTGGACCGTGGATCAAATCCAGGCCAGTCATCTCTTTGAGAGCCATATTATGCTTTATGTTTACAGCTTTCCGATTGATGTTCATCTTATCTTTCATTTTCCTTTATACCTTTATTCAAGCTATTAGTCAGCATTTGCAGTGGAGGATTCCACTGGACGGCCAAGCTGTATTGCCCAGCGGTTTGCAGAGGTGCTGCCTCTGGACGGGTAAGCTGTAATCCCCAGCGGTTTGCAGTGGTGGGTTCCGCTGGACAGCAAGCTGTGTTGCTCAGCGGGTGAGGAGGATTCCTCGGATGGCAAGCTGTGATGCCCAGCTGTTCAAGCTGTGAGTCAGCAGGAAGCCACACTCGGGTTGAGTGTGGGGTGGATGTAGGTCTGCTGGACCGAACCACCTAAAAACCCCTTGTGCAGTGGTTTGATGTTTCTATCTATTTGCTTCCGCTAGATGATTGCATAGGGGCGCTCCATGTGTTTGGCTTCTGGTTGAGCAGAAGAGTTAATTAGTTTTCTTAGAGTGTTTTAATTTGTCAAGAGAGCGAAATTCTAGTTGAGCTATATCTTGTTAGCATTCTAGTTGTTAATTGGGTGAAATTTTTATAGGCTATATTCATTCACCCCCCCCCCCTTTGAATACTGCACCGAACCCAACACTAAGGCCATACACTCGGCCCACTCGGGAACCATCTTCCGGAGAAACCCACGACGTGCGGGGAAATGCCACCGCACTCATACCGACACACAATGGCTTGATCTAGCGAAAACATGGAAGCCCAGAACACATGGGGTCACCTAGACCCTCCAAACCCACGGGCACGCAATCGAGATAACACGATACCTCCAGACACCCAAAAACACGGTCATGGAACCCAAAGGGTGTCTGGGACTCACATGGGCCAAGGGAAGCACGCCCGGCGGCTTTCCCCCGCTTTGGCCCGTAAAAACGGGTCGCCTTCATTAACGCGCACAGCACTCAAGTCGCGTTAATGAATGCGGCGCAAGACTCGAGCACGTTCTCACTGAACGCAGTGGAAACAACTACCGCGATCCACAGTGAACGCGCCTGATACCCAAGGCGTGACACGGCGATGACCGTTGACACGCCTGGTCAATCGGAGCGCGTTAACCCTTAGACGCGGTGAGACCACTGGCGTGTTATCTGATGAACACGACCGACATGGCGAGCGTGACCTGGTCGTGCCTGGTCAACGGGGCACGACCCCAACCACCTTACTGTTCATCTTCCCTCGATGAACGTGACCCCACGATACATCACCTTCTTCGAAGAACGTGACCACCGTGATGGTCGCGTTCTCAGTCCGCGCCAAAAAATGGCAAAAATCGCGGAAAAAGCCTTCCACGTCCCGTTCACACCCATGTGAAGGGGAAAATAAGAGAAAATCATTCCCCAACCTCTCTAGCACCAAGAGGATCCATTTATGCACCAAAAACGTGATCAAAACACTAAATCCGGCTCACATCCAAAAATCATGTATTTTCTCCAAGATGCTCAAATAAGCCCACTTGGCTCACCACGGCCTACGAAACTCACGGGAAAGGAATTACGCGGGTTAGGGAACCATCCCCCTACGTCCACCAAAGATTCCGCACGACGAGGATGCCGATCCGCCAAGAAAACGTCGCATGAATGCCGCAGCTCCCCGAACTCGCGACCAAGCTTCGCCGTGCCTCCACCGCCTCGATCCTCATCCCGTCCGCGCCTGCTCCTCCCCTGCGTCGCCTCCACCTCGCCCCCGTCTCGCTCCGTCGGCCACCGAAGAAGAGAGGGTAAGAAGAGAGAGCGTGAGATAAGAGAGTGGGAGAGAGTGAGAAATGAGAGGAGAGAGAGAAATGAGTTAAACATATAGAAAAATCCAGAAACTTTGGAAAATATCCAAAATACGGAAAAATACTCCCCACGATCCTCGAAACACGCACAACGTAGTGGTAACGTCCTAGAGTCAGAGAACGCAACGGTTCGCCCTACACGGGGTTCCGAAGGCCCGACAGACAAAAACACGCGTGAACCGCAAAACTTAATCTGAGACCCACAAAAGCGATTCGAAACTCACGGATCCTGACTCGAACAATGATCCAAAAAATCTGGGGCGTTACAGCCCTCCCCCCTTAAACAAATTTTATCCTCGAAATTCAGGACAAACGCGGGAACACAGGGGAAGAATGCCTTAACCAATTGACAACGTCGTCAGAGCCCCAGCACAGAAAACCTCGATTCTCATGAAAGCTCCTATCTTGAGGGACACAGCCAGAGTACAATCACGAATGAAATCTCGCTTCACACGCAGCGCACACCGGTCATCAGAGCAGGCATACACCAAAGGACACAGTCCGGCATCACCTCAGTCACAACAAAAATAAATCATGGCACCGCTGCCACCTTCTCGCTCACCGAGGAGACACTGTCCCCGTCACGAGAAACATCTATCGATCCATCCTATGGTTGGCGGACAAATCACACCTCAGCTTCATAACCAGCTGGCTGGTTTCACGCCCCGCTCAAGGGAACAACCAATACAGAGTCTCCGTTAGCTCACGCAGCCATCTCAATAGACCACAACCAGATCATCGGCTCAGCGCCAAGAATCACCTCACACATGGCAAGCCAAAAGCCAGACATATTATTGTGCCATCTCTGCCAAAAGACAAACTTCAACAAAGCCCAGATCCCATTCGGAAAGCACATCACGGAAATGACCACCAAAGGCCTCATCGATACACGGCTCTCACCGTTCATGATGCACAACCAACATCATCTTCTATCTGTGAAAGACCACGCGCTGGTCACCAGCTGCTCATCAACGGGAAACCCAAAGGGTGTCTGGGACTCACACGGGCCAAGGGAAGCACGACCGGCGGCTTTCCCCCGCTTTGGCCCGCAAAAACGGGTCGCCTTCATTAACGCGCACAGCACTCAAGGCGCGTTAATGAACGCGGCGCAAGACTCGAGCGCGTTCTCCCTGAACATGGCGAAACAACTACTGCGATCCATAGTGAATGCGCCTGATACCCCAGGCGTGACACGGTAAAAACCGCGAAAAACCCATTCCATGCCCTATTCACACCCATGTGAAGGGGAAAATAATAAAAAATCATTCCCCAACCTCTCTAGCACTGAGAGGACCCATGTAAACCCCAAAAATGCTATCAAAATACTAAATCCAACTCACACCCCAAAATCATGCATTTTCCCAAAAATGCTCAAATAAGCCCGCTCGGCTCACCACGGCGTACAAAAGTCACGGGAAAGGAAGTACGCGGGTTAGGGAACCATCCCCCTACCTCCACCGAAGATTCCGCACGCCGAGGACACCGATCTGCCAAGAAAATGGAGCACGAATGCCACGGCGCCCCGAACTCACGGCCAAGCTTCGCCACTCCTCCACCGCCTCGATCCTCATCACGTCCGGGCCCGCTCCTCACCTAGGTCACCTCCACCTCGCCCCCGTCCCACTCCGTCGGCCACCGGAGAAGAGAGGGTGAGAAGAGAGAGCATGAGAGAAGAGAGGGAGAGAGTGAGAGGAGAGAGAGAAAGGGGTTAAACATATAGAAAAATATGGAAATTCTAAAAAATATGGAAAATAGGGAAAAATACTCCCCATGATCCTCAAAAAATGCACAATGTAGTGGTAATGTCTCGGCGTCGGAGAACGCAATGGCTCGCGCTACACGGGGTTCCGAAGGCCTGACAGAGAAAAACACGCGTGAACCACAAAACTCTATCCGAGACCCACAAAAGTGATCCGAAACCCACAGATCCTGACCCAAATAAAGATCCAAAAAATCCAGGGCGTTACAGTAGCTGCATCTTCATACAATCCTTGATCTTGTGCTCCGAGCTCCTGCGCCTGAGACACTTCCTGGCTACCATCCAGCACTCCTTACCACCATGCCATTTCCCGCAGTGCTTGCATTCACTTTTGACTTCGGCCGATGATCCTCCCGATCCTCTTGCTTGCGTAGAAGCCGGCTTTGTTACTGTATAAGCAGGCGACTGAGTAGAGGGCTTCTTCTTGATGTCCTGGCATTGGAAAGATGATGATGGTCTCTTCAGCTGGGCCTTCTTCTCTTCTTGGTACTGCTCCATGTCACTTTCTTGATGGCACGCTGCACTGAGAGCTTCTTCTATCGTGCGGTGGTTGAAAGCAACCAATTTCATCCTCAATGATGGTCGAAGACCGGATATGAACTTCTTCACCTTCCTTCGCTCATCCGCTACAATATAAGGTGCGTAGCGCGCCAATTCCGCAAAGTGAGCTTCATACTCCAGCACTGTCATAGACCCCTAAGTCAAAGTGAGGAATTCCTGCTCCATCCGGTCTCAAACATGCTCGGGAATGTATTTTGCCTAGAACAAGTGAACAAAATCTCCCCATGACACATTTCTAGCTCTGTCCTCGAATTGATTCCACAGAATCGAAGTCCACCAAACATCGGCACTCTCCTCCAGCATGAATGTTTCCAAGTTAACCTTTTCATCCTCCTCGCAACAGATGCTCCGGAATATCTTCTACATCACCCGTAACCAATGTTCCACAACTAGGGGCTAACTCTCCCCCTTAAAAGAAGGCGGGTTCATCCTCCGGAACTTCTACATGGCTGACGGCCCTTCAACTATTCTCGGTACTACCTCCAGATGCGGTTGGGCCTTACCAAACCATGTAGATCAGTTACGAGGCCTAGACGACATCCGATGCACAATTCCATCCAATCTATATCATACTTGGCCTTGAGCTTGCACCTGAGCCTGCAATGCCGCCTGCGCATTCGCATGCGTCTGCATCACTTGCACCAATCCTTGCATGAAGGTACCATAGTCGACCAATGGCGGCATTGGCGGTACCAGTAAACCTTGTTGGCCTGCACCCGCATCTCCCCTCGGCTCCTCGTCGCGAGCAGGGGCAACGGCTGATGCCATAACCTCGAAGGAAATCATTTAGTTATGTCAAGTTAGATTCCTTAGTATTATTATTTATCTGTGTTCCCTCTATTTGTAAGCCTCTTACCGATGGAACTATCAAGATCTTGGGATATGGACTTAGTTGATGGTTTTACTTATGTAAACTCTCAACCTATGGTCTCTGATACCACTCTCCGTATCGCCCCACCCTATACTCGGTCCAACATATCACTCTCATCGAATATAGGAGGCAACGCCACAGTGGGAACCACCCAACAGAACGAAGACTGGTTGAGGTTTGCATGAGTAATGAGCAAAATTTATAGCAGAAGAAAAAATTTAATACACTAGCTAAATACCAAATACCACCATCACAATAGTCCAACAGAAATTAAGTTCCAACTTGCTGTTACAACAACCAACCAGAGTTCATAATCTCAAGCCTCTTATAGTTTTTCTCAATCTACCTCAAATGACAGAAAAAGAAAGCTAACAACGGTCACGCACGGGCCTCCGGGGACTCACTTGGCTCTAAGTCCTCGTCCTCACCAGCGGACTCGCCTGGAAAAATTATCAAGTGTAAGTCTACGAATAGACTTAGCAAGATTTAGAAACTCAACGTACCTCTTACACAAGCATAACATACTTGACCATCTTTTAACCGGTACAAATTCCTAAGGCTTATCAAGTTGCAGAAGATAAACACATGGTTTCAAAAATAAAATACAAGTTTCAAAATACTAAAATCACATCACGTGGGCAACGCCGATTGATATAAAACTATGGATAGGGTACGTAATAGTGCACTAGGCTATACCCAGTCATGCAGTGAAAATGCATAGCAAAATTTTGAACAGGATCCATAAGCCAAGTCTTAGTGAAACCAGTAGTGTCAAGAAGACAACATGTGTCTATGTGCAGTATGAAGGAAACAAAAGTCATAATTGAAAATAGTATTCAGAACTAAATGGAATATGTATGCATAAAGGAACACGGTTTAGATCTTACAAGTCAGTTCAGATGTCAGCTCAGATCTTACCGAACGGATACATATGCCAAATAATATATAACAGAGTCAAATAGGTATAATCTGATCAAAATTTATCGAAAGTTCTGAGCTGAACGGAGGACCTAGACACATTGCCCAAATCACCACTAGAAGGTCATATATAGATACAAAATCACATAGGCAATGGTGATCAGGTCTTGATTAACTACACAGAATCGGAGGAAAATCTTCCCCACCTTAACCAGTGGAACTTGTCCACCTCTAGGATTTCACCCTCGTGCCCTCGGGGTCATAAACATATTGAGCCTCCCCACAGGGACATTTCTATGGTTTGGCTCCAAGCCCTTCTATGGCAGCAATGTCTCTATGGTCCACAATTTGTATTATAGCACAAGGGTTCATAATGGCAACAAAAGATATGCCAAAAGGAATTTCATAATATGCAGTCATGTAATAAGAATGCAATGAAAATCATAACATAATGGGTCCATAATGTCAAGGATAATATGTCAAAAGGACTTTCAGAATATGCAATCATGCAAGAAGAATGCAATGGATATCGACTATGGAATCAGTACATGATGGGAACAAATATATGATACAATAGGTGGCTGAGAATTCAAGGGATCACGAAAGAAAACCACATTTGTTCCCAGAAGCAAAATTAAAATTTCAGAACATAAAACCACTTTTCTCCACGTCCAAAATACATTAAAGCAATAGATGCAGGGTAGAAGTCTACTTGGCCAGGGCAGAAGTCGACTTCTGGCCTCATCCAGAAGCTAGTTTGAACATGCCAGAAGGGCCAAGTCGACTTGGGCAGAGCTTGGGTTGACTTGTGTCAGCTTCCAGAACTTGGACTAGGCAGACACCCAGGCCAAGTCGACTTGGGCAGGGCCCTGGGTCGACTTGGGCAGAGCAACCATAACCTGGTTATGGGTAGAGCACTGGGAAAGTTGACTTCTGTAGACCAGAAGTCGACCTGGGGCCCTGCTGCTAGAACCAAAGGCTGAGCGTCAAAAACCCATGCTGTTCTACGCACTTTCATCATTAGACGCACTCCAAAATCAAACCAAAGTTTGTCAAGATAGAACCAACATAAATCACACTCAAACCATGCATATTTCACACTTAACCCATACATATTTCTCACTCAAACCAACAATCTGGATTTCAGAAAAACCATACTATCCCACACCCTAACGACAATCGTCCGAGTCCCCAGAAATCAAGTCGAGTTCCATCAAAGGAGAAACAACACATTTCACATTCCACCGTGGTTCAAAACCCGATTTCAAGATGTTATAACATACAAAAGGGAAGATTGAGATCTAGATCTTGCCTCAAAGTAGGTGAAACAAGGATTTAGAAAGACCCTTCCGCCTCCGGCAAGAGACGGGAAGACGTAGACCTCCTCGATAACGACGATCAAGTAGCAAACCGATGTAATACCCCAAATTCTTCTATAAATTTAATTAGACATTTATTTGAATTTAATTAGAAATTATTTGAATTTATTTGAATTAATGGGAATTAATTTGAAATTAATTAGATTAATTCTTTAATAAATAGAATAAGTCACATTTTGACTATTTTATAAAAATCTATAAAAATCATACTCTTGTAGAAACAATTGCGTTTAAAAATTTTATCTTCTATGACTAAGCCTAATAAAATCATTAACTAGGCCGAATCAGTGGGATTAGTCAAATTTTCACACTTACCTAACTAAATTCGTGCTCAATAGTAACCACCACCTTAAAACATCAAATTCGAGCTCATTTCTCAACCAAATGAGGTGATTCCAGGGGAAAATGAAAGGTATTAAAGAGAGGATCATTTCCCCTCTCATAATGTCACGAAATGTTGAACTTATGGGGAGCATTTGGTCGCGCATGGGCTAGGTCAACTTTGGCGGTGGCGGTTTGAACACGCCACTTCAATGGTCGATTTCTCCCTTCCTGGAAGGATCCAGAACATGTATAAGCTATTAAAAGAAATCCCTATGTGTCTATTTTCGTTTGGGAGCAGTGGTGTTCGCAGAGGATTCCGATCTAGAGAGATCTCTTACGTTTATTGGAGGAGTGTCTGAGTTCGTGGGTTTTTCTTTGGCCCTCTTTGTTCCTTCGATTAAGATAGGTATCCTCGACCAAAATCTGCACATGAGTATACCATTTTGATCCTCTCGGAGAGCTCTTTCCATTGGTAGTAAAAGCTCCAAATTCTATTAGGTGTGGAGGGATATCTCGTGGAAATAGTGAAGGGCTGTCAAACGGGCGTTCTTGGTTCTAACTTCCTAATCTCTCTTCGATTCAGGTAGATGATAATAGACCCAACTCTAATTAATGTACATGGCTATAATCATCAGCATGTTAGCTATCTTTTGGCGTAGAAAGCCCCAATTTTTATAGACCATGCTTAGAGTATTTCGTGTTTGATTAGAAGCATGCTAAAACTAGGTTTTTTAAGTGTTCTTCCTAGATATGTTATGATTTCGATTGATTTTTCGGTGAATTTCGTGTTCCAAACCCTTGTATTATGACCCTAATATGTCCATCAAGAACCTAGGAGCATGGGGTTAAGATCTCAGTCTAATTAGACCCCAATTGGATGAGATTAGTTGGTTTCCAGAAGTCACGTTCGGTTCTGTGAATGCAGGGGTTGACCCATGGGGTCGACCCATCCTCAAGCAGAACCTGGGTCGACCCATCCTCAAGTAGAACCTGTCTTCCCAAGGGTCGACCCATGGGGTCGACCCATACAGTGGGCTCTTGTCCTCCTGGTTTTGATGATGACAAACATGATTAGATGTATGCTAAATGTATTTGTGTTTCTTGAAGTAAGATTGAAACAGGGCAAAGTACTTACGAGTGCGTCAACGCTATCATCAAGCAGCGTGGACGCAACAGTTCAATAATCAGTACAAGGAAGCTTCTGTAATGCATTGATGCGTCAACGCTACGAACAAGCAGCGTGGACGCAGCCGTTCAAACAATCTGAAGTAAAGCTTCTGAAGAACCTTGGCAGAGTCGACGCAGCAACTCAATGGGTCGACGCTGTAGTTCATAATAATGTTTCAAGTAGCTGATGAGTGGATGCAGCAGGATCCTGCGTCAACGCACCCAGCATGACATGAAGCGTACGATGGTTAAGTCACTAAGACGATCAGGTAGGGGCCCACTGGGTACACACAGATCGTGGTCAACGTGCTTCGTACAGGTATAAAAAGAAAAGAGGAGAAAAATCAAAGTTGCGAAAAAAAAATAGAGCGGGAAGTGAGCAAAAGAGTCTGAAGATGAAGAGCATCACAGCAAAGGAGCGAGGAAGATCGTGAAGAACTTGAAGCTGATCCAGTGAATCTGAGAAGAAAAGATCGATCTGCTGAGAAGAGGTTTCCTCTAGAGATCCAAGCACGCTCTAAGAGTATATTGTGTCTCAGATCTGAAGATCAGCTTTTCCTTTTCACCGTTGTGTGAATCCTTGTTTCAGGTTGTTTGTTTTTAAGTCGAACTCAGTCTCTTGACAATTATCTCTCTCAGATTGTTCTGTTGAGAGAGGTTGGTTTTTCTGATCTAGCGTATTGTGCTGAGATCAGAAGTGGACAGGCCTTTGTGCCTTCAAGCTGTTCGTCAGCGGTTCAGGATTTAGATCCTGGTGTAGTTGAGCTGGATCACTCAACTGTGTTGAGGAGTTTGATCCTCAGTTTAGCCAAGCTGTAACGCTCAGCAGGATTCCTCACTGATTTAGTGAGGAGGTGGACGTAGGCCTCTGGAAGGAGACTGAACCACCTTAAAACTTTAGTGTTCGTCTGTGGTGTGATTTGATTTTACGTTCAGCTTAACGCTAGGTGCATGAATAGGAACGTTTATAAATTGGCGCAATCTGATTGAATTAGTTCAATTGATCGAATTTGTATCTAGTTATTCTCTTTTGTTCCAATTAATAATAAAATTTTGTGAAAGTCAATCTATTCACCCCCTCCCCCTCTAGCTTGACTATCCTCTGCACTCAACAAGTGGTATCAGAGCGCCAGGCTCTCTAATATTGGTTTAACCACCTAGAGAGATTTAATGGAGAACAGAGGTCTCATACCAAAGGGATATGCAATTAATAGACCACCATTTTTTGATGGAACTAACTATTCTTATTGGAAAAATCGAATGCAAGTTTTCTTAAGAGCGCAGGATCACGAAATCTGGAGGGTCGTGAGCAAGGGACCTTATCAGATCGAAGGAGATGAGGAGCTATGGGTAAAAGAGCAGATTCGTAAATCCAATATTAATTGGCAAGCGATGAATATTATGCAGTGCTCATTGCATCCAAAGGAATTTTCTCCAATATCATCATGTGCCAGTGCTAAAGAAATGTGGGACAGACTTGAGGTTATCTACGAAGGTACCTCAGAGGTGTTAATTTCTGAATATGAGTCTTTTAGAATGAAACCTGATGAGAACATATCTGAAATGTATGCTAGATTAACCGTGCTGGTAAATGGCCTTAAAGGACTAGGAAAAGTCTATAGTGATTATGAATTGGTGAGGAAAATTCTTAGATCCCTTACACCAATTTGGCATACTAAGGCCACTGTTGTAGAGGAATCCAGGAATCTTCCCACAACAACTCCTGATGAGCTTATTGGGTCACTAATGGCCTATGAGTTAAATTTTAGAAAAATTGATGAAGATTTCAAGAAGAAGAAGCCTCTTGCTCTCAAGGCAGGTCCTAGTAGCATGGAGAACTCAGATGACAGTCAATCTTCCTCGTCCGAAGATGACTCAAGTGAAATTGCCATGCTCACTAGGAAATTCAAGAAATTCCTAAGAAAGGAAGGTAAATTTGTAAGGGGTAGCAGAACTCAGGTAAGAAATAATTCAAGAGTTAAATCAGAAAACTTTAAAAAATCTGACAAGGTAGTGTGTTACAAATGCAGGAAGCAGGGGCACATCAAATCTGAATGTCCTGAGAACTTAAAGAAAAGTCAACCAAAATGGAGGAACAATAAGCCCAAGGCTATGATAAGTACTTGGAGCGATGAAGAAAAGGATGAAGATGAAGAGAACAGTTCATCCGAAGATGAAGGTGACATAAAGCTATGTTTCATGGCAAAAGGAGATGACCAAGATGAGGTAATATCTCCATTTGAAGATTTTACTTGTAGTGATTGGGAAGATGCTTTTAATGAACTTCTAGATAAATATGAAAATGTGAAGAAAGAGAACAAATCTCTCAAGAAAAAGAAAAGTCAAACCAACTTGGAAACCTCATTGAGTGAGAAGGTTAAAAACCTTGAAGCTGAAATTACTCATTTAAAAGAGACTCTAGAAGAAAATGAAGAAAGCAAGGCTCAATTAATTGAGATGAAGAGGGAAAATGAATTTTTATTAAAAGTGCATGATGAATTAAAACTTAGAATGCAAAAATTGGAAAGTGATGTTAAAATTGCTGAAGAAAAGTATGAAGCTATTTGTGGAGTAAACCAGGAACTCCAGGAAAGCTTAAAGAAGTTGGAAGATGAAAATCAGGACAAACAAGCTTCACTTGAGAAATTAACCCAAGGAAAGGATAATCTTGAAGCTGTCATGGGGATAAAGGTTAATGTTGGAAAAGAGGGTCTTGGGTTTAATCCAATGAAGAAAAAGGCTCTAGGAACCAAACTTATCACATTTGTTTCAGAACAGAACACATCTGAGAAAAGCCAAGAAAACTCTATAAAAATTAGTGAAATTAATAAGGGAAAAGGCAAGGAGAAAATAACAGCTGACACGCACAAATCTTCATTCAGTTCATCATCATCATCACACCAGCATGCATATAGGAAATCTGAGAGTCAAAAGTCTGGTGTAAATCAACTGCGTCAACGCAATGTATACACTGAGTCAACGCATACTGCATTACAGAAAGGGTATCCCGGTAGAGATGCTCGGAAGAGTCAACGCAGCTCCTATGGTGAGTCGACGCTGTCCATGAATCAAAGTCTATACAATAGGAACGTTGGATGGAAGAGTCGACGCAGTTGGTTTGGAGAGTCGACGCATCCCAGAAATCAGAACATGTATTATGGAAATACTGGGTGGAGGAGTCAACGCAATCATCGTAGTGCGTCTACACATCCCATGCATATCAGTTGGCCTAAATGGTCTAATACTTCATGGGCCAGTCACAGTAATTGGAATAAGAATACAAACAATAACATACATTTCCATAATAATAGAAAAGGTTCAATAAACTCATATCAAAAAGGATTTCAAGGAAATCAGAAAGTTCATAATCCAGAACATTCATATAAACAAGCATGGATTCCTAAGAGCTTGTTATCCTATTTGGAACAATCATGTGATTTCATGGGACCCAAGAGTGTTTGGGTTCCAAAATCTCTTGTTTGAAATGAATTGCAGGAATGCCTTGCAGCCATGCACAACCGGTGGTATCTCGATAGTGGCTGTTCAAGACATATGACGGGCGGTAAAAATAAATTTTGTTTCTTGGTTGAAAAAGATGGAGGTCATGTAACATTTGGAGGTAACAATAAAGGTAAAATCATTGGAAAAGGTAAAGTTGGCAACAATCCTTCGAACTCTATTGATGATGTTTTACTTGTTGAAGGACTAGAATATAATCTGCTAAGTATCAGCCAACTGTGTGATAAATAAAATAAGGTTGTGTTTGAATCTCATGTCTGCACTATTCTTGATATGAAGTCTGAAAAAATTAAGTTCATTGAAAAAAGAATAAACAACATGTACATGGTGGACTTAGATGATCCTGCGCATAATAATCTTTGTCTTGCTGTGAATAAAAATGAACTTGCTTGGCTCTGGCACCGTAGGCTAGGACATGCTAGCTATAGTGTCATGCATAAGTTAGTAAAGTTCAGCATGGTGAATGGTCTGCCAGATGTATCATTTAAACAAAATAAAAAAATCTGCAATGCATGCACTCAAGATAAGCATACTAGAAAGTCATTTAAGTCCAGACTTGAAAATCAGTCTTCTAAACCTTTTGAACTCATTCATATGGACTTGTTTAGACCCACTAGAACAGCAAGTGTAAATGGAAGCAAATATGGATTTGTTTTAGTGGATGATTTTTCTAGGTTTACTTGGGTATTCTTTCTAACTCACAAGAATGATGCATTTGAAGAATTTCAGGTCTTCTTTAAGAAAGTAAAGCAAGAGGGTAAGTTTATCATTTCATCAATCATATCAGATCATGGAGGAGAATTTGATAACTCTGAATTTGATGATTTCTGCAGAGCAACAGGTATTTCACACAAATTCTCTTCTCTAAGAACTCCTGAACAAAATGGAGTTGTGGAAAGAAGAAACAGAACTCTTGTGGAGATGGCCAGAACCATGTTGATTGAAGGGGAACTCCCAAGGAAGTTCTGGGCAGAAGCAGTAAACACAGCTTGTTATATAGTGAACCGAGCAATGGTAAGATCTAAGTCCAAAAAGACTCCATATGAGCTAATGAAAGGTAAGAAACCGTATGTCGCACATTTCAAAGTCTTTGGATCAAAATGTTTTGTGCAAAATAATGATAAAAGAGTCTTGGACAAATTCGAACCTAAGAGTGAACCTGCTATATTTCTAGGATATTCTATTCACTCTAGGGCTTATAGAGTTTTAAATCTAAAAACACAAGCTGTTGAAGAATCACCTCATGTTGTATTTGATGAATTAAATGAAAAATCTGAAATCGAGCAACATTGCAGGGACAATGATGATGGAAAATTTCTTGAAGAGAAAGAAGAGCAAGTTCATCAAGAGGAAGAGTCAAGAGCAAATGAAGACCAAGCGGAATCGAGTAACCGAGGCAATGCAGGTATAAATGAAGGTAATCCTCTAATCAATGTTAGAACATTAAAGGATCATCCTTTATCAAGTATTATTGGAAATCTGCATGACCCTACAAGAACTCGATCACATTTTAAGAATATTGATGAAATGGACAATCTAGCTCTTGTCTCACAAGTTGAACCTAAAAATGTAGGTGAGGCCTTAAAAGATGAATCTTGGATAAATGCCATGCATGAAGAACTAAATCAATTTGAAAGAAATAATGTATGGCATCTTGTACCTAGACCCAAGGATCATGCTGTGATTGGGACTAAGTGGGTCTTTAGAAATAAACAAAATGAAAAAGGAGTTGTTATGAGGAATAAAGCTAGACTGGTAGCACAGGGATACAATCAGGAATTTGGAGTCGACTTCGAAGAATCCTTTGCTCCAGTAGCTAGATTAGAAGCTATCAGATTGCTTCTTGCTTATGCTAGCAGTTATGGAATAAAGTTGCAGCAAATGGACGTAAAAAGTGCTTTTTTGAATGGTCTAATAAAGGAAGAAGTGTATGTAGAACAGCCCCCTGGATTTGAATGCACAGAAAATTCTAACCATGTGTACAGGTTGAATAAAGCCCTCTATGGGCTCAAACAAGCACCTCGAGCATGGTATGATAGACTCAGCTTATACCTCACTGAAAATGGGTATTCAAGAGGTAAAGTGGATCAAACTTTATTCACAAAGGTAAGAAATTCAGACATAATTCTGATTCAAATTTATGTTGATGATATAATTTTTGGAGCCACTGAATCTAGTATGTGTGAGGAATTTGCTAGGCTAATGACTACTGAATTTGAGATGAGTCTAATGGGTGAACTTCAGTTCTTTCTAGGTCTACAGATTACTCAAAGCAAGGAAGGGTGCTTTATCAGTCAGGCAAAATACATCTCCGAATTGTTGAAGAAATACAAGATGGAAAACTTGAAGGCCATGAGCACTCCAATGAGCATTAACACAAATTTGGATGCAGATCTGAAAGGTAACCAAGTAGATGCAAAAACTTATCGAGGTATGATCGGATCACTCCTCTATCTTACTGCATCTAGACCAGATATTCAATTTAGTGTGTGCATGTGTGCTCGTTTTCAATCTGATCCAAGAGAATCCCACTTAAGTTCTGTCAAGCGTATCTTTCAATATCTTGTTGGAACTCAAGATTTAGGGATTTGGTATCCTGCATCTTGCTCTTTTGATCTTGTATCTTATTCAGATGCAGACTATGCTGGATGCAAACTTGACAGGAAAAGCACAAGTGGTTATTGCCAATTTTTGGGAGGTTGTTTGATTTCTTGGGCTTCCAAGAAGCAACACTCAGTAGCACTATCCACTGCAGAGGCAGAATATGTCGCTGCAGGGAGTTGTCGAACTCAAGTGTTGTGGATCAAACACCAACTCCAAGATTATCAAATTAATCTTGGATGTGTCCCAATATTGTGTGATAACACAAGTGCCATAAACTTGGCCAAAAACCCTATCCAGCACTCTAGGACTAAACACATTGAAATAAGACATCATTTCTTGAGAGATGAAGTGAATAAAGGCAGCTTTAAATTGGTATTTGTTGAGTCTCAAAACTAACTAGCTGATATTTTTACCAAGCCTCTGAACAATGAAAGATTTTCTTTTCTTAGAAGAGAGCTTGGGCTGTGTTATAATCATCTGAATGCCTGATCTGATAATTTGCTTCTCAAGAAATCTGCTTGATCAATTTAGTCTTGGAATGAACTGACCTTACCCGATCTAAATTGAGTAGTGCATAAGATTGAATGAATCTCACATTCAGGGGGAGTCTAATCTGGTTGATTACATCATAAATAAAAGCAACTTAACTTCTCTCGAACATAGTCTGAAGGGAAGTAAATTGTTTAATCACACTTATCAAAAACTGTTGGTCTAAGAATGTGTTGTGAGTTCCTCCTTTTCAACTATGATGAGTTGACGCTGTGAAGTAGTTGAGTTAACGCTGTGAACAACCTTGTTCGGAAATAGAACATATTCTGAAGCTGAATACATGGATGTGTTGACGCTGTTGTTCAGATGAGTTGACGCTGTTGTTCAGATGAGTTGATGCTACTATTAGGAAGAGTCGAATATGCTATGAGGTTGAGTGGACGCTTTGATGAGGATGAGTTAATGTTGAGGGTGATATGAGTTAACGCAGTGACTCACATCCTTTAGTTATTTGGTCTTGGTTCATTGAAATTCATGCAAAAGATTAACGCAGCCCTTATGTGGAGTCAACGCAGCTATGGTTCATTGAAATCCTTCTCCAATGTCTTCTTACCTTGGAGATTTCTCTATCTTGATCCATCTTATCATATCTCTCTATCTCGTTTATTCTACTCATACTCCTCTATGAAGCTCATATTGACATTCTTGAATGAGGGATAATTCTCTTTGGAATTGAGATATGAAGATAATATCATATATTCAGGGGGAGTTAAAGTGATAGTTCTTAATGAGTTTACGATATACTCTAAGTGATTCCATGAAATTCTAATGATTGGAGATCTTTTGTTCTTATGATACTTGAAATTTAGAAGTCTTGAATCTAATAGTGCCTTATGTACGGAAAAAATACTGAACAATTTAATATAACAGAGATCTCTTCATGTCTTGAACCTTGTTTGTTAAAAGTAAAGAAACCACTGTGAGTAAAGGAATTTAATATTTGTATTGGTTTTAAACTTACAAAGGGCCTTATATGCTAGAGAATTACACCCCACACATATTGTAAAACTCAGAGCAATGGCAGAGATACTGAGAAACTAACTCTTTGTACCAAAGAAGTGCAAAGAAGGAAGTCATGAAGTTGCCTGCTATCTCTGGTATAAAATAAAAATTAATTCAGTACAGAGCAATGGTATTTGACCACTGAGAAACCACCTTCATGCACCTATGAAGTGCTTGAAAGGCGAGTCATGAGGTAGGTCACCAACTCTGGTGCTTTAAGGCAGAATGGTCAGCTATGCTGAGTAACCAGGGACTCTGGTGTCTGATAAACATGTGTACCTGTGTACAAAGGCTAGCTGTACTTGACTGTGACTGAGAATATTAAAAGTAAGCATCAAATGAATATATGTGGGTGTGATGGATCTAAAAGATATGTGTTCCCTATAGTTTGTTCACAATACTTGTTAAATTTCTCTCTCTCTCAGTAAGGAGTTCTTGAATTTAAAAAATACAGGGGATTGAAATGAAAAGTGCTCTCTGTTTGAAAAGAGTTCATTATTTATTCCCGATTTGGATTATAAGGGTTCATGAATTTAAAATTCAATATGTTAAGATCACTTCACCTCTTTATCATTAAATGGATTGGTATTAATCTTAATATATCTTTCCTCATGAGAACTTGATCTACAACACTTAAAAATCCCTGAATATAAGTATGTATATTCAATGTCTCAGCATCTTAAGCAAACCCTTTATTCGGATGTCTCTTAAGCTTCTTATCTTGCACTTGTTAGCTCACAATTGCTTCACTGCGTCGACGCAACATTCCTTGGCGTCAACGTAATACAACAAGTGTTACATCTTCAAACCGGTTCACCGACTTAAATTGGTTGAACCGCTCACTAATAAGGGTTTTCGTAGAGTCTTTAAACGACTCAGCGTGAACGCTATCAGCCTTATATTTACCATGCTCTCTGAAAAACCCTCGTACCTTCAGTCTCCGTGTTCCAAAAAAACCTTGTCTCCACTCTCTTCTCTACTTTCGTTCATCCTCGCTACGATGGCTCCACCGAAGGGCTCTCTGAAAGGAAAGGAGAAGATGAATATTGAAGAACAGTCCACGGTTGAGCCGCGCACAAAAGGCACGCATGATATTCAAGAAGCCGAACATGATGTACAAGAGGCAAATCTGTTGGAAGAGTCGCCGCCACCAGCTATCTCTCGGAAGGAAAAAGAGAAGAAGAAAATGAGGCACCATCGGAGCCCCAGTCCATCGGCCAAAAAGAGAAAGCTCTCAAAATCAAGGTCAGCCAAACCGAGAAACCCTCATCAGAAAACGACATCCGGGTCTTCTGAACCCACCTCGGTCATGAATATTGAAGAACCCCTAAAGGTTTTAATTCCCAAATATATTCTGAGTACAGATACTAAGCTTTTTGATGCTTTTCCAGAGCTCCGTCCTACTTTCGAATTTCAAGGGTGGTGGGATTTTGTGACCAAGCACAAAAGTTATTATCCTACTCTCGTAAGAGAGTTTTATCAGAATTTAAAGTACGATTTACAGATCCCCAAATTGTCTTCATCTGTCAGAAATGTCTCTTTTGAGCTAACGAGTAGTCTGTTTGCTCGAGTGTGGAAGATTCCCAAGGAAGGGGCAGAACTCCATTCATTTGAGTTAGACGACTATGAGGCATTTGAAGTTTTGACAGGGAAACCCAAAGATACTTCTGATGTGAAGCAAACCTATCTATCAAGTCTGAAAGCAAATAGGTTTACGCCATCTATCAGATTGTTGCATCACATATGCACATCTATTATCACTCCTCAAAGCAGTGGACGGGAAAGGGTTACAGAAATGCAAAGATTCCTGCTGTATTGCATGATAAAGGAGATCAAGATTTCATTGATCGATGTAGTAATCCAGACAATGGGTACGTGCTTGAACCATTCTAGAACTTTACCTTATGCAGCACACCTTACTTCTATATTTAGAACAGTAGGAGTGAATTTGTCAACTGAGAAAAAATGTGTAATTCCCAGAGGCAACTTGTATTCTTTGGATTATGTTCAGAAATTTATGGGATTTAAAATTATCGATGGAAAACCTGTCAGAATTCTTCCTAGTCAGAAAACGGCCCCCTTGGAAACAAGTAAGGAAACAAGGATAGAGGCACCACTTTCTTCTGGAGTCAAAGATGTAGGAGCAGAAGATAGTAGTGTAAGAATCCATTCTCCTATGAGGGAACCTCCAGTTCAGGCACATTCTACGGAGCAAACTTCACAAGAAAAAAGTGGTGAAAGGTCTTCAAGAACTCAAATGGAAACTGGTGAACCCAGTAGATTTGCACCCACAGAGGAACCTAATATGTGCAGAGTTCTTGGATCTTGCAGCAGACCTTCTTCAGCTTCTAGTGAAATTCCAATTCCAGCAACCGTTGAAGAAATGTTTGTTAATCTAACTATGATGATGCAACGGCAAGATGCTAAGATGGACAAATTGATGGAGTTCACAAACTTTCATATCAACCGATTGCATTCTAGAATTCTGAAATTTGAAGTTTCAGTGTTATCTGAGTGGCAGAAATTTTTGCTTACCAAGATGGTAACTGACCAGGCTTCCAGGCAAGTACTGAAGGGTATATCCACCCTCCTAGAAAAAATGGCCAACCTGGTGCATGATTTGCATAGCAATCAACCCTCGTTCTTTCAGTCGTTTGCCAAAATCATTGATGTATGCTATGATGTCAGGATTGCAGTTGAAACATTAAAAGGACAGATTAATTCACTGCCTCATAGCATCAAAGCTGTATTTGATAAGATTGACAAAGTAATTGCTAAACTTTCATCCATTGGCAAACAACTAGAAAATTCAAAACTAGTTCAAGATGATATGTCTTCTACCATAGCTCATATGAGGAATTCACTGAACATCCAGCTTCCTGAGATATCACAAGAACTTCGCTCCTTGCTGTCCAGAGATCGACCTCAAAGTCACACACCCAGGGCTCATGGGTCCTCTTCTCGACCAGACCGGTTTTTTCACTGAGGTCTTATGGTCGATGTTCTCTTTTGTTTTGCCCCCTTCTTGTTGATGTCAAAGGGGGAGAAGATTTTGAATATGGGAGGAATATGGAAGAAACTTGAATTTGAAACTTAAGCATACATGAAATTTTGAGTACATGAAGTAATTTCTTTTTGTGATGTCTCTATAGTGAAATGTTGATAATACCTATGATTTTGGATGTCAAATAGTCATGTGTATGCCTTAAATCATATTAGGGTTGCCATCATCAAAAAGGGGGAGATTGTTGTCCTCCTGGTTTTGATGATGACAAACATGATTAGATGTATGCTAAATGTATTTGTGTTTCTTGAAGTAAGATTGAAACAGGGCAAAGTACTAACGAGTGCGTCAACGCTATCATCAAGCAGCGTGGACGCAACAGTTCAATAATCAGTACAAGGCAGCTTCTGTAATGCATTGATGCGTCAACGCTACGAACAAGCAGCGTGGACGCAGCCGTTCAAACAATCTGAAGTAAAGCTTCTGAAGAACCTTGGCAGAGTCGACGCAGCAACTCAATGGGTCGACGCTGTAGTTCATAATAATGTTTCAAGTAGCTGGTGAGTGGACGCAGCAGCATCCTGCGTCAACGCACCCAGCATGACATGAAGCGTACGATGGTTAAGTCACTAAGACGATCAGACAGGGGCCCACTGGGTACACACAGATCGTGGTCAACGTGCTTCGTACAGGTATAAAAAGAAAAGAGGAGAAAAATCAAAGTTGCGAAAAAAAAATAGAGCGGGAAGTGAGCAGAAGAGTCTGAAGACGAAGAGCATCACAGCAAAGGAGCGAGGAAGATCGTGAAGAACTTGAAGCTGATCCAGTGAATCTGAGAAGAAAAGATCGATCTGCTGAGAAGAGATTTCCTCCAGAGATCCAAGCACGCTCTGAGAGTATATTGTGTCTCAGATCTGAAGATCAGCTTTTCCTTTTCACCGTTGTGTGAATCCTTTGTTTCAGGTTGTTTGTTTTTAAGTCGAACTCAGTGTCTCTTGACAATTATCTCTCTCAGATTGTTCTGTTGAGAGAGGTTGGTTTTTCTGATCTAGCGTATTGTGCTGAGATCAGAAGTGGACAGGCCTCTGTGCCTTCAAGCTGTTCGTCAGCGGTTCAGGATTTAGATCCTGGTGTAGTTGAGCTGGATCACTCAACTGTGTTGAGGAGTTTGATCCTCAGTTTAGCCAAGCTGTAACGCTCAGCAGGATTCCTCACTGATTTAGTGAGGAGGTGGACGTAGGCCTCTGGAAGGAGACCGAACCACCTTAAAACTTTAGTGTTCGTCTGTGGTGTGATTTGATTTTGCGTTCAGCTTAACGCTAGGTGCATGAATAGGAACGTTTATAAATTGGCGCAATCTGATTGAATTAGTTCAATTGATCGAATTTGTATCTAGTTATTCTCTTTTGTTCCAATTAATAATAAAATTTTGTGAAAGTCAATCTATTCACCCCCTCCCCCTCTAGCTTGACTATCCTCTGCACTCAACATGGGCATGTGGGGGTCGACCCATGGGGTCGACCCAAACGGCAGAATGTGCGGGGGTCGACCCTTGGGGTCGACCCATTCAGTAGACAGCAGTCTGTCTTGTAGGGGTCGACCCACACATAGACAGATCCCTGGTTTTTCCAGGGGTCGACCCAAGGGGTCGACCCATATGCTGGTAGACCCGATAAGCGTGTTTTCGACCCGAGGATCGATCCGGACCGTGAGGGGATCGACCCATTCAACCTAGTCCAATTGAAAACCATATTTTGAGGAACCAGTGACCCATACTTGCAACCCTATGATCTCAAATTTAGCCCCGTGTTCCTCAATCCAAAGTTAAAGAAATGGTCTAAGTGTATAAACCATTCCGATTACTATCTCCACTTCAACACATGCAATGGTTATTTAGAAACCCATATAATGAAATGGTAAATTGAAAGTAAATTGCTGTCTTGTATTACTGTCTATTGTCATTATTGGCTTGTTCTAGTATCTTGAGTTACCATCTTGTAATTAACTTATCTCTTGAATTGAGATTTATAATAATTCACGAATCAAGGTATTTTTAAATGGCTATTAGGAAATCAATTAAAAGCCCTTATACCCCGGTAGAATAGACTAATAGCACACTAACAATCTATATGGCATTACGGCCATTAAACCTAAATTGCTGTCCCTTAGTGTGATTCTACCCGGACACTCTATCCGGCAAGTTAGAATCCGCCATTTTGAGACCCGTATGACCCGGCTACGACCTGGAAATTGTGACCAAATCGTTGAGTTATAAGTCACGGATCGACTTGGGCTAATCAGCACATGAGTAGCTCATAGTTGACCGCTTGTCTCCATGAATGGTCTAGTGTAGTCCGTATAAGTATCGTAATTGTGTCTTAAGGTCACGTATTACCTGAACGGCATTGTCAACCGTTCATTCTTGACCTCGTGGACTGAGATTTGGTCCAGTTCTTGTAATACGGCCAGTAGTAGCCGTATGTCCTGTCAAACGGCCCAGAAGTGACCGTATACCGAGTTTTTAAGTTAATGAATCCAAGGACAGGTTAGTCCTTTAAATCTTGAACTTCTGACAGAAATTCCTCTGATTAAATTGGCCATTTAACTTGATTGAATGTCTAGACAATGTGGGATCTTGGATCCAATAAATCAATGCCAACGCATCATAAGGGCCCGGTCTGGTCCTGGGGAGAGCGCCCGAAAAATTATTGAGCCCATGGGATGTTATAATGACATGGTGAGGCATTGCACCGAGTGCATGACTTGTGTGACGTCTATGATATGAAAATCTCTTGTTACTCTTGTTACTCGATCGTGCTTGAAATGATGTTTAAATTACTTGCTTGTTGGCCAATTCTCTATTACTATCTCCCGTTGTAAATTATTGTACTTGTTATCTTGTTAATTCTTGTCATCATATATTTCTTGACCTTGCAAGATCTTTTATTACGTTCTTTCATTGTATCGTCATTTATTTCTTTTATTAGCATGGCATATGAAAATGTAATTAAATTGTTAATCACGTAAACTTGCCTGTTATTTCCTACTGAGCGTCAGCTCATAGTTGTTGTTTCCCCCCTTTCCAGGCTGTTCAGGTGATGATGCGCATACCGATGGGGAGGGGCAGGAGTGATATCTTTGAGTGCACCAGTTCTAGAGTTGGAGTTGGCATAGTTATCCTACTTGTAGTTGTGCCTTAGAGTGTGTTTAGTTTCAGTTATGATATTATTGATTGAGTTGTTATTGTCTCAGTTTGTATTAAGTTGGTTTAAGGATATTGTACTAGATTTGGAATATTTCATGATCAATAAGTTCTCTCTTTTCTTAGCACCTGTGTAATTGTTTAGTTTAGCATATTAATATTATCTCTAGCTAGTTTCTAACTGTACGACCCGATATTCCGCGTCGGGGCGTGACAGTTTACTTGGTATCAGAGCCCTAGGTTTCACATTCCTAGGTTTTCCTAAGTTCTAGGTTTTCTAAGTTCTAGGGTTCTAAGTGTTATCATAGGTCCCATAACCTTGGTATAAGTCTAAAGACCCGACCTGGTGAGATTCGGGTAGAGACTTGGGTTGAGTTATTACCTTAATTGTAATGTTATCTATCTTAGTGAACCTAAATGATCTATTCCTCGTGTAGGCCTTTGAGATGGCAGCTGATCGTGCGGAATGGAGGAACTTGCAGCGTACGGCTCAAGGCCTTACTCAGGCTTTGCAACAAGTGGCTCAAGCAGGAGCTGCAAACCATGGCACTGGTGACCTTTATCGAAACTTTCGGGGAATGAATCCGCCGAGATTTGTGGGCTCAACTGACCTTGATGAAGCCGAGCATTGGCTGGATGAGATGGGAAGGATATTTGAAGTAATGCAGTGTAGCAATCAAGAACGTGTCCTCCTATCGACCTTTCAACTGGAACGTGATGCAAGGACATGGTGGGAATCGGTAAAGGCGACCCTCGGTGAGTAGCAAGTCACATGGGAGGAGTTCGGGGAGTTCTTCAATGGCAAATATTTTTCTGATAGAGTGCAAGAGAAGAAGGCAACGGAGTTCGCGGCTTTGAAGCAGCGAAGTCTATCTGTGGCAGAATATGAAGCTCAATTTTCTCGGCTTTCTCGTTATGCTACTCACTTAATATTCACCGAGAAAATGAAGGCTAAGCGTTTTCTTAATGGACTGAGGCTGCATTATATCAATCAACTGGCACCGATGGAAATTTTGACTTATTCTGAGATGGTGAGGAAAGCTCAAGTCCTGGATGACACTTTAGAAATGACGGAGAGAATCCGTGGAAAAGGCACAAAGAAGGAACAACCTACGGGTTCTGGGAATATCAAACCCGGGTATGGCAAGAAGAGGCCTATTAGTGGGCCTGGTTCGTGGAGTGGTTCTGGATCGTGGAAGGGCAAGATGCCGAAGCATGAAGACAAGAAGCATGGTCCTATTGTTCCATTTAAGGGCGTGTGCAAGTTTTGTGATCGTCCTGGTCACAGGATGGAGGAGTGCTGGCGCAAGTTGGGTGCCTGTTTGCGATGTGGAAGTAAGGAGCACCGTATCCCTAACTGTCCTCTTTTATCGGAGCAAGCTACCCCGGCAAAACCACAAGGCATCAAAAAGCCGCAAGGCAAGCTCCAAGCTTTGCACGCAGATGAAGTAGGAACCGTCGAGGATGGTGGACTCGTCGAAGGTACTCTTATTATTCTCGACAAGTCGGCATTAGTTCTTTTTGATACTGGTGCCACACATTCATTTATTTCTCGGAGATTTGCTAAGTCTTTAGCTGTGGAACCTGTTTTGATGAATTCTCCATTAGAAATCTCAACGCCTATTGGTTATAGATCTGCAATTCAGTATTTCTATCCTTCTAGTAAGGTTATGATTGATGAACAGAATTTACCAACTGATTTAGTTTGCATGGACATGAAGGATTATGATGTAATCCTAGGAGCAGATTGGTTGGCTAGATACGAGGCAAATGTTCACTGCAGTTCTAGCTCTGTGTCTTTTACTAGGCACCCTGGACTTTCTTTTGTGGGAGTTAAGCACAATAACTCCGTATCACTTATCTCGGCACTTCGAGCTGATAAGCTGATGAGACGAGGATGCGAGGCTTTTCTAGCCTTTGTATGTGCAACCCCTTAGCAGCAGATTGAGATTAAGGACATTTCTGTTGTCCGAGAATTTCCTGATGTCTTTCCAGAGGAACTACCAGGACTTCCGCCTGAGCGGGAAGTTATCTTCTCTATTGATGTTATTCCTGGCTCATCTCCGATTTCCAAAGCTCCTTATCGTATGTCTTCTGCGGAATTGAGAGAATTAAAGTAACAGTTGATGGAATTGCTCGAGAAGGGTTTCATTCGTCCAAGTACTTCCCCTTGGGGAGCCCCTGTATTATTCGTTCGGAAGAAAGATGGTTCGATGAGGTTGTGCATCGATTATCGGCAATTGAACCAACAGACTATCAAGAACAAATATCCATTGCCGAGGATTGACGAATTATTTGATCAGATAGCGGGAGCTCAGTATTTTTCTATGATCGATCTTCAATCTGGATATCATCAGTTGCGGATTAAGGAAGAGGATATCTATAAAACAGCTTTCCGCAGCAGGTATGTGTAGACATATATTTTCCTTCTCTCTCCCTTCACTAAGGGTCAAAGTGCAGCAAGTGCGTGGAACAACGTGAGACGGGCAAACCACGAGAGTGAGAGGAAGAAGAGAAGACAGGGAACAAGGAAGAGTACCGTGATCGCCACCAAGATGCCGTACGTGATAGACACGCCGTACCTTGGAAAGTGGGGAGACACTCGCCTTAGTGCAGCGCTGAGGGATGAACGGTTCCCTTAGGACCGCCTGACGTTGAGCGGTCTTACGATAGACCGTCCTGGGACGCTGCGGAGGACGCGGGAGGAACTGCTGCAGTGGGATGGATGGCACTATGGGGACCGCGCTCCGAGGAAGAACGGCCGTTGATGCACCGCACGTACCGTTGAACGGCCAGAGAGTAGCCGCTCAATACCTTCACGAAGCAAGTTGAAAAGGGTTCGACCTCCACCCTCTCCGGTCGGCCAGAGGGGATGGGCCTCGTGCTGACGAAGTGCTGACCTGCAAAACAATGTGAAGACACAGAAGAAACACCCAGATTAGAACTAAATAACGTAGTATGCGTTCAGACGAGAAGAATTAAGCATAAACAAATGAAAAGGGGAATACCTGGGGGGTTTTAAACCCCTAGGGCGACAAAAAACTGGGTGGTTGTGTGCATGATAATGAGAAGGAGAGGGTACATGGGGAAGAAACGATGCATGCAATGAAAGAAGGCGGCGAAAGCTACGGAACGAAAGAACTACGAAAACTGGGCTACTCCCTGAACCGGAGGCTCGTGCAGACATAGAGAGCCTCCCTCCTTGGTGCTAGGTCGCTCAAAAATGCGGCAGGGCTTCACCGTCGACCAAAATCTCCCCCCCCCCCTTTCGACGTCCGGCCATAGGGTCTATTTATAGAGCCTGGAAGGCCAGCCACGAAATTGGGGTTTTTAGATATTTTTAGGTCGAGATTATAAAAGATAAATCATAGATATTATCATGATCTCTTATCCAGTTGAAACGGCATCACAAATGGCTAATTATCCACGGAGAAATCGTTAAAACAAATCAGGGATAAAACCATGCATAAAAGGATAAAAGTCTGTTAAAACCCTCCATCGAAGGGATGAACGGTCTAACGATAGACCGCGCACAACTTGAACGGTTATGTTCAGACCGTTCAACCTGTCTGTGGAAATGGAATTAAATCAGATAATTAGCCCAATTATCGCTCGAACAGACCGAAACGTCCGCCGTTGGACCCTGAACATATGAACGGTTGTATTGAGACCGTTTTAGTTTAGGGCGACACTAAACCGACCGTTTCACCCTGTCGGTGATAATTCGAATCATTTGGATAATTATCTGAGAAAATGGGTGCACGTAGGACTCTGAGATATAGGCGGTTGGAATAGGCCCGTCCATGAGCTTGAACGGTCCTAATCACACCGCACAAAAGCCTGTCGGTGATTATTCAAAAATCCTCAGAAATTAGCCAAAATGTATGAACGGTCAATATGCAACCGCCCATCGGCTGAACAGCTGAGGTTAAGCCGTTCATGCCCTTGGGCACTTGATTCTCGTAAAATACGTTCAATTGACCAAAGCCAAGGCCCATTAAGCCCTGAATCACCACAGATTGCACCAAGGAGGGAGACGACCCATAAAATGAGCCCAAGACATGCCACAAAAAATGGCCCAATGAACGATGAACAACTCGAGGCATCAACTAATGGGAGTAAGAGAAACGGCTCGAATTATCAGTATAAAACGGGTGTCAACAGATGCCCCTCCTTAACGCCCTCTTTGCAGGGGAGCGAGCGGAGGTGAAGCGGAGGTGACATGGAACATGGAGGTGGAGCGGAAATGCAGCGGAGTGGACCGGAAAAGCGGGCGTTAAGGTAAAACGACACCCGTTTCTACCAACAAGCGATGAGAATCTTTCGGAAAATCTTGAACCGAGCGTCAGGAGTAATTGATCAAAAGGCGACGCCAATCTGGAGGGACTAAACTAAAGGAAATCAACCGACAAGACCAACCTCATGGGGGACACAATCCCGCGGTCCAATGAGGGGGCCACAAAAGAAAAAATGTTAAAGCTCCAGACAGAGACCTTTTAATCAACCGGACCAAACGAATCGACCAAAGAAAACCTTCGAATTCATAGTGGAATTAGTTCATCTTACTCGAGCATTTGAACACACAGCCGATCATTGCTCGTTGGGACATTTCTTAAGCAGACTATGGGGCATGGAAGCTCAAAAGGATGCGTATGATGCATGCTGGGCTAAAGTAAAAGAAATCGTTAAAACGAATGCGAAGAAAGATTAAAATATAAAATATTCGAGAGTAGTATTGCTGAGCTGGGAACATCAGAGTCAAGATACCCTCTGCAACCACAACGTGCGGATAGAACCATCCTCCTCGTGACATCCAAACTTAACGGCCTATCCAAAGGTTAGGTACATGAGCCTGGATCATCATCGTTTTTTTTGAAGGGGAACATCAGATCCTAGGACACGTAGGTAACCTGCCGGCTCTCGAAATAGTATAATATAATACCATATAATTATTGCAATAAGGGATTTAGGGATAGAAGGCCATACCTGACTTACTTGAGTAGGCGAAATGGCGAGACAGGCTGAAGTGATGCTGCATAAAATGGTTAAGAGATGTATTTCCAAAGAAAATATCAATATTCATGATCTAAATACACCAACCTGCTATACAGCCGTATCTCAACCGTGCAGTATTCCAAACGGCTCTATGTTAGCCGTTCTTACCTGATCTTCGAACAAATCTTATAGAGCCGGTTGCCAATGACGAACGGCTGGTACAGCACCGTTTATACCAGGGACGGCTCTATCGGAACCGCTCGGGCCTAGAATTCCAACCGACTTAAAATTAATGGTCAAGAGCTACATACGGTTATAGATGGACCGTTCATCATATGCGCGGTCTAACGATAGACCATTCTTCTCTGCAACCTCGAAAAAAAGAAACCCCCTCGTCTCCCTCCACCGTAACCGACGGTGGAAGGGACGAACGGGCAAAAGCCCTCATTCACCCATTCCCTCGCTCTCTCTTCTCAACCTCCCTCTCTCTCTCAATCTCTCCCAAGCTCCCTTGATGACCCGGACGAAGCATCAGGCGGCCAGGCCGTCGGCCGCCGGTGAGGGCTCGCCGCCGCCGGAGCAACCGCCACCACCGCCGGAGGAGGGAGAGACGCCTGGGGTGACGATGGAAGAGCTCGCCATCGTTGCCGCCGACGAAGAGGCTCCTGCCGGCGAGGAGGAGGTCGCCGGAGGACCACCGCCCACGGGGGCGGCCAAGAAGCCCCGTGATCCCGAGGTAGGCCTCTCCACCCCAAACCTCATTTTCTTTCAATTTTTATTAATGCATGTTAGTTTAGAAATCCTTTTAGGGGGTTCTAGGTGCTTAGGAGTCGGTTAGGGGGGCCATGGTGGCCTTCTCGGCCGGCTGGGGGCGTTCACCATCGTCGGGGACGACGACGGTAGAACGGTTCAACAGAAACCGCACGGCAACACAATGCGGTCCACATAGGACCGCCCCAAATAAACACGGCGTAGGGAGCGCCGTTCGAACTCACACAGCCAACGGGCCTTCAAAACACCAATACGGTGAAGTTATCACCGTTCAAAATGTAGACGGACCATATAGGCCCGTTCAAACATGCAACCAAAGCAAAACAATACGGTCCTCACAGGACCATCGTCAATCCATACGGCCAAAGGTGGGCCGTTACTCCTTAGGAAGACGGGCAAACAGACGGTGCAGGGTGATCCGTCCAAGATGGGAACGGTTAGGGATAGCTCGTTCCAAACGGGAACCTGAGACACAGAACGGTTCGAGAGAGGCCGCCCAACTTTTGAGCGGTCCGTGATCAGCCGTTCTTAGAATCAAGAATTGGACCTTGAGAATTTACTTAACTGAAACAAAATATGACACCAAATGACTAACATAAATAAGATGGATGAATGCAGAGGAAGCGTAGGACCCGTACCTCCTGGCTGCAGGTCCGTGCAGTGTTCCTGGCACTGCCGAACTTCCAGAGGGAGCGGTTGACTGCCATGGGGTTCGCCCCCTTCCTGAGTATTGAGGTGTGTCGCTTTGAAGCAGCTCTGCTCTATGCCCTGCACGACCGCTGGGATCCAGTGAGTCGGACGTTCCTTTTCCCGTGGGGGCACATGGTCCCTACATTGGAGGACGTGGCCAGGCTCACTGGCCTACGTGTGCACGGGTCACCGGTCAGCGGGACTACTTTTCCTGACTACCGGGGGATGGCTCGGGAGCTGCTCGGCCTACAGCTGCAGCGCCCCGAGAGGCAGTCGACCCTCCTTCCCCGGGCTGCTCTCCAGGACAGCCTGGGTCTACGACGAGCGGGAGTTGCGGTCGGGGAGCGACCAGAGGAGCACTTGGAGCGGCTCGTGGGGCTGGCGAGACCGAGGGTTGCTGCGGGACCTGAGGCGGACAGAGTGCTGAGACGGTTTCTGATGCTGATGTTCGGGCGGCTTCTCTTTTCCACTCGGGCGGACGTGATGAGCTGTCGCTTCCTCCCTTTCCTCCAGGAGCTCGAGCAAGTAGGTGACTATGCTTGGGGAGCGGCGGTCCTCGCCTTCCTCTTTGACACTCTCAGTTCGACGGCGCGTCGGACGATACTTGGGGGCTTCTCCCCCTTACTCCAGGTACTACTCTCTACTCTAGACTTAATTATAATTTAATCATGCAACCCTATATGCTTGCTATAATGCTGACACGACTTGTGATGCAGGTATGGGCCTACGTGCGCCTACGTGGGCTAGGCAGAGGCGAGGAGACCCGGCCTGGGCTCCTGCCGATTGCACGGAGGTGGACAGCACCTCGGGAAATGATGGCCTTGAGACGGTAGGTCCGGGAGCTGTAGGATGACTTGGACACTCTACCGTACACCTCGGTATGCTTCTAGACTTAGACTCTTTAATTACGTGCTATTCTTATATAATGATAATGATGCTGATGCAGTTTCCTATTCCTTACAGGTACGGTGGACTCCTTACACGGAGGAGAGCCTGGAGGGCCAGCCGTGGGTGACCGAGGCCTTGGCCTTCTCTGGCCGGGACGTGTGGCTTCACTGCATGAATGTGGTGGAGCCACTGTACTTCAGGTTGGTGATGAGGACCATCGGGGTCCATCAGCCGGCCGTAGGGTTCCCTGCACCTGAGAAGGCGGGGGAACGGGTGACGAGGATGACCCGGGGACTCTGCGAGGCGTACGACTGGACACCGAGAAACGCCGAGCAGGTTGTCGACTGGGCTGCGCGAGGGCGAGTGGTGACTGCCCGGGCAGAGAGCGACAGCGCGTACTACACTGCATACGCTCGGCACTACCGGGACCAGGTGTTCCGAGGCGCCCACCGACCGGTACGACTTCTAAACTTAAACCTTGTCTATTATCCTTATGAATGATGCACTGGCACATGAATCTTTTAAATGTAGGTTGACCCTGCAGGACGAGTGGCAGAGTTGTAGGGACTCCTGTACTCCACCATCCGAGAGAGAGACGAGGCCCGGCAGGCCCTGGCCCTACTGGTGAGTTTTCTAGACCTTAGACTCTTTAAATTATGCAGTTCTATATGATTATGATTATGCCTATGACTGACCTGGAGTATTTGGATGCAGCGCGCCGAGGGTGCTCAGAGGGCGGGACCAGACGCTCCTTCTTCCTCTTCCGTCCAGACTCCAGCAGACCGAGCCAAGCGGGATGCGGACTTCACTCAGATGGTAAAGCGGGCCAAGGCGGCCGAGGTGGCACTCGTGGAGAGGGTACGCAACTCTAAACTTCCCCTTTGCTTATTTATGCTTATGAAATGTATGAAATGTGACCCACTGACAATGACGTGTGAATGCAGACGTCCGAGCTGTCCCGCCTACGGGCGGAGTTGGAGCAGAGCCGAGTAGCGGCTAGGGAGGAGGCAGCCCGTGTGCGGGAGGAGGTGGCACTGAGCCAGCCAGCGGGCACGGTGGAGATGGCACTCCTTCGGCATGAGCTAGAGCGACTCCGAACGGATGCGGCGGAGTTGGTGCGAGTTCGAGCGGAGCGGGATCGTGCTCTGATTGAGATGTCCGGGCTGAATGGAGAGTTGCGGGTTTTTAGAGAGATGAGCCGGCGATCGCGCAGCGGGACTCCGAGCTGCAGCCACGGCACCCACGGCTCTGTGAGGAGTTTTTTCACAGGTTCCTCCGGCCAGGGGAGGAACGAGGAGGATGAGCAGCGCCGACGATGTCAGCGTGACGAGGCGACCTCAGCGATGCCTCCTCCAAAGAGGCATGAGGGTGAGGGGGACAGCGACGGGGGCCAGGGAGAGGGAGCTGCTTGACTTGTTGTACTGGGCCCGTCTTTTGTACATGGTGTGACATGATAGTGATGTGCCTATTCTTTTTTTTCTCGCTTGCTTTGTGGATGAATGTATGTATGCATGCATGAGTGGATGAAATGAGTTTGAGGAGTGTGCCTAGCCCGAGAGAGATAAGTAACGCACACGCCGACTTGAGTGAGATGAGTGACACACACGCCGACCTGAGTGAGATGAGTGACGCACACGCGACTTGAGTGAGATGAGTGACGCTCACGCCGACCTGAGTGAGATGAGTGACGCACACGCCGACTTGAGTGAGATGAGTGACGCACACGCCGACTGAGGCAGTAGGCTGATTGGGGGCAGAGTAAATGGGCGGTTCTCCCAAAGCCGTCCGTAGAGAAGAGCGGTTTGCCAAAGACCGCTTAAATTGAGTTGGAACGGTTCAATATGAACCGTAAGAATATTTGAACGGCAGATTTTGGGCCGCACAAGTCACTGGGCTCGGGCTTCCTTAGGGAGAAGAACGGTTGATGTGGGCCGTATATGATATGGACGGTCTATCGTAAGACCGTCCAAGCTAAGATCCTATTTGCTCGAAAGGGGACTCCCTGGAGAGTCCCCAGTCCGAGGGTAAGGCGCTTTGCACTTATCACAACCCTATCTAAACCCATCCTAGACTTATCTGGGCCTAATCCTAAGAGGTTTAGGCTCCCTAATGAACCCTATAAGTAGTAGGGAGGCCTGAACGCTCAACTTACACATCCTCCCTTTCCCGAGGCCTAAAACCTTTGATTCTCGTCACCTCGTCATGAAGAGGGCCTTTGATGGAAGTCCTGCGGAGGGTGCGTCATTTGAAGGACCGCGGGCGGCTAGAAAGGAGCGAGGAGCGATTCAACGGCTAAGCTTGATTCCTCGACATCTCAGTGCCACCCCAATGAGAGAGGTGAGCTTGATCAGAATATGTTTAGATTTTCATCTCTCAACTTCCTCTTATATCTCCTTACACCCTTTGCCTTCTCCTTCTTCTCAGCTTCTCCCCGGCCCGAGACGCTTTTCTAGTTTAAAGTGGGTGGCTCCCATGGTTCGTGCATTGCCCCTCGGGGTGACTTACCTCTTCAAATCCTGGCACCTACACTCCCTCTTAGTTCTAGGTCAGAATTATCCCAAACTTTCTTTAGACTGGCATAGTATTTCTGCTCTGATGGAGACTTGGCACCCTCAGACCCATACTTTCTTCTTCCCATCTTTTGAGGCCACTATCCTGTTAGAGGAGGTGGAGAAGTATTTCGGGCTTCCTAGGTCCAAGGTGGGGGAGGAAGACTTGACATGCCACACCGTTGCCCCTATAGATCCAAAACTCATCCTAGGGGGGTTCATACCTGATAGCGGGGATGTTCGTACCTTTGTAGGCCCTCGCCACATTCACCTCCTTCCTCTGAGCCAGTGGGTAGTGGAGCATTGCAAGAATAAGTGTGGGTGGGTTGAGGCCATAGCCAAAGCTGCATCCATCTGTCTCTGCGGGACCATCCTTTTCCCTTCAGCCGACCACATCCTGGAGATCCCCTTACTCAGCACCATCAGTGGCCTTTGGCGGGGACTTTCCATTTCTCAGGCCGTCTTAGCTTATTTGTACGAGGGTCTTACTTCAGCAGCCTTAGGAGGTCCTCTCTTTGGTTCGATGATCCTATTGGAGTGCTGGATGGGAGTTAGGATGAAGTTCACCCTGAGGGAGGATATCACTTCAGTCAGCCGGATCTTTGGGAGCCATCCCCTTTACTTCATAGGAGGTGCTTTCAGGTTTTCTCCACAGGTTGAGTGCAGGACGGCTGAGCTGAAGACCAGGGACGAGTGGCGCCCGTACATCAACAGGCTGCCCTTGGATAGGTTTGTGATGCGCCCGAACTTCCTCCACGACACCACCATCATGCTACCGAGGAGAGCCGGCTTGGACTTGAGGCTCGTGAGCGACACTGCCTTAGCGATGTACAGCCCACACAGATGCTACCTGCAAATTGGACTACCCCGGACGATGCTACCTACGCTACCCCACCTTCCCATGCTACAGGCACGGAGGATCGGGACAGAGGAGGACGAGCAGGCGGTCAGGAGCGCGCTGATTATGTGGGAGGTGAGCAGGGTGCGTACCCTACCAGCAGCGGTTGAGGATGCTCCAGAGATGCGACATGCTTACCTTAGGGAGTTGAGAGAGATACGTCCTCGCGGGGATGCCCAGAGGCGGACTGAGTGATTTTCCTTTTATTTTTATGATGATATGGCATGAGACTTTGTATCCAGACAGCTTGACATATGAAATGAATAAGATTTGATGAGATTGAGTTTGAGCTTTGTGATGTGATGGTGATGTGATGTGATTGCATAGGCCAAAATGAGGATTGAATAGTCACGTGGTCTCGAGCCAACTGCCCTTCCAACCTGCCCCTGTACACATGCAAACATGAAACAGATTAAATCTATTTTAGGCTTAGCCCCCTACCTATAGCAAGTTAGGGGATGACCCTTTCTTGTTTTTTTGGTCAAGGGGTTGAGCCTTATTAAATAGGCGAATACCAAAATGCGAGAAATGCATATGAATGTGCGTCTTTTTCTTTTTGGAATATTTGATTTTTGTTAGATTTTGAAAATACTCGATCTTTTTTGGGTTTTGAAATATTCGATTTTTTTGGTTTTTTTGGAATATTCGATTTTTTTTGGGTTTTTGAAATATTCGATTTTTTTTTGTTTTGAAATATTTGATTTTTTTGGGTTTTGAAATATTCGATTTTTTTGGATTTTTGAAATATTTGATTTTTTTTGGGTTTTGAAATATTCGATTTTTTTGGGTTTTTGAAATATTTGATTTTTTTGGATTTTGAAATATTTGATTTTTTTTTGGGTTTTTTGGAATATTTGATTTTTTTGGATTTTGAAATATTCGATTTTTTTTTTGGGTTTTTTGGAATATTCGATTTTTTTTGTTTTGAAATATTTGCTTTTCTTTTTTTGGGTTTTGAAACCAGCTCGGGTCTCAATAGTAGGGACCTTCTCGTCTTGCTATGGACTTCCAAGGCTCAGCGCGTGCAGGAAGGGGGACCGCTCGTGATCGGAGTCAACTTTGCTCGACGGTGCTTCTGCTGAGGCCATACCCGGGGTGGGATTCATTCCTTGGGAAAGTAAAAAAGATCATGTAGGGAGGCTGACGATGGGTATCGGGGTTTTTAGGGCTTGAGTTCTTTCCCGGGACACTCCCCTTTTTAAAGAATATGGTCTGTTGCGCCGGGGCTTTGCGTCCATCATCGAACCTTTATCCGCCTTAGGCACGCATAAGGCCGGGCTCATAACGTCCCGCGGGGAAATTGTACTGCCACTCTTGCCATGCCTAGTTGTATGCTTTCGGGGGAATTTTTGGGAGCTTCGAGCTTTGCGCTTTCGGCCTTATTTTTTGATTTTTGCCCTTTCCTTTCTTGTGTTTCCCCTTTTCTCTCTTTTTTTTTTTCATACTTTGCGGAGTCAGGTCTTAACGGACTGCCCCTATTTGAGACCTCTTTTCATTGGGGAGTGTAGGTCAGTTCTCTCCCCCTTATTCACCACTTGCCCCTATCCTCAGCCGAGAGAGAGGAAATACAAGGATTTTCATCCATCCTGAGCATGGCCAAGGAGAAACGGTGTCAGGCAGCACGAGAGACTACCGAACCACGGGCGACCGTGTAGTGTGTGAAGTGCTGGACATGGGTCCTCCTTTTGCCATACGGTGGGGTATTCCCTGCCATTGAGCCGTTCGCTGGATTTTGATTTTTAAGGATAAAAACGTTTTAAATACAGCCCATTCCACGGGTTCGGCAATTCTTCACCCTCCGCGTTAATTAGACGATACGCATTGCCCGGATAAGCTTCTTTGATTACGAAGGGCCCTTCCCAGTTGGGTTGCAGCTTAGACTTGGGGCCTGCTGACCTGATGAATTTACATTTCAAAACCATATTACCCACTTGAAATTTCCTTTCAATGACCTTCTTTTGAAAATATCGCGAGACACGCTTTTGATATACTGAAACATGATTGGCCGCATTCAACCTCTTATCGTCTAAGAGTTCCAGTTGGACTAGCAACGCCTCTCGACGTTCGTCAAGATTAAGTTCCTTATCCAGCTGCACCCTTAGGGAAGGGATCAGAATTTCATACGGGAGCACCGCTTCCATTCCATAGGTGAGGGCAAAGGGAGTCTGCCCTGTGGGAGTGCGGACGGAGGTGCGGTAGGCCCATAGAGCTTCTATCAATTTGTCGGCCCAATCAGCAAATTTATGTGATTCACATGTTTTCTTGATAATTTTAAGAAGGGTTTTATTCATGGCCTCAGCCTGGCCATTACCCTGGGGGTAGTATGGTGATGAATGATGCAAAACTATATTGAATCTCTTACAGAGGTCCTGGAGTTCTTGTGAGACGAACTGAGGCCCGTTGTCGGTGACGATGTCGCTTGGCACCCCGAACCGCGAGATAATGTTCTTCATGATGAAGCGGCATACTGTGGTGGCTTTGATTTCTGCATAAGCTTCAGCTTCAGCCCACTTGGTAAAGTACTCCGTAGCCGTCAGAATGAAGGATTTCTGTTTAACAGCAGAATTCGGATCACCGAGGGGTCCGATGATATCAAATGCCCACATAGCAAATGGCCATGGAGCCGTAATAGGATGAAGAGAAGAGGTCGGAGCGTGGATTTTGTCGGCATGGATTTGGCACTGAAGACACCTACGGACATAGGTGGAGCAATCTTCTTCTAGGGTTGGCCAGTAATAGCCCTGCCTAAGAATCTTCTTTGCCAACGCTTGTCCGTTCACATGCCCTCCACACTCGCTGGAGTGGGCTGCTTCCACGACTTTCCAAGCTTCTTCGTCATCTAGGCATCTCATTAGAACTCCATTCAGAGCCCGCCTATACAATTCACCTACGATGATCGTGTATCTTGCGGCGACTCTTCTAATGGCTCTTCGCTGCTCAGCATTGGCTGTTTCCGGAAATGTACCATCCTTGCAGTATTGTTCTATCTCATAAAACCACGGCAGCTCTTCTTCTTCAATGATCTCCTCGAGCTCAGTCAATGAAACTTCTTTTGTCTCCCCCCTTTCTATTTTCTTCTCTACGGACATTCTAAGATTGTTGAACCAGGGATCCTGAAGAGAAGGAACATCTAGCCTTTGGACCACAATGGTCTCAGTGGCGCGACTTAGGGGAAGTGATAGGGAAGAGGCGAGCGATGCAAGGGCATCGGCCAAGATATTCTGAGAACGAGGAGTGTGAATATAGACGAGTTTCCTGAATTGCCTGGCCAAGAGTGTGACCAAATCCTGGTAGGGTTTGAGCTTAGGGTCGCGGGTGCGGTAAGTCACCAAAACTTGCCGCAGCACCAGCTGAGAGTCTCCTATGATATTAAGGTATCGCGCGCCCAAGATGTAGGCGTGCTTCAGACCGGCAAGGAGAGCCTCATACTCGGCTATATTGTTGGTGGCGGGAAATGAGAGTTGATATGCCACGGGGATGGTTACCCCTTCTGGAGTAAGGAGGACGGTGCCGACTCCGCTGCCCTGGGAATTAAGGGCACCGTCGAAATGAAGAGACTAGAAAGGAAGATGAGTGATCACTGCCAGGTGTTCATCGGGGAATTCATCCTGGATGGAATCAGTGCGAGGGATAGGAGAATGAGCCAGGTGCTCGGCAATAGCATATCCCTTGATTGCTTTCTGCACGATGAAGGTGATGTCGAACTGGGAAAGAAAGCTTTGCCAGCGAGCTAGCCGATTAGAAAGGACCGGCTTTTCCAACAGATAACGAATGGGGTCCATTCTAGAGATGAGCCTAACCTCGTGGGCAAGAAAATAGTGTTTAAGCTTCTGCGCTACCCACACTAGTGCTGCACAGGTTTTCTCCATAGCAGTGTACTTGGATTCAGCGGGATTAAATAACCTTGAGAGATAGTACGCCGCCCTTTCCCTTTCTTCATCGTCTACCTGTGCCAAAACAGCTCCTAGGGAGTCCTCAATTACAGAAATGTACAAGATCAGGGGTTTCCCGGGGACGGGTGGTTGTAGAACCGGGGGATTAGAGAGGTAAACCTTGAGTTCCTCATAGGCCTTCTGACATTGTTCATTCCATTCAAATTTCGCGCCTGCCTTTAGTAATTCATAAAACGGGCGGCGTCTTTGCGAATGCTGAGATATGAATCTCCCGATAAATTGCAAACGCTCGATCAAACCTCAAAGCTCAGTGATGTTCTTCGACGGCGGCATTTCCATGACGGCCTTTGCCTTGTTTGGATCGATCTGAATCCCCCTTTTACTAACTATAAACCCAAGCAATTTCCCTGATGCAACTCCGAACACACATTTCTTTGGATTCATCTTTAACTTGTATTCCCTAGCCCTTTGCAACACCTTGGCTAGAATGGCGGGGTGCTCTTCTTGTGACCTCGATTTGACTAAAATATCATCCACATAAGCTTCTAAATAAATGTGCATCATATCGTGGAAGATAGCCATCATCGCTCTTTGGTAGGTGGCACCTGCATTTTTCAACCCAAATGGCATAACGACGTAGCAGTATGTGCCCCAAGGTGTGGTGAACGAGGTCTTTTCTTGATCCTCCGGAGCCAGAAGGATTTGGTTATACCCTGAGTAACCATCCATGAAGGAGAGGGCTTCGTACCCAACTGTATTATCGACCAAGACATCGATGTGAGGAAGTGGAAAATCATCTTTCGGGCATGTCTTGTTTAAGTCCCTGAAGTCAATACAAATTCAAATTTTACCATCCTTCTTCATTACCGGGACTATGTTTGCCACCCATTGTGGGTACAGCACAACTCTAATGAACCTGGCCTTATGCAATTTATCGACTTCTTCCTTAATCCTCAAGGCCATTTGTGGGTGGAATCTCCTTGCTTTCTGTTTAACGGGCGTTGCCCCTGGTTTGAGAATCAGCATGTGTTCGACCAAGGCGGGGTCAAGGCCCGGCATGTCTTCGTAGGACTAGGCGAAAGAATCGCTGTACTCCCTCAAGACTTTGACAAGTTCTTCTTCGACTTGAGGAGGGAGATTGACAGAAATAAGTATGGTCCTGGGGTCCTCTTCTGTTCCGAGGTTAATTTCCTTAGTGGATTCATCCACTGCTACGGAAGGCTCGTCGAACTTCTTCAAGCCTTGGGCATATAGGTCGGCAATGTCATCCATTTCATCTTCCTCATCATCAGCTGGGTCTTTCTCATTCACAATTTCATATACTCCTAATCCATCATTGCTCCATATCTCCTCAATTCCCTCATCATCTTCTAGGACAATCGCGGTCTCCACAAATTCCGGACACTTCAACAAAGCATGACATCTCCCAGCCAAATCTTGTAGGAACCTATCGGGGACGGTTTTGGGAGGGCGCGTTACGGCGGGTGCCGCAGACATGGATGGGCTGATAAAACTCGAACTAGACTCTACCCTGACTGACTCAACCATCCTAGAAGACTCTGTACATTGTACATCTAATCTAGGGGAGAAGAAATCTACCGGAAAAGAAACAGGGGTCTCGTGCCCCTGGGAATATGGGTAGAACATAGCGTAATCTTCCATGGAGACCTCCGTTTTGAAATTGGCATTTTTTTTTGAAGGCCGGAGGTGATCACGCAGCAGGAGGGAGAAGACGGAGGAGGAGGAAGCTGCATGGGGAACAATTCTGGGAAGATGCAGTCAAAGAAAGGATCAGAAGACTTAAACCACATTTCATGGAGCTGAGCTCCTGGGGGAGGAGGAGTGAATAGGGTTGACAGATCAATGGGCGGGCAGCGCCCGCAAGCACATGGAACGAATAGAATTTCGGGTCTCTCCACAAAACACGGGTCGACCAGGAGTGGAGGGGAACGGGGAACAGAATCCAACCGTTGAAACCAGGAAGCGAGACGGGACGGGGACATAGAATAAGTAGTGGCGGAGCTTCCCATCTTTCGTGGCCCCTGGCGGGCCAATGGCATCGGAGGGCGCTTTACCAGCTGCGTCTCCTTCTTCTTTGGGTCACCCTCTTTTTCATAAAACATCCTTGTAAAGCAATCAGAAAGGTCTTCCAAGTCACCGGCTAGCCCTTGCGGTGATGGGGGCGAATCGGCAACAGCACAAGCTTCGTCTATCTTTTCTTCAAGGCTGGATGGCGAGGTCTTCAAGGTGCCGGGCTGCAACGGACCCTTCACAAAATGTTGCTAGTAATCCCAGGTCAACGGCCCAGAGTCCCCAAGCATCGACATGGAGGATTCATGGTAACCGAGGCCCCGGCGGCCCATCTTCCTTCCCTTGGGAACGGGGTTGGTTCGGCCCTACAATTGTGCGCCGAGTCCTCGGCCTGGCTGATAGCCCAATTTTAGAATTAGGTGCCACCCTTTGGAGTCTCTCATTTTGGGCTTGACCTTCACATTGATTGGTGCAGTGGTGGGCTTGCGTGATGCATATGCCCACGAATAGTTTAAGTCCATGACAGATAGAACAGGCCTGTTACTCGGCCACAGTGTGGGCAGAATCTTGGCCGCTATGGCGTCAACGTTTTGAACTGTGGAAACACTTTTCACCTTGACCACTCGCCCTTGGAATGGGAACTTCAGACACTGGTGGGCTGTCGAGGGGACGGCGTTCAAACTATTCAACCATGGATGACCTAGAATGGCTTTGAACATTGGGTCTATGTCCAACACAAAAAATTCTACATCCATCACTAAGGGCCCTAGCTCGGCCTGCACAGTTACCACCCTGTGACAAGCACGTCTAGAGTTATCATATGCGGCTATCATAGTTGGTGTCGGCTTGAGCATGTCCTCTGATATATTACAAGCACGAAGGGTACTCAATGGGCAGACATTTATTGACGCCCCTGTGTCCACAAGGGCAGATTCTACGGCTATTTTGTTTAGAGAGATGGTGATACATAACGGCATCTGCCGTGCCTCAGGAGGTGCTAGCTCTGACTCGGCAAATGCAATAGAGGGCCCCTTTGTGATTGTGGCCAAGACGGAGGGTAGGCTATCCACTACCACATCTTCACTCACCATAACTTTCTACAGGAAGGTCTTCAGGGCATCTTGATGGAGTGGCGACCTCTTGATAACTCTAACACTGAGATTTTGGCCGGCATCCGATCTAAGTGCTGCAATAAGTCATATCTTGTGCCTGGCACAGGGTCCATCTCTTCTAGCTCAACTGTAGGGGAGGAAACTGTAGGATTCGGTTCTTTGGAAGGGACGCCCGCTCCGAAGGGCGCATTGTGATGCTGGCACGGCCTGGACTGGACCCCCGCTTGGCCTGGTGGGGTAGGTGAATGGCATGGAAACGGAGGTGAGGATGACTGTAGTGGGTTTAGTAGGCCCTGGTGGAGGGGAAATGGGTGAAGGGTTAAGCTTAGGGGAAATGATGGGAGGTATGGCGGGTGGTGGTGAAAGGACGGACGGAGCAGAGGGGAATGTAGCGGGCCTAAGAGGCGACGCGGAGGAAGTGACGAGTGGTGTGGCAGCCGGAACGGCGGGTCTAAGAATGGAGGGGATGGCAGGCGTGGGAGAGTAGTGGTGGTGTAAGGCCAAGAGATGGGCGGGGGTCTCATCATCAAATGTCCACCCAGCGTTGGGGACTGGGCGCTGGACCATATTCACTTGTGCTGGGGCCGGTGCCGGCGGCGGCTGTTGTTGCTGAGGAGCGGGCTGATGTACTGGCATGGGATTTTGATGGATCCCGAGGTCTTGCTGCTGCGGTTGAGGTTGCTGTTGCTGCTGGGATTGTTGCTGCTGCTGTTGCTGGGGCGCCGCCTGCTACGGCCTGGCCTGTCTCTGCCTCTGCTTGATATCCTCAATCAGCTGGTGCATCTGGGCCCAATCAATCCTTTGGCCCTCATGCAAATCATACACCAGGTCTCTGAACTGGTAGCATCGCTCTATCGTGTGCCCGGGTTGCCGATGGAATATACAATATCGGGATTGGTCGGCAGCCGGATTCCAGTTCGGGCGTTCAGGAGGCAACTGAAGGTCACCAGTATACATTAGAGCAGAGAAGATATCTGGCAAGGTCTCCGGAAGAGGAGGGTAATGAGCCCTTTTTAGAGCTGGTCGTGTAGAGCCATAGGCGGTGGGTGGAGGAACATTATTGTACTGCGGGGGCCACTAAGGCTGTTGGGGTGGCAGAGGTGCTTGTTGAGGGTATTGCGGGACTTGGAAGGTGGGCTGGGGAACTTGCGGAGCGGCATACTGGGGGTTGCGCTGAGGCGGTGGGAAGCGGGGTGGCGCGGCTTGTTGGGGGAATTGAACGGCCTGGACTTGCTCATTAATTTATACTCCCTCAGTGACGGGGCCTTGGGTTCTTTTGGTGGCTTTGGGCTTCTGGGCCTCGAATAAAGAATGGATGGGGGAGTCCTTGAATTGGGTTTGAATAAACCTAGCTCTGCTGTATAGCTGGTGCATGTTTGCGATATCATTCATTGCCAGAATATTTCTGAAAGTTGGTGTAGCATTGGAAATTAACAGCTTCACTTTTTCCTCTTCCGGGATCTGCCCGGGCACACGTGAGGCCATCTGCCTCCAGCAATCTGCATAGGTTGCGAAGTCTTCTTCCGGCTTCATCTTTTCCGCCACTAGGTCAGTGAAAGAGTATTCGGGTCCAACCCGATCTTGAAATCTCTGTATAAACCTCTCCTTGACTGTCTTGAAATTCTCGGCCTCCTCCATTGGCAAGGTGTAGAACCATTCCAGAGCGATCCCTTCCAGAGACCGACGAAACAAATAGGCCATCAAACGATCGTCTTGCTGGAACTGTGCCGATTCGTATAAGAACTCCCAGACATGGATGAACGAGTTGCCATTCCCATCGTACTTACGGTACATGGGGAGCTCCGACTAGGAGGGAAAATGAATGTCCCTGAAGTTAGGGATAGGGACATCGGCAAGAGATTGCGGGCCGACCCGCTTGTGGAGGAGATCAATTTGTTGCTGCATAGCAGCCCATTTGTCGAGAATTTCCCGTTCCCGGGAAGGAGGAGAAGGAGCAAGAGGAGCAGTACCTGGATAGGCGGCCAAAGGATAAGCTGACGAAGGAGGCGGCCCGTAAGAGGGATAATGGGCTGAGGAAGGGCCCATATCCGTATGAGCCAACTGGGCCGCCCCTGACTGTAACCTAGCGAAGTCCGCCGGGGCTATGAGGGCCTGAGGTGATGGAGAAATTGTAGGGTACGGCTCGAGATAGGGAATAGAGGGGATCGGGGATTTTCCTTTATCAAGTTGTTGATGGACCGATGTGGAAGCCTGGCCCATTTCTATATTGGGATAGCGAAGGGTCTGAGGGCGGACAGGAGTAAGGTCAATGGGAGCCACAGAGGTGGTCCCGACCACAGGAGATGAAGTGGCAACACTGGCTGTGGCATGAGCCGGAATTGAGGCCGGGGCATCGCCCCCTTGCAGAGCTTGTCTGATGAGATGGAGTTGGGTGGGGTCCAACTGGGCCATCATATCGAGGATCATACTGGCTGAATTTTGATTGGGCGGGTTTGAAAAAGAGGGTCGGGGACCCTCGCCAAGAGTGGTCGGGAGTGAAGGGGCCGTCCCCTCTCCTCCCTGCAAATGGGTGACCCTAGGTGGGTCCTCAAGGAGACCACGAGGAAGGGAGTCCTCGTGGGCCGAAGAGAAGTCGTACGACGACATGGAAGAAGAAGAATCGAACAAGGGGTTGGAGTAGGAATGGAAATAAGAGTCAACCCTAGGAGGTGATCGTGGGGGCAGAAGGCAACCCCACATACACCAAGACACCTACGACTAGAACAAGCAACACTAATCAATCCGATCTACCAGGCAAGTAATAAGCATACAATGGAGCGAGATGAGAGCAGAATCACTCAGTAATACAATCAAGTTCTTAAAATGATGCTCGTCAGTTCCTTATATCTTTGGGTTTGAGCTTTAGTGGATTAATGAAAATACAAATTCTCTCGACCACTAGGTGCCTGATTGGGATGAGGAATGAGGAACTATGTGACTCTATCAGGACTTCTCACTCGCGGATGCAACCCTAGCCTAGGGTGGATACGGTACAACCTGCCCGGCGTCCGTGTGGGAATCCACGGCTCACGGGGGCTTACGGAGGTCCTCAGCAAGGTCCCTAGTCGGCTCCAAGGAATATGGAGACGAGAGGAAACCCTACCTCGGTAGGAATGCAACTAATATGGGAAGATGTCGATGCTCCTATGCGCACCGGAGTGCATGCACAAACTAGCCTAGCAGCTATCAATCAATGAGCAAGTATACACATGAGTAATAAAGAGCATGGTGATGCAGTGATAATAAGAGAGCAGGGGGGAGTCAATGAACAGCACCAGGAGCAATATATATCATGCGAAAACTAACCAAGATGAAATAAATGCACTGTGACAGGAGATGTGCGGTCCTCCTCTGACCGCTCTAAGTACACAGACGGTTAATATCCAGCCGTAGTTGACGGGAAGAAAGCAAGGGAAATACCAGACAGACGGCCGATAGTCAACCGCTTACGTACTTGAACCGCCACGTCACAGCCGCGTATCTGCCACCCAGAAAAGTAAAGCGTACCTGTGCCTGGGAGCCGGACGGCTATGTGAAAGCCGCTCAAACAGATGGACGGCGTCCAGGGCGCCGTCTGTGACAAGAAAGGTCGGGGTAGCTGACTCTGATGGCAGCGGATGGACGGTGGGGTATCGACCGTGCGTGTGGGTAGGCGGCTCTGGATGAACCGTGTATACGCCAGAGGACAGAAACCGCATCCAACCTGTAAATCACTCCAAGAAGAAAACCTGGACAACAACTAAGAAGGGTCAGCAACTCAAAAGCACGATGGGCATTAGGTGTCCCACCGTGATCGCCACAAAAGGGATGTAGACATATATTTTCCTTCTATCTCCCTTCACTAAGGGTCAAAGTGCAGCAAGTGCGTGGAACAACGTGAGATGGGCAAACCACGAGAGTGAGAGGAAGAAGAGAAGACAGGGAACAACGAAGAGTACCGTGATCGCCACCAAGATGCCGTACGTGATAGACACGCCGTACCTTGGAAAGTGGGGAGACACTCGCCTTAGTGCAGCGCTGAGGGATAAACGGTTCCCTTAGGACCGCCTGACGTTGAGCGGTCTTACGATAGACCGCCCTGGGACGCTACGGAGGACGCGGGAGGAACTGCTGTAGTGGGATGGACGGCACTATGGGGACCGCGCTCCGAGGAAGAATGGCCGTTGATGCACCGCACGTACCGTTGAACGGCCAGAGAGTAGCCGCTCAATACCTTCACGCAGCAAGTTGAAAAGGGTTCGACCTCCACCCTCTCCGGCCGGCCAGAGGGGATGGGCCTCGTGCTGACGAAGTGCTGACCTGCAAAACAATGTGAAGACACAGAAGAAACACCCAGATTAGAACTAAATAACGTAGTATGCGTTCAGACGAGAAGAATTAAGCATAAACAAATGAAAAGGGGAATACCTGGGGGGTTTTAAACCCCTAGGGTGACAAAAAACTGGGTGGTTGTGTGCATGATAATGAGAAGGAGATGGTACGTGGGGAAGAAACGATGCATGCAATGAAAGAAGGCGGCGAAAGCTACGGAACGAAAGAACTACGAAAACTGGGCTACTCCCTGAACCGGAGGCTCGTGCGGACGTAGAGAGCCTCCCTCCTTGGTGCTAGGTCGCTCAAAAATGCGGCAAGGCTTCACCGTCGACCAAAATCTCCCCCCCTTTCGACGTCCGGCCATAGGGTCTATTTATAGAGCCAAGAAGGCCAACCTCGAAATTGGGGTTTTTAGATATTTTTAGGTCGAGATTATAAAAGATAAATCATAGATATTATCATGATCTCTTATCCAGTCGAAACGACATCACAAATGGCTGATTATCCACGGAGAAATCGTTAAAACAAATCAGGGATAAAACCATGCATAAAAGGATAAAAATCTGTTAAAAACCCTCCATCGAAGGGATGAACGGTCTAACGATAGACCGCGCACAACTTGAACGGTTATGTTCAGACCGTTCAACCTGTCGGTGGAAATGGAATTAAATCAGATAATTAGCCCAATTATCGCTCGAACAGACCGAAACGTCCGCCGTTGGACCCTGAACATATGAACGGTTGTATTGAGACCGTTTTAGTTTAGGGCGGCACTAAACCGACCGTTTCACCCTGTCGGTGATAATTCGAATCATTTGGATAATTATCTGAGAAAATGGGTGCGCGTAGGACTCTGAGATATAGGCGGTTGGAATAGGCCCGTCCATGAGCTTGAACGGTCCTAATCACACCGCACAAAAGCCTGTCGCTGATTATTCAGAAAATCCTCAGAAATTAGCCAAAATGTATGAACGGTCAATATGCAACCGCCCATCGGCTGAACGGCTGGGGTTAAGCCATTCATGCCCTTAGGCACTTGATTCTCGTAAAATACGTTCAATTGACCAAAGCCAAGGCCCATTAAGCCCTAAATCACCACAGATTACACCAAGGAGGGAGACGACCCATAAAATGAGCCCAAGACATGCCACAAAAAATGGCCCAATGAACGATGAACAACTCGAGGTATCAACTAATGGGAGTAAGAGAAACGGCTCGAATTATCAGTATAAAACGGTTGTCAACAGTATGGTCATTTTGAATTTGTCGTTATGCCTTTTGGTCTAACGAATGCACCAGCAGCTTTCATACAGTTGATGAACAATGTATTTCGGCCCTATCTTGATCAATGGGTCGTGGTGTTCATTGATGACATCCTGATCTATTCCAAGAATGAAGAGGAGCATGTTGAGCATCTGAGGATGGCATTACAACTATTGAGAGATCATCAGCTATATGCCCAGTTCAGTAAGTGTGTGTTCTGGCTGCAAGAGGTGTCCTTTCTCGGACATATCATCACAAAGGAAGCAATTTCTGTTGATCCTTCTAAGGTAGAGGCAGTGAAGAATTGGGATCAGCCTACTAGTGTGACTGAAGTGAGAAGTTTCCTAGGCCTGGCAGGCTACTATCGAAGATTTATTCAAGATTTCTCCAAGATTGCGTTACCTCTCACCCGATTAACCCGTAAGGAGAACAAATTTGATTGGTCAGAAGATTGCCAGCGAAGCTTTCAGACTTTGAAGGAATGTTTAACTACTGCATCTGTATTGGCTTTACCTTCTGGTGAAGGAGGTTTTGTCGTATACACTGATGCTTCAGGTATCGGTTTAGGCTGTGTACTCATGCAACACGGGAAAGTGATTGCCTATTCTTCTAGGCAGTTGAAGAAGCATGAAGAGAATTATCCTGTTCATGATTTGGAACTTGCAGTAGTCGTGTTTGCTTTGAAGATATGGAGACATTACATGTATGGAGAAACATTCACAGTGTTTTCAGATTATAAGAGTCTGAAATATTTATTTTCTCAGAAGGAACTCAATATGAGGCAAAGAAGATGGTTGGAGTACTTGAAGGACTTCGACTTCTCGATTGAGTATCATCCTGGAAAAGGTAATGTTGTGGCAGATGCATTAAGCCGGAAGCCTGTAGCTAGATTGTCAAGTCTCATGTTACAAGAGTGGAAGCTACTGGAACAATTAGCTAGTCTGGATCTGAATATTGACAATGATCGGGTTATGATTGCACAGATTCAACTTAAGCCCGAATTATTGATGGAAATCAAATCTTTGAAAGATAATGATCCCGAGCTAGTAGAGATCAAGGGAAGCTTGAGCAGCAGACCTGACTTCACGATGGCTGACGATGGAAGATTGTTATTCCAGGGTAGAACTTGTGTACCTGATGAAGCTGAGTTAAAGAACAAGATTCTTGAGGAAGCACATAGATCCAAATACAACATTCATCTTGGAGGCACTAAAATGTTCAAGGATTTGAAGAGATCCTTTTGGTGGCCGAATATGAAAAGGGAAGTTGCAGACTTTGTGAGTAGATGCTTGGTTTGTCAGCAAGTCAAGGCTGAACATTTCAGACCGGCAGGAAAGTTGAAACCACTCGACATACCCCAATGGAAGTGGGAAATCATTGGCATGGACTTTATTATGGGTCTACCTAGGACTCGTGGTGGATTGGATGCAATGTGGGTGATTGTCGATCGATTGACAAAGTCAGCTCATTTCTTACCCATTAAGTCCAAATGGACAGTTGATGTATTGGCTGCTTTGTATTTGAAGGAAGTGGTAAGGCTCCATGGTATACCAGTCAGCATTGTGTCTGATAGAGATCCCAGATTTACTTCACATTTCTGAAAGGGACTACAAGCGTCTTTGGGTACTCGTCTGAATTTCAGTACTGCCTTTCATCCACAGACAGATGGACAGACTGAAAGAACCAACCAGATAGTGGAAGATATGCTTAGAGCCTGCATGATCGATTTTGGAGGCAGTTTGAGTGACCATTTGGCTTTGATTGAATTCGCTTACAACAACAGTTATCAATCCAGCATTCAAATGGCACCTTTTGAAGCATTGTATGGAAGAAGTTATCGTTCCCCATTGTGTTGGGACGAGGTAGGTGAGAAGCAATGGCTTGGACCGGATCTTATTTCAGAATCATCACAGAACATCCGTATTATCCGAGACCGGTTACAAGTGGCTCAATCAAGATAGAAGAGTTATGCCGACATAAGGAGAAGAGCATTAGAATTTCAAGTTGGCGAGCATGTATTTCTGAAAGTCTCTCCTACAAGAGGGATTCGAAGATTTGGCATTCATGGCAAGCTGAGTCCGAGATATATTGGTCCGTTCGAGATCCTGGATAGAGTGGGAGAGGTTGCTTACAGATTGGCATTACCGCCTCAATTGTCAGGCGTACACAATGTTTTCCACGTGTCTATGTTGCGGAAATATGTGTACGACCCCACTCACATCATTCAGCATGTGGATTTCGAATTGAAGGAAGATTTGACCTATGAAGAAAGACCTATCAAGATTCTGGATCGGAAGCAACAGCAACTCTGGAATCGTTCCATGCCTATGGTCAAAATTCAGTGGAGTTGGCGTGGAGCTGAGGAAGCTACTTGGGAGTCTGAAGATACTATGCGGAAGCGGTATCCCGACTTATTCTAGGTGAGCTAATCTTTCCCTATCTCTGTATTAACGTACAGTGAATTTGGAGGACCAAATTCTTTAAGTGGGGGAAGGTGTAATACCCCAAATTCTTTTAGAAATTTAATTAGAAATTTATTTGAATTTAATTAGAATTTATTTGAATTAATGGGAATTAATTCAAAATTAATTAGATTAATTCTTTAATAAATAGAATAAGTCACATTTCGACTATTTTATAAACATCCATAAAAATCATATTCTTGTAGAATCAGTTGCGTTTAACAATTTTATCTTCTATGACTAAGCCTAATAAAATCATTAACTAGACCGAATCAGTGGGATTAGTCAAATTTTCACACTTACCTAACCAAATTCGTACTCAATCGTAACCACCACCGTAAAACATCAAATTCGAGCTCATTTCTCAACCAAATGAGGTGATTCCAGGGGCAAATGAAAGGTATTAAAGAGAGGATCATTTCCCCTCGCATAATGCCACGAAATGTTGAACTTATGGGGAGCATTTGGTCGCGCATGGGCTAGGTCAACTTTGGCGGCGGTGGTTTGAACATGCCATTTCAATGGTCGATTTCTTCCTTCCTGGAAGGATCCAGAACATGTATAAGCTATTAAAAGAAAGCCCTATGTGTCTATTTTCGTTTGGGAGCAGTGGTGTTCGCAGAGGATTCCGATCTAGAGAGATCTCTCACGTTTATTGGAGGAGTGTCTGAGTTCGTGGGTTTTTCTTTGGCCCTCTTTGTTCCTTCGATTAAGGTAGGTACCCTTGACCAAAATCTACACATGAGTATACCATTTTGATCCTCTCGGAGAGCTCTTTCCATTGGTAGTAAAAGCCCCAAATTCTATTAGGTGTGGAGGGAGATCTCATGGAAATAGTGAAGGGCTGTCAAACGGGCGTTCTTAGTTCTAACTTCCTAATCTCTCTTCGATTCAGGTAGATGATAACAGACCCAACTCTAATTAATGTACATGGTTGTAATCATCAGTATATTAGCTATCTTTTGACGTAGAAAGCCCCAATTTTTATAGACCATGCTTAGAGTATTTCGTGTTTGATTAGAAGCATGCTAAAACTAGATTTTTTAAGTGTTCTTCCTAGATAGGTTGTGATTTCGATTGATTTTTCGGTGAATTTCGTGCTCCAAACTCTTGTATTATGACCCTAATATGTTCGTCAAGAACCCAGGAGCATGGGGTTAAGATCTCAGTCCAATTAGACCTCAATTGGGTGAGATTAGTTGGTTTCCGGAAGTCACGTTCGGTTCTGTGAACGCAGGGGTCGACCCATGGGGTCGACCCATCCTCAAGCAGAACATGTCTGCCCGAGGGTCGACCCATGGGGTCGACCCATACAGCAGCGCGCTGGGGTCGACCCGTGGGGTCGACCCAAACGGCAGAATGTGCGGGGGTCGACCCATTCAGCAGACAGCAGTCGTTCTTGCAGGGGTCGACCCTAGGGGTCGACCCACACACAGACAGATCCCTGGTTTTTCCAGGGGTCGACCCAAGGGGTCGACCCATATGCTGGCAGACCCGATAAGCGTGTTTTCGACCCGAGGATCGATCCGGACCGTGAGGGGATCGACCCATTCAACCTAGTCCAATTGAAAACCATATTTTGAGGAACCAGTGACCCATACTTGCAACCCTATGATCTCAAATTTAGCCCGGTGTTCCTCAATCTAAAGTTGAAGAAATGGTCCAAGTGTATAAACCATTCCGATTACTATCTCCACTTCAACACATACAATGGTTATTTAGAAACCCATATAATGAAATGGTAAATTGAAAGTAAATTGCTGTCTTGTATTACTCTCTATTGTCATTATTGGCTTGTTCTAGTATCTTGAGTTACCATCTTGTAATTAACTTATCTCTTGAATTGAGATTTATAATAATTCACGAATCAAGGTATTTTTAAATGGCTATTAGGAAATCAATTAAAAGCACTTATACCCCGGTAGAATAGACTAATAGCACACTAACAATCTATATGGCATTACGGCCATTAAACCTAAATTGTTGTCCCTTAGTGCGATTCTACCCGGACACTCTATCCGGCAAGTTAGAATCTGCCATTTTGAGACCCGTATGACCCGGCTACGACCTGGAAAATGTGACCAAATCGCTGAGTTATAAGTCACGGATCGACTTGGGCTAATCAGCATATGAGTAGCTCATTGTAGCAACCCTGATAAAATATTAATAACAATAAAGATTCTAAAATAAATCAAATAAATAGATAAATAAAATAATATAAAATAACGCCTCGGATAAAGGCGCTATTCAAATTAGAAATGCCTCTAGATAAGGCGTTATTCAATAAGTGATGCCCTGACCACACGGCGTCAAATTCTAACGTCAAAAACGGTAAGGCCAAGAAACGCCCCTATCTTGGGCGTGTTTTAAACAAAGGAACGCCCTAACGAAAGGCGCTTCTTAAGAAACGACCTGAACCAGGTCGTCAATTCAAGAATCGACGCCCTGACCAAAGTCGTTAATTCCATTCGTGAACCGTTCGAACCCAGAGCTTATCCAGGGAAGGATCATGTTGATCTAGTAAGTATCTATTAGGGTAAGGACTCTATATTGGAAGCATTACTTCCACTAGAACACTAACTCCAATAGGATTTCCCAAAATCCTATAAAGACTCTTGACAGCCGAACCCTAAACCTATTTGACCAATCGAACTTCACAGGTACGTGAATAACATCAAGTTCTTCGATTTTTCTTCTTTCTTTCATTATGAACGTAGTATGTGAAGAACTAATGTTCTTCATCTATATCTCTTCTACAGGTTAAGGAGCCCTGTCTTCCTAGGAGAACCAGTAAGTTATTCTCCTCCTTTATCTTCTGTTAAGTTATTAGGAAGCATAATACCTTTGTATTCTATCCTCTGTAGGTCGTCCATCTTCGTCTAGGTTGCTGTGACTTTGCTGCTACAGAAACTTCAGAACATTTAACAGGGCAACATCTTCTTCTAGTTAAAATCCCTCACGTTCATCTTCAATCGACTATCTTAAGGTAGGTTTTCTCAAGTTATGGTAGCCCAAACAAAATTAATGCAAGATATACATATATATAAGCATGACATGCATTTGGTTTATTATAGTTTTAATACGTTTCTACAATATTTTGAAAGAGACGCCCCTGTCAAGGGCGCTAATTTACAAGACACGACCCTGCCCAGGTCGTCAATTTCATATTTGACGCCCTGTACACAGGCGTTAATTTCATGTAAATGTTAATCACCAATCTTAAGAACTGATTATTCATGAAATTACATGAAATCAGTAATTGTTAACGGTTAAAAGTCAATAAACATGAAACATCAAATCTAATATACTGCATCTGAATTCCTGCCAATTTTCCTGTCATGACTATATGATTGTTATCCTTGATTATCGTGCAAATTTTGCTGATCCTGTAAATTCCTGGTATTTCTTGAATTCACGACCTAGACTAGGTCATTTTCCATGTGTTAACGCCCCATCACAGGGCGTGAATTGAAAATAAACGCCCCTTACTAGGGCGCGTTTCTGTTAAAATCCCGAACAATATATTCTGTAAAAATAAGAATTTAATGATTAACGCCCCTGTCAAGGGCGCATTTTTGATAATTTCTGAAAATAAATATGTTCTGTAAAATATTGTAAATAAAAAGACGCCTGCTACTGTAGTCATCTCATTGCAAAGAAACGCCCCTGTCCAGGGCGCGTTTTAGATAAATTTCTGAATTATTGAAAATTCTGCCAAAATGGAAACATATGTAAACGCCCTTCTGTTAGGCGTTAATTACTTGATAAACGACTCTGATTAAGTCGTTACTTTACTGTAAAACTGATTTTCCACTGTTTCTGTTAACCGATGGTTTCATATGTTATATAATATATATATCGGCACTATTCTCCACTCCGTGAGTATAGTCCCACGTTTCACGATTGTTTTATCGATCACACTCAATTCTCATTGACATACAAGCTCTCCATTGGACATTTCGTTCCTTTGGACTAGCGAGTTAGTCATAGAGACCTCCGTAAGACTCCTCGTAGCCTTGGATTCCCTCAAGGCCGACTGAGCTGGTTGTACCCTAAAAACCGATTACACCATTGATGCCATGTCACTCTAAAGAAACATGGTATACCGGCCCTTATGATTATACAAAGAATATATCATAAGAAATTCTTAATGGGATGATGATATCATGCCATATCATGTCATTCTTGTAAACCTCAATTCTATGATAAGAATGAGGGTATCTTACCTTTGATATACTGTTCATGTGGACCTCAATTCTATATATAGAATGTCCATATCGATTTGTCATGGTACCTAAGTTAAGGGAACATAATTCCACCTAGTTTCATCGATAATCGTGATTATACCGTTATTATCGCCAATCTATGTCCTTTGTCATATTTTGGACTCTATTCTATCAAAGTTGTCGTACGTGTCTACAAGCTTGATTATTGAAATTCTATGTTGGCTATAAACAAGAGTGGATGTCAAAACACCTGATAAATGCCTGCGCATATAGGGCCCGATCTGGTCCTGGGAGGAGCACCCGAAAGTACTTGTGCCCATGGGAGTTAAAATGATAAGGTATCTGGCATTATACCGAGTACTTGACTTGCTTGATTGGACATTCCACACACATCTTGTACTTGAATCGTACTTAACTTGACATGAAATGCGTGGCCCGAAAAAGGGTAATTTACTTGCTTGATACATGATAGCCAAAATTCTTGACATGACTTGTTAAATGTACTTGCTTGAATATCTTGAGTATCTTGTTGAAAGTTCATGATTAGTTCATCTTATTCCTTGATATTACATTCTCTCTATCTTGTCGTTTTATGCGAGCATGCATAGCTTTATTGCATTCATGAAAAATGTAATCACTTAAACCCCTTGCTAGTACTTGAGATATAATTTCCTACTGAGCGTTCGCTCATTCCGTTTGTCCCTTTTTACTTTTCAGGTAAGTCCGACGACGATGGAAGTCAATCGGATGGGAATGGTCAAGAGTGAAAGTGATAGAGCTGCTCAAGTGTCATCTAGTCTTTTCCTATTTTCTTGAGTCGACTATGTACTTTTCTTTTTATTAAACAGAGTATTGGATTTGTAATAGTCTATTATGAAATAAAGGATTGGGTTATCTTGCTATTTTACGCATCTTTATCTTTGTGTCGAATACACGACCACTCTGATTGACATGATTGATATAAACTCGTCACGCGTCTCCGGGTATCTTCCGCGCTCGGGGCGTGACAGTTTTTGTGGTATCAGAGCCTAAGGTATTCAATTCCTAGGAAAAACCCAAGTCCAAGGATAAGTTGAACGTTTAACCAAGTGAGATTGGGTAGAACCAAGGGTTAAGAGTCAATGAGTCTTTTAATAAGATCACAGTGATATAATACTAACGTAGCTATTGTAATTATAGGATAATGGCTGCCGAACGTGCTCAATGGCGCAACATGCAGCGTACCCTTCAAGGGATGACTCAAGTGCTACAACAGGTAGCATAGGGTGATGCTCCACGAGCTGGAAGCTTACACCAAGCATTTAAGAGCATGAATCCCCCGAAGTTTATGGGATCGACCGATCCGGACGATGCCGAGCATTGGGTTCGGGAGACTGAACGTATATTCCGTGTTATGCAATGCACGGATCAGGACAAAGTCTTAATAGCTACTTTCCAGTTAGAAAAGGGTGCTAGATGCTGGTGGGAGTCTATTGAAGCAACTATCGATCCTACTCAAGTAACATGGGAAGAATTTGTGGAATACTTCAACGCTAAATATTTCTCGGACCGAGTCCAAGAAAAGAAGGCTGCAGAATTCGCTGCATTAAAGCAACGATCTTTATCATTAGCAGATTATGAAGCTCAGTTCTCCAGGTTGTCTAGATATGCTAAGCATCTTATTAGCACGGAGAAGATGAAAGCCCGTAGATTTCTTAATGGGCTTAGGCCCCACTATATTACTCAACTGGTGCCTATGGACATCCAAGTTTATTCTGAAATAGTGCGCCGAGCTCAATTACTTGAAGATGCCACGGAACTATCTGATAGGATCCGTGGAAAAGACAAGAAGGAGCAAGTCACAGGTTCGGGTTCTTTTAAACCCAACTTTAAGAAGAGGCCCAATAATGGAGGTTCATCCTCTCAAGATTCTAAGTTAAAGAAATCCAAGCCCTTCTCTATCACCACTACACCTTCAAACGTAGTATGCAAGCATTGTGACAAGGCTGGTCACAAGACAGAAGAATGCTGGAGGAAGTTAGAAGCATGTCTCCGTTGTGGAAGCCGTGAGCATCGGATTCCCGAGTGTCCATTAATGAATGACCAAGCCGGTGATGGTAAACGCCCGGTGACAAGGAACGCTCGACTTCATGCAATAAAGGAGACCGAGCAAGAAGAAGGTGGACTGGTAGAAGGTACATTAACAGTTTGTTCCAAAAGTGCTTATGTCTTATTTGATACGGGTGCATCGCATTCCATTATTTCTAAGAAGTTTGCCGACCCGTTACCGTTAGAACCAGAATGGATAAAAATAGTTCTAACTACTCCTCTTGGAAGTGAAAATGATATTACTCATCACTACCAAAACTGTGAGGTAATGGTTCAAGGTAGGAATTTACCTATAGATCTCATATGCCTCGATCTAAAGGAGTATGATGTTATACTAGGAGCGGACTGGTTATCCAAATACCAGGCAACGGTTGATTACCGCAATAGTCAAATTGCTTTCAAAGATATTCCAGAATTAGTCTTTACTCGCCCCAAGAGTCGGAGCAATTCCCCTCTTATTTCAGCCCTCCGAGCTAGCAAGCTCGTCACGAAGGGATGTGTAGCTTTCCTTGCATTTGTCACAGTTAAGGAAACAAAGGACACTAAGCTAGAAGACATTCCAGTAGTACAAGAATTCCCGGACGTGTTTCCGGAAGAGTTGCCGGGATTACCCCCTCAAAGGGATGTGGCCTTCACCATCGACTTAGTCCCTGGTGCTGGTCCGGTTTCAAAGGCACCATATAGAATGTCCCCTGCTGAACTTAAAGAGTTGAAGGAGCAATTGATGGAATTAATTCGAAAAGGGTTTATTAGACCAAGTATTTCCCCGTGGGGAGCACCGGTATTATTTGTAAAGAAAAAGGATGGATCCATGAGACTATGCATCGACTATCGACAGTTGAATCATCTCACTATCAAGAATAAGTATCCACTGCCGAGAATCGATGAATTATTTGATCAAATTTCTGGATCCAAATATTTTTCCAAGATTGATCTCAGGTCGGGATATCATCAGTTAAGAATCAAGGATGATGACATTCATAAGACTGCATTCAGAAGCAGGTATGGCCATTACGAATTTGTTGTTATGCCTTTTGGACTAACAAATGCCCCTGCTGCCTTTATGCAGTTAATGAATAGTATATGCAGGCCTTACTTGGATCAATTCATAGTAGTCTTCATTGATGATATATTGATATATTCCAAGACTAAGGAAGAACATGAATAGCATTTGAGGATTGCATTGCAAGTCTTGAGGACAAATCAATTATATGCAAAACTCAGCAAGTGCGAGTTCTGGCTTGAAGAAGTGGCTTTTCTCGGACATGTCATATCCAAGGACGGTTTATCTGTAGATCCGTCAAAAGTTGAAGCTATAAGAAACTGGGAAAAACCAACCAATGCTAGCGAGATCAGAAGTTTCTTAGGTCTTGCAGGCTATTATCGGCGATTCATCAAAGATTTCTCTAGGATCGCCGTACCACTTACAAGATTAACTCGTAAGGAGATCCGATATGAATGGAGTGAGGAATGTGAAAGAAGTTTCCAAACTCTCAAGGATCATCTCACTACAGCTCCGGTGTTAGCTCTACCAATAGAAGGAGAGAAATTCGAGGTCTACATAGATGCTTCTGGCATTGGCCTCGGATGTGTCCTAATGCAACAAGGAAAGGTCATAGCATACTCTTCACGTCAACTGAAGAAGCATGAGGAGAATTACCCCATCCATGACTTAGAACTGGCCGCTGTGGTATTTGCCCTAAAGATATGGAGACACTACTTATATGGAGTGCAGTTTACTGTATACTCCGATCACAAAAGTCTCAAATATCTATTTTCACAAAAGGAGCTAAACATGAGACAAAGACGCTGGCTAGAATATCTCAAGGACTTCGACTTCAATATACAATACCATCCCGAAAAGGGTAATTATGTTGCTGATGCCCTTAGTCGAAAGCCGAGAGTAATGATAGCCAATTGTATGATACAAGAATGGAGGTTGCTAGAACAATTCTCCGAGCTCAATATAAGCTTGGACAAGGAAGCCAAATTTGTCACCTCATCTCATGTAAGCATACAGTCAGATTTATTATCTGAGATACAAGCACTTCAAGATGATGATCCTATATTAGTGGAAATCAAAGGCAGATTAGAAGGAAAATCTGATTTTCAACTAACTTCTGATGGAAGATTATTATTCAAAGGTAGAACTTGTATACCCAACTGTCCAGAATTAAAGAAGAAGATCTTAGATGAAGCTCATAGATCAAGGTACACTATTCATCCAGGATCTACCAAAATGTATCAAGATGTGAAGAGAAACTTTTGGTGGCCAAATATGAAAAGAGAAATAGCAGATTATGTATCACGCTGTCTCACATGTCAACAAGTCAAGGCGGAACACCAAAAGCCTGTCAGTAAACTTCATCCTCTAGATATTCCTAAGTGGAAGTGGGAGGATATTGGTATGGACTTCATCATGGGTTTGTCTAAATCTAAAGGAGGACATGATAGAATCTGAGTTATCATTGACCGATTAACTAAATCGGCACATTTCTTGCCAATAAAAAGCCGATGGTCAATTGATGTACTAGCTGCACTATACATCAAGGAAATAGTCAGGTTATATGGTATACCTGTCTCGATCGTGTCTGACAGAGATCCCCGTTTCACTTCTCATTTTTGGAAGGGATTACAACATTCGTTGGGAACAAGGCTTAACTTTAGTACAGCTTTCCACCCACAAACGGATGGTCAGACTGAGAGAACTAATCAAGTTGTTGAAGATATGCTTAGAGCATGCATCATTGACTTTGGAGGAAACTGGCATGACCACTTGCCTCTAGTGGAATTTGCATATAACAACAGCTACCAAGCTAGTATCCAAATGGCACCTTTCGAAGCTTTATATGGAAGGAGTTGCCGATCACCCTTATGCTGGAACGAAGTTGGAGAGAAACAACTGTTAGGTCCAGACATGGTAAGGGATACAACTGAGAAGATACAAGTAATCAAAGAAAGATTGCAAGTTGCTCAGACCAGACAAAAGGTTTATGCTGATACAAGGAGAAGAGATCTTGAATTCCAGGTTGGAGATCATGTATTTCTTAAAATATCACCTGGACGTGGCATACGAAGATTTGGTGTTAAGGGCAAGCTTACGCCAAGATTCATCGGACCTTTTGAGATACTCGAAAGAGTTGGCGAGGTTGCTTATCGTATCGCATTGCCTCCTCAATTGTCCGAGGTACATAATGTATTTCATATATCTATGTTGAAGAAGTATGTGCACGATCCATCGCATATTATTGAATATGGAGATCTGGTGATCCAGAAAGATCTCACATATGAACAGAAGCCTATGAAGATCTTAGATCGTGAAATACGAGCTCTAAGGAATAAAGTTATTCCCATGCTCAAGGTGCAATGGAACAAGAATTCTGAACATGAAGCAACATGGGAGACCGAGGAATCTATGAAGAAACGATTTCCCGAGTTATTCTAAGAGGTATATGATCTACACTCTCCACGTATATACATATTATGCAATTAAATTTGGGGACCAAATTCTTTTAAGTGGGGGAGGGTGTAGCAACCCTGATAAAATATTAATAACAATAAAGATTTTAAAATAAATTAAATAAATAGATAAATAAAATAATATAAAATAACGCCTCGGATAAAGGCGCTATTCAAATTAGAAACGCCTCTAGATAAGACGTTATTCAATAAGTGACGCCCTGACCACACGGCGTCAAATTCCAACGTCAAAAATGGTAAGGCCAAGAAACGCCCCTATCTTGGGCGTGTTTTAAACAAAGGAACGCCCTAACGAAAGGCGCTTCTTAAGAAACGACCTGAACCAGGTCGTCAATTCAAGAATCGACGCCCTGACCAAAGTCGTTAATTCCATTCGTGAACCGTTCGAACCCAGAGCTTATCCAGGGAGGGATCATGTTGATCTAGTAAGTATCTATTAGGGTAAGGACTCTATATTGGAAGCATTACTTCCACTAGAACACTAACCCCAATAGGATTTCCCAAAATCCTATAAAGACTCTTGACAGCCGAACCCTAAACCTATTTGACCAATCGAACTTCACAGGTACGTGAATAACATCAAGTTCTTTGATTTTTCTTCTTTCTTTCATTATGAACGTAGTATGTGAAGAACTAATGTTCTTCATCTATATCTCTTCTACAGGTTAAGGAGCCCTGTCTTCCTAGGAGAACCAGTAAGTTATTCTCCTCCTTTATCTTCTGTTAAGTTATTATGAAGCATAATACCTTCATATTCTATCTTCTGTAGGTCATCCATCTTCGTCTAGGTTGCTGTGACTTTGCTGCTACAGAAGCTTCAGAACATTTAATAGGGCAGCATCTTCTTCTAGTTAAAATCCCTCACGTTCATCTTCAATCGACTATCTTAAGGTAGGTTTTCTCAAGTTATGGTAGCCCAAACAAAATTAATGCAAGATATACATATATATAAGCATGACATGCATTTGGTTTATTATAGTTTTAATACGTTTCTGTAATATTTTGAAAGAGACGTGATGGGGACATCACCTCCCATGCCCAGGTTTACTGTTCGTCTCCTCACCCCGGTTGCATCCGGCATGGTTTAGTCATTTAATTTTGAGTCCTATGTAATTTTATTTGAGTCATTTGATGTATTTTCCCTTTTATTTGAGTCATGTTCCTAGGTCTTGCATTTATTTTCCTAAGTTTGAGTGTCATTAGATTGTGTAATGTGCTATTGGGCCCAATTCTTCGGACTTGGCCCATGAGCCCCCCCTACCCCTTCGGTTATTTGTTATTGAGTCTTTTGTAAGGGACTTTTGTAGAAATGTGGGTTTCCTATATATAGGACCACATTCCCCCCATTTCAACTTAATGAATCAATCAATGAAAAAATGACATTTGAGAGTCCAAAGCTTAGTTTAGTGGAGTGATTCCAACATTCTTTGGGTGAGAAACCCTAGGGGAGAGATTCCCCACCCTTCCCTCTCTTAATCCCTCTTTTTTTACTCCACTTTCTCTCTCCTCAACACCCAATTTCGAAATTTCTTCTCTCTCCTCCCTTCCCAACCACCTCAACCCCCACCTACCATCATTAAAGCCCTCCACTTCCCCATGGCCTCCATTACTCCACCCCCTAGTCCCAAGAAGATCCCTCATCATTCCAACACCATCTTCCACATTCCAACACCACTTTCCTCATTCCAACACAATCAACCCCTTCCCCACACAACCCCACAACTTCCAAGGCCATTTCAAATTTGAAATCCACCTTTCCCTCCACTCACTTGTGCCCCCCCCCTCACTTTCTCCTCTCACCCACCTTCCCAAATTCGTAGCTCCTCCTCCCACCACCTGTTAGACCCCCTTCCAGACCCCATTCTTCCCTTCCCCCACCTTAGAACACCCCCTCCTAGACCCCCTCACAGCCCGGGCTTTCCCCACACTCATCCACCCCCATTTCCCCTCCCATATACCCCATTCCCCCCCATCATCATCAACCTACAGCTATCAACTGAAGATCTACAGCAGACCAGCAACTTGCAGCGGCCACCACGACCTCCTCCGGACGAGTTTGAAGACCCAAGAGCCATTGTCGGAAGCGTCTGCCAGTCGCCTTCGCAACCGAAGTGGTTTCGTCTTCTTCCGATCTCCGAGTCGTCCAGGAGGTCCATTCTCCCACAGCTGCGCGGTTCTGCCTCGGCTGAGGACCTGAGCCAGATTAGAAGCTCTACCACGACGAACCCCGAAGGATTCAGTCCTCAAGTTCTTCTTCAAAGTTCTTCAGAATCAAGAAGCGGAAGCCCATTCATCATCCGGGAACAGAAGTTACCAATTTTCTTCCATGGTCGCACGGCTTTGCCTTCCCCAGTCTGCATCAACACCTCCTCACTCTTCTGGCTCCACAGATCGTCTCCATTCTCTTCTGGCATCCCCGTTTCTTTTGCTGCAAAGAGGACTCACCCGCGGTTCTAACGGTGCTGACGGCATCAAATTTGGAGTTCGGGAGCGGCCAGGACAGCCTCTGCATCCTACTGTTGGTGACCTGCCCCTGCTAGTCCGAGAAACAGAGACCCTGTTCAAGCTCCTGCCCTGACCTGCAGCGACTCCAGAAGAATTTACAAAAATTCTGAGGCATTCCCCTTCCTGCTATAAAGATTTCTCCACTGGTCTCGCCATCAGCAAAATTCCTGAGCAAGATCTACAACAGCAACACCGACCCTCTATCCTGGTTCGCAGACAGCAGGCAGATTCGGCGTCCACCCTTGTTCCTCGTTCTTTGCTTTGGTTTCCCCACCCCGCTTGGCCGGCTGAAGGCCCCTCCCTGCGTGGAGGTAGTATTGATGTAATATCATTAACCCCCACCCCAAGTTCCCCCTCCTGCGAGAGGTGTAGTGGTGTAATTTGTTTGGGCAGGTCAAGCGACACCGCCGCGGCGTGTGGGGATCCACTCGCCTCCCCGCTCGCCCTCGTCTCCGACCGGGACCGGTTTCTTCAAACCGGTCGAGTAAGTGCTCAAACCATCACTCCACTTAGTGCTTGTCTTTCAATATTAGTTCTAATTCCGTTGGTTATGCGAGTGAGAGCCCGATCCTCAAGCCCCATTGCCTTGAGTGATCACCGTGGGAAGAGTGCAACCGGTGCCTTCGGCACTTCGTCGGCCCCGTTGAATTGGGCTTCCAAATCCATTGGGAATCAAATCTTGGCCTTGCTGGCCCTCTACCAGCAAGGGCCCAACTCCTCAACCTCACCTTGGCATTGCCAAGTTACCCCGGGCTTGGGTGAGCGACGAGAGAGCGGCGGCCCAAATTGGCCCATTTAGATTGCGATTGTGCTTGCTTGCATTAGGTCTGAGGTCGTTTCACATCAATTGGTATCAGAGCAAGTTCTAGACTTGTCTCTACTAAGTCTTGTCCTAGGGCCATTGCATTTATCACTCGATCATCATGGCCACTTCCTACTTAGCCTACTCGTCTCGCTTGGACCCAATAGATGCCTTTGTGTTTGATGGATCCCAACCTAGTTTATATCTAGAATGGGAAAGCTCCATAGATCACCACTTTGGGAGGTTCACCTTGTCAGGGTCTATGCAAGTCAACTATGCCAAAAGTTTGCTATGGCGCCAAGCTAGGAATGAATGGCAAAACATTGTAGGCTTAAGGGAAGTTGGAAGGCAAGAGCCAATCAACTCTTGGGTTGAGATGAGAAATGAACTTAGGAAGATTTATGCCCATATGGACCCTCCTATCACCATAGAGGAAGCCCAAGCTCCCACCAATAAAGAAGAAGAGCCTCAATCTTCCCCCACCCCTCATGGTCCGGATCCTCAAAGGCCATGCACCGTCACACATGGCACCCTCACCATAGATGAGACCATACTCCAATGGCTCAAGCAATGTCCCACCCTCCCTAGCTCACCACCATTGGGATATAAATCCCAAATTGTTCCCACCCGACCTCCCCATGCCACTTATCAAAACTTCTACTCTGTGGAAGACTTGGGAGACCTTGTGGATTGCCTACATTGGCAAGCCCACTTAACCGGCCTACTAGCCATGGGACCATTGGAGCCTAGCACCGTCAACTTTGTCCACCCATCCATCGGTTCCATCACCTCCCTTTGCACAAGTGGGCATTGTACTAGTGAGATCCTCCTATTTCTCCCCTTGGAGGAAGAACCCATCCCGGTCTACTCCCCACCCCTTGAGATCCCAAGTACCTTGAACAGTCAACCCACTAGAGACCTTGGACCAACTACTTGGGAGGAGGATGACTCACCACCTTGTAAGGACCTTGGGGACATAGAGTTTCTCTCTCTAGGTAGCCCTTACCATGATCCCTTTGACCCATTCCAATGGGAGTACGGATACCCATGTGGCCCAACCACCTTATCCACCACCCACCTTCCCCTACTCCAACCCACCGTGATGGATCAAACCCACCCCTTCCTAGACTCGGGTTACACCTTGGGAGCCATGACCTTAGGCCACATATCCATAGGTAATAAGGTTGTGCCCCACCCCATGATGACCACCTTCTTAGATCCATTCGATCCTTTCCAATGGGAGTCCAAAGATTGTCCCACACCTATACACATGGAAGTCACCTTTGGGAAAAGCATGCATGTGTCTAGGTTTACCATACCCCTTGGCATGAACACTATGTCGGGTCCATTCATTCATATCACCCACATGTCAAGTAAAAAGTATGAGTGGTCCATGTTCGGATGTAATGGTCCACCTTCATTCATCATGGGTCTTAAGCATGTCAAAGGCATCTACAGATGTCCGGGTCCCCCAATATTTATCACTAATTTGCATGATAGGGCCACCTACGGGTGCCCCGGCCCACCTAGGCCCACCAAAGTCTACATGACAACATTGAATGATAAGTCCACAAATGGTTGCACCGGCCCACCAAAGTTCATCATGGTCCATCTGGCATCATGGCAGGATAGGTCCATCTATGGTTGTCCAGGTCCACCCATAACCACTAAAAGGATAGCATTCACAAAATTGCATGAAAACCTTTACAAGCACATCAGCAAAAAGAATGAGACTTATAAAAGGCTGGCCGACTCTCATCGGCATCACCAAGAATTCCAAGTGGGTGACCTTGTGATGGTAAGGATGGAGAGGCTCTCCCCAGGAGCCAACTCTAAACTGAGGCCACGTGGGGCTGGTCCCTTCCAGGTCTTGAGATGCATAGGTGCAAATGCCAACGAGTTAGATCTCCATGAGGAGTATGGAATAAGTCCCACATTCAATGTTGCCGACCTAGTGCCATATAAGGGACCCACTGTGGTACCTAGTGAGGAGATTGAGCCTACTTCTTCCCTTGAGAGAGCACCCACCCATAATGATAAACCACCAGCCAAGAGAGCCCAGCGTGAACAAATTGAACAAATTTTGGATGAACAAGTCACTACCACTCGGAGCAAGGTATATGAGCGCTGTCTCGGCAGGTGGATGGATCGGTCTCGTTCGGGAGACTTGAGGGCGGTACCACTTCTACACCCTCCAAGGAGGGAAGGACACTTACTCGACAGAGTCGAGTTCTCCGCACCCCGGGAGTATGATGGGGACATCACCTCCCATGCCCACGTTTACTGTTCGTCTCCTCACCCCGGTTGCATCCGGCATGGTTTAGTCATTTAATTTTGAGTCCTATGTAATTTTATTTGAGTCATTTGATGTATTTTCCCTTTTATTTGAGTCATGTTCCTAGGTCTTGCATTTATTTTCCTAAGTTTGAGTGTCATTAGATTGTGTAATGTGCTATTGGGCCCAATTCTTCGGACTTGGCCCATGAGCCCCCCCTACCCCTTCGGTTATTTGTTATTGAGTCTTTTGTAAGGGACTTTTGTAGAAATGTGGGTTTCCTATATATAGGACCACATTCCCCCCATTTCAACTTAATGAATCAATCAATGAAAAAATGCCATTTGAGAGTCCAAAGCTTAGTTTAGTGGAGTGATTCCAACATTCTTTGGGTGAGAAACCCTAGGGGAGAGATTCCCCACCCTTCCCTCTCTTAATCCCTCTTTTTTTACTCCACTTTCTCTCTCCTCAACACCCAATTTCGAAATTTCTTCTCTCTCCTCCCTTCCCAACCACCTCAACCCCCACCTACCATCATTAAAGCCCTCCACTTCCCCATGGCCTCCATTACTCCACCCCCTAGTCCCAAGAAGATCCCTCACCATTCCAACACCATCTTCCACATTCCAACACCACTTTCCTCATTCCAACACAATCAACCCCTTCCCCACACAACCCCACAACTTCCAAGGCCATTTCAAATTTGAAATCCACCCTTCCCTCCACTCACTTGTGCCCCCCCCTCACTTTCTCCTCTCACCCACCTTCCCAAATTCGTAGCTCCTCCTCCCACCACCTGTTAGACCCCCTTCCAGACCCCATTCTTCCCTTCCCCCACCTTAGAACACCCCCTCCTAGACCCCCTCACAGCCCGGGCTTTCCCCACACTCATCCACCCCCATTTCCCCTCCCATATACCCCATTCCCCCCCATCATCATCAACCTACAGCTATCAACTGAAGATCTACAGCAGACCAGCAACTTGCATCGGCCACCACGACCTTCTCCGGACGAGTTTGAAGACCCAAGAGCCATTGTCGGAAGCGTCTGCCAGTCGCCTTCGCAACCGAAGTGGTTTCGTCTTCTTCCGATCTCCGAGTCGTCCAGGAGGTCCATTCTCCCACAGCTGCGCGATTCTGCCTCGGCTGAGGACCTGAGCCAGATTAGAAGCTCTGCCACGACGAACCCCGAAGGATTCAGTCCTCAAGTTCTTCTTCAAAGTTCTTCATCGGCCTGTCTACTTTCAGAATCAAGAAGCGGAAGCCCATTCATCATCCGGGAACAGAAGTTACCAATTTTCTTCCACGATCGCGCGGCTCTGCCTTCCCCAGTCTGCATCAACACATCCTCACTCTTCTGGCTCCACAGATCGTCTCCTTTCTCTTCTGGCATCCCCGTTTCTTTTGCTGCAAAGAGGACTCACCCGCGGTTCTAACGGTGCTGACGGAATCAAATTTGGAGTTCGGGAGCGGCCAGGACAGCCTCTGCATTCTACTGTTGGTGACCTGCCCCTGCTAGTCCGAGAAACAGAGGCCCTGTTCAAGCTCCTGCCCCGACCTGCAGCGACTCCAGAAGAATTTACAAAAATTCTGAGGCATTCCCCTTCCTGCTACAAAGATTTCTCCACTGGTCTCGCCATCAGCAAAATTCCTGAGCAAGATCTACAACAGCAACACCGACCCTCTATCCTGGTTCATAGACAGCAGGCAGATTCGGCGTCCACCCTTGTTCCTCGTTCTTTGCTTTGGTTTCCCCACCCCGCTTGGCCGGCTGAAGGCCCCTCCCTGCGTGGAGGTAGTATTGATGTAATATCATTAACCCCCACCCCAAGTTCCCCCTCCTGCGAGAGGTGTAGTGGTGTAATTTGTTTGGGCAGGTCAAGCGACACCGCCGCGGCGTGTGGGGATCCACTCGCCTCCCCGCTCGCCCTCGTCTCCGACCGGGACCAGTTTCTTCAAACCGGTCGAGTAAGTGCTCAAACCTTCACTCCACTTAGTGCTTGTCTTTCAATATTAGTTCTAATTCCGCTGGTTATGCGAGTGAGAGCCCGATCCTCAAGCCCCATTGCCTTGAGTGATCACCGTGGGAAGAGTGCAACCGGTGCCTTCGGCACTTCGTCGGCCCCGTTGAATTGGGCTTCCAAATCCATTGGGAATCAAATCTTGGCCTTGCTGGCCCTCTACCAGCAAGGGCCCAACCCCTCAACCTCACCTTGGCATTGCCAAGTTACCCCGGGCTTGGGTGAGCGACGAGAGAGCGGCGGCCCAAATTGGCCCATTTAGATTGCGATTGTGCTTGCTTGCATTAGGTCTGAGGTCGTTTCACATCAAGACGCCCCTGTCAAGGGTGCTAATTTACAAGACACGATCCTGCCCAGGTCATCAATTTCATATTTGACGCCCTGTACACAGGCGTTAATTTCATGTAAATGTTAATCACCTATCTTAAGAACTGATTATCCATGAAATTACATGAAATCAATAATTGTTAACGGTTAAAAGTCAATAAACATGAAACATCAAATCTAATATACTGCATCTGAATTCCTGCCAATTTTCCTGTCATGACTATATGATTGTTATCCTTGATTATCGTGCAAATTTTGCTGATCCTGTAAATTCCTGGTATTTCTTGAATTCACGACCTAGACTAGGTCGTTTTCCATGTGTTAACGCCCCATCACAGGGCGTGAATTGAAAATAAACGTCCCTTACTAGGGCGCGTTTCTGTTAAAATCCCGAACAATATATTCTGTAAAAATAAGAATTTAATGATGAACGCCCCTGCCAAGGGCGCGTTTTTGATAATTTCTGAAAATAAATATGTTCTATAAAATATTGTAAATAAAAAGACGCCTGCTACTGTAATCGTCTCATTGCAAAGAAACGCCCCTGTCCAGGGCGCGTTTTAGATAAATTTCTGAATTATTAAAATTCTGCCAAAATAGAAACATATGTAAACGCCATTCTGTTAGGCGTTAATTACTTGATAAATGACTCTGATTAAGTCGTTACTTTACTGTAAAACTGATTTTTCCACTGTTTCTGTTAACCGATGGTTTCATATGTTATATAATATATATATCGGCACTATTCTCCACTCCGTGAGTATAGTCCCACGTTTCACGATTGTTTTATCGATCACACTCAATTCTCATTGACATACAAGCTCTCCATTGGACATTCCGTTCCTTTGGACTAGCGAGTTAGTCATAGAGACCTCCGTAAGACTCCTCGTAGCCTTGGATTCTCTCAAGGCCGACTGAGCTGGTTGTACCCTAAAAACCGATTACACCATTGATGCCATGTCACTCTAAAGAAACATGGTATACCGGCCCTTATGATTATACAAAGAGTATATCATAAGAAATTCTTAATGGGATGATGATATCATGCCATATCATGTCATTCTTGTAAACCTCAATTCTATGATAAGAATGAGGGTATCTTACCTTTGATATACTGTTCATGTGGACCTCAATTCTATATATAGAATGTCCATATCGATTTGTCATGGTACCTAAGTTAAGGGAACATAATTCCACCTAGTTTCATCGATAATCGTGATTATACCGTTATTATCGCCAATCTATGTCCTTTGTCATATTTTGGACTCTATTCTATCAAAGTTGTCGTACGTGTCTACAAGCTTGATTATTGAAATTCTATGTTGGCTATAAACAAGAGTGGATGTCAAAACACCTGATAAATGCCTGCGCATATAGGGCCCGATCTGGTCCTGGGAGGAGCACCCGAAAGTACTTGTGCCCATGGGAGTTAAAATGATAAGGTATCTGGCATTATACCGAGTACTTGACTTGCTTGATTGGACATTCCACACACATCTTGTACTTGAATCGTACTTAACTTGACATGAAATGCGTGGCCCGAAAAAGGGTAATTTACTTGCTTGATACATGATAGCCAAAATTCTTGACATGACTTGTTAAATGTACTTGCTTGAATATCTTGAGTATCTTGTTGAAAGTTCATGATTAGTTCATCTTATTCCTTGATATTACATTCTCTCTATCTTGTCGTTTTATGCGAGCATGCATAGCTTTATTGCATTCATGAAAAATGTAATCACTTAAACCCCTTGCTAGTACTTGAGATATAATTTCCTACTGAGCGTTCGCTCATTCCGTTTGTCCCTTTTTACTTTTCAGGTAAGTCCGACGACGATGGAAGTCAATCGGATGGGAATGGTCAAGAGTGAAAGTGATAGAGCTGCTCAAGTGTCATCTAGTCTTTTCCTATTTTCTTGAGTCGACTATGTACTTTTCTTTTTATTAAACAGAGTATTGGATTTGTAATAGTCTATTATGAAATAAAGGATTGGGTTATCTTGCTATTTTGCGCATCTCTGTCTTTGTGTCGAATACACGACCACTCTGATTGACATGATTGATATAAACTCGTCACGCGTCTCCGGGTATCTTCCGTGCTCGGGGCGTGACACTCATAGTTGACCGCTTATCTCCATGAACGGTCTAGTGTAGTCCGTATAAATATCGTAATTGTGTCTTAAGGTCACGTACTGCTTACTTACCTAAACAGCACTGTCAACCGTTCATTCTTGACCTCGTGGACTGAGATTTGGTCCAGTTCTTGTAATACGACTAGTAGTAGCCGTATGTCCTGTCAAATGGCCCAGAAGTGACCGTATACCGAGTTTTTAAGTTAATGAATCCAAGGACAGGTTAGTCCTTTAAATCTTGAACTTCTGACAGAAATTCCTCTGATTAAATTGGCCATTTAACTTGACTGAATGTCTAGACAACGTGGTATCTTGGATCTAATAAATCAATGCCAACGTATCATAAGGGCCCGGTCTGGTCCTGGGGAGAGCGCCCGAAAAATTATTGAGCCCATGGGATGTTATAATGACATGGTGAGGCATTGCACCGAGTGCATGACTAGTGTGACGTCTATGACATGAAAATCTCTTGTTACTCTTGTTACTCGATCGTGCTTGAAATGATGTTTAAATTACTTGCTTGTTGGCCAATTCTCTATTACTATCTCCTGTTGTAAATTATTGTACTTGTTATCTTGTTAATTCTTGTCATCATATATTTCTTGAACTTGCAAGATCTTTTATTATGTTCTTTCATTGTATCGTCATTTATTTCTTTTATTAGCATGGTATATGAAAATGTAATTAAATTGTTAATCACGTAAACTTGCATGTTATTTCCTACTGAGCGTCAGCTCATAGTTGTTGTTTCCCCCCTTTCCAGGCTGTTCAGGTGATGATGCGCATACCGATGGGGAGGGGCAGGAGTGATATCTTTGAGTGCACCAGTTCTAGAGTTGGAGTTGGCATAGTTATCCTACTTGTAGTTGTGCCTTAGAGTGTGTTTAGTTTCAGTTATGATATTATTGATTGAGTTGTTATTGTCTCAGTTTGTATTAAGTTGGTTTAAGGATATTGTACTAGATTTGGAATATTTCATGATCAATAAGTTCTCTTTTCTTAGCACCTGTGTAATTGTTTAGTTTAGCATATTAATATTATCTCTAACTAGTTTCTAACTGTACGACCCGATATTCGGCGTCGGGGCGTGACACCCGATGACTGGGGAGGTCGTCCAAGAGTAGGAATGATCTTTCGTCCCTCTACTATGTCCCTTGGCTCTCTCTTGGTTTTCAAAACCGCACCGTGCACACCCAGAACCCCAAATGCCAACGAGAGGAAAAAGAGGGAGAAAACTCCTACGAAAAGGGCTGGGGTTTCCCCCAAAACCTCTAGCAGTTACAAAAATTAAGGAAGGGATAAAGATCCCTTTAATGGCTCAAGGAAATCCACGGTTACGAGGGAGAGAAATAAGGAAAGAAAACCCACGTTCGGAATGTAAGAAACGGGGGCACTGTTCATCTGCCCCTTTTAAAAATTAAATCTAATAGCATAAAAAGAATTTGTGAAAACTATTTATTACCCATTTTCACCACCATTTATTCTATCATGATAAAATATTAAATAATTAAAAACCCATGAAATGAAATTTGCCCCCAAATGAACAGTAACATGTTCCTCTTGTTATATGTATAGCTATTCACGTGGGCTCCTTCTAAGAAAAGGAGAAAATGCAAGAAATATTTTAATCAAGAAATTAACTTAAGTTATAAAGCTTTAATAGCACAAAGTTTTTAAATTTATAATGCATTATTCATTTTACTTATTTAGTTGCAATTTAGTATTTCATGCATTAAACATATTTTATCAATTTAAACAATAAAAATGTTTTATAAATTTCAAAAAATTCTCGAGTACTACACTATGCCAGTTGGTTGAGTTACCAACGACATTGTCACAGGCTCGTCCGGTAAGCGAGATTGAATCTTCGTGACGTAGAGGTCATAGCTTTCTTCTAGTTTGAGAACGATGTTTTCTAATGTTGAGGTCGTAGTCCTCCCAAGAGGGAGACTGCACCCTAGACCGTGGGGTCTCAGCTATGGTTCCCGACAATAGGAGATACTCTTATGACTCTGGTGTCATGTGTTCTTCCGATAGTGTGGTGAAGGTTCCACCGCTGGATCGATGGCTCCAACTATGAGTTACTGAATTATCTCATGTAATAGTGGTTTCCCGACGGCGTCGGCGTGATCTTTAGTGACTAGTTGTTGACACCTGAAATACTACAACTGAGAGCACTAAGCTCTGGTGTCAGATTGAACCCGGGTCTAGGTTATGGCAGGCTACAACAAAGCTCTACCAGGCCAGGACAGGGGGTTAAGGACAGGATTCAAAACTCACAGCAAAGTAACTAGAGCTCGCCGAGGACTAGGAAGCAGGCAGAAACCATTGGTTGCAACGAGTGTGAAGTCTGAAGGCCTCAGTGTTATGCTCGAGGCAATGAGCCGACGTCAAAGAGAAAATAGCGGATGATGGAAGTCTGGAACATGTTGTCCCATGGGTATATGTTATATTTGCCCTGGCCATGCTGGAAGAAATCAGGCTTGAAAGCTTCTTAGAAGTGAGACAACGAAGTATTCTGGCAAGCTAAAGTTACGTAGGAATCGGGTCCGGCGCAACTACAGCGGTACCAAATCATCTCAAGCCACTGCCCCGAAAGGACCAAAATGCTCGTGGTGACGAGTCACCTGATAAGGACGCCCGATGTGGTGACAAAGTGGGCCTCGCCCTCCAAAGCAAGGTGCCGAAAGCCAAGTAAGCAAAAGTCCGAGTGATCTGGCGTAAGTACGGACTACGCCGGAAATCCCTCAAAATAATATCCAGAGGACCGCAGATCCCACGATCAACATCCCTGAGGAAGTTCGGCAAGGCAGGGTCAGCCAGAAGCAGAAACGCTTGCACAAACTCGCCTGGAATGGGCAGAATAGCTCGAAGAATGCGAACCAGCATGAAGAATGGACGAACCAGTGGACAAAATGGTAATAATAATTAAAAAAAGAAAGGGAAATGCGGCATTTAAACGGATGAACAGTAATTGAGAAATGTCATGTCGGCACTATTCATTCCATCGCGATGCTACAGTGATTCCCTTGTTTCGTGCCAAATCACGGCAGGTTCAAGGCCTTTGCTCCGCCCTCTATCCCTGTGCGCGTATTGCCCCCACCACGGACGTAGCGCCAATGGACGTGGAGACACGCATGGCTTCGTCCCTGGCGTGGTTGTTACGGGAGCTCGCAACCGCGTTGTCAGCATGGTGTGACTTCCTGGGGGGAGCCCGGCGAGTGCAACATCCAGGTGCTCCATGAGTTCGCGGCCACATTCGACATCGCACGCATAAGCCTGGACATGACCCTCCGGACCTTCTTGGAGATGTTTCGGCTGCCTAAGGGGTCCCCCAGAAGATACAGGGGATCCGGGAGGCCTTCTCGGAGTGGTTCTACAACTAACAGTCAGCAGATATCCCTGTTACTCCCACTTCATGCTAACACTGAAGTGAAGGAGAAGATGACCGATGGGGAGCCCAACAGGGGCAACCGTACCATCAATGGCGGGAAGGATCTTCCCGAGGGACCACCTCTCTAAACTATTCTTTTCTACACCCAACAACTCCATCACGACAGAGAAGATTGCCACATTGGTGAAGGCGGTGAACATCAAGGCTGATTCCTACTGTCCGTCCCTCTTCGCCAAGCTGCTCGAGAGGAGGAGAATCGGTGGTCTCATGAGCGTTGGATCTGGTGGCGGCGATCTTCCCACCGCAGTTTCTGCTCTGACTCCGTCAGTTTGGTCCTCCACGCGACGGCTGGGGCAACACGGGAACACCTGATCCGGTCCGACCCAGTGCGCCGGATCAGGCATATGTCGGATCGGGTGCGGACCCCGCAGCCCCCCGCCGGATCAAACCAGCGTCAGATTGCCGTAACTCATCGGATGATGCCCCCGCCATGCAAGCCGGTTCACCGCTCCGCCAGGGAGCGCACCGACTGAGAAGTGGGGTGCCGGATCACGCCCATTTTTGCCTATAAAACGGCCCAGAGGCCCCTAAAGCGAAAAGAAAAAAAAAATGGAGAAGAACAAAAAACTGAAGACTCTCTGCCGCCCTCCCTTCGAGCCGTGAGAATCCCAGAGAGCTCCTCACTCCCACAAAAAAATCTAAGATCTCCCTTCTCCCAGAAGACTCCTTCCCCTGTTCGAGTGACTGTGGGCGGCGTAAGGGATTCTGATCCCCTGTTTCGATCTCCAGGTGGGTTTCCATTAGGGTCACGCCGCTAGGGGTATATTATCTCTCCCCCCCAGATCTACTTTCATGCTGTGTGTTTTGTACAGGGGTGCATGGGTACTTTTTTTTTTTTTTCATTGTTCCTCCGTTGTGCCCCCTCTCAACTGTGGAAAAGGTCTACATATACTTGTAAATTTGCCCGAAAGGGCTACAACTTCTTCCTCTCCACACTCCCCATTATGAACCTAATTATCGTGAAAACATGCTTACTGTTGCCACTATTTCATTGATATGTACATGCACTTCATTCGTTAGATTTACTCTTAGCACCCCCCTGTTCCCAATGGAGAAGCATGAGTGAAGGCTTGGTTTGTTGAGATTTGTTTCCACCCAATTAGGGCCTCTTCTGCATTCATACCCTCAATGTCGTGTGATTTCTGTGAAAACTTTTCTTCACAGTGCACCACATTTTTTTTTCTTTTCCCGCCGATGCCCGGGACTTGCTAATTTTGCAAGCATGGTCTCTGACCATCAAATTGGGGTAAGCAAGTGTTGTTCCACATGTCACCCCCTTCCCCGTTATCCTTAAATTTCTGCATATGAGATTGCGCCTGGCCACGATTGGGGAATGAACAAGTGCCTGATCTTGGGCCCTGTTAGGCTACCACACTGACCCCATGTGAACCAATCAGAGGAATACCTATTCGTACTCCCTTCGTGTTTTACTGTGGCTGGTCTTTAACTGCTCAAATCCCATTATTAGGGGTGTAAACAAATCGGATCCGGATCGGATCCTTTGTGATCCGGATCCGAATTCGATATGTTAAAATTCGGATCTGATCCGAATCCGAAATAAAACATCATCATTTCGGATTCGGATCTGACCCGAATTCGAAGTTAACTTTTCGGATCCGAATCTTACCCGAAAATTATAATATATATATTTTTATAATAAATGAGATAGGGAGATCTAAATTTATATATTTGGATCCAAAATTGAGATCCAATAGTTCTATTTTCGGATCCACGTACCACACTACTAGATAGTAAACACATATTACATTTAAATTCGGATCCAGATAGTATACACATATTACATTGAACTTCGGATCCAGTAACTGCAAGTTTAGCACCATATGGAAACTTAATGAAGGGTGAAACACAACCAATTTGAAGCCAAAAGCAAGCTCCCTGTTTATAGGAAGACTGTTACTTTGCCAAATTCTCTGATGCGAGGAGCAAATTGAAGTGCCTCGAAAAAAGAACGACAGCACAGCTTCTGAATGTTAATAGGCAAATTATTATTGGCAAGGCGCGAATCGGATTTGGCAGCTCGAACAACCTGTACAAGGATGAGCTTAGATCACCAAATACAGTAGAAGTAAAACTTTGTCTAACAGATAAATTTTGAAAGATTGATTATGTATAAACTTGGGGACAAGTACCAAATAATCATTCCACAACAGGGATATCTCATCTTGATAGTATTCAATTCCGGACCAGCTTCTGAAATGTTTAACAGCCTTGGTAGCTGTTGCCAGTTCTTTAGGCAACTTCTTGATAATCTTTAATGTCATTCTCTAAAGAATGTACAAAATGTTGCTCATCAAAGACATCTGAGAAATTAATGTATTTAAAGGATACCTTGAGATTATGCTAAAGATCCTGAATATATACAATGAAAATAGAATGTGCAACAGGAGATGGTATGGTACCTGTAATCTTGCCAAAACGACTTCTTATCAAGCTCAGGAATAACAAGTGTAGCATTTATGATCCAGTTTGCAGATAATCAATTTCACGGTTCAGGAAAACTAAGATAATGCATCATTACAAAAATATTATGGAATTATTTGCATGGGTTCAAATTATTTAACCAAGCATCTCAAACTTCCCAAATCATCAGGCTGTCTTTACAAAAGCATCAACATCTTCATTATGATGCCTGCTAACAGGATAGCCAGCATCTGGATGTGACAACTCTTTTCCCATACATATACCAGCCACATTGACGCCTTGATTTTGAAAATTAACTAAACTTTCTGCATTTCTCTATATTTTGGAAAAGGTTCCATCATCACCAACTAAACAATGGAAGAGTTTGACCATAAGAACTTAAGTCTTTTCTGCAAACAACATGATTCTAAGCACCAGGCAAAAATAAAGGCACTTGGAGCATCTCAGTACTTGTTTAATCTCCGTCTTTCAGAGCATTCTATCTTTTGTCCCCGCTCCTACATATTTTACTTCATAATTGCCACCAGCTGTCATTGTTTGTCTCAACAACAAAGCACTTCTGAGTATTTCTTTTCACAGTTATGGTTCCCCATCTATCCACCTTCCAGAACAATTGGGACATCAACATCCCATTGAACATTTCAATCCACTTGTTATATTTGGCAATCTCTCAAGTTAGGTGAGTTCAATGTGGTCTGGGCATCATCATAACCATTTCCCTGAAACAATTTCAATTCAATTTGCAAATTTGACAGTCTATTCACTTGGGTGAGAAGACTATGGTTTCTTAATGTTAATGTCTTAGCTACAGTGATTGCTAGAGTTTCTATATAATTATCCTCTACCATTATAAATCATTTCCTTAACTCCACCAGCTAGTTTTGAACAAGAGGTAAATCTATTATATGCAATTCACTAACCCCAAGTTTGCACTCCAATGGTTCTTAAATTTCGCAGAATTTAATCATAATGCCATCAGAGTTATTATTTTCTGTCACCATTAAAATCTATACCGTGCTCCAATCTATTTCTGACCCATTTTGTAGGTAAAAACTGTAGGCCACAAAAAGAAGCTTGGTTACAGAGTATAACAATCATCTATAGCTTGAATTCCATGTATTTGGTTTCGAAGACAATCAACTTTATCGCTTGAATTCCATACATCATTTGTTCATACTATGATTAGTTCCACTATCTGATATTATGCTCATGAGATTTTTTAATGTGATCCTACAGAAATCACAAGCATATGAAAACCCATATGATGTTTTTGTAGTCACAAAGGAGCCCTCATCTAGATTACAACTCTTATGCAAAAAGCCTTCTAATGTGGCAACAAGTTGAATAGAGAATTGACTGGCAGTAGGGGATGATTGTATTTATGGTGATCATTTAGGAGGGTTTTCTATACATATGAAACCCATGGTATTTTAATATAGATTATTTCAGGCATATAAGCAATAAACCATATTATCCCTTTAAGAAGCTTGAGAAGCATTGTTCTAAGAGATTAAGCCTTCAGCTTAGCATCAAGTTTCTGCCTTGCTTAATCAAGGATCAGAAACCTCTCGCTGTGCCATTTAAGCATTGGTACCCACCTTTCTCTGTCCCTTAGGCTTAGCAAACATATGTATAGTCAACAAAGTAGTTCAATCTGATTGAAAAGGTTGATGCAAATCACAATAGTAATATAACTTCAGGAAAAAAAATCAGTATAAATTACATCCCTGGACCACTAGTCTAATTTAAAAACCAGGCCTCAAGCCCAATATGATCAGTCACCAAAATTGAAATTCCAAGTTGATCAAAAGACACTAAATACACCTCCTTAATAACGGGCCTACGTCACATAGGATGTGTCTCTCCCCCATGTGATCAACACTAACCTCTTGGATCCTAGACACTTGCCACTACCTTAGATTGTACTGATGTTATATGATGTATGAACTAAAAGACAAGAGACCACTACATCTGAATTCTTCAATAAGAAAGAAGATTGAAGATCACGAAGTGCAAGTATACCAACCTGCTGATTGTTAGATTCTTTAGCTGAACTCAATGAATGGTTCGGCTGTGCATGTGGAGCATGAGGTATAGATTGGCTGATCAAAGGAAGCACATTTCCATTCACCCGTCCCCTAGTTTGCCTGTGATGTCTAGGAGCATTCGAATTCTGCAGACACAGTGTTCCATTGATGTATCCATGAGACATAGCAAGAGCACACAAAAAATGTAACCAAAAATTCAAAATGTATTCCCTTAAGTAATGAAATATGACAACAAAGATAACAGAACAACAATTACCATCGCGAAAGGCATATGTTGAAAAGATGCCTTTGACAGAGGGACAAACCCATTTGACCTCCACCCAGGTCTCATTCCCACTGGTTGATACATAAGACTCTGTCGTGGACGAATTTGTGAAATAACACCAGGAGGTGTATAGTAAAGGGGAGGATATCCAGGGTGAAGAACAACAGAGGATGATCCTGATAATTCTCCTCCCATACGCTGAGCTTAATGAAGCTGCAATTGAGCCTTCCTCTCTTCCTTCCTTTGGGCAATTGCAACATATAATGGCTTGCCATGGCACATATATCCTATGTGAAACAAGAAACAGAACTAAGAGTAGATTCTCATAAATAAATAAATATATGCATATGTGTGTGTGTCTATATATATATATATATATATATATATATATATATATATATATATACTTCAACAAACTTAAAGAGATTAAGATATTACCATGCAAAGAGTTCACAGCCTTGTTTGCTTCCTCGGAAGTGCTAAAGCATACAAATCCAAAGCCCTTGATTATTTCTTTATCATCATGCATCACTTTAGCAGAAGTGATAGTCCCACATACATTGAAAGTCTGTCGTAGCTCATTATCACTGACAGAGTCATGTATGTTCTTTATGTATACCCTACCCTTCAGAGCAACTATCTATCTTCACTGTTATCCTTCACCTATAGGCCATAAAGTTGCAACCACATTAACCCAGGAAACATATGGATCAAACCAGACGCAGTAAGACATAATCGACATCAAAAATTGATAACATTACGCATCAAGATCTCCCAGAAAACCCCTCCCCAAATCGAAACCCAAAACCTTTTTATTTTTTTGGTAGAAAACTAGCTCATCTTTTACCCGAAAAATGACAAATAGGTGACCGGAAAAGTGAAATTATATGAAAACCAAAAGAAATGTTGAAGAGGTGCTGCTAAGCGGAAACCATGGAAGATCGAAGAAAAACCTCGTCTTTATATTGAATACATCTAGAAAACTAGGATTTTGTCATCAGATTACACAACTGAAAAATGAAAAAAAAATAATAATAATAAAGAGGAAAAAGAAATCACTGTTGGAAACCCAATAGATCAACAAGAGTGAATTCCTGGAACCTAGCACCCCGTCGGATTCCACCACCACTACATCCACTTGAAATCTATTAGGAGAAATCGAAACAAGCGAAGGATTTGAAGGTTGGGGGGTGAGAAGAAGAAGAGAGCAAAAAGTGGAAACCTTGTAAAGCTGAGAGCCGTCCGGCGTCGCCGCCCTCTCCTCACTATTGCCCACGATCCGCCACGTCCCCGCCCCCTCTCTTCACCTCTGCCGCGTCTGTGGCCGCCGCTTCTTCCAGCGCTCCCGGCTCGTCAACCACTTCCGGTCGCGCGGGAGGTGCTTGTCCCGAGGGTCGGGTACGGCCTCGCCGAGGAGCTGCGGCACTTCGGGGTGCTGGTCCGCGAGACTCCCGACCGGCCGGAGGCCGCCGACCGCACGCTGAGGGAGCACATGGTCGAGGCGATGGACCGGGGCTTGGAGGGTTGCTTGGTGCTGGTATCCGACGACTCGGGCTTCGTGGGGATCCTGAGGGAGGCGAGGATGAGGTGCCTGAGGACGGTGGTCGTGGGGGACGAGAAGGGGGACGGGGCGCTCAAGAGGCTGGTGGACGCGGGGTTCTCGTGGCAGGCGTTGGCGTCGGGGAAGGCGAGATCGGCGCCAAGATCACAAGGGAGAAACCCTAGAGGTGACTTTACGAAGGAGACAGTTCGGGAGCCTGGAGGGATCGCGATGCCTGCACGAGAGACAAGCACCCCGAAATGAAAGAGATATATGGCGCCCCGATTTTTGATCCGAATTCAAAGATTTCGGATCAGAAATGAGTCGTCCCGATTTCTTTAAAAATTTACCTCATTGTAAATCCTAATCCGATCCGAATCCGAAAAGACTTTCGGATTCGGATCGGGTTTCGGATCTTTATGATCCATTGACAGGGCTACCCATTATGGCCACGGTCTACCCCTTTCAATGGGCAGTACCCCGGTCCATTGAATGGGTAATAGACTAAAAGACACGGGCATAACTGTCGCTTCCTCCTGTTCTCGGAAACCCGTGTAGGTTAACTTATGGCTCCGTAGGCTACCAAATTGTGCCGATTTCTTTCCCAAGAGCTCACGTTATGGCATGGATCTCTATGGATGGGAGGGTCCATTCTCACATATATAGAATTAATTTCCCCCCTTTATAACCAAAGTGTGGTTCGTTCGATGTTCGGTTCCCCGATCACCCCTTTGTGCCACGAGGGCTCGCTGTCTCTTGGCCGTGGTCCTCAGCGACTCTATGAGGGGGATAGTGCATCCATGGCCTTTCATGCCGGATCATGGGTGAATGATATCCCAAGAGAGGGACTAACATTTAATTGTCGTGCATACGGCACATAGCATCTCGATAGACCTGGCCGCCTGTGGTTACATCGGTTCACTTTTGAACCCTCATGTGCATTCCACGGGGACGGAAATGGGTCAATACCTATGGTAGGCATTGATCGAAAGCCCGTAGCGATTCCCTTGTAGGCTGGCCGTCGGGATCCTCTATCCGTTATGGGTTTTGGGTTACCGTTCTCGGTATACCAATTAGTCGAGGAGGCCGTCTCAGTTCCCCATGGACAGACCTCCAATATACCTCCCCCGACATATCCCGGGACAGGGGGAGATGCTGCTGAAATCTTTCCAGATAATCGCCTCTTTTTTTAACATGTGTTTTCCCCCCCTTAGTCACGTCCCAAATGCATCGATAAATTCAAATTTCATTAGTTAACCACCCTTGAAAGATTGCACCCTTATGACTACCTAGTACGGTGAAGGAAGCACACTCGGAGAAGGGCGAAAGCAAAATAATGTCATCCTCCTGGCATAGACTGTTCCAATATCACCTGGACCCGATTGCCCGTGGTTACACCATCTCACCCCGAACCATCGTGTGTGAGGCATGGTACGACCAAAGGGGTCAACAGTAAAGGCAAGCTTTGATTGAAAGACCCTCGGGTGACCGGGATCTCCTCGTAGGCTGGCCCTCCGGAATATGACGCCATGGATAACTCGGTACATCACCGCTCGGGGCCCGTTCGGACATTTAAGTGACCGTCTCGGATTCTCTGTGGATGAGTACCCACTTCTTACCCCTAAAATGTCTGGGTTTGGAGGAAATGCTGCCGAAATTTCGTCAGAGGTTTGACCGATAAACAAACAAATGATGGAGTAATCACAATCACGAGGCAAAAGACAAAAGGAAATGATAAAAAAATCTTGATGGTTATAATAATAAATGAACACCATAAAGAGAGTAGGAGGATATAAATTAAAAAAAGGGTGAAAGATGATGGGTATGTTGACCCACCCATAGGTTGGGTTAACACACACTCTTAATGATTTTAAAAAAAAGAAAACAAGAAGAATAATAAGAGAAGAAAATAATAATAGTAGTAGAAAAAAGAACACAAACGAAACAAACAACAAAACCCCCAAAAAAGAAGAAATAGAAACTATACAGATGAGGCAACTGGGTAGGGAAATGTGCAAATAAACAAAAAACATATATAAGAATAAGAATAAAAGATAATGATAATAAGATAATAATAACGAGAAAGAAAAGAGAGAAGAGGAAAAGATAATGTAATGATAATAATCAAATGATAACAAAAGAGAATGATAAAAAAAAAGAAGAAAGAAAAAAAAACAAAATAAAATAATAAAAAGGAATAAGGAACAAAAAAAGAGACAACAGATAAGTCGGTTGATTTTTTTTGATCATTGGTCAACCAATCTGTATTTTAGTCGACCGATCTGTATTTTAGTCGACCGACTTTAGGTCAGTTGACTTGTTGCGGCACAGGTCAATTGACCTTAAAAATTGGTCGACCCCTTCGCGTAGTGCAGGTCGACTTTTTTTCCAAAAACCGGTCGACCCCTTTGCGTAGCGCAAGCCGACTGATTTCCAAAACTAGTCGACCCTATGCTCTTCGCCCAGGTCACTCGATCTTAAAATAAAAAATCAGTCGACCCCTTTGCATGTAGGTCCATTGACTTTCAAAAGTCAGCTGACCCTGTGCACTTGACTGACCCATCAACAAAAAATAAAATAATAATAATAAATAATAATAATAATAATAAAACAAAAGAATAATAATAACAAAAGGGATAATAACATTCAAAGAACAACCAATGGCGTTCGATCCAAGTCCTCACGTCCCCCAGACCCGGTGTGAAGGGAACATAAATGATGCCCTCGCAAATCAGGCTTGGATCTCAGGAATGTTGGGACTGGTGCGATGGATTCAGAGGGGGGTGAATGAATCCCCTTATAAAACTCTTGCCCAATTAAAACTTCATGATACAAACTGAAAGCCAATGAACAGTTGCGGAATTAACAGATTCACTAGGTCAACTAAAATGCTTACAGATGAACGGATTAGTGGCTTAGGATCAATGTCAAGGGACTCTCAAAACAGTTATCGAACAGACAATGTGCAATCAACAACCTTACTAGACAGAGAGAAACACATCGAGCCTAAGCATGCATCTAGCGAAGCACAATAGACAATCAAACCACTGCACAGAAGATTTTTAAGGTGGTTCGGTCCTCCAGACCTACGTCCACCCCACACTCAAACCAGAGTGTGGATTCCGCTGCCAAACAGCTTGAAAATCACAGGGCGACACAGTTTGCCTACAAACCGCTGACTAACAGCTTGACCGCTGGGCATTACAGCTTTGCCAACCGCTGGGGACTATAGCTTAACCCGTCCAGAGGAATCCTCCTCTGCCCGCTGAGCAACACAGCTTGCTGTCCGAGGTATCCACCTCGCCCGCTGAGCAACACAGCTTGCTGACCAGAGGAATCCTCCTCCGCAACCGCTGAACAATACAGCTTAGCTCTGCTGACTAACAGCTTAAAACAAAGGTAAAAGAAAAAAAAAATACGGAAAGGACACAGCAACAGAAAGCTGTATACGGTAAAGCACAAAACAGCTCTCAAGGAGCAAGTTGGTCTGGATCTGATCCAAGAGCCAACAGATAACACATCTTCAAAGAAGTCTTCTCTCTTCTTTTTCACGAACTCTCTATCTCTCTTTTCACTCTCATTTTTCTTCTTCTGCTGATCTCTCTTTCTCTTTTTCTTTCTCATTTTCTTCTTCTTTCTTTCTCTTCTTCTGGATCATGCAGGCACTCTCTCTCTCTGCTTCTGCTCTTTCAGATGGGCTCCCCTACTTCGATCACTCTGCTCACAATCAATTTCTCCAGATGGAGAAGTCTTTTATTTATAGCATCAGAGAGGTGGGCGTGTGTCCTCTATAATTCCCGCCCAGAGCGCCTTGGCCACATGGCAGCATTTCAGCTCACTGCGTTACACGTGTCACGATCCTGGCACATCCTTCATTCTTGGATCACGTGCCCTTCTTAAGCTCCTCGAGCAGCAGTCCTGTCAGATCATGCTTGTTATCAATGTGAGTTAATCTGAAAGGAAAGAAAGGATGTATCGAGTAAGTTTGATATTTGAACTGAGTCTGTACAGACTTGATGCACAAAATGCAGTGTGCATATAAGAAAGTATGTACAACGAGAATGAATGCACGGACATGTCATCCATGAGTGTACAGACTTTCAATGCATGCAATGCATTTTGCATATGGAGAAGTATGCACATTGAAAGTGAATGTACAGACATGCCATCAACGAGTGTACATACTTTGCGTGCAATGTACAAACGATTTACAGACTTTCTGTGCCTAACGCTTAAGCTTGAATGCATCATGTATAGACTTTCTTGAGTGATGATGCATGAACTTAACCACTCGTACCAGCAATGGAATGTATAGACTTTAAATGCATGGTAAAGAGTGTATAGACTTTGTTTTAAAAGATTGCACAAATGCCACTGAAGAATGTACAGACGTTGAACGTGTGAAATGCAGTTTGCATCTATCAAAGTATGCACAGCAAAGATGAATGCTCAGGCATGCTGTCAAAGAATGTACAGACTTTGCATGTATGCACCAAGACGATGTACAGACTTTGCGTGCCTGAAACAAGACAATGTACAGACTTGCTACCTAGCATTTAAGAATCAATGCATCATGTATAGACTTGCTTAAATGATGCATGGACATAATAACAAAGACTGTGCAGACATTGTATATGCATGAAACAACCGAATGTACTGACTATGTATGCATAATGAACATGCATCGACTTCGAAATAAAGCGACTGACGAATGCATCGATGCAGTGTGTGCATATGGCAGATATTGAACCGATGCAATGTATGTAGGAGAACTAACAGTGCAGTCTATTTACCAGATCATGCATCGATTATATGACGTGCAACAACAGTTAATGTACCGATGCAAACTACACTTGTTATGCAGGAACAAGACTTACACCAATGCAGAGACAGACAATGCAATGAGATGAATGTGCCCACTCTCAAATCAATCAATCAATCATGCTCATAGTGCTTGCTGACATCAAAACAATTCATACTCATAGTGCTGCTGACATCAAAACCATCGGGGTACAACAATCTCCCCATTTTTGATGATGGCAACACTATGAGTCACTATGAGACACACAGATCCAAGCTATCTCCCCCTTTGACTTCATCAAAAAGAGAAAAAGTTTGAGAGAGAAAGAATAAGCAGGTATAAAAAGATTGAGATAATATCTCCCCCTTTGACAAATGAAGGCACATAAGAGCTATTCTCCCCCAAAATGAAGTATGCAGGATGAGCACTAGAAGAATAAAATATAAGAGCTCCCCCTATCAATATGAATGAATGACTACTCTCCCCTTAAATGCAGATGACTCAGAACTCCCCCTGAAGTGCAGGAATAAATTATGATTATCCAATGAAGCAAACTGAAATCTGCCATCACAGAATAAAGCTGGTGGAAAGTCCACAGAACCAGAAACAAGATGGAAGATTCCAACATTGTGTAGAGTAGTACATCTTAGGAATCAATCAACTAATAAGAGAGGATTGTCAACTAAGTGCCTGTCGATCAAGTTGTCAGGGGTGAAATAAATCATGAGGAATTTTAAGGCATGCACCACTACAATAAGTCGTAACATGAATAGACTCTCCCATCATAGAGGGTTATGTATTGGCAACTTGACCAACCTGATTTAATTATGATGTATACCAAATTTGTCAATCAAAATTAGTACTTATATCTGAATTCAAGTTTTAATAAAGGTGAACCAAATAATCCGATAACACTCAGGACCAATCATCTTTATCTTTCACGCATGATCTCAATAACTCCTTTGAGAGTTACACAGATTAGTATTGAGATTAAACACTTTTACAAGAACATGAGTTGACAGAATTTACAAGATATTTTCATTTGAAGCACTTTATACTTTTCTTGAGCAATTTAAGTCAATCAACACCTTTTTACGTGAGACACAACACGTCTCAGGTGAAGTGACCCAGTTACTCAGTGTGATAACTGTCATTGCCTCTCAACATTGAGACCAGAGTTAGCAATAGAAATGTCTTTTTACGTGAGGAGACACCTTGATTAGAGGCCAGACTCCCCAGTTACTCAACACAAATATGCCATTGCTCTGTCAGGTTCTTTAATAAAGTTTCACCAGAGATAACTATGGCACTTCATGACATAGGTTTACTTTATTTCATTGATAGAGAACCCAGTTTCTCAGTGACCAAGTCATTGCTCTGAATTCACATTTTTTCATTTAGTCAATATTTATCAAGTTAATGTTTAAAAATTATACTCACTCTATTTATCTCAACCAAAGAAAGCCTTGATTTCAAATATTCAGATTTCAGATGAGTGAGTCTAAGGTTTTCATGACATATATGGTTAAAATTTATTAAAGCTTACCATTCAGATATTTTCAAGTCATTTAAATGTAAATCTGAGAATACATAACTCTTACATCAGTCTGATTTAGTGGTTATTCTTAAACCTATATGATAGGAGTTTCTACATGATTCTCAGAGTGAATTGCATGGTCTGCAACTTGTGTTCCTCAGATCAGATCAAAAATATAGCTGACCAACTAATCAACAATAGAAACAAATCAGTCACACCAGCTAAGAAGTATGTGAAGGATGAGTGTAAGCTGGTGGAAGAAACAACAATAGGAAAGAAGATCATCAGAAGAGAGTATATCAATAAGCCGTAGTTGAGTTTAGAATATAGACATATCAGCTATTTCAGTGAAGGCAGCAGAGAATTCAATTGAAACAAATTGAGAGCATTAGAAGATCCAATAAACCAGACAGGAGGATTTCAGGTGAAAGTGAATAAGATGATCAAAAATCTCCCTCTGTCTAGATTCATCATGTAAATGGCAAGACATGAGCAGCAGTATGGTTAATCAAGACTAGTTGAACTCCCCCTGACTAAGTGCATGAAATGTAATGAAAGCACAGCACATGATTTCAATTTAGCACCAACAGGGCAGCATGATATACAATCATTTCAAATTAACAATTTCAGACGATAGAATTTAAACAAAGTTTTCAGAACTAACCTGAAGTGTAGGACCTTGGGGGTTACATTCTTGAGTGCCTTGGATTATTAACCTCTTTATTCATCAGCTTCCAAGGCACACATGCAACAAGACAATTATTTTGATCCTGCAGGAACCCAAGCCGCCTTGGGTCCTGTATTAGCCCTAACAGGTGTTCTAAACAATCTTTTAGCAACATTATCATCAAAGTCCATCAAATGACAATTAGTCATGGAATGTCCAATTCTACCACAATATCTGCATAAGACAGCATGTTTTCTGGTCCTATAATGCACAGCTGCTTGAGACTTATGATTTTGAGCATGAAGTTTCCTGCTATTCGCATGGACATTTTGTTTCCTATTGTCTGACAACCAACATTCAGCATACTTGTGACCTGACTTGCCACAATTAAAACATGAAAAGTTCACAGGTCTTTTGGCAGAGAATTTAAAAAATTTGTCATTAACATGGTTTCCTTGGGCATGCCAACAGTCTTTGATTGTATGGCCATGCTTCCCACACTCGAAGCACCTTAGTTGCTTGCCTCTTGAGTCATTGTTTCCCCATGAAGACCCAAACCAACACTCAACAGCTTTATGACCCCGTCTGTTACAGTTATAACATATGATGTGTTGGTTTGAAGCAAACCCGTTTCTTTTGGGGTTATGATGATGATTTATAAAAAATGTATTATGTATCATATCATCATTTTTCATTTCACTACAGTCATCCATGTAATGACCATGTCTACCACAGTAATGACATGACACATGTGATTTCCTGGCGACATGGTTACTAACAGATTGACTAGATGCATGTGAATGAGCAAAATGGGCATGAGCAGTGTGCATTGACCCACCAGATTCAACCGAGCTAACAGATTTTAGGGCATGAATAGGAACATTCTTTACCTCCTTTGTTTGACTTTTCTTCTTCACTTTATGATTATTCTTAACAATTTTTGTTTGTTTTTCATTCTTCCCAACCTTGAACTGAAATTCAGATGATGAAGGTGATTTCTGACCTTTACTTTGTTTTGAGGATTGATTTGAGGTACCAACTAGATTAGAACTTCGCACAAAAGTTATGTGTAGTTGGTTTCTAGTAATTTCCTTAACATCAGAACTATAACTTATCCCCCTTCTTGAATTATCATCATCTCCTTTCATGACAACTTTCATTTTTCCTTTATTTTTAGCTGACTCGGATGCTGAGTTTTCCAGATCATGAATTTTATCTTCCAAAGATTTAATGTGAAGTTCATAACTGGCTATCTCATGTTCACTACAATTAACACATTCGCTTAGAACTTTGTTTGCAATTTTATACTTCTCAATTTCTTGTTCCAGATTATTCCAAATTTGTGATTCTTCATCACGGACAGTTTTTCCTTTTTCTATGGTGAAAAGTTTTTCAGACAAACCAGTGTTTAACCTCTTTAATTTTTCAACTTCAGCTTTCAGTTTAGTGTTTTCTTTGGTCAACTTCTTAACTTTTTCATCACATTTTTCATTACTGGACATCAACTCCAGTTTCTCAATTTGTTCCTCTTTTCTTTCTTCTACTTTAATTTTCTCAGCAAGCAAATTTTTGTGATCCTCTTTAAATGAGGCAATTTGTTTATTCAACCATTCATTTTCACTATAGAGTTCCTCATTACGTTCTCGCAGAACCAAGCATTTGTTGCAGCTTGACTCTACAGAAGAAATATGTACAGCTTCCTTTTGAAAATTTGTTTTAACACCGAGGATCTTGTTTAGGTTATCTTTTCCTTGAACAAATTTGGTCAGTGAATTTTTAAGATCCTGAATTTCAGAGTTCAAGGAGGTAATGCTCAATTCATAGCTTGCAATTTCAGTTTCACAGGAAATGATCTGTTGATGCAGTGCATCATTTAGGCTCTTCAGAGTTTCAATTTCCTGTACAAGTTTTTGTTCCTTATTAGCATCAACTTCCTTTACAGTACATTTCCCTTTTTCAATAGATATCTATTTTTCTGACATGACAGTGTTCAGAACCATTAGTCTTTTATTTTGATCTTTCAATTTGCAATTTTCTTCAATCAAACTATCTTGATTCATAGCTTTCAGATTTTCATTCAATTGTTGTTCATGCAACTCAAGTTCCGAATTTCTATTCCTCAGATCTTCTATCTGTCCTTTAAGAGACACAACTTGTTGCTCTTGCAGCCTAAGTTCAGATAGGAGATCATTATTTAATGTTTTAACAAAATCACATTTATTGCATGAATTTTCACTTATTTTCAGACTTCCTTTTAGGTTGGCGTTTTCACATTTCAACTCTCTAATTTCATGCAACATGGTCTTTTTCATCTCTTTCATTTCACGTTTATAAGATTTATAACTGTCAAGCAAATTATCATACATCTCAATCAGTTCATCCAATGAATTTTGTTCTGATTCGGAGTTTACATTTGATGAAGAGTCATCAGACTGATCACTGCTTTGATCCTTTGTCATAAGGCACTTACGGTTCTCTTCACCATATTTGAGGATCAGCTCACCAATCAACTCCTTTGCATTCCTGCACTTAATCACACATGAAAGTACATTAGCCCTTATAGCCCCTTTCAACATTTTCAGGGCTTTTCTATTTTCAGTATTCATCAACTCGTGACCAATATTCCAGTCTGACTTATTCACTGGTATATCATAAGGTCCATGTTCAATCAAAATCAACAGATTTGAATCTACGAAATTCATGAAATCCCTAAACTCTCTATGCCAGTCAGAGAAACACAATCCATCGAACATTGGAACTTCAGGCACAGAATCCATGACAATTAAACGAGATGCTAGACAATCTACACAATCAATCAAGGCACCGGAAATAGCAGGATCCACTGCAGATCGTTGGATCTGATGAATCAGTGACCCGCTCTGATACCAATTGTTGGGACTGGTGCGATGGATTCAGAGGGGGGTGAATGAATCCCCTTATAAAACTCTTGCCCAATTAAAACTTCCTGATACAAAATGAAAGCCAATGAACAGTTGCGGAATTTACAGATTCACTAGGTCAACTAAAATGCTTACAGATGAACGGATTAGTGACTTAGGATCAATGTCAAGGGACTCTCAAAATAGTTATCGAATAGACAATGTGCAATCAACTACCTTACTAGACAGAGAGAAACACATCGAGCCTAAGCATGCATCTAGCGAAGCACAATAGACAATCAAACCACTGCACAGAAGATTTTTAAGGTGGTTCGGTCCTCCAGACCTACGTCCACCCCACACTCAAACCAGAGTGTGGATTCCGCTGCCAAACAACTTGAAAACTGCTGGGCGACACAGCTTGCCTACAAACCGCTGAGTAACAGCTTGACCGCTGGGCATTACAGCTTTGCCAACCGCTGGGGACTACAGCTTAACCCATCCAAAGGAATCCTCCTCTGCCCGCTGAGCAACACAGCTTGCTGTCCGAGGAATCCACCTCGCCCGCTGAGCAACACAACTTGCTGACCAGAGGAATCCTCCTCCGCAACCGCTGAGCAATACAGCTTAGCTCTGCTGACTAACAGCTTGAAACAAAGGTAAAAGACAAACAAAATACGGAAAGGACACAGCAACAGAAAGCTGTATACGGTAAAGCACAAAATAGCTCTCAAGGAACAAGTTGGTCTGGATCTGATCCAAGAGCCAACAGATAACACATCTTTAAAGAAGTCTTCTCTCTTCTTTTTCACGAACTCTCTATCTCTCTTTTCACTCTCCTTTTTCTTCTTCTGCTGATCTCTCTTTCTCTTTTTCTTTCTCTTTCTCTTCTTCTTTCTTTCTCTTCTTCTGGATCGTGCAGGCTCTCTCTCTCTCTGCTTCTACTCTTTCAGATGGGCTCCCCTATTTCGATCACTCTGCTCACAATCAATTTCTCCAGATGGAGAAGTCTTCTATTTATAGCATAAGAGAGGTAGGCGTGTGTCCTCTACAATTCCCGCCCAGAGCGCCTTGACCACGTGGCAGCATTTCAGCTCACTGCGTTACACGTGTCACGATCCTGGCACATCCTTCATTCTTGGATCACGTGCCATTCTTAAGCTCCTCGAGCTGCAGTTCTGTCAGATCAGGCTTGTTATCAGTGTGAGTTAATCTGAAAGGAAAGAAAGGATGCATCGAGTAAGTTTGATATTTGAACTGAGCCTGTACAGACTTAATGCACAAAATGCAGTGTGCATATAAGAAAGTATGTACAACGAGAATGAATGCACGGACATGTCATCCACGAGTGTACAGACTTTGAATGCATGTAATGTATTTTGCATATGGAGAAGTATACACATTGAAAGTGAATGTACAGACATGCCATCAACGAGTGTATAGACTTTGCGTGCAATGTACAAACGATGTACAAACTTTCTGTGCCTAACGCTTAAGCCTGAATGCATCATGTATAGACTTTCTAGAGTGATGATGCATGAACTTAACCACTCGTACCAGCAATGGAATGTATAGACTTTGAATGCATGGTAAAGAGTGTATAGACTTTGTTTTGAAAGATTGCACAAATGCCACTGAAGAATGTACAGACGTTGAACGTGTGAAATGCAGTTTGCATCTATCAAAGTATGCACAGCAAAGATGAATGCTCAAGCATGCTGTCAAAGAATGTACAGACTTTGCGTGCATGCGCCAAGACGATGTACAGACTTTGCGTGCCTGAAACAAGACAATGTACAGACTTGCTACCTAGCATTTAAGAATCAATGCATCATGTATAGACTTGCTTAAATGACGCATGGACATAATAGCAAAGACTGTGCTGACATTGTATATGCATGAAACAACCGAATGTACTGACTATGTATGCATAATGAACATGCATCGACTTCGAAATAAAGCGACTGACGAATGCATCGATGCAGTGTGTGCATATGGCAGATATTGAACCGATGCAATGCATGTAGGAGAACTAACAGTACAGTCTATTTACCAGATCATACATCGACTATATGACGTGCAACAACAGTTAATGTACCGATGCAAACTACACTTGCTATGCAGGAACAAGAGTTGCACCAATGCAGAGATAGACAATGCAATGAGATGAATGTGCCCACTCTCAAATCAATCAATCAATCATGCTCATAGTGCTTGCTGACATCAAAACAATTCATACTCATAGTGCTTGCTGACATCAAAATCATAGGGGCACAACAAGGAACCGACCCGCCATGGCCTGACTTTGCCTTCGGCCAACAACCCTTCTAATCAGATCTGTCTTCATCGGGATTTATCCCTCTCCTTTACCGATAGACACTTTCTCGAATGTCATTCATGTTTTCGCTGTGTTCCCGACTCGAAATACTCCCCGAGCACAGGGCACGTGATGAATAAATGAGCAGGCTTAAATGCCCTCGCTCTAACATGTAAACTTTTGATATGTTCTCTTTCATTAATTCAAATTTTAGGCTATATGGCCCCTCTTCCTGGCGATTATTCAAGGGTTTTCTCCTTTTCGGAGAGATGTAATTAACGTCATGACCTTTATGGCACGGCGGGTTCTGGTTCCGACACGAAATCTACTATCGTTTGATCAAGTCAGACAGCGCCCACCAATGGCTCTGGACCACTTTGGTCTTTGGAGTCTGAACAAATTGTCACTTCGTGACTGGCACGCCTGCGCACTAATAAACGATACAAAGGAAAAGAAATAAATAAATAAACAAGAAAGAAAAAGTGTGTCCACAAGTCTGGCATGCTCGATGGGACTAAGACCTCCCTTCATCGCTTCACCATGGCCTTCTTATAAGATTCTAACTATCACTTTGCATTCTAGGTCACATTCCAACAATTCCAATGGCATCTATCACGTTTGGACCACTTGTTGTTAGTGATCACGCTAGGTATGGTTAGCTGGCAAGGCCGACAAGGTTCGACAGCTTCCCGCCCATCATCGGCTTCCCCAACTTTCTTGGGTTAGCATTCATGGAGCTCCTGGATGTCCTGGAGATGAAGCCCGTGACCACCGATGCCGTGGAGGTCACACCTAGAAAATGGAGATGTTGGGTTGCTATGTCCACCATGTCGATTGCCGTGCCACCTTGACCAACAGGGGGCACACTACTGCTAAAAGAAGAATCGCCAAAAGGAACGCCAACGGCTGTCTGCCTCAGGCAAGTCCGTGTTGATCGGAGGAGTCCGAGTATACTTGAGCGGCCGACCGGCCGAAGTGATAACCGATAGGGTCGTACCGACGGTGCCAGTTGTGGATAGACTAATCTACCCCCGCACCTTAAACTAACTATGCATGTATCACATGAACATGAACAAGCATGAAAGTGGGAATCAAAGGGCGATGAATAGATGAGAAAGACATACCGTGATTGCCACCAAGGGTTAACAACGCCAAGAGATGAAGAGATGACGCCGTGTACCTTGGAAAATGATGAAGAGTTGATTGCGCTTCAAAAGGGATGCGGGGAACCGATCATGGGTACACCTCCTCGCCTTCCAGCCGGCTAGAATGTAAGGGTCTCACGTCCAAATGTACTCTCCTACAAAACAAAGCCATAAACACAAGAGAAAATCCATTAGAATATGAAGTGTAGTATATGCCCCGAAGTGGTAAAATAGCATGAAAGAAAGGGGGAGAATACACCGAGAGAGGGTTTTTAACCCCTGTTGAAGGGGCGTGATCTCGCGCTGGTCCTGAGCTGGGAGGATGATCACCGGGTAGTGAACTGTAGAGAAAGGGAAACGAATCAGGGGGCCCAGGGATGGTTCCCTGGGGAAACCCTCCGATGCTTAAGTCAGTAGAGCAATAGTGGAAGGTATTGAGGGAGGTAGAAAGAGATGCGCGAGATTCCCCAACACCAAGATGGTGAAGTGGTTCCTGCTCAGGGAGTATTAGGCCTATATCTGCCTTACTTGCCACCGGAGGGAGTCCCTGGTTTATATAGTGAGCTCCCCTGATGAGTTCCATAAGTTGAGGAGTTTCAGGCGGGAGTTACGTCCTCATCATGGGATCGTTACGTTCTCGTCGTGGGCTCTTCATGACCGTGGAGGATCGTGGCTCCCTTATCCTGCTGAACTCCTGCTCATAAAGGACTGTCAACGGTTGCATGGATAAATATTTGTCAGTCGATCCGAGCATGAGAAGTGCCAGCCCTGTCCGGGCGATAGGCATTGCTCGGATGCAGTCAGATCGGAGTGGGCGCGGAGCGCTTGCCCTTCATCCCGATGAGGGATGGCTCGGGCGTGGGTCTTCCTCCGTTCTGTCGTTCGGGCCTTCCGAGTCTAAGGGCCGCCGAGGAAGGATGGGATCCCGAGTGATCTTTATTGGGCTTTTCTGTCGAAGTGGGCCCTAGAGGGCTGTCACTTGGATGGGCTGAGCCTCGTTCGGTCCTGATGGGCCTAGTTTGGCTGCTCTTAATTGGACTGTAGAAATCCCCCTCTCCACTTGTCCCCCTCCTACTCCCGAGCTTTAGTAAACTCGGTCGAGTAGCTGCTTGGGGTTTCGGACTAGCGTGGCTCAGGTGGGTGGAAATTCGGCGGTGTTTAGGAAGCTACGCGTCGTGGTCACCTGTGTCCGTGTTAATGATGATCTTGACGGATTTGAACTGAAGGGGCCCCCTTTCCTCGGAGGTCGGAACGACGTGCCGCCTTCTGCGTGGGTTTATAGGCATTGGGCGCTTGTTGTCATTCCAGACTCCCTCCGTCTCTTAGGGTTTTGGCTCTCCTTCGTTCCCATTTTTTGGGGCTTTTCGATGCGCCGTGAGGACACGACGGAGGAGCAGAAGAGTGTGGCGGCATTTGAGGAGTTGGCGGCGATAACCACAGAGGCCGTCTGGCAGCTTCCTCCTCCCCCGGAATCTTCAGGGTCTCGGGACCGTCTTCCCTCAGAGTCTTCTTCTGACTCCATGGCGGGCCAGCGCCCAGATATTGAGGAGTGGGAGGGCGAGCCGGTGGTGAGGGCGCCGGTCCCCAACTGTAGCCAACTGGGGGAGGCGGATGTGAGGAGGCTGGAGCACCAGTACAGCCTACCCCACAAGTTCAGTTTTGCCATTGCGACCCCATACGAGACGTGCCTGGACTCTCGTACATGCCACATCTGTATGTTTCTTCTGTCGTGGAAGGGTGGATTCCGCCTTCCTTTCGAACCTTTCATCCTTCAACTTCTTAATTTTTTTCGGTTGGCGCCCATTCAGTTGGTAGCCAACTCCTATCTCCTCCTTTCCGCCTTTCGTATTCTCTATCGTCAGTGCGGAGTCCCTCCTTCCATGGACCTCTTCCACTTTTTCTTTGAGTTGAAAGTGCATCCTTCGGCGGGGAAGGGCTTCTATTTCATCCAGGCGAGGCGGAATAGGAGTTGTATCTCTTTGGCGGCGAAGGATTCTTCGCATAAAGGGTGGAAAATCTAATTCTTCTGGGTGAAGATTTGTTCAGTGGAGGAGACCTGGAGGTGCCTGGTAATCCCCAATTTCCACCCTAATATCCCTCCTAGGCAGGATGAGTTCCCCCCTCACGTGGAGAAGTATGCAGCCACCCTGCTGAAAAAACGCCAGTCCACCGAGGAACTGGTGACACTGGAGAATATCGAGCGGTGTCTTCTCACGCGGCTGCACCCGTCGGGCTCAGGTGCCACAACTTAGATTTTCCTTCGGATGTGAGGGTCATCTTTCTTTTCCTGAATACGTCTTCTTCTTTGTGCAGACACCAGGCGGGAGCCTCTGAAGGAGGCCGCAGAGGTGACCGAGCTTGGAGATGACTCGGCTGCCGACGAACCGACTGCTCCCGTGGGTCGCTCCCGAACCAAAGATAAGGGCAAGAGAGCGGCCCAGGGCGAATCCTCCGGACTGTGGGGACCCAAGCGCAAGGACCCTGTGGAGGGTATGATCCGGGCCGCTGCGAGGGCCAGAAAGCGGGCCAAGAAGGTCGGGGTCGTACCCACGGTCGAAGGCGACACTACTGCGGCTCACCCCTCCGCCGGGCATAGTGGGGCCAACCCTACCGGGCGGGCTCTCCCACCAGCCGAGCCAGAGGGGGCCGAAAAGGTCGGGGCTACCCCTGCGGGCGGTGATGATGCGGGCTTGGTTCCTCCTTTGGCTGGGACCGAGGGGGCCGAGGGGGCTCCTGCAACCGGCAGCGGGGCCGACCCGGCTCTCCCCTCGGCCGGAGCCGAGGGGGCCGTGGCCGAAGTTTAGGGTGCTGTGATCGCGGCCGAGGCTGGCGCTCCAGGTGGCGATGCCAGTGCCGAGCCGATCCGTGAGGGGAGGCCGCAAGAAAATCCGGCCGGGATGCAAGAGGCGGCCTAGGCTGGGGCTCGATCCGGGCCTTACGGTGGGGCGCCGGGCGATGGGGGGTTCTCCGTTTCGGCGGCCTTGGAGAGGCTGGGTATCTCGGGCCCCCTGCACCAAGTGTGTCGTGGTATATCCGTGAAGGTGAGGGGGGGAGGTAGGCAGCACTCCCCGTCCACGGCTCTCGCCGGGGTTATGGAGGGTGGCTTGGCCCTGGCCCAGATGGGGGAGGTTCTGGCAGAAGCGTACGCTCGATCGGAGTGGGAGCGAGCGAACCTGGCCTGGACCCTCGGTGGGTAGGACAGGAGGTTGACTCGGCTCTTCGAGGAGCGTAACGGGCTTCAGCGGGAGCTCTCCTCAATCAGGGAGCTGGTACGATCGAGCCAAGTAGAGACCCGGGCGCTAGCCGAGCAGCTGGCTAAGGCTCGTGAATCGCTCGAGAGGAAGACCCGGCTTCTCGAAGAGGAGCGCTTAGCACGCGTTGAGCTGGACGGCCGGTGGGAGACCGAGCGTGCCGAGCTAGTAGACCGCGCGGAGGAAGCCGAGCGTCTTTGGAGGGAGGCCGAGGTTGATCGAGATGAGGCAGAGAAGCAGGTGGCGGCGGCTGAAGGGCGGACTACTGAGGCCGAGCTGAAGGCAACCGAGGCGGAGCAAAGGGAGGCCGAGCTCGCCGGTAGGGTGGAATCGGCCGGGGCGGAGGCTCTCGAGCAATACAAGAGCTCAGAGGCTTACCGGTTCGACCTTAAGGAGGCTGCCCTCCCCTACTACGAGCTAGGACTCCGCCGGGGCATCCGCAGGGGGTTCCAGCAGGGCTACGACCGGGCCATTTCTTACGCCGAGGAGCAGGCGTCCGGAGTGGTTGACTTCCCGTCTGGTCAATGTTATGACTCGGACTTGTCGTCCTCTAGTTCCTATGTTTCGGCGCAGGATGAAGAGGATCCCGAGGGCTCATCACCCGAGGGGTCGCCAACTCCGGATGCCTTGGAGGGCACGCAACCAAGGCAGTTCCCACGCCGGTGGGGTCGGTGCCAGGGTCGGCTGTCGCTGAGGCTGCCGGGGGCAGATCGCTCGAGCCCTCTACTTTCGGTCTCCAAGGTGGGCCAGAGGCCTGATGTATCTGTTTCTCTTCTCCTTTTTGCATTCCTTTTTCCTTTTTGAAGGAAAAGACTCCCTTTTTGTTTAGAGATAAATAAGGCAGTGGCATTGTGATGAATACTTATCTATTCCATATCGCCATTGCCGTATTCTGTCCAGCGTATCTGCGGTTGTTGGAAAGAACCGATATTTTCTGCGTGAATCTCGCATAATGGTTGGGTGAGCGTCTGAAAGGGTGTCTTTCCGTTTTCCACGCTTTAAATGCCTGGCCGCTTCGTGTGTCCCGCTGGGGCGGAAGACGAGAAGTTTGAGGTGACCGTTCGTAGGGAGAAATCCTTCAGGCGTGTTTTCGAGGGGGGTCGGGGGAAATCATTTAAGGCAAGTAGCCTCCCTTCGCCTATAAGAAGGACTGAAGGGCGTCCCTTCCTCTCCACCGCTTAGGGTTTTCCCTGATAGTCTTTCCTCATTCCTTCTTCACGTAGCGTTGTGCCGTTGTATTCGGAGCATGGAGGAAGCTCCAGATGAGGAGGCTGCCGACGACGGGGGGCAGGGAGTTCTTGTTGCTCCGGACTTGAAAAGGAGTCGACGGCCGGCGGGCAGACTTGAAAAGGGGCCGACGCGCAGAGGCACGTCGTTTTCCCTTTATCAGTTCTGGCGGCGCTTGCAGGGGGGCGAGATGGAGGACGGATGGGGGGATCAGACATCCCTGCTGCCCGTCTCTTCCTGCTCGCCTCACGGATGGGAGGAGGAAGCCAACTAAGCTCCATCTCTTCCGGGCCTTCCCCTGCCTCCTCATCCAGCTCTGCTGGTTTCTTTTTCTTTCTAGCAGCCTCTTTTTCCCTCTTCTGCTCTGCTCCTCCTTTCTTTCACTCTTCGGAGGGCGCCTGCACTCTCTTTCTTCCAAAGAGTTGGCATTTTGGCGGGGAAGATGCTTTCATATGCATTCCCTCTCCCCCTTCCCTTCCAAGTTCAACTTGGAAGGTAGCCTTCTCTTTCTTAATCCCTCTGTCACCTTTGTCTCGAGCTGCCCGAGCCAACGGGGTCAACTATCCTTTATCCGGGCCAGTTTCTGCACTAGGCAGAGTCAATGGCTGGACACAGGAAGGTCATCCGAGTCAGCCGAGCGATGGGCTCATACGACGGCGCTTGGTGGATCTTTTGCTTTTTTGACATGTATTCTATTGGCTTCGGCCTTCCTGATGTACAAACGGGTTGTTTGAATAAAAAGAAAGGAGCCTTTTGTCTTATCTCATGTCGTTTGCACAATACTCAGTACTCAGAAGTAGAACTTGCGTAATGTAGTTGCTTTCCTGTTAGCGATGGGTTTATTCTTCTTATTATTTTATGTATATATATATATATATATCTTATTTCACGTGCCGATCAACCAATTAACTAACTGGTAATTAACTGACTGATTGACGGCGCAGGCGTGCCAGTCACGTACGTGACAAGTTTATTATGCGCTCATATTGACCCGTATCGGGTGAAAGTGAGGTTCAGTCTGGACCAGTAGTCCGCCATACCATAAAGGCTATGGCGTTAATTACATCTCCCGCAAGGAGGGAACACCTTTGATTAATTGCCGAGATAGTGGGCTGTCGAGGCCGGAATAAAAGATGCGACGTTATGAGCATGACAAGGTCACACGGAATACGTCTATCTATCATGCAAGGGGAGCGTGGTTTATTGAATTAGTGACCCTCGGTACAGGGCGGAGGACGTAGGTCCGAAGACCACCATCGCGTATATCGGAGACTTTCGATCGGGCGTAACCCGGTCTTCCGTCGGTGCCATTTGATATACTCGAGGGTCTATGCAAGCATGCATGCATGATGATGATAACTATGCTAAGCATGGCAACAGAATTATGAAAGTAAGCAGTGATCAATCACGCCTGTTAATCTCCGCCAAGTGAGGCAAGGATAGTAGCGCAAGCCTGATAGTAAAACGATTCGGATCCGAACATCACTTCTCTTATTCAGTTTATTAGGATTCATTAATTCCGGCCACGGGAGACGAAGGTCACCCCGAGGGTGGGTGAATGATTAAAAAACATCAGGGCTTAAAACCGATGCAGCCACACGTAGGGGTAGAGTTCCCCGGTGCGGCCAAACGTGGGCAAACAGAACTAATCCAGCGCGGCCAGACGTAGGTAAAAGGGCTAAATTGGCGCGGCCAAAACGTAGGTAAACGGGCTAAACTGGCGCGGCCATGGGCAACTGTTAGCCCGGCGCGAAGGCCCTGGGGCGCGCCGGTTTAGGGCGCGCCGGGAACGGGGCAACCCACATGAAGAAGAAAATGAGTCTTATGTTGATACGGCGCGGTAGGGTACCGCGCCGTATTAGGGCGCGTCGGGTTCGGGCCGCGCCGTTTTAGTCAATTTTAGGTGAAATTCACAGTATTTTGGTTCATTCAAGATCCTTATGATAGTTTCAAGTCAACCAGACCGATTACTTGTTTGATGGAAGTCCAAGATCCCTCGGAAATGATGCAGTAAGTCAGTGCGAGGTTCACACTCGAGCACTGAGTTGATTGGGTTCAGAATGAGCATCTGATTATGGCTTAATTATTCTGAGTCTGCCCAAAATTGGGCAGCATCTCCCCTGAACATGAAGAGTTGCAGGGGAGGAACGGGGTCATACCCACTTGTGGAGTAAGCCCCTAAACGCCGGTCTGCACAGTGGCAGCCAGCAAACTCCCAACGGATAGGGTACCCCGAGGACTAGCCTGCGAGGGGCACCAAGGCTCCGTGGGTGAGGATAGAGGGATGAGGCCACTGATAATGGGAGCAGCACCCCGAGGGCTAGCCTACGAGGGGTGGGCAACCCACAGCCTACGACACATCCCTTGGAGGGACCGACCATTAAGAGAGTGAAGCTCCGAGGGCTAGCCTACTAGGAACACACATCCCTTGGCCTCTATCGGGTCTCCAGATTGTTGGGGCTAAGCTTGTTAGGCTAGGACCCCTGTTATTATCTGCTGTGGCCTTGAGGAAGCATCTACCATCGAGAGGTAGAGCCCTCGATCACCCAGCAGTTCCGTGAAGCAATGGGGAATGTCCCCCTCCCCGGGCGATTAAGACGGAATGAAAGAATCTCGAACGTTCAACTGACCGTGATGCAGAGGGGTAGTCAATGCACAGATGAGATGAGCCAATCGTAGAAGCATATGCTCGAACAACTAGGACACAACATTCAGGCGATGGATCCTGCCATCCCAAAGGTGACTCCCACCTCGCGAGCAATAGAGCAATACGAAGGGAGGAGTTAATGGGAGTTAGACCCTCGATACCACGGCGGGAAGAAGCATGCGCATGAGCACAGCTCTGTCCACGGAGGGGATACAAAGACCCTTAAAACAAACATGGAAGCGGTCGATGGGAAAGACCCGGGGAGGGGTCGTTTCTGTAGCCCGCGATGCTTCGGGGCATGATCGGGACTCGAGGAAACCGGAGTCGGGAACCACGCGCGGAAGAACTCATACATATGCATTGACATAGATAGAGAAGTGGAATAAGCTTGGAGCATTCATTCGACCTATTGGTCCACGCATCTATATACATATCACCACCCAGTAGACGGGGATGGACTAACATTTACATTACAAATCCGGTGCCGGCATCGTCGCTCGATCGCCGTTCATCAGTTGCAGAGGCAGAGGGATGCGCAGAGGCACAACAACAAAACAAACGGGAAGAGAGAATCGTAGAGAAAGGGGGGGGGGTCGGCTCGTATCATCGCCATCCCTCCCCCTCTCGCTTACATCTGATAGATAGAAACCCCCAAAAAAAGAATCCACGAAAGCGCCGATGCCCACCTATTCTTGGAACAGAGTATCAGATCTTCAGTTAAAGCAGAGGAAGATGGCCGACGGAGGACGCTCAGACGAAACCCCTTTTCCCAAGAGCTCTATCTCTCCCGGAATCTGGTTCGCTCTCCGACCCTCCTCTTTTTTCTTCTTCTCCTCTCTTTTTTTTGTCGTCCTCCTCTTCAATCGAATAGCTTCCTGCATATATATAGGAGGTTCGAAGTCTTGATCCGGCGTGGAAAATGGCACGCCGGGGAAGGCTCCATGGCCTTTTGCGCGCCGAAATAACGGGCCCAGGTGGGGTTCTTTGCGCGCTGGAATAAGGGGCGCCAGATGGGGGCGCGCCGGTTTAGGGCGCGCCGTGTTAATGTTCCTCGCACGTCGCGAGTCAGTCGATGAGTCCGGGGATGATTCCGGGGGTCACCGGAAACATTTATGTCACGAATGCTCCTTGAAACCTCGACGAGATGTCTTGTCGAAGCTCCCAGGTCGACGTACGGCCATTCCCGAGACTCCAGATAGCTTTGATTTGATCATGCGGGCTTTCTGCTGACACGGCCTTCGGCTCTATGATTCGTGCTGCTGGCTCGGTCTGTCTTGTGCCCAAAGCTCCTTAGGGGGTGGGATAACACCAGGGATAGTTCCGCCTGAGCTGGGCGATCATTCGGCCACTAACGGGCCCATCTTGGCGGGAAGCCGTACCCGTGCCGGGTGATCGGGATCTTCTGCCGACAGAGCTTTCGGTCCTCCGTCCTAGAGAGCCAGGGGGACTCTTTCATCTTCAGGAGAGCCTTTCATGCGGTGGGTAGCCACTGGATAGACCGTCGTCCTTGATTGGACAACAGGTGTAATGTATGCGACACGACGGAGTCGATGCCGGTTCATTGGGCAGGCTTGGTCGCACTGTCGGTTGGTTGCGAGTTCATCTCGGCTCTCTTGAGGTGAAGTCCCCATGCTCATGCGGGGTGACTCGAGGCTCTGGCAGCTTGAAAAGTCTTCAATATGTTGATCTTTATCGGCTTCCGTGCTTCAGCGGGCCGGGTCCTTCGTCTTTGTGGCTTGGTCGTCGACGATCATATTTTGGGTGCCAACAAATGCCCCCCAGACGTGGGTGTTGCGAGCAAGGCACGAGTGCAGCAAGGCCGACGGATGAATTTCTCCCGGAATGATCTCCTCTTCGGTTGACAGGAGCTTGGGACGGCCCTTAATTCGGCATGGACGTTAATCCGGCGCCGTTTGCATTTTAATACGGCGCGGGGTTGCTTCGGTGCGCTCTTGGCTTTGAGACGTTAATCCGGCGCGCTCCTGGCCCCTTTGCGTTTTTAATACGGCGCGGCCCTGATGCTGAGAGTAGTTAATCCGGCGCGCCTAAAATCGGCGCGCCTTTTTGTATATTGGACGTTAATTCGACGCGCTAAATAGCGCACCGGATTAACATCCAAAGCCATCCTCTATGTAAGGCTTTCGCCTTTCATTTTTCTTCTTCATCCCTCATTTGCAAAAAAACTTTCTCTCTCCTCTCGTTTTTCTTCCCGCGGCGCCGAGTGAGGTGAGGGCGAGAGCGGCGGTGGCTTTTCCTTCGGGGTGAGCGAAATGTTGCCCCTTTTGGGTTTCAAACCCATTCTTTGGGCCCCGGGAGGCTTCTAGTAGGGCTTGCCCTCGGAGCTATTTCCCCGGGTGTTCCTTTTGGCCTCGGTGTAATGCCGGTGGCTGCTTTTAGGGACCGTTCCGTTAGTGGACGTGTTCCCACTTTTCCTTGGCAATCTCCCATGCTGGGGAGACTCTGCCGAAATTTTGTCAGAAATCTCCCTTTAATCAGTTATTCTCTGACTTTTGCTTATTGTTTGATGCGCTTCTTTGCAGCTATCATGGCATCCGGTTCTTCTTCTCGTGCCGTGGTGACGTGGGAGAACGTCAATTCCCTTGATCGGGGGTACGGTCAAGTGGCTGTGGTTGCGGAATCCTCAGATTCGGAGACAGATACTGTGGACACCAGCCGTCTCCTCATTCTTGGGGGCGACTCCTTTCATTATGACAGGGAAGGTGTCGCTAAGAGGGACTACCCCAAAGACAAACACCTGATGTCCCTTCTCCAACGCTTCAACCTCCAAGGGAAGAGGTACGTGTTCCTTGTCCGAAAAGCCGAGCAGGCCCTGTTGGTGGAGAGGGACAGTCTGACAGATTGTGTGGTGCGGGGAAGACCCATTTATCTCCCCGGAGAGGTCAGGAAATGGAGCGTCGTGCTGGGACTGCAAGATCTGGCTCCAGAAGACGGGCTGCTGACCAGGGCCCCTGAATTTGTACCCGCTCGGTGGAATGATTCCGTAGGCAGGGTGGACCGGGAGAAGCCGATCTTTGGCCTATTCCTTGCCCCGTTGAAGTGGGGGTACAAAGAAGAATCATTTCTACTGGACTGCCTGGCGATCCACTTCAAGCACCAGATATCTGTGGGGTGGTTTGCCGAGCTGAGGGCCACCGACGCCCACGCATTTAGACCTGGAGCGGTGGAGTTCACAGATTATGTGCTGCATCATTATGCTCCCATCCTGACCAGGGCCGGGATATACCACAGCGTATATGCTTCAAGGTACCGCTACCCCATCTCCCGAGACTTGTGTTGCGGTATGATCGAGGTGTTCTGCCCCGAATATAACACTTTCTATACTTTAGAAGGGAGACCTCTCTAGACTTGTGGAGCCTCTCACAGCTTAGCGGTCTACCCATTGACGGAGAACCGTATGAAGAGGTTTGCTGGCCTGACTGGCTGAAGGATCAGACTGACGGTGAGGGTCGGTATCTGGCGGGTTATGCCTATCGATATCTGATGAAGGCGTACCGCACCCTCTATCATTCGTCGCACGACACGAGGGAAGCTCGGAAGCTGGGCGAGAAGCGGAGGTTGCAGATGGGCACCTGGCTTCAATATTTCTTCAATGGGAAGAATAAGTATGAAGACTTTGCCCCGATAGCGCCAGTGGCTTAGAAGCGGAAGAAGAGGGTGCGACGCCAGGCCGCTTCATCATCTTCTTCGAGAGGAGGGCAGGGGGAGAACTCAAACACCACCGGTGTTGACGTAGTCACTCACTGTGCCGCATATCTGGTTTTCTGGCTCTGTTCTTTCGCTCTCCCGCAGGGTGACGAGAGCGTGATTAGGGCGGAGGCCATTTATCCAGCCTGTCTCATGGCTTGGGGTACCAAGCTATCTCTTTGCCCGGTGGCCCTGTGTCTTATTTACAAGATGTTGGGAGACCTGCACAAGACGCGTCTCCCCAGAAATCTTCATACGGTCGGTACGTTACATTTTTTCAATGCTTGGGTTTGTACCCTGTTCCCGGAGGCGGCTCCTCGGGCGTTACAGTCTGATCCTCTTGTTCCACGGATGATAGAGTTCGCGAGTGCCGAGCCCTCCTCACTAGCGGAGCAACTCTACGCCATTCGGGGCAAATTGGCCCGTATTCCCACATATTCGGCCGGAGTTCTTCTCTTTTGGAGCTTAGCTGCCCACTCCATCCCGCTGGTGAACTGGACGAGGCAGTGCAAGCTTTTTGAGACTGAGGAGTATATCCATCCGCTTTCCGAGGCCAAATGTACAAGACCCATTCTTGAGCCAGAGTTGGTTGACTGGGCGCTGGCTATCAGGCCGAGTGTCCTTGTATTCCGCAAGAGCGGCATTTTGTGGTTGGAGCCGTACTACCCATTCCGCTTCAGTCAGAACTTTGGCTACGACCAGCACATTCCACATTCTTCTTCACAGTTTGCGTTGCCTAACAGGCACAGGGGCGGGCAAGTTTCAAATGACGATGCCCGGATATGGTGGGACTTCTTCCACCGCCGGGAAGATGTTTCTTTCAGGGTGCCAACCCCTGCCCGTTTCCCCCGCGTCACGCCTGAATATATCAAGTGGTGGAACGCGCGTACAGGGTTCTACAGGAGCTTCCGGCGAGAGTGCTGGGCCGTGGCAGAGCACAGGTTCCTGGACTCCCAGCCGGAGCCAGTCTTTGATATTGAGCCTTCTTATTTGAAGAAGTTGAAGTCCTTGACCCGTACGGAAGTGAAGGCCTATCTGGAGGCCCGCAAGGTCATAAAAAGTCGCAGGATGAAGGTTGACCCGAAGCTGCCCCCGATCAACAAAGATGACTATGTGAAAACCCTTCGGGGTTTATGCCGGGTGAGTAGCGAGAGGGTGGTCCTTCAGCAACTCCCTCTGCCGGTGGAGGAGCCCATCTCGACTGTGGCCGACTGGCGTCCCGAGGTGGATAGGTTGTACCCTTATCGGACCTTCATTCGCAAGGAAGATAGACGGGATGCCTTGTACAACATCACCCCCTGGCTATTTGCGCTCCTTCGGTCGCATGGCCTTTCAGTGGGTGGTCCCAGCGAAGCCATCCTGGACCGACCTCTTCAAGTCTCGTTCAAATATGTTGATAGATGGGGGCTAGACCACCTGAGCCTATATTATCTCCTATCTTCTCGTGGTCACGAGGACCTGGCGCTGCTGGCCGAGCCGAGTGAAAAGATCAGAGATTTATGCTGGCTTATTCGCGAGGCGGCTTCGAGAGACAAAGTGCCCTTGCTGTATTATTGGCCTCTCTTCCCCTTCTATACGGGGCCAGCAAGTATGTTCCATTTCTTCATTCAGGCCCTTCGGCCAGCTTCTTTCTTTCATTGTGGTGCATTATTCTCACCTGTGTGCATGTGCAGTCCGACCGACTTCGGAGGAGACCCGGCACTTTAGGGAGCTGATAATAAAGGCCCAGAAGCCAGCGTATTTTGAGGTTCCCGAGCCGGCCCCGACCACGACGCCACTGCCTCCCGGCGATTCGAGAAAGCAGACTCAATCCCAGTTGAGAGAGGCCGTCGGGAAGGCGAAGGCGGTGGTGACCCGGGTGACACGGGCGCGCCGAAAGAAGGCCGCAGAAAGGGAATCAGCAACCGTTCTTCCTTCGGTTGTATCCTTCGAAGAGTTCGAAGCTTCTCGCACACAAAGGCCAGAAGCTGAAGGTAGGCTCTTCTTTCAGAGTTCATTAGTCCACTTTGACTGCCTTGGCTAGCTCATGCTGACGGTTGCCGACATAGTTGCCGCGGTCGTTGGGTTGGAGGCGACGGTAGATGTCGCGACTAGGGAAGGGGCAGAGGGAATCCCTGCTGCTCCCTTAGAGAGAGATCTGCCTTCTCCGACACCCAGACAGGAAATGGAAGGTAATTTATAGTTTAATTGTGGCGCCACCACGAAACTTCTCATCTTCAGCCGGCTTGACCTTTTCTCGCCGTAAATTTCAGTTGATATACAACCGTCATTACTTCCGGACTCGGAGAGTGCAGAAGAAGCGATTATCCAGGGGCAGGGTGAACTTGCCCTTGAGGTCCCATCCACTGTTGCTCCTGAAGTGGAGTGCACGGGGGGAGCTCCTACCGCGGGTGATGTTCCTCCTGGCGAGGCTCCTGCCCCGATGGTGGAGCGTCTCGAAAGAGCAGAGGGGTCTTCCTCCTCTGAGCAGGTTGATTATAGTGGCGGCTCCAGTGATGATGAGTTCCCACTTGTTTACACAGAGACTGAGGATACCGGGGCGTCCTCGGCCTATGAAAGCGATCATCCGACTTTTAGCCCACCCCGGTTGTCATGGAGTGGTCTTGGGCCGTCAGGCTCGCTTGTGAGCGGAGAGGCTGGCGCCGGAGAAGTTGCCCTTAGAGATTTGAGCTTGGTACCGGCCGAGGTAAGGACCCACCCGTGGTCGGTGCCTGCTGCCCTTCCTTTCTCTTCCCTTTAGCTTTTTAATGTACATATTTCTGGTGCAGACTGAGGTGGTGCTGCCAACCATGACGGTGCAGATACCCCTCCCGGCTCTAGGCACGGGCCACGCAACTCTCCCGTCCGTCTTGCGGCCTATCGCACTGCGATACCCCAAGGACTACACAGCGGCAGCGGCTCCAGTCAGACCCGGAGCACTTGTGAGGGTTGACAGTCTGGTAGCAGTCGAGGACTCTCAGCCAGTAGAAGTCACACAACAGTCGGCTCCGGAGAAGGATGGCCCCTCCGAAATAGAAGCCGGAGAGATTGTCGAAGAATAGATGTCCTCGGTTCTTGATATTCCTGTTGCACCTCCATCCCAGGGGGCTGGCAGGGAAATTGTCATCATTGAGACTCCAACTACCGTATCGGCCACCGCAGTTGTTCCCCACACCAGTGCGCTGCAGCTCATGCCGTCGTCATCTTCTGGGACGGGCGACGATATCTGGGCCACTGTGGACAGCAGATTGGAGTTTGAACTACCCGAGTCATCGCCGCTCGGTCTCCAGTCTTCGAGTGACCTTGTGTGGCAGTTTCTAGGGACCCTTTAGCAGACCATAATGGCCAGCAGAGATTTAACTTATGTTCAGCTGAGGGGCTTGATAGATCATTTATCCCGCTCGCTGTTGGCCTTTGGTTGCCCCATGGACGACTAGACTCCACGGGTGATCTTGCTTCTGAAATATGTAAACATGACAGAATTCTTAGGCCGGGAGGCAGCTGACCAGCTGGCGGCGGTAACATTGGAGGGAGCTGAATGCCGAATAGCTCTCATCTCCCTGAAAGGGACTGTGGCGCGGATGAGGGACGACGCCAATGCCTCTTTGCAGCGCCGAAGCTTCCTCACGGACTGCATAGTGGAACTACATGCCGAACTTTCAAGGGCAGAGGCTGAGCTTCAAGAGGTAGAACACCTGGAGGTCCAGAGGGTAGAGGAGGCAGAACTGGCCGAGGGGCAAGTTGCTTCTCTCGGGGAGAGACTATCTCAGCTGGAGGCCACTGAGTTCAGACTGCAGGAGCTGGCCCGCCATCCTTCCCTGGGCATTCCAGAGCTGGAGGACATCTTCCGACGCCCTTTACCATAGTCATTTTCTATTTGCCTCTTTTTGATGGACTTCATGTATTCCGGGGAATGCCCCGCGTAACATATACTCTTTATTCCGTAGAATGAAAATCTTCATTTTGCTGTCAAATGACGACTCCATCCTGTCATCATTCTTCTTTTTTTTCTTTCCATTCACCAGTTGATTCTAGTCCGAGCGTGTGGGTCACGAGGGCAGGAGAGCGCTCATGCCTTCAGCAAAGGGGTGAGGTGTTCGCTCCACCGCTCCGTGACTATTCTCAAGACTAAACAACGGCCTGTGCGAGTCGAGAGTCCGGAGGACCCAAACGGGTATATGAGAGACGAACGCCAAAACAGATAGCGAGCGACCTTACCGATGGTGACAAGGGTCGAGAAGGGTAGACGGTCTTGTCGATGATGACAAGAACCGAAAAGGGGTAGCGACCGGTCTTGCTGATGGTGACAAGGGTCAAAAAGGGTAGACGATCTACCGATGATGACAAAAATCGGACAGGGTAGCGACCGATCTTGCCGATGCTGACAAGGGTAAAAAAGGGTAGCGACCGATCTTGCCGATGATGATAAGGGTCGAAAAGGGTAGACGGTCTTGCCGATGATGACAAGAATCGGAAAGGGTAGCGACCTATCCTGCCGATGATGACAAGGGTCGAAAAGGGTAGACGGTCTTGCTGATGATGACAAAAATCGGAAAGGGTAGCGACCGATCTTGCCAATGGTGACAAGGGTCGAAAAGGGTAGCGACCGATCTTGCCGATGATGACAAGGGTCGAAAAGGGTAGACGGTCTTGCCGATGCTGACAAGAACCGGAAAGGGTAGCGACCGATCTTGCCGATGGTGACAAGGGTCGAAAAGGGTAGCGACCGATCTTGCCGATGATGACAAGGGTCGAAAAGGGTAGACGGTCTTGCCGATGATGACAAGAACTGGAAAGGGTAGCGACCGATCTTGCCGATGGTGACAAGGGTCGAAGAGGGTAGACGGTCTTGCCGATGATGACAAGAACCAGAAAGGGTAGCGACCGATCTTGCCGATGGTGACAAGGGTCGAAAAGGGTAGCGACCGGTCTTGCCGATGATGACAAGAACCGGACAGGGGTAGCGACCGGTCTTGCCGATGATGACAAGGGTCGAAAAGGGTAGCGACCGATCTTGCCGATGATGACAAGGGTCGGAAAAGGGTAGATGGTCTTGCCGATGATGACAAGAATCGAAAAGGGTAGCGACCGATCTTGCCGATGGTGACAAGGGTCGAAAAGGGTAGATGGTCTTGCCGATGATGACAAAAATCGGAAAGGGTAGCGACCGATCTTACTGATGGTGACAAGGGTCGAAAAGGGTAGCGACCGATCTTGCCGATGATGACAAGGGTCGAAAAGAGTAGACGGCCTTGCCGATGATGACAAGAACCAGAAAGGGTAGCGACCGATCTTGCCGATGGTGACAAGGGTCAAAAAGGGTAGCGACCGATCTTGTCGATGATGACAAGGGTCGAAAAGGGTAGACGGTCTTGCCGATGATGACAAGAACCGGAAAGGGTAGCGACCGATCTTGCCGATGGTGACAAGGGTCGAAGTGGGTAGACGGTCTTGCCGATGATGACAAGAACCGGAAAAGGGTAGACGGTCTTGCCGATGATGACAAGAACCGGAAAGGGTAGCGACCGATCTTGCCGATGGTGACAAGGGTCGAAGAGGGTAGATGGTCTTGCCGATGATGATAAAAATCGGACAAGGGTAGCGACCGGTCTTGCCGATGGTGACAAGGGTCGAAAAGGGTAGACGGTCTTGCCGATGATGATAATAATCGGAAAGGGTAGCGACCGATCTTGCCGATGGTGACAAGGGTCGAAAAGAGGTAGAAAATGGATACATATAGGTGGGACATTGGATGAAGACTCCGCCTCGACCCTGTAAAGGGTCTTCAGGACGGAGGATGGATCATCACTATTCATCATTCATTTACATTATTTTTTTATTCACATTACTGACCTAAGCGCCCTTTCGAGTTTTCGCCGAAGCCAGCCCCCTCTTACTTTTGCCCACGCGCCCTTTCGGTTTTCACGTGGCGGGGTACCCGATTTTGCCCGCGACGCCCTTTCGGGTTTTCGCCACAGCTGGGTTATAGCCATTTTTGCACTTGTCCTAATACAGGAGCAAGTCTGGCGGGGTATCTCTATCTTTAACCCCATTTTCTTTTCCTTTTTTTTTGAATTCGGAGTACAGAAGGCTGGACTGCTAGAATGCTGACTGGCCTTACCGATGACGACAAGGATTGGTCCCAGGTTTAGTTCGTCGACACTGGTTAAATGTCGAAGCCAAGGACATGGTTTACTAACAAGGATGTAAGATCCGAGTTAATGAGTAGAGGTTGACCGATCTCGCCGATGATGACGAGGGTCGAACATGGGTTTGTTCATCAGCATGGGTCACATGCCGAAGCAAACGTAGGATTATTAATAGGGACGGAAGGTCCAAGTTAGGGGTAGAGATCGACCGATCTCGCCGATGATGACGAGGGTCAAACACGGGTTTGTCCATCAGCATGGGTCACATGCCGAAGCAGGGGTATGATTATTAACAAGGACGGAAGGTCCAAGTTAAGGGTAGAGATTGACCGATCTCCCCGATGATGACGAGGGTCGAACATGGGTTTGTTAAAGGATCTCCGGTGAGACGTTTGAGGATTGTCCCTTTTGGAGTTTCATCGGGTAGAGAACAAAAGAGGAATTTGTAAATTACCACTTTACTGACTTAATCGCCCTTTCGGGTTTTCGTCGAAGCCAGCCCCCTCTTGCTTTTACCCACGCGCCCTCTCGGGTTTTCACGTGGCGGGGTACCCGATTTTGCCTGTAGCGCCCTTTCGGGTTTTCGCTACAGCTGGGTTACATCCATTTCTGCACTTGTCCGAATATAGGCGCAAGTCTGGCGGGGTATCTCTATTTTTAACCCCATTTTTCTTTTCTTTTCTTTTCTTTTGAGGATATAAAAGGCAGTAGGTCGAAGTGTGATGTCCGACCCATGGTTGATAGTAGACGGCTGTTGGCCAGAGCATCGGGCCTCGTGCCGAGCATAGCAGTTCATTCGTTAGTGAGGGCTGAATGCTAACGCAAAGGAATGATCTTTCGCCGATTCGAGCGTAGGACCCGTAATGGCAATCTGGTGTATTCTTTTGAGAGCTCAGCCAGGGCGGAGTGCCACTAGATCAAGGAAAGGTAGCTCGATCAGGGCGGGGTGCCACTAGACCGAGGAAAGGTAGCTCGATCAGGGCGGAGCGCCACTGGACTAAGGTGAGGGTAGCTCGATCAGGGCGGAATGCCACTAGACCGAGGAAAGGTAGCTCGATAAGGGCGGAGTGCCATTGGACCAAGGAAAGGTAGCTCGATCAGGGCGGAATGCCACTAGACCAAGATAAGGGTAGCTCGGCTAGGGCGGAGTGCCACTAAACCAAGGAAAGGTAGCTCGATTAGGGCGGAGTGCCACTAGACCAAGGAAAGGTAGCTCGATCAGGGTGGAGTGCCACTAGACCAAGATAAGGGTAGCTCGGCTAGGGCGGAGTGTCACTAGGCCAAGGAAAGGTAGCTCTGCTAGGGCGGAGTGCCACTAGAGCAAGATAAGGTAGCTCGATCAGGACGGGGTGCCACTAGACCAAGACAAGTGTAGCTCGGCTAGGGCGGAGTGCCACTAAACCAAGAAAAGGTAGCTCGATCAGGGCGGAGTGCCACTAGACCAAGGAAAGGTAGGTCGATCAGGGCGGAGTGTCACTAGACCAAGATAAGGGTAGCTCGGCTATGGCGGAGTGCCACTAGACCAAGATAAGGGTAGCTCGGCTAGGGCGGAGTGCCACTAGACCAAGATAAGGGTAGCTCGGCTAGGTAGCTCGGCTAGGGCTGAGTGCCACTAGTCCAAGATAAGTGTAGCTCGGCTAGGGCGGAGTGCCACTAAACCAAGGAAAGGTGTTCCGACCGATCACTCGGGAATGTTGGTTGCACTGCATGATACAGCTTTATATGCTTTCCGTTGAGGGGAGAGAACTGGATGACTCCTTTGTGGTCTACCAGGACGTAGCCACCCCCTTCATACACTCGGCGGACGATATACGGTCCGATCCAGTTTTCGACCAACTTCCCTTTGGGGTTGGAGGCCATTACTTCTCTTCTTTTGACCATTACAGGTCTCCTTTCTTGAATTCTTGACCCTTGACTAGCTTGTCGAAAGCACGGGCCATGCGAGCTTGGTAGAGTTGGATGTTTTGTTGTGCCCGGAGGCGCCTTCCTTCGAGCTCAGCGAGCTCCTCTAATCTTTTTTCTGCATTGATTTGTTCACCGCCGACTAGTCCATGCTGGATGGCGACTCGTAGTGAAGGAACTTCTAGTTCAATTGGCACTACGGCTTCTGACCCGTATACGAGGGAGAAGGGCGAACAGCCGGTTGGGGTTTTGTAGACAGTACGATAGGCCTAGAGCGCTTCGTACATCCTTTCTTCCCAATCTCTTTTATTAGACTTGACAGTCTTTGCCAGCAATGTGCATAGTGTCTTGTTGAAGGCTTCTGCGAGTCCATTGGCTTGAGGGTTGTAGGGGGACGATGTTCTCCAGTCAATTTTGTACTTGTCGGCTAACCGATAAACCTTCTGGTTTCTGAAATGGCTGTCATTATCAGAGATGATTCGGCTGGGGATCCCAAACCGGAATATTATGTTCTGGCGAAAGAATCTTGCAACTAGTTCCCCCGTTACATCTCTTAGTGCTACCGCCTCCGCCCATCTAGAGAAGTAGTCTGTAGCTGCTAAGATATATTTGCACCCTGATGAAGATGCTGGTAGCGGCCCTACCACGTCCGTGCCCCACTGAGCAAACGGCCAGCTTGGTAGGGTCGGATGTAGTGGCACTGGAGGTCTCCTTGCCACATTAGCGTGTCCTTGACACTTCTGACAAGCCTTGGCGAACTTGCAGCAATCATCAAACATAGTGGGCCAATAGTAACCCAATTTCTTTATCTCAATTTTCATTTTTGGGCCAGCCTGGTGTGCTCCAGCTGACCCCGCATGGATTTCTTGCATCACCTGTCCCGCCTCTGTTGAAGACAAGCAACGAAGTAGGACTTTCCTTCGGGCATCTGCCATTATTTCGGAACATGGTTCCGCTTCTCATCTCGTAAGAGTCCTTGACCCTCAGGAGCTTCATTCTCTGTTCTTTTTCTTTTGGAAGCTGCTGGTGTTGGAACCACCGCAGGAGATGTTCTCGCCCGTCGGGCTGTTGAACCTCTTCGACGGCCATCACCTCAATCTCTCGTTCGTCGGCTAAGACCTCTGTTACACTGGGGACTTGCCGGCGGTTGATCACTGTTATGTTCAGGCTTGTGTCTGGCAGGACTGCCAGGGAACTGGCCAACTTAGCGAGGGCGTCTGCCTGAGCATTCTGGCCTCGGTTGATATGCTTAATGCTGATGAAGTAGAATCTTGACATCAGGCGGGTTGCCAGCTGGTGATAGGGGAGAAGCTCTTACTTTCGCACATTGAACTCTCCTTCTAGTTGTTTTATAACTAGCATGGAATCTCCGAATGCTTCCAGCATCTGAATTCCCATGGACAGAGCGATCTGTAACCCGATTATCAGGGCTTCATACTCTGCTTCATTGTTTGTGCAATGTTTGTTTATTGAGCAGGATGTGTGCACCACTTCTCCTTCTGGGGATTTCAGGACTATGCCTGCTCCTGCCCTGACTCTGGCCGCTCCAGTGGCAGAGGTGTCAATTCTGGAAGCGCCATCAAAATATAGCTGCCATAAGGAGGGCCGCACCTGAACGGCTTCCAGGGTTTCATCTTCAGGAAGCTCCGATTCCAGCGGGCAGTCCTCGGGTACTGGGTGCTCAGCGAAGAAGTCTGCAATAGCTTGGCCATTGACGGCCTTGCGCGGCACATAGGAGATATCAAACTCCATAAGGATTACCGCCCATTTGCCCAGGTGACCTTTGAGTGCCGGCTGGGACATAATATATTTCAGGGGATCCTCTTTGGATACCAAGCTGATTTCATGTGACAACATATAGTGTTGAAGCTTCTTAACTGCGAAGACCAGTGCCAGACAGACCTTCTCAATATAAGTATATTTCTCCTCAGTCCTGACCAGTCTCCGACTGAGGTAATAGAGGGCTTGCTCTTTCCCTTCTTCATTATTCTGGGTCAGCATTGCCCCTAGGGAGTTATCTGTAGCTGCTATATATAGTATCAATGGCCGTCCTTTCACCGGTGCGCCCAGCACTCGAGGGGTCTTCAGATAGTCTTTCAGCTTGTCGAAGGCTATCTGGCAATCTTCATCCCAATAAAAGGGAACATCTTTCATCATTAATTTGTGAAAAGGCTGGCATCGCCCTGACAAATTGGAAATGAACCGCCGGATATAAGCCAAGCGGCCCTGTAGTGATCTCAGCTCGGAGATATTCCTTGGTGGAGGTAACTCCTGAATTGCTTTGATTTTTGAGGGGTCTATCTCAATCCCCCTATATCGGACAATAAAGCCCTAGAATTTTCCGCTCGATACTCCGAACACACATTTCATGGGATTCATCTTCAGCTCATGCTGCCTCAGCCTCTGAAAAATAATCCAGAGGTCTTGCAGATGGTCTTCCTTTCTTCTGGTTTTGACCACCATATCATCTATGTAGCACTCGACCTTGTGGTAGAGTAATTCATCAAAGATTTTGGTCATTGCGCGCTGATAAGTTGCGCCAGCATTCTTTAGTCCGAACGGCATCCTCTTATAATGATAAATGCCTTTAGGGGTTCGGAAAGCAATATGGACCCGGTCATGCTCCGCGATCCAAATCTGATTGTAACCGGATGACCCGTCCATGAATGACAGGGCCTCATGACCGGTTGTAGCATCGATCATGACTTCCGTTATTGGCACTGGAAAGTCATCTTTGGGGCATGCTTTATTTAGATGTCGGAAGTCGACACATATCCAGATCTGTCCATTCTTCTTTTTCACGGGGACGATATTCGCCAGCAGTGTGGTGTACTGATTTTCTTCAACAAATCCCACGTCAATGAGCTTGTCGACTTCAGTACAAATTTGAGTAATGAGTTATGGCCTCATGCGCCGCGGTGGTTGCTTCACCGGCTCGGCCTCAGGGCAGATCGCCAGCTCATGTTGTGAGACAGCGGGATTTAGACCTGGCATTTCTTTGTAAGTCCAGGTGAAGCAATCCCGGTATTCTTGCAGCAGTTGGGTGTACAGCTCCCGTTCTTCTGGGGACAGTTGGGCACTGAGGAAGGTAGGCCTAGGGTCCCCCTCATTTCCCAAGTTGACTTCTATCAGTTCATCGACTGTGGCTTAGCCTCCGTCTTCTATCTCCGGAGATGCCGGATGGAGGTCAACAAAATCTGGGATACCATCTTGAGGGTCGAGTACTTCGACTTCCTCGTCAGACACCACCAGAGCTTCTTGAGGATTCTCTGTTTCTTGTGCTAGCAACTGTGCGGATTGTTCTATTAGCAAATCCACTGCCGTTGCAGCTTCTATGGGCGAAAGAGTAGCTCCAGTCCTTGTAGATGAGGTTGCAGCCGTGACAGGCTGGTAGTTGTTTATTGCCGGGCCTGGACAGCATCCTAGTTTTGTAGCAGAAGTTGAGGAGGTCTCGCCTTCTGGGGCAGTTGTATCTTCCGTAGAAGTGGCTTTTTCTTTCCTGGCGGCTTGTTCCCCTTGATCGGAGTCGACCGAGGCTTCCCTGATTGGCAGAAGGGGTGTTAAAGTCATCATCAGTAGGACTCCACTGGAGGGAGAAATTCCTGCTTCTTAAGTATCTTCGGCTTCACTGTTGCTAGCCGTATCAAATTTGGCTTGAAGGGCCGCCTCTTAAGGGTAGACCTGCTCCCAGCATCGGCAGGGGACCGCGGTCTCTGCTTCTTGATTTCCGGGTCGAGCCAATTAAACATGCTCAGCTTCCGCCGGGTATTCATCAAAAGTTGCCCCCAGCGGGCTATCTTCAGCAGGATAGAAGGCAGAGATGGTGTTCACCTCGTATCGCCCGCTGTAATAATATTCTTTCAGGGTGAAGCCCAACCCTGGATGTTGAGAGACACGTCTCATTTCCTTATCCAAATTTGCGGGATACCACATTGTCTGGAAAGCCTCCTTGCACTTTTGAGACTAGTCGGGGGGGGGGGGGATGTGTTGCTTCTGAAACATCCTGGCCATCCGATCAGTTGTAAATGCCAGACCCTGGACGGGAACCGGTGGGTTGCTTATATCTTCAGGGAGGCTACAGTCTGTGTCTTTCCGAGTATGGTGCTCTTCAGCCGTATAGAACAAGCTGTTAGGTCCATCTTCATGTGTCACCTCCCAAGTTTTGAAAGGCTCGACGGTAGGGTTATCAAGGCCAGGAGTTGGCTTGGTAAGACCATCCGGGATTTCAATATGATTGTGCCGCCGAGCGACCCGCACTTCATTAGCTTCAGGGTATAATGTTGGGGGTGCTGTTCTGCTCACGTCCCCGGATGCTGTGATATGGGAGACCACCTTGGGCTTGATATATCCGCGCGGAGGTGGTGGATACCAACTGCTGCCGGATGCGCTTCTTGGTGCCCCCGCAGGGGTCTTAGCTTCAGAGGCCTTTTGGGAAGGCCCTGTATATAGGTTGGCATCCGTCAAATGACATTCAAACACCTCGAATGGATGGGGGTCTGCAAATATCCTTTCCTCCTTCCCTTGGAGACTGTACTTGATGCATTGGTGGAGCGTGGAGGGCACCACCATATTTTCATGCAGCCATGGGCGGCCGAGCAGTGCTTTGTATGAGGTGCGGGAGTCAATGACATGGAACTGCACCGTCGTAGTGAAATCTGCTAAGGTGAGGGTGAACTCTGCCACTCCCATTGACACTTGGCATTTTTGATTGAAGCCGGCGATACGCATATCTCCGACTTTCTCGAGATGCATGTTAAAGTAGTGCCTCTCGTATATTCTATCAGGCAGGATGTTGACCGCTGCACCGGGGTCAACCAGAATCCTGTTCAGCTCCCTTCCATTCAGGTGTCCCTTCATATACAGCGACCTGTTGTGGCTGATGGTGGGCAGTAGCATATCGTCTGGAGTAAAGGTCATGCTAGCCTCCGGCATCGCTTCGGCCAGACATGTCTCAAAATGAGCAGGCATCTAGAGAGCAGCAATAATCGCCTGTCGAGTTTCTTCACTCAGAGAAATGATCTCCCAGATTGTAAATCGAGCAGGGAGCTTCTTGAGTAGGTTCATTATTCGTTTCCCAGCTCGGACATTGGAGAGCTTCATTTCTTCAGCCCATCTGGGCTTGGAGAGGTTTTGGTCTGCGGGCCCTGACGGACCTGCTTCATCTTCCTCGGATTCGACGTCCTTCTGGCTGGTATCGACTTCCGGGTGTTCTTTGTTAGCTGCTGCGGGGCAAGCTCCATCTGCATTTGGATCTTCGGTAGACCGTGCTAGCTGCGGGTGAACGGCCCCGGGTGTAGGGTTGGCCTCCTGACAAGGCTGTTTCCCTTTGGACATCTTTATGAATTCAAGAAATGAAGGGACCCCCTTGCCCCCACTCTTGTCATATAGGCCTGGCGGAGGAGGGATTTGGACTCCCTTGACCTCCGACGGAGGTGTTTTGTAGAGTTGCTCCCCCCTGAACATGATGTTGTGGTTGGGTGGCGGCTGGTGCCCCCATTTTCGGCCTGACCGGGTGGCATGTGCAGCAGTTGCGGCCTCGGCCTTGCCTCCCCCAACATGGGGTGTGAAGCAAATTTCCTCTTCCTCCTCCTCTCCGGATAGGTTGAAAAGTGCTGATAGGGTATTAGAGGAGACAACCTGCACTTTACCGGCTCAGCGGCCTTTCTTTTCTTCTTCTTTTGTTTCTTCTTCTTCTTCTTTGCCTCTGCGGGCGCCTGCCCCCAGAACAAACTGCCCTCTTCACGGGGTGCTGCTTCAGCTTCATCCTCTTGTTTGAGTGAGAGCTGTTCTAGTTCTTGCCATGGGACGTGGTCCCGCACCAATAAAGGCTTCAATTCGGGCTGCACGTACTCGTCTAGCCCCTCAATGAGGTTTTGCAGTCGAAGGACCCCAGGATTGGTTTCCTTAATCACTGGCAGCGGAGTTTGTCTCCTCCGATTATGTGTAGGTATCCTGACAGTTATAGGTGGAGTGATCCATACGGGTGCTGCCACCGGCGGAGCAGGCCGGGGTGTAACACCACGGATATGTGCCCCCTTTTTCGGGTGAGGTGCCCTCTTCTTTTTATGCTTCACAGGGGCCTGCTGCCATCCATGCTGCTCTTTCCCGGGCTCCAAGAAATGAGCTTCATAGGTGCTCCGCGTGCTTGTTTCAGAGATCTCCTCGGGCAGTGCCTAGTATAGGGAGATCATGTTGACTCCTGCCCTCCTCCGAGGGGCTTCATGTGGCTGAGGAGGGTCCACTTTGTACTCTCCCAGCTCGATTTCATTTTTCTTCACCATCCCTTCAATGATGTCCTTGAAAACATAGCAGTCTTCGATTGGATGCCCCAACATCTGGTGGTAGGGGCAGAATCTTGGGCTGTCTTTTCTCTTTAGGTCATCCGGCCTCCTTGGCTCTGGCAGGGTGACCATGCTATACTCCGTTACCCAGTCGAACAGAACCCGGGTCTTGTCCTTTGAAAATGAATAGGCCTTCTTCATCTTGTCCCTCAACGAAGGACCTTCTTTACCGTTTGGGGCTTCTGCAGGCTGTGGGGTGACTCCCTTTTTGCCTTCACCTTTCTGTTGTTCGAACGCCTTTATGTCAAGAGCGTTCGCTTCTTTAGGCGAGGAGCGTCGCTCTACCGCCTTGCCCTTCTGGGTCGTGCCGGCAGCAGATGTAGGGGCAGGTCTGGCCAGGAAAGCTTTCACCTCGGCCACCACATTATTCAGTCGGTCGAACGACCGTATTTCCATCCCAATCATCTTTTCCAGGACCTCCCTTCTGAGATTCTGTTTGCATATTTGCACAGCATCCTCCTGATGCGGGGGCCACTTGCACCTCATTCCGAGGTTCCTCCACCTCTTGATATAATCGAGGGCTGTCTCATCGCCTCTCTGCTTTGTTGAGTAGAGTTCGGCCACTGTGACCTCCCTCTCTGTAACATGGAATCTTTCTCTGAACTTCTTCTGCATATCCGGCCAGTCGCTGATCGACCCGGCCGAGAGGCTAGAATACCATTCAAATGCGAGCCCCGTCAGCGAGGACCTGAAGAATTTTAGCAAGTATGACTCGTCGGTGGCCAAGTCGCCCATGACAGTCATATAATAGGTAATGTGTTCTCTCGGGGATCCCTTCACGTTGAATTTGTCAAACTTGGGCGGCTTGTTGATTCCCGGGGGAAGCCGCTTAACAGCATGGTGTTGCGGGTATGGTACCCGGTAGGCATCAAACGCGACGTAGTCGCCTTCTCCCCTTTCTGCGAGCTTCAACTCGATCATTCTTTCCACCATCATCCGGTTCATGACTGCAGGGTCAACCGGCTTTGGGTAGAAGTGTGCCGGCTGCAGGTACGGGGTGACCAGGGTGGTCGCCTGTGGAGGACGCAGCAGCGGGGGTGTTTGGTGCACCTGAGGGAGTACCGGAGGTAGCAACGGTTGGAGCTGTGGTGGCGGCTGTTGCATTGTCGCCATGCTTGGTTCTGACGACTGAGGCAGTGTGTAGAGCGGCGGAGGGTCGTCATGACGAACCGCTCCCCGAGATGATTCACCCTGGACTTCGGGTGGTTTGGAAGCTGAGGACTATTCAATTTTCTCCATCAGCTGCTTCTTCAGCAAGTCTATCTCTTGCCGATATTTCTGAAGTAGTATCAAGACCGATGGGTCTATAGTGGCTGTAGTGGGGATAACTTCTGCTGTCTCCCCGGACGTACCCTCGGGCAGGATGTCGAGGGGGACATCGTCTTCTTCTTCCACCGTCACCACATTGGCGGTCAGGATGGGGGCCTTGTCATCCCACTGGTAGTAGACCTGGGGTTATTTTTCCTTAGTCATCATCAGGAGCTCCCTTGCTGCTTCTGTTCTGTGAGTACTCGGCCCTGGCCGTGCGGCCAACTGAGCCAATTCTCGGGGATCTTCGGAAAGCCCCCCATATCGGTTGGATATACCAGCCATGTTGTAGGTGAAGACCTGCATCCTTCTCCTTCGTCGATGGACCCTCCTTTTAGCTTGCTGCGGGAAGGTCAGCATTTCGAACACAGAAACTCTTCTTCTTTCTTCCCGCTTGGGGACGGCTTCATCGGCTTCGATCTCGAAGGCGTTATCATATCCATTGTCATCGACTGACGACACCATCATTCTTTCTCCTACATCTTCTTCATCTGCCATTGATAGGCAGTAGTCTTCATTGGCGGCGGCCGCTTGCATCAGCCGTTGTTGCCCAAGCGAGGGGTTATCTAACCCTCGAAAATAGTTTCTGACCAGACATGTCATCTCTTCTTGACCCCGCTCTTGATGTAACACGGGGGATAGTTGTCGACCTCCCACAGGAGGAATATACGCCAGTCGAGCTCTGTCGGCAGGTTGTTGGAATCTTCGTCCTGTAGCTGGGACGTTGGCTTGACGGGCAGCAGCCCGGAAACTTTTGCGGCACAGAGGATCCGCAGCCACTTCTTCTTCTTCCTTCGGGGGCAAGCCCCTTTCTCTTCTCTCTTCCACCTCGTCATACACAGGACGGCGACGGATAGGTGCCAGCTGATGGACAGGTTGGACCCGCTTGGGAACCCACACCTGTTTGAACTTTATCGGCCCGGGGGCCGACCTTCCTTGGCCATAGTGGCCGATTTCTTCTTTTTCTGCCCTCCTTCCAGCGAGGGCCTGATATGTGTTGTAGACAGGGATGGTGGGGATGACTCGGTCCGGGGCCACCCGTGTGTCGCGTCCATCGAGGAAGACGCGCATGCCACCCACCATCATAGACTTCCCGGACTGAGATAGAGTCTCGGTAATCACAGCAGCACTCCTTTGGACTTGCCGGCGTTGACGTCCTCCAGGGTGCTTGTTGACAATATTGGGGCGGGCCCCACGTATGGCGTGGTGCACCGAGCAGCTAGCGGCTGGGACCGGACTCTTGGGTGAGTCGTTGCAGCAACGAGCCTTCAGAGGCTCCATCTTCCCCACAGCTTCCTTGACAGGTTCCGGGGCTTTGATTTCCAGCATGTCCACGAAGGCCAACCCCAAGAAGTTGGGGAAGCCGACAGTGGCAGGGAAGCTGCCGAACTCCATGGGAACCGCCAGGTACCCTTGTGCATGCCCCGCGACGATCGACGGGCCAAAACCTACGCCAGTCAGCCCAGCGGTTGTTGTCATCGTTTGCCTGCAAAGACAAACAAGCCAACGATCAGCAGCTATTGAGAGGGCCTCGAAGCCCAAGTATCTCGACAAAGAGATGAAAGGGGACACTGGTCCCACCGGGCGTGCCAGACTGTTAGCAATGGGTTTATTCCTTCTTATTATTTTATATATATATATATATATATATCTTATTTCACGTGTCGATCAACCAATTAACTAACTGGTAATTAACTGACTGATTGACGGCGCGGGCGTGCCAGTCACGTACGTGACAAGTTTATTATGAGCTCATCTTGACCCGTATCGGGCGAAAGTGAGGTTCGGTCGGGACCAGCAGTCCGCCATACCATAAAGGCTATGGCGTTAATTACATCCCCCGCAAGGAGGGAACACCTTTGATTAATTGTCGAGATAGTGGGCTGTCGAGGCCGGAATAAAAGATGCGACGTTATGAGCATGACAAGGTCACACGGAATACGTCTATCTATCATGCAAGGGGAGCGTGATTTATTGAATTAGTGACCCTCGGTATAGGGCGGAGGACGTAGGTCCGAAGACCACCATCGCGCATATCGGAGACTTTCGATCGGGCGTAACCCGGTCTTCCGTCGGTGCCATTTGATATACTCGAGGGTCTATGCAAGCATGCATGCATGATGATGATAACTATGCTAAGCATGGCAACAGAATTATGAAAGTAAGCAGTGATCAATCACGTCTGTTAATCTCCACCAAGTGAGGCAAGGATACTAGCACAAGCCTGATAGTAAAACGATTCGGATCCAAACATCACTTCTCTTATTCAGTTTATTAGGATTCATTAATTCCAGCCACGGGAGACGAAGGTCACCCCGAGGGTGGGTGAATGATTAAAACAACATCAGGGCTTAAAACTGATGCAGCCACGCGTAGGGGTAGAGTTCCCCGGTGCGGCCAAACGTGGGCAAACAGAACTAATTCGGCGCGGCCAGACGTAGGTAAAAGGGCTAAACCGGCGCGGCCAAAACGTAGGTAAACGGGCTAAACCGGCGCGGCCATGGGCAACTGTTAGCCCAGCGCGAAGGCCCTTGGGCGCGCCGGTTTAGGGTGCGCCGGGAACGGGGCAACCCGCACGAAGAAGAAAATGAGTCTTATGTTGATACGGCGCGGTAGGGTACCGCGCCGTATTACGGCACGGCGGGTTCGGGCCGCGCCGTTTTAGTCAATTTTAGGTGAAATTCACAGTATTTTGGTTCATTCAAGATCCTTATGACAGTTTCAAGTCAACCAGACCGATTACTTGTTTGATTGAAGTCCAAGATCCCTCGGAAATGATGCAGTAAGTTAGTGCGAGGTTCACACTCGAGCACTGAGTTGATTGGGTTCAGAATGAGCATCTGATTATGGCTTAATTATTCTGAGTCTACCCAAAATTGGGCAGCATCTCCCCTGAACATGAAGAGTTGCAGGGGAGGAACGGGGTCATACCCACTTGTGGAGTAAGCCCCTAAACCGCTGGTCTGCACAGTGGTAGCCAGCAAACTCCCAACGGATAGGGTACCCCGAGGACTAGCCTGCGAGGGGCACCAAGGCTCCGTGGGTGAGGATAGAGGGATGAGGCCACTGATAATGGGAGCAGCACCCCGAGGGCTGGCCTACGAGGGGTGGGCAACCCACAGCCTACGACACATCCCTTGGAGGGACCGACCATTAAGAGAGTGAAGCTCCGAGGGCTAGCCTACTAGGAACACACATCCCTTGGCCTCTATCGGGTCTCCAGATTGTTGGGGCTAAGCTTGTTAGGCTAGGACCCCTGTTATTATCTGCTGTGGCCTTGAGGAAGCATCTACCATCGAGAGGTAGAGCCCTCGATCACCCAGCAGTTCGTGAAGCAATGGGGAATGTCCCCCTCCCCGGGGGATTAAGACGGAATGAAAGAATCTCAGAACGGTTCAACTGACCGTGATGCAGAGGGGTAGTCAATGCACAGATGAGATGAGCCAATCGTAGAAGCATATACTCGAACAACTAGGACGCAACATTCAGGCGATGGATCCTGCCATCCCAAAGGCTACTCGCACTTCGCGAGCAACAGAGCAGTACGAAGGGAGGAGTTAATGGGAGTTAGACCCTCGATACCACGGCGGGAAGAAGCATGCGCATGAGCACAGCTCTGTCCATGGAGGGGATACAAAGACCCTTAAAACAAACATGGAAGCGGTCGATGGAAAAGACCCGGGGAGGGGTCGTTTCTGTAGCCCGCGATGCTTCGGGGCGTGATCGGGACTCGAGGAAATCGGAGTCGGGAACCACGCGCGGAAGAACTCGTACATATGCATTGACATAGATAGAGAAGGGGAATAAGCTTCGAGCATTCATTCGACCTATTGGTCCACGCATCTATATACATATCACCACCCAGTAGATGGGGATGGACTAACATTTACATTACAAATCCGGTGCCGGCATCGTCGCTCGGTCGCCGTTCATCAGTTGCAGAGGTAGAGGGATGCGCAGAGGCACAACAACAAAACAAACGGGAAGAGAGAATCGCAGAGAAAGGGGGGGGGTCGGCTCGTATCATCGCCATCCCTCCCCCTCTCGCTTACATCTGATAGATAGAAACCCCCAAAAAAAGAATCCACGAAAGCGCCGGTGCCCACCTGTTCTCGGAACAGAGTATCGGATCTTTAGCTAAAGCAGAGGAAGATGGCCGGCGAAGGACGCTCAAACGAAACCCCTTTTCCCAACAGCTCTATCTCTCCCGGAATCTGGTTCGCTCTCCGACCCTCCTCTTTTTTCTTCTTCTCCTCTCTTTTTTTTATCGTCCTCCTCTTCAATCGAACAGCTTCCTGCATATATATAGGAGGTTCGAAGTCTTGATCTGGCATGGAAAATGGCGCGCCGGGGAAGGCTCCATGGCCTTTTGTGCGCCGGAATAACGGGCCCAGGTGGGGTTCTTTGCGCGCCGGAATAAGGGGCGCCAGATGGGGGCGCGCCGGTTTAGGGCGCGCCGTGTTAATGTTCCTCGCACGTCGCGAGTCAGTCGATGAGTCCGGGGATGATTCCGGGGGTCACTGAAAACATTTATCTCACGAATGCTCCTTGAAACCTCGATGAGATGTCTTGTCGAAGCTCCCAGGTCGACGTACGGCCATTCCCGAGACTCCAGATAGCTTTGATTTGATCATGCGGGCTTTCCGCTGACACGGCCTTCGGCTCTATGATTCGTGCTGCTGGCTCGGTCTAGCTTGTGCCCAAAGCTCCTTAGGGGGTGGGATAACACCAGGGATAGTTCCGCCTGAGCTGGGCGATCATTCGGCTACTAACGGGCCCATCTTGGCGGGAAGCCGTACCCGTGCCGGGTGATCGGGATCTTCTGCCGACAGAGCTTTCGGTCCTCCATCCTAGAGAGCCAAGGGGACTCTTTCATCTTCAGGAGAGCCGTTCATGCGGTGGGTAGCCAGTGGGTAGACCGTCATCCTTGATCGGACAACTTGTGTAGTGTATGCGACACGACGGAGTCGATGCCGGTTCATTGGGCAGGCTTGGTCGCACTGCCGGTTGGTTGTGAGTTCGTCTCGGCTCTCTGAGGTGAAGTCCCCATGCTCATGCAGGGTGACTCGAGGCGCTGGCAGCTTGAGAAGTCTTCAATATGTTGATCTTTATCGGCTTCCGTGCTTCAGCGGGCCGGGTCCTTCATCTTTGTGGCTTGGTCGCCGACGATCATATTTTGGGTGCCAACAGTTCCAGGTCCGAGGGACGGGCTCTCCTTCCATCGTAGTCGGACGGTATGCTCCTTTTCCGAGCGTCTCGACCACTCGGTAGGGGCCTTCCCAGTTAGGGGATAACTTGCCCGCCACCTCAAGTGGTCGAGAGGCTTCGGCTTTCTTGAGGATGAAGTCTCCCGGCTGGAAGTGTCTGTCTCGGACTTTGGCGTTGTAGTATCGAGTGAGGCAGCTTTGGTACTCCGTTGCTCTGATGCTGGCAATCTCCCGGATTTCATCTGCTAAGTCGAGATTTTCGAGCAGTTTCTGGTCGTTTGCCTCGGACGAGAAGCAGATGACTCGGAGGGAGGGGTTGCCAATTTCCAACGGGATCACGGCCTCGGTACCATATACCAGCTGAAAAGGGCTTTCACCGGTTGCTGTTCTGGGAGTCGTTCTGTGCGACCAGAGTACGTTCGGCAATTCCTCGAGCCAGCTGCCCTTGGCTTTGCCGTGCCTAGTCTTGATGCCTTTTAAGATAGCCTTTTTGGCATTTTCGACCAGCCCGTTAGCCTGAGGGTGGGCGACCAAAGTGAAGTGATTGCGAATATTGAGGTCAGCGTATCTGTCTCGGAAGTACCGAGAATCAAATTGCCGACCATTATCGCTCACTATCACCTGGGGGATGCCGTAGCGACAGATGATCGACTTCCAGATGAAATTCTAGTCGACTGTCTCGGTGATCCTTGCAGTGGCTTCGGCCTCGATCCACTTAGTAAAGTAGTCGATGGCGATGATAATGAACTTCTTCTGGGCCTGGGCCATGGGGAACGGCCCGAGGATGTCGATTCCCCAGCGAGCGAAAGGATAAGGCTCGGCTAGGGTGACGAGCTCCGTTGCTGGCTGATGGACCAAGTGGTCGAATCGCTGGCAACGGTCACAACGTTGTGTGTAAGTCGAGCAGTCACGCTGTAGGGTGGGCCATCAATAACCTTGCCGCAGCAAGATCCTGGCGAGTGACCTTCCCCCCAAATGCGCTCCGCACAGACCTTCGTGAACTTCTTCGATCGCTCGGTTGGCTTCGTCGGTACCGAGGCACTTCAAAAGAGGGCCAGAGAAGGATCTTCGGTAAAGTGCGCCATCAAGAGTGACGAATCGCCGAGCTTGGTATTTCAACCTTCGGGCTTCCCGAGGGTCGGGAGGTTCCTAGGAGTCTTGGAGCGACGACAGGTAGGGGGCACGCCAGTCGCCTGGGGAGGCTGAGTCAATAGCTAGGAGTTCCGAATCAATGCTCGGGTGCTCTAGCTCTTCGAGAAGGACCGATCAAGTACCGTCGAGGTCAAGAGAGGAGGCCAGCTGAGAGAGGGCGCCTGCTCGGGAGTTTTCCTCCCGAGCTATCCGGACTACCTCAAAACTCTCGAACTGTTGTGCCACAGTCTTGACCAGTTGGAGGTATTTGATCATCGGTGCCTCCCGAGCTTCATAATCGCCGTTGACCTGGCTAGCGACTAGTTGGGAGTCGGTGTGAATCCTGACTCGCTCAGCCACTAACCGCCGGGCCATACGGGCTCCCGATATGAGGGCCTCATACTCGGAAGCGTTGTTGGATGCTTGGAAGTTGAACTTCAGGGCGTACTGTAGCTCTGCCCCTTCGGGGGACTTCAGGAGGATGCCGGCACCGCTCCCGGCTGAATTGGAAGATCCGTCAACGAACAGTTCCCAGGTCGGCCCGAGTGCGGATGGAGATCTTTCTTCAGTCAGGATGGTGCTCTCGGCGATGAAGTCGGCGAGCACCTGGCCTTTGATAGTCGAGCGAGGCCAATACGATATATCGTAGGCCCCGAGCATGATGGCCCACTTGACGAGGCGTCCCGAGGCTTTAGGGTGAGCGAGGATCTTCTTCAATGGTTCGCCGATCAGCACGGTGATGGAGTGCCCTTGGAAATAGGGTCGGAGGTGCTTGGCCGCGGTAACCAACGCTAGCACGAGTTTCTCGGTTGCGGGGTACCTTTTCTCAGCCTCGTTGAGCACCTTGCTTGTGTAGTAGACCTGTCTCTCAATTCCTGAGTCATTTTTGACTAGGACCGAGCTAACTGTGGATAGAGTTGCCGAGAGATAGAGATACAAGGCTTCCCCTAGGACGGGCTTGGAAAGCACTAGGGGCAAAGCCAGGAACTCCTTAAGCTCAGCGAATGCTCTTTGGCATTCCTCGTCCCACGCGAATGTAGCAGATGCCATTTTGGGCCCCCTCAGTAGTTTGAAGAAGGGTAGGCATCGTTCAGCCGCGCGGGACAGGAATCTGCTGAGCGCAGCAACGCGCCCGGTGAGGCGTTGAACGTCTTTGATGCAGGTGGGTGGGCGCATGTCCAGGATGGCCTGGACCTTGTCGGGGTTTGCCTCAATCCCATTTTGAGTGACTAAGAAGCCCAAGAATTTCCAAGACTTTACCCCGAAGGCGCACTTGGCGGGGTTGAGCTTCATATTGTACTTCAGGAGGGTGTTGAAAGTTTCGGCTAGGTCAGCGAAGTGGTCCTCGGCCTTGGGGGTCTTCACGAGCATGTCGTCAATATAGGCATCGACGTTCCGACCGAGCTGTCCCTCGAACATATGGTTGACTAGCCTTTGGTACGTGGCTCCGGCATTTTTCAACCCGAAAGGCATCCGGGTGTAGCAGTGTACGCCGAAGTCGGTGATAAAGGCGGTCTTCTCGATGTCTTCGGGGTGCATTCTGATCTGGTGGTAACCGGAGTAGGCATCTAGGAAGCTGAGTATCTCATTGCCCGAGGTTGAATCAACCAGTTGGTCGATGCTCGGTAGGGGATAGCAATCCTTTGGAGTAGCCTTGTTCAATTCGGTGAAGTCCACGCACATCCGCCACTTTCTGAAGCTTTCGGCACCAGGACGACGTTATCTTGCCACGTCGGGTACATGACCGGTCTAAAAAGGCCAGTCTTCTGCCCCTTGGTGACCTGCTCCTTGATAATCGTCTGCTTCTCCGGCGCATGCTTCCTTCTGCGTTGTTGCACGGGCTTCATGGTTGGGTCGAGGTTGAGCTTATGCACCACCGTCTCTTCCGGTATCCCGGGGAGTTGATCATCAGACCATGCAAAGACCCGGATGTACGCGGAAAGAACTCTTTGTATTACTGTTGAACCTTAGATGTTAGGTCGGCTCCGATCTTTACTCCTAGGGTCGGGTCTTCGTTTAGGAAAACCACTAGCAATTCGCCTCCAGGTTCGGCGGTTGCGGATTTTTCCTCGACTTCTCGGGGGCCCTTATTTTTCCCGTCCGGCCTTGTGGCTTCGACCGAGATATTGTAGCACCTTCGGGCCATTGCCTCGTTACCTCGGACTTCCCCCAATCCATTTTTGGTGGGGAACTTCATCTTTTGGTGATAGGTAGAAGGCACCGCTTTCGTTCGTTTGAGGATTCCTCAACCGAAGATTGCGTTGTATGCTATCATACCTTTGATCACTATGAAGTCAACTATGACCGTAACGGTCTTGGGTGGGGTGGCAAGAGTAACCGGCAAGCTTAGGGCTCCCTCGGGATAGGTGGCCTGGCCATTGAACCCGCACAGGGGGGTCCGGATCGGGCGGAGTTTACACGGATCCTCTCCCATCTTAAGGAAACATTCGTAGGATAATACATCAGGGGCACTTCCATTGTCAACCAGAATCCTGTCTACGTTACAATGGTTTATTGTGGCCGATATCACCAGGGCGTCGTCGTGCGGGGTGCTTAGCCCCTCCAGGTCTTGGTCGGAGAAGATTATGACCTGGGGTTCGCTTGGCGGGGCCCTGGGAGGCTCGATGGCTCGGCTCGCCCGCTCAGCGTGACGCTTCCTTCCTCGGCCGCTGTCTCCTCCTGACGCAGCTCCTCCGGCGATGACGTTGATGTGGACCCCTCGGGGGGCGTTGTCGATTTCCTTCGGGGCGACTCGGTCTTCCTGGTGCTCGGCCACGAACCGGGAGAGGTGCCCCTGACGAATGAGACGCTCGATCTCGTCCTGGAGCTAGTGGCGGTCGCCGATATGATGCCCGTGGTCGCTGTGGAACAGGCAATGCTTGCTGTGACTGCGGTTCTTTGACTTCATTGGCTCGGGTTGGCGGAGGAGGCCCTATCCTTTGATGTCTTCATAAATCTCGTATACTGGAGCGGTTAGGGGAGTGTACCGCTCGTACTTCCGTGACGGTTCCTTGCGTTCCCTGTCTCGGTTCCGCCTTTTTCCTGGGCCCGAGTTTGGCTCGGGTGCCCGCTTCTTGTCCCCCTCCCGACCCGAGCCGGTTGCGTCTCGGCAGGCACTGAGCACTTCCTCGCACTCAGCGTGGCGCAATGCCAGAGTCACTAGCGTAGCAAGGGTCGAGGGAGGGTGGAGGACAAGCTCGCGGCGGAGGTTCTCGTCGCGGGTGCCCCCGGTTAGAGCGGTTATGGCCGAGGCGACGTCCAGGCGGGGGATCCTCAGGGCTTCCGATTTGAATCGGAGGATGTAGGATTGAAGTTTTTCCCCTTGCACCTGTTTGAGGGCCAAAAGCCCCGCTACCGACCTTGAGGGGCCGCTACCGGTGAAACTCTCCTTGAATACTCGCCCGAACTGCTTGAAGTCTCGGATGGATCTGGGGGCGAGGGCCCGGAACCATGCTTGGGCGCCTTAGACCAGGGTGGTCGCAAAGGCTCGGCACTTGATGGCGTCGGATGCTCCGTGAAGGGTCATCAGAGCGTCGAAGCTGTCGAAGTGGTCGACCGGGTCGCCCTGGCCGTCGTAGGGCTTGAAGGTCGGGATAGAGGTTCGGGGAGATACCTCTGCCTTCAAGATATGGTCGGAGAACGGGGATCTCTCCTTGTCCTCCGGTGGAGAGGTCTTCTACAGGGCTCGCAGGGCGCGCTCCTGGTCTGTGAAACGCCTCTCGAATTCTCGCAGTCGGAGGGATAGCTCCGGCTGCCGCTGCGCCGTAGGGCTGAGGGGGCGTGAAGGCAGGTTGTCTTGGCACTCCCTGGGGACTTTGATCTCCGGGAGGGGACGGCGTGCCCCATGCCTGCCCCGCTTCGGCGTGGAGGAAGCCTTTTGCTTCGGAAGGGGGGGCTTGCGAGGGTCCTCCTACTTTGTTGAGGATGAGCTGCTATCCTCGGAGGGTGAAGCGGCCTCCGGTGGTGTGCTGGGACACGTTCTCACGGGGAGGGCTCTCCGGAGGGGCGCGTGACCTTCCATCCCTGGCCGCCTGGGTCCTCATGAGTTCCACGAGGACGTCTAGTTTCGCGTTGAGGGCTTGGAAGGCGTCGACGCCGCCGTTGAGCGGTAGCTCTACCGTCGTGGGAGGAGGGGGCGGCAGCCCGGCCGCAGGCAGAGGGGGCGGTCCGTCGGCGAGAGTGCTGGCACCGGAGGGGGGGTTTTGGGAGGCTTGTGAGGGGCCTTCCCCCGCCGCCGCCGTGGCCTTTCCCCTGTCGCCGGCGGACCCCCTCTCTAAACTTCTTCTCACCATACTGGCTCTTTGGTCGTTTCCCACAGACGGTGCCAGATGAAGGGGCGTGATCTCGCGCTGGTCCTGAGCTGGGAGGATGATCACCGGGTAGTGAACTGCAGAGAAAGGGAAACGAATCAGGGGCCCCAGGGATGGTTCCCTGGGGAAACCCTCTGATGCTTAAGTCAGTAGAGAGCAATGGTGGAAGGTATTGAGGGGGTAGAAAGAGATGCGCGAGATTCCCCAACACCAAGATCGTGAAGTGGTTCCTGCTCAGGGAGTATTAGGCCTATATCTGCCTTACTTGCCGCCGGAGGGAGTCCCTAGTTTATATAGTGATCTCCCCGGATGAGTTCCATAAGTTGAGGAGTTTCAGGCGGGAGTTACGTCCTCATCATGGGATCGTTACGTTCTCGTCGTGGGCTCTTCATGACCGTGGAGGATCGTGGCTCCCTTATCTCGCTGAACTCCTGCTCATAAAGGATTGTCAACGGCTGCATGGATAAATATTTGTCAGTCGATCTGAGTATGAGAAGTGCCAGCCCTGTTCGGGCCATAGGCATTGCTCAGATGTAGTCAGATCGGAGTGGGCGCGGAGTGCTTGCCCTTCATCCCGATGAGGGATGGCTCGGGCGTGGGTCTTCCTCCGTACTGTCGTTCGGGCCTTCCGAGCCTAAGGGCCACCGAGGAAGGATGGGATCTCGAGTGATCTTTATTGGGCTTTTCTACCGAAGTGGGCCCTAGAGGGCTGTCACTTGGATGAGCTGAGCCTCGTTCGGTCCTGATGGGCCTAGTTTGGCTGCTCTTAATTGGGCTGCAGAAATCCCCCTCTCCACCTGTAAACGGGTGCAAACAATAGGTGGGTGTGTTGTGATGAGAATGACACAAAGATATGGAAATGTCACGCAGCACAACCGCGGGAAACAGAGATGCAAAACGAGGAAAAATGCATGCAAAGTGCAGAACAGGATTCTATGATGATTTTGGAAAAGAGAAGGGGAATAACTAGGAGGATAATGAATGAAAGAGAGCCCTTGAGCGCGGAAATGAAAGACAATACTTCCCTTGATATCCTGGGGTCGAAGAGACGAGTCGGCAAGCTAGCATGTCTTCGCCCCAGGTCGAAGAAGAGCCCCCCCGCGCGCAGGTTGCACAGGGTCCTTTTTATAGAAAACTACATAAATCAAGAACTTTCCACCATGATTTTAAGAGATAGAGTCCACCAAATCTTGAGATCTATGGATCAATCTCGAGATAATAGTTAGGATAAGAGGTAAAAATAAGTGGGACTCAATTTGGTGGATGAATCTGGAAGATATTCATGCTAGAAGGTGGCCCTGAAGCCTAATCTAGAAGAGTTTGTGTTGCACAGAAATGCATAAACCCAGAAATGTCGTCCACGATTCTCACGGATATACTCCACTAAAATTCGAGTTCTATGGCTTAAACTCGGGATAATAGTGGGGAGAAGAGATAGAAACAAATGGGAATCAATTCGGTGGAATATTCGAGAAGATAGAGCCTTGAGAAGGTGACCCCATTGTACACAAATCAACCTTGGAGTCTAGCGTCGAAGAAATCGAAGTTCAGGATCATCAGGACTCTCTATTGGAGAAACGGTCTTTCGCGGGGCCGCTTTTAACAAGAAACGGTCATGGCTAGACTGCTACTAGACAATAGGATAACCATAGCATAGAGCCATTGGCGATACGGCGCTTTTAGATAAGGCAGAATAGAGGCGGTCTACCACTGGGCTGCCACCGAGCTTGGCGGCCCAGTGAAGGCCGCTACCCAAGCTTTGGCGGTCCAGCAATGCCCGCACCACCCTAAGTCAGGCGATCTGCAGATGGCCGCTTTCCAGAACATGGCGGCCCAACAAAGGGCCACCCCAATGGGATTGGCGGCCCAGTGAGGGCCGCCTCACTGAGCTAGGCGGCCCAGTGAGGGCCGCCACCTTCCTATTGCATTCTAGCTGTCGGGGATGATGGGGAATGACTCCAAAGCTTTGGAAGACTTGGGGGGTAGTTAGGAACGGATGAAAAATGACCTCCAAACTTAGAGGGCTAGGGAAATTGTGACGACCCGGACTCTGGATACGGGATATACCCGATAGGACTACCGAGTAGACCCGATACCACTTGGAACCCGTGAAGCCTCCCAAGAGCTGTAAAGCTCCGAAGGGATAAAAGGATTGTTGTGTAGTACATTGAAGTCGCAGATATAACAGTAAGCAATTACACTTCATTGGATCGGTTTGCTAAAATAGCAGAAATAAAATTACTTTTTAATTAATAGTTTAGATTAACAATTATACCAGAGTCCAGTCGAAAAGAAAGATAAGTACAGTCGAACAGAAAGAAAAACGTACACTGAGGTTGGGGGAAGCCCGATGCAGGTACAGCTGGCAACTACGAGCACGCCACACCAGGAACCGCGAAGGAAGCAAAGCGCCACACTTGAAAAGCAGGGGTGAGCCTCGTGTCACTGGCTCTGTAGGGTTCACGCGGATCCCCACTGAAAAGTAATGTTGTAACATGGAACAACAACTAAAACAGAAGTAGTAGTAAAGCAGGAAAGAAAGTAGGAAAAACTACTACTAGAAAGCTGTAAAAGAAAGCTGGGAGAGCAGGAGTGGAACGGCTAAAAGAAAAGGGAAAAGCAAAGTCTTAAGGAACGAGAACACGGATACCGAGCAAAGCACGCCTCCCTAAGCGACTCCAAACAACGACAGAAGGGCGAACCCTGATCTCACAAAGTCAGGAGTTACCGATCCGTCAGCCAACCATTACCCCAAAGGATAAAGCCCACGAAACTAGGCAAAAGCCCTAGAAAAGACCAAGACAGACAACAGACACTTACGCACATGACTAGAGCATCGTGTACGCGACACCGAGCTATCCTCAGCAAAGTCGAGAACAGACCAACACGGAAGGGGAAGCTGAACTTGGACGAAGCCAAGAACAGACTAACTCGGAAGAGGAACATAGACTCCGAGAAGCACGAGAGTCATGCGCCACGTGACGGAAGCACTTCCTCACTAGAAGAACAGCCAGATGCGTCCACTGACGTCTTACACTACGCCACAGGTATCTCGCTACGGATGCCGAGAACGACGGGGACTGAGATACTCACCGAACTGAACCAGGAACTACAGTAATGAGTGACTAGTCAGGGTCACTCCCATCGGCGTTCTTCCAAAATGCCCCTGACCACGTGTGCACACACAAGCTCAATGCCTTGAGCTAGGCCTCTAGCTAGTTTTCTTCTCCAACAGGACGCTACTCCAAGGAAAGGGAGCTCACGGAAACTAGCCTTCAAACTGTATCTTGGGAACTGCCCCACCACCACTCCGAGGTGGGCCGACAGTCGAGGTCATCGGGCTACGACTAGTGGCGGCTCACTAGACACGGAGACTCTGAAACACGAGTGCTGAAGTACAGATAGGCTAAGAATGCACTATCGCACGTACTACGAAGCTCCCAGACACATGGCGATATACCAACTACCAACTCAGGATAGGACAACTAGACCTACTGACAAAACGATCCTTGAGTCACAAGACTCAGGTCAAGATCGTCGCACTAAGCGGTAACAAGCCGCCAATCAGCCTAGTCCTAAGCCATAGGAAATGACAATGGATCATCAGATCCACGAACCCGTATAAAATGACTCACGGAGACTTGAGGAAGCATCAAGACCCTTAAAGCACTTGGACACATAAACCGAGGTAAGATAGCACCTCTAGGCGTCCAGAACCATGTCTCGATCAGATGAGACACTAACGAGGTCACGTGTCAACCACTGGATCACACCGGGTTTACCAAAAACTAAGGATGGCTCTGAAGCATCACGGAACACGACTCGATGTACAGGCACTCCTGGCTACCTTCTAACATGGTCATAGCCCACATAGGACATGAAGGATATCCACGGGATCACGGGCAACCCACAAGGTCAAGCCAAGACAAATGGAGGCCAAACTATCGGAAAAACAACACAAAACAGTATTTTAAGAAGTAAACGGTCACTCGCCTGACCGTTCTATGGGTCCAACGGTTAGCCAAAGGGCCACTACCTTCACTCCAAACACACAGGCAATACATGGTCATACCAGGGCCACTCAATGCCAAAAACGGTCTAAAGACATGCCGTTCCACAGAATAGAACGGTCTAAAGAGGGGTCGTCTCATTGAGATGAACGGTCAGGGACATGGCCGTTCAACTCAGAAGACTGCAGAAATGAAATTATAAAAGCGTAGGGGTAAGCGGTCTGCCTGAGGCCGTGTATATCATAGAACAGTCTCCTCATGGCCGCAGAGACGAGCCAAGCGGTCGTGACCAAACCGCTTCACATAGTCAACCCCAAATAGCTAAATTGGTCAAACCAATGGAACGGTCTAGACATGGGCCGTTCAAACCATACGAGCGGTCTATCGTTAGACCGCTTGGCCAAACCGACTTAAAACGTTGACCAAGTCCAAATGATAAAAACGATTGAGCCAAGGCCTCGTAAACCTTGAACACAGTCAGTCGCATGGTCGTTCTGCCAGCGAACCGACATACCCAAGACAACACGGGGAAACACGGTCTCTATTGGGCCGTTATTCAGGGAATAGCGGTCCTTCAAGGGCCGCTTACACAATAACACAGTCTATCATGAATCCGTTTAACTCTGAACCGACCAACATGAAACGGTCGCCCTTGAACCGCTTACAAGGTAGAACGGTTTCTGTAAAACTGTTTAAGCGTCACGGCGGGGTAAAACAGGGGATTGGCCGGATCTTGGCCTTTCCACGCCCCGTTCGCTCTAAAATGAAGGGGAAACCATCCTGACGATAATACAAGCCTTCCACAGACCGGAAGGGGTCAAATCAACGCCAAAACGACACGAATCGGGCAATTCATACAAATCGACCCTAATGGAGTCACATGGGTTCCCGGGCTTCTACCAGCCCCAAATGACCACCGATCGCGATGAAACTCGCGGGAATGGAATGCTAACATGCTGGGGGTTCCAATGGAACCAACTGATCTGAAAATCGTAGACATTTTTCGGCGAACCCAATGAACAGCCCAAAAGCATGATTTTCCTGAACTTGAATGAAACCCACTCGTTCTCGCACCGTTCGGCCGAAATTGCGAGAAAACATAGAACAAGAGTAGGGCTTCCATCTCCCTACCTCCACTGACGATTCCGCGCGCCGAAGCAACTAAACCGCGCCGAAAATCGCCAAAAGAACAAACTACGCCGGCTTTGAATCCACCAAGGAATCACACCGCGTCACGCTCAATCCGCCACTCCATCACGCTCTAGGTTCACTCCATCGCATTCCCGCCTCAGTCAGCTCGCCACGGTCACGCGCCCCGCGTCGAGAGGACCATAGAGGAGAGAGAACGAGAGAGAGGAAGTGAGGCTGAGAGATGAGAGGGAGGAGAGAGGAAAGGAAAATAAAAGGAAAGAAATTAGGAATTTTCCTAATTTTTAAAAATCTGATTTTTATGCCGAAAATCCACTAATTCAGAAAATTATGGAAAAATAGCCGAACCGATCCTCTCAATGAGTACGTCGCAGCTGTAGCGTCCTCGAGTCGATGAACTAAGAAATAAACTCACAATAGGGTTCCGTAACTTGTACGAGAGAAAAACTCACTCGGATCGTAAAACTCAACTCAGGACCCGCAAAAGCGATCCGAAAGCACTCCGATATGAATCTGGAAGATTCGATAAGAATCCAAGATATTACAGACTCCCCTCCTTCAAGAAATTTCATCCTCAAAATTTAAGGAATTTCCAAGGAGAAGTAGGGATGAACAAACCCAAACATCTGGACTCGGAACAACACAAATCTCAAAAAATACAGTTTAGAGGGACACCGCCAGACCATCATCACAAGCACACGCTCTGGACCTCAGGGCAAATCGATCCACAAAATGAGCATGGCACACTAGTCAACACAAGTCTGACACCTCCGAAACAAGGCAACGTTACTTCCGTCTCACAGGAAAGGAGACACGACCCATGCCACGACAACAACAACCGATAACACAAAACGACAAACACAGCAAGCATCAGCGTAAAGAAGGAAGCATAGTCCTCTCGGCTGATAGCTCAACATCATCGGCTCCAGTGCCAAGGGCAACAATGAAAGCCTGGCACACAGGATGCCAACGACAGTACTGGGCCATAACACAATCAAGTCAGTCCTCACTCAGACATTATATCTGATCGAGTCGCAAGCTAACTCCACTAGGAAAGAAGAGTACAACACAACCAACTGACAATACTTTAGTCCACTCAGTGCCAAGACAGATTCATAGGGAAACAATGACAAAATGACAGCAACGACAACAACAGCACTTGTAGGATCCCGGCTGCATATAGAACACAGAACCACATAACACAATCGCAAGCTGGGTCACATCAAGGAACGATAACAGCTGAACACACGACTACAAACGACTAGCCATGCGTCGAGCAGCTTACCATGAAAAGACCCACGACAACAAGGACAACAATATCGGGAAAACGCATCTCAAGGACCACGATCACGTCTTGAGAATACAACACCCAAGAAAAAGTTACAAGGGAGCGGAGGGTACTCGATCAGCAAATATGCCGACAGACTCCCCAACACTCATAAATGCCAGTACCAACACCCGAATGCGTCCAATTAACAACGGCACTGCAACAAACAACATCAAGGCACACGAAGCCAAGACGAAGTCACATCGAGAAAAATAATTCTCTCAACCGGCCAGAATCTTACAACCAACGATCCTTGACTTGTGGGTTATCAGCCCACACGCTTCCACTGTGCACTCAAACAACACACACAGGCATCAGAAATACCTCGGCATCCACGTCTCAGCACATACTCAGCACCATCGCAATTCATAAGAATCGTAATATAACACGCCACGAGTACTGATCCTGCGAACAACCGATCACAAGTCGCTTAAGTGCAAACAAAGGAGAGTACCAGCTTCAACACAAAGCACAAAAAAATTGCTAATCTCAGTTTACCCTTACGTCCTAAAATAATTACTGAACCTTCACAACACGTCAGCCGCCAGACACGGCATGACGAACACGGTATACAACTGCTCTTAACACAAGAATAGGTCCAAAGCCAAGCAACCGTTGAACAAGAAGCAGATCAGGCTCAGAATAAATACTATCCACACTTCAGAAGACACAGGACAAAGGTCTCACTAAGACAGTAATTCCAAGGCTTACCTCAAAAAAGACTCCACCAAATAGGATGAGAAGCATCAAGCTCACTAACAGTAGCGCACCAAGAAGGGAAATCCTAGGTTCGCTTGAGCATCTTCTCAATCGAGGCAATAAGGCAACCACTTCAACAGAAGCGAAACACCTCAGGAGCTGCACAGACTCAAGCTAGGACGACTAAAACAACGTAAGAATGTGTACGGCTATCACACCAACTCGAAAAGTCACCAGCCACCTGAACAAGCCACGGAAAAATCTCGAACAATGTACTATAGATTCAAGCCTACCGGCGAACTGTGCCGAGTACAGCACAATCGAGACAAACACCACGACGAAAAGGAACATCCCGTCGCATCCTAACGAGAGCAAAACCATCTCGCACAGTGCCAACACAGCACGCACAAGACCACTTACGAAAAACAAAGCGACAAGGAATCGCGAAACCTAAGCTAGCGAAAGACTCTACTGGACTTTCAGGACTCTGGACACTGTAATATCTCAGATTCCCATGTACTTCACACAACAACGCTCTGATACCACCTGTGACGACCCGGACTCCGGATACCGGATATACCCGATAGGACTACCGAGTAGACTCGATACCACTTGGAACCAGTGAAGCCTCCTAAGAGCTGTAAAGCTCTGAAGAGATAAAAGGATTATTGTGTAGTACATTGAAGTCGTAGATATAACAGTAAGCAATTACACTTCATTAGATCGGTTTACTAAAATAGCAGAAATAAAATTACTTTTTAATTAACAGTTTAGATTAACAATTATACTAGAGCCTAGTCCAAAGGAAAGACAAGTATAGTCCAACAGAAAGAAAAACGTACACTGAGGTCAGGGGAAGCTCGACACAGGTACAACTGGCAACTACGAGCACGCCACACCAGGAACTACGAAGGAAGCAAAGCGCCACACTTGAAAAGTAGGGGTGAGCCTCGTGTCACTGGCTCAGTAGGGGTCACGCGGATCCCCACTGAAAAACAACGCAGTAACACGGAACAACAACTAAAATAGCAGTAGTAGTAAAGTAGGAAAAACTACTACTAGAAAGCTGTAAAAGAAAGCTGGGAGAGCAGGAGTGGAACGGCTAAAAGAAAAGGGAAAAGCAAAGCCGTAAGGAACGAGAACATGGCTACCGAGCAAAGCACGGCTCCCTAAGCTACTCCAAACAGCGACAGAGGGGCGAACCCTGATCTCACAAAGTCAGGAGTTACCGATCCGTCAGCCAACAATTAGCCCAAAGGCTAAAGCCCACGAAACTAGGCAAAAGTCCTAGAAAAGACCTAGACAGACAACAGACGCTGACGCACACGGCTCGAGCATCGTGTACGCGACACAGAGGTATCCTCGGCAAAGCCGAGAACAGACCAACTCGTAAGGGGAAGCTGAACTTGGATGAAGCCAAGAATAGACTAACTCGAAAGGGGAACACAGACTCCGAGAAACACGAGAGTCATGCGCCACGTGACGGAAGCACCTCCTCACTAGAAGAACAGCCAGATGCGTCCACTGACGTCTTACACTACGCCACAGGTATCTCGCTACGGACGCCGAGAACGACGAAGACTGAGATACTCACCGAACTGAACCAGGAACTACAGTAATGAGTGACTAGTTAGGGTCACGCCCGTCGGCGTTCGTCCAAAACGCCCCTGACCACATGTGCACACACAAGCTCAATACCTTGAGCCAGGCCTCTAGCTAGTTTTCTAACCCAGCAGGATGCTACTGCAAGGCAAGGGAGCCCATAGAAACTAGCCTACAAACCGTATCTCGGGAACTGCCCCACCACCACTCCCAGGTGGGGCGACACTCGAGGTCATCGGGCTACGACTAGTGGAGGCTCACTAGACACGGAGACTCTAAAACACGAGTGCTGAAGTACAGACATGCTAAGAATACACTATCACACGTACTACGAAGCACCCAGACACATGGCGATATACCAACTACCAACTCAGGATAAGACAACTAGACCTACTGACACAACGATCCTTGAGTCACAAGACTCGGGTCAAGATCGTCGCACTAAGCGGTAACAAGCCGCCAATCAGCCTAGTCCTAAGCCATAGGAAACGACAATGGATCATCAGATCCACGAACCCGTATAAAATGACTCACGGAGACTTGAGGAAGCATCAAGACCCTTAAAGCACTTGGACACATAAATCGAGGTAAGATAGCACCTCTAGGCGTCCAGAACCATGTCTCGATCAGATGAGACACTAACGAGGTCACGTGTCAACCACTGGATCACACCGGGTTGACCAAAAACTAAGGATGGCTCTGAAGCATCACGGAACACGACTCGATGTACAGGCACTCCTGGCTACCTTCTAACATGGTCATAGCCCACATAGGACATGAAGGATATCCACGGGATCACGGGGAACCCACAAGGTCAAGCCAAGACAAATGGAGGCCAAACTATCGGAAAAACAACACAAAATAGTATTTTAAGAAGTAAACGGTCACTTGCCTGACCGTTCTATGGGTCCAATGGTCAGCCAAAGGGCCGCTACATTCACTCCAAACACACAGGCAATACACGGTCATACCAGGGCCACTCAAAGCCAAAAACGGTCTAAAGACATGCCGTTCCACAGAATAGAACGGTCTAAAGAGGGGTCGTCTCATTGAGATCAATGGTCAGGGACATGGCCGTTCAACTCAGAAGACTGCAGAAATGAAATTATAAAAGCGTAGGGGTAAGCGGTCTGCCTGAGGCCGTGTATATCATAGAACAGTCTCCTCATGGCCGCAGAGACGAGCCAAGCGGTCGTGACCTAACCGCTTCACATAGTCAACACCAAATAGCTAAACTAGTCAAACCAATGGAACAGTCTAGACATGGGCCGTTCAAACCATACGAGCGGTCTATCGTTAGACCGCTTGGCCTAACCGGCTTAAAACGTTGACCAAGTCCAAATGATAAAAACGGTTGAGCCAAGGCCTCTTAAACCTTGAACACGGTCAATCGCATGGCCGTTCATGTAGCACCTCCGATAAATACCTTTGAGTAAATTCAAAACTTCTCCTTAAAAGAAATCATACATGAATGTCTTACATAAAGAACCCAATCTCACGAGGACTATAATATAAATATACAAGCCAACCTTACTTTATGCTATAAAAGAATCATAAGGGCTTTATGTAGGTAGCCAAACCTTAGGGGGCTAGTATATAAATTACAACCCATCATTTTATGCATACGTAATCTACTCTTCTTAAAAGAATTCTATATGGAGGCTTTGTTTAAAGAACTAAACCATAGGAGGACTAGCATATAAATGTGCAATCTAACTTTATACACATGGGTAGTACGTAGTGAACTTTCCTAAAGAATCTTACATGGAAGGTCTTGTACAATGAACTAAACCATGAGAGGTTTATTATATAAATGTACAAGATAACTTTAAACACATGGGCCATGGGTAGTATGTAAGTGGGATTTCTTTCCACCCATTCAACAAATTGAAGACTACTTATGGAGGCGCCATTTTCCCTTGGGACCCCATCCTATTATAATATTAATATATGTATGTACACCATGAATGCCAACATGTGAAGTTGACAGTTTTGTCTAACAGTTAACGCCCTCTTGCAAGGGCGTCATTCTCATCAATAATGACACCTAGATTATTAGACGCCCTCATGTAGAGACGTCATATACATGAATAGTTCCACCTAGATTAATGAACGACCCCTAACAAGGAAGTCATTTAATCTATGTTTCTAAAAGGTTGAAACACGAACAACCCATTTAAGCTAGCAAACACCATGCCCACTCAGCAGGACCCGCAATGCAATAAACCAATACCTTGCGATTCCCTATAACTAATTCCCTCCATAACACTGTCAGAGGCTACTGCCGCCATCAGTGCTCAAGGTGCATCTTCTTCCCGAGTCTATGTCCTGCTGCGATCCTGTTGCAGCTTCTTTATTCTGAACCTCGTAACTCATGTCAAAAGGTAGGTGTTCTCAAATCCTTGCCTAACTAGTAGCTAAATATGTTAACTTATGCATGCTTAGAGTTAGATTAACTCATCATCCATGCTATATATTACCTGGCTTTATCGTGATCAATAAATAACCATGTATATACCGTGTTATACATATTTTAATAGCCTGTTACACATGTCGCATATACATACTTTTACCATGATCTTTATGAGTTTGAACATTGTATGTTAGCATGATTTCATGAGTTTTTAAACATATTTTATTACACTAGTTTTACAGTCTTAATAACCATGTTTTAAACCTTAATATAGAACCTCCGTACATAAAATACTGACATGTTTTAAAAACCCGAGAGTCCCAGCTCTCAGGTAAATGGCGCCCCTGACCAGGGCGCCAATTACCAAATTGAAGGCCCCTCAACAAGGCGCCAATTTTCAAATTGAAGACCCCTGACAGGGTGCCAATTTGCAAATTGAAGACCCTGACTAGGGCGCCAATTTTCAAATTGAAGACCCTAACCAGGGTGCCAATTTGAAAATTGAAGACCCTAACCAGGGTGCCAATTTGAAAATTGAAGACCACTTGAGTGGTCGTCAATTAAATGAAGACACTTCGCAGTGTCGTCATTTCCATTTCTGCAATTTTCAGTAATTGATAATTCAACACATTCAAAAATCTATTACTATCGAACTAAAGCATGAAATTTTTACATGAACATGTTTCTGGAATCCTGACATTTATCTCAACATGCTCGTACCATTACTTCATGATTCAACACATTTTGATATGGATGAATAGTGAGCACTCACCTGTAAATGGCGCCCTTGACCAGGGCGCCAATTTTAAAATTGAAGACTTCGCGCATGGTCGTCAATTAATTGAAGACATGTGCAATGTCATTAATTCCATTTTCTAGAATTTTCAGCAATCAATAAATCAACACATTCAAAATTCTATAACTACTAAACTGAATCATGAAAATTTTGCCTGAATATACTTATGTGACCCTGAGATTTTTCTCCACTTGACCATGTCTTCGGATTCTGATTCGAAGAAACTTTGGAAAAATGAATAGTAGCTTGTATCACAGAATGTGCCATTCTGATACGAGACATAGCCCACTTGAAAAATAACTCAATTGTTGAACCTACGTAGTGTCGTCAATTAGTTGAACCTGTACTTAAATTGGTGACACCCTGAAGAGTCTTTAATTAAATGAAGACTACTCACAGGGGCGCCAATTCCATTTCTTGAGAAATTAAAGATACAACATTAGAAAATTCATATCTGTGAAACCAAAACCCAACAATTATACCTGAACACGTTTGTGGACTCCCGAGATTTTACACTACCTGTTAATATCAATAATTTATATTTTTGAGAAACTTTTCTAAAATGAATAGTATTTTGAGTCACAAAACATATCTTCTGGGTGAAAATCACCTATTGAAATTGGCGCCCCAAGCCAGGGCACCAATTCATCAAATAGCGACAGCCAGCAAGTCTTCAATTAATTGAAGACTACTTGCAAGGGCGCCAATTCCTTATTCATATATATCACCTTTTGCAATTGGCACCCCAAGCTAGGGCGCCAATTACTTAAATGACGGCGGCCAGGTCGTCTTCAATTAAAGACTCATTGGAAGGCGCCAATTTGATATATATATATATATATATATATATGTATCATTCTAAAAATTGAAAATTTGAAAGATTGGCAAACCCCCAGGCGCCAATTCAGTGATTACAACTTCTGATCTTGATTTGTCTTGTGATTTGTGCAAACACAACCCTAATCCATATTCCTGCATATTATGAGTTCTTCCATGAAAAATCTACTTGTGTATATCCTACATGGTCAAACCTTGAACCTTTTAAACAACCATTTGGCAGTGTTGGAGCTAAGTGCCATGCATGGCAAAGTGCTACGTTGTGGGAGCCATCTCTTGAGGCCGTACGGCGCAAAGTGCTACACGACGGGAGCCACCTCTAGAGTTCTCCATAACCAAATGACTAGTTAATCTCGTCTGTAATACTACGCTTCTTAATTTTTGAAATTCCATATTGGCTATAAATGAGAGTGGATGTCAAAGGTAATACATGAAATGCTGTGCATATAGGGTCCGGTCTGGTCCTAGGAGGAGCACCCGAAGGTACTTGTGCCCATGGGAGTTTATTGACCACAGTGTTTAGCATTACACCGGAGTACTTGCTTGACTTGAGACACTCCACCCCTACTCTTTCTTTACTTGACTTGTCTTGCGTGGCCCGGAACGGGCAATACTTGACTTGTGGCCCGAGAAAGGGTAAAATACTTGATTGATTCAAATAGTCAATTCTACTGATACGTACTTGACATTACTTGCTTGAATTGAATTTTTACTTGCTCGTACCTGAGATATACTTGTACATGAGTTCTTTCTTGCACTTGAGTTCATAATCGTACATGAATCTCTGCTTGCCCCGAAGTGGCATTTACATCTATAAATTCTTGAAATACTACTTGTCAAATACTTGAAGTCTTGATATACTCTCTTTATACAATTCTTGATCTCTTACTGTTCATCATGCCTAACTTTACCTGTATACCAGACTTGCTTATACGTACATCATGCATAGCCATACTGATAAGACATGTAAATTGTAAATCACGTAAAGATTCCTCGAATTTGAGATGTAATTTTTACTGAGCGATTCGCTCATCCAGTTGCTCCTTAACATTTTCAGGTGATTCAGGTAGCGACAAGAATGGAATTGAGACTGAGTGAAGAGTGCTAGAACGCCAATCACCTAGCATTAGCTAATCGCGTCTTTGAATTTTATTTGAGTCCTACTTTGTATTCCAGTATGTCAGTTTAGTTGTCCAACCCATGTTAAGGCATGTAGCCTAGTGTTGGATATTAAATTTGGAATTGTCATGGACTATCTTTTAATTCCTTTGGTTAATCAAATAATCATCACTTGGGCTATTAGGATTATTAAATTTTTATTAATCTTTTGCGCACTCTGTGATTATGTATGTCAAAATTTTATAGCTCTAATGACACGATCTATATAGACATGTCACGCATCCGGGTATCTTTTGCGCTTGGGACATGACAGTCTTCGTGGTATCAGAGACTAGGTTTTCAAACCTAGGAAACTAGAAGAAATAAGAGGTTAGGAAAAAATTTACGGTCACGATTGAAATCTAGAAAAAACTTGAGTCCAAGGATAGATATACCTTACCCGGTGAGATGGATAGAGCCATGGGTTAAGATCTATAATGACTTTTGACCTTATAAGTAAACCTGATCTTTATCATACTTAAACTCTTGTGTAGGATCATGGCTGTTGAAAGGGCACAATGGCACGAGATGCAGCACACAGTGCATGGCCTTACACAGGCACTACAGCAAGTGGCCAAAGGCGGAGCTAACCGTGGCGCGGGTGATCTCCACAGGAGTTTCCGTAACATGAACCCACCGAGGTTCACGGGTTCATCCGACCCCGAGGATGCCGAGAATTGGCTAAAGGAGATGGAACGAATCTTCCGTGTAATGCAATGCGCGGACGAGGAGAAGGTTTTACTGGCCGTATTCCAACTGGAGCGGGACGCTCGATGCTGGTGGGAATCCATAGAAGCAACACTGTCAGAAGACCAAGTCACATGGGATGAATTCACGAAACATTTCAACAACAAGTATTTCTCCGACCATATCCATGAGAAGAAGGCCGCGGAATTCGTCATTCTAAAACAACGGGGCTTGAAAGTGGCCGAATATGAAGCCCAGTTCTCGAGATTGTCGAAGTATGCACCTCACTTGGTGTGTACGGAAAATATGAAGGTGAGAAGGTTCCTCAACGGGCTTCGGCCTCATTATATTACATAGCTTGCACCGATGGACATTCAAGCCTATTCGGAGATAGTTCGGCGTGCCCAATTGCTCGAAGATGCCACCGAATTGTCCAAGAGGATCCGAGGAAGAGACAAGAAGGAACCCGTCACAAGCCCGGGAAAATTCAAACAATCATTCAACAAGAAAAGGTTCTTCATGGGAGGGGAGCCCTCCAAGGCAAAGAAATTACAGAAGAATGACAGGCCATTCTCCACTGCCACGCCCTCTAAGGAGATTTGCAAGTATTGTGATAAAGCTGGTCATAAGACCGAAGAATGTTAGAGGAAGTTAGGAGCTTGTCTTCGATGTGGTAGCCGAGAACATCGAATCCCAGACTGCCCACTGATGAAGGAGCAAGACACCAAAGACGAGAAGCGTCCGGTAAAGAAACAAGGCCGTTTGCAAGCTCTCTGAGAAATGGAACCCACTGAAGGCGGAATTGTGGAAGGTACTCTCACTATTTGTTCAAAAATTGCTCAAATTTTATTTGATACCGGAGCAACTCATTCATTAGTTTCCAAGAACTTTGCTGCTTCACTTTCTAAGAAACATGAACTGTTAGATTTGGTCATATCTACACCTCTTGGAAACGAGTCCGATATCACTTATGACTATCCAAATTGTGAAGTGATGATTAAGGGAAGTAATTTACCTACTGACCTGATATGCCTAGATATGAAGGGTTACGATGTCATACTGGGTGCCGACTGGTTATCCACATACCAAGCAACTGTAGATTGCCGGCATGGCAAGGTAACTTTCATGGATTTCCCAGAGCTAGTTTACAATAGCCCTCGGAGTAAATCACTTCTTATATCAGCACTCTGAGTTAGAAAGCTTATGGATAAGGGATGCATGGCTTTAATAGCATTCGTGACTGCCATAAAAGTCGAGAAGGTTAAACTTGAAGACATCCGTGTAATTCGGGATTTTCTCGATGTTTTTCCAGAAGATTTACCCAACTTACCCCCGGAAAGGGAAGTGTCGTTCACAATCGACCTTCTCCCTGGTGCTGGTCCTATTTCTAAGGCACCGTACAAAATGTCCCCTGCTGAGCTGAAGGAACTAAAAGAGCAGCTAATGGAGTTATTGAAAAAGGGTTTCATCAGGCCGAGTACTTCCCCTTGGGGAGCACCCGTGCTGTTCGTCAAAAAGAAGGACGGATCGATGAGACTATGCATCGATTATCGGTAGCTAAATCACCTTACAATCAAGAACAAATACCCGCTGCCGAGGATTGACGAGCTGTTCGATCAGTTATCTGGAGCTTCATATTTCTCCAAGATTGATCTTCGTTCTGGTTACCACCAATTGAAGATCAAAGAAGAAGACATTCATAAGACTATATTCCGAAGTAGGTATGGGCATTACAAATTTACTGTTATGCCTTTCGGACTAACAAATACCCCCATAGGTTTTATTCAATTAATGAATAGCATATTCAGGCCCTACTTAGACCAATTTATTATGGTCTTTATTGATGATATTCTGATCTATTCAAAGACCGAAGAGGATCATGAAGAACATCTCAAGAAGGCGCTGTAAATATTGAGGGAAAACAAACTATATGCCAAATTCAGTAAGTGCGAATTCTGGCTCGAGGAAGTATCCTTCTTAGGCCATATTATTTTGAAGAATGGAATTGTTGTTGACCCGTCAAAGGTCAAAGCCGTGAAGAACTGGGAACGACCCACAAATGCAACGGAAATTCGAAGCTTCTTGGGTCTAGTTGGTTACTACCGGCGTTCTATCAAAGACTTCTCCAAGATTGCTGTTCCTCTGTCCAGGTTAACCCGTAAGGAAGTGCCTTATGAGTGGAATGAAGACTGTGAAAAGAGTTTCCAAGCCTTAAAGGATCTCTTGACCACTGCTCCAGTCTTATCATTACCAATTGAAGGAGAAAAATATGAGGTACATACCGATGCTTTTGGTATTGGCCTCAGATGTGTATTGATGCAAAATGGAAGAGTCATTGCATACTCTTCCCGACAGCTCAAGAAACATGAAGAGAACTACTCGGTTCACGACTTAGAACTGGCCGCGGTAGTATTTTCCTTGAAGATCTGGAGGCACTATCTCTACGGAGAATAATTCACTGAATACTCCGATCACAAAAGCCTTAAGTATTTATTCTCCCAAAAGGAGCTGAACATGCGGCAAAGGCGTTGGCTCGAGTATCTCAAGGATTTTGACTTCACTATACAGTACCATCCTGGTAAGGGTAATTCTGTAGCTGATGCCCTTAGTCAAAAGTCGAGAACAATATTGGCCAACTATATGATACAAGAATGGAAGCTGCTGGAGAAATTCTATGAGCTTGATATCAGCACATATGAGAAGAACATGTGTATTATTCTATCTCATATGAGCCTACATCCAGATTTGCTACCTGAAATCAAGAAGTTGCAAGAAAAAGATCCCTCACTAGTGGAGATAAAGAGCAAGCTGGACGAGAGACTTGATTTCAAGCTGGCACCTGATGGCAGACTGCTATTTCCTGAATAGACATGTGTGTACTGTTCCGAATTGAAGAAGAAGATTCTTGAAGAAGCTTATAGATCGAGGTACACGATCCACCCTGGAGCCACTAAGATGTACTAAGACTTAAAAAGAACTTTCTGGTGGCCTAACATGAAAAGGGAGGTGACAGACTTTGTATCTCGTTGCCTCACATGCCAACAAGTGAAGGCGGAATATCAAAAACTAGCCGGAAAGCTACATCCGCTAGATATTCCTAAGTGAAAGTGGGAAGACATTGGCATGGACTTTATCATGGGTTTGCCCAAGTCTAGGGGTGGATATGATGGAATTTGGATAATTATCGACCGGCTAACTAAATCGGCCCATTTCTTACCCATCAAAAGCCGATGGTTAGTCGACGTACTTGCTGCCCTATATATTAAGGAGATGGTTAGATTGCATGGAGTTCCCATCTCGATCGTATCTGACCGAGACCCGCACTTCACCTCTCATTTCTGGAAGCGCCTACAACACTCTCTGGGGATGAAACTCAACTACAGCACTACTTTCCATCTCCAGACAGATGGACAGACTGAGAGGATAAATCAAGTTGTGGAAGATATGTTGAGAGCATGTATTATAGACTTCGGCGGAAGCTAGCATGACCACTTACCACTAGCCGAATTTGCATATAACAACAGCTATCAAGCCAGTATACAAATGGCACCTTTTGAGGCACTATATGGCAGGAGTTGCCGATCTCTTATATGCTAGGATGAAGTTGGTGAAAAATAAATTCTAGGCCCAGACATGGTAAGAGATTCCACCGAGAAGATACATCTCGTTAGAGAAAGGTTAGAGATAGCACAGTCCAGGCAGAAATCTTATGTTGATAACAGAAAGCGAGATCTGGAATTTCAAGTCGGAGATCATGTTTTCCTCAAGGTATCTCCCGGCCGAGGCATTAGAAGATTCGGTGTAAAAGGCAAACTAACACCAATGTTTATTGGTCCATTTGAAGTGCTGGAAAGAGTAGGCGAGGTGACTTATCGCATCGCCCTACCTCCGCAACTATCAGAAGTGCACAATGTATTTCATGTTTCTATGTTGAAGAAATACGTGTACGATTCTTTCCATGTCATTGACCACAATGATTTAGTGGTACAGAAGGACCTTACCTACGAGCAGAAACCAATGAGGATCCTCGACCGAGAAGTATGAGTTCTAAGGAACAAGACGATCCCTATGGTGAAAATCTAAGGGAATCGATCTTTAGAACAAGAAGCTACATGAGAAACTGAAGAATCTATGAAGAGGAGATTTCCAGAGTTATTCTAATTGTAAGTACTCTGCACCTTTCATATTCCCGTATAATGCAGTTGAATTTGGGGATCAAATTCTTTTAAGTGGGGGAGGGTGTAGCACCCTCCATAAATACCTTTGAGTAAATTCAAAACTTCTCCTGAAAAGAAATCATACATGAAGGTCTTACATAAAGAACCTAACCTCATGAGGACTATAATATAAATATATAAGCCAACCTTACTTTAGGCCATAAAAGAATCACGAGGGCTTTATGTAAAGAGCCAAACCTTAGGGGGCTAGTATATAAATTACAACCCATCATTTTATGAATATGTAATCTACTCTTCTTAAAAGAATTCTATATAGAGGCTTTGTTTAAAGAACTAAACGATAGGAGGACTAGCATATAAATGTATAATCCAACTTTATGCACATGGGTAGTACGTAGTGAACTTTCCTAAAGAATCTTACATGGAAGGTCTTGTACAAAGAACCAAACCATGAGAGGGTTATTATATAAATGTACAAGACAACTTTAAACACATGGGCCATGGGTAGCACGTAAGTGGGATTTCTTTCCACCCATTCAACAAATTGAAGACTACTTATGGCGGCACCATTTTCCCTTGGGGTCCCATCCTATTATGATATTAATATATGTATGTACACCGTGAATGCCAACACGTAAATTTGACAGCTTTGTCTAACAGTTAACGCCCTCTTGCAAGGGCGTCATTCTCATCAATAATGACACCCAAATTATTAGACGCCCTCATGCAGAGACGTCAGATACATGAATAGTACCACCTAGATTAATGAATGACCCCTTACAAGGGCATCATTTAATCTATGTTTCTAGAAGGTTGAGACACGAACAACCCATTTTAGCTGGCAAACACCATGCCCACTCAGTAGGACTCGCAAGGCAATAAACTAATGCCTTGCGATTCCCTATAACTAATTCCCTCCGTAGCACTGTCAGAGGCTACTACCGCCATCAGTGCTGAAGGAGCGTCTTCTTCCCTTGTCTACGTCCTGCTGTGATCCTGTTGCAGCTTCTTTATTCTGAACCTCGTAGCTCATGTCAAAAGGTAGGTGTTCTCAAATCCTTGCCTAACTAGTAGCTAAATAGGTTAACTTATGCATGCTTATAGTTAGATTAACTCATCATCCATGCTATATATTACTTGGCTTTACCGTGATCAAGAAATAACCATGTATATACCATGTTATACATATTTTAATAGCTTGTTACACATGTCGCATATACATACTGTTACCACGATCTTTATGAGTTTGAACATAGTCTGTTAGCATGATTTCATAAGTTTTTAAACATATTTTATTACACTAGTTTTACAGTCTTAATAACCATGTTTTAAACCTTAATATAGAACCTCCATACACAAAATACTCACATATTTTAATAACCAGAGAGTCCCAGCTCTCAGGTAAATGGCGCCCCTGACCAGGGCGCCAATTACCAAATTGAAGACCCCTCAACAGGGCGCCAATTTTCAAATTGAAGACCCCTGATAGGGCGCCAATTTGTAAATTGAAGACCCTGACCAGGGCGCCAATTTTCAAATTGAAGACCCTGACCAAGGCGCCAATTAGAAAATTGAAGACCACTTGAGTGGTCGTCAATTAAATGAAGACACTTCGCAGTGTCGTCATTTCCATTTATGCAATTTTCAGTAATTGATAATTCAAAGTATTCAAAAATCTATAACTATCGAACTAAAGCATGTAATTTTTACATGAACATATTTCTGGAATCCTGACATTTATCTCAACATGCTCGTACCATTACTTCCTGATTCAGAGGATTTTGATACGGATGAATAGTGAACACTTACCTATAAATGGCGCCCTGACCAGGGCGCCATTTTCAAAATTGAAGACTTCGCGCATGGTCGTCAATTAATTGAAGACATGTGCAATGTCGTCAATTCCATTTTCTGGAATTTCCAGCAATCAATAAATCAACGCATTCAAAAATCTATAACTAATAAACTGAACCATAAAACGTTTACCAGAATATACTTCTGTGACCCTGAGATTTTTCTACACCTGACCATGTCTTCGGATTCTGATTCAGAGAAACTTTAGAAAAATGAATAGTAGCTTGTATCACAGAATGTACCATTCTGATACGAAGCATAACCGACTTGAAAAACAACTCAATTGTTGACCCTACGTAGTGTCGTTAATTAGTTGAACCTGTACTTAAATTGGTGACACCCTGAAGAGTCTTCAATTAAATGAAGACTACTCACAGGGGCGCTAATTTCATTTATTGACAAATTAAAGATACAACATTAGAAAATTCATATCTGTGAAACCAAAACCCAACAATTATACCTGAACACATTTCTGGACTCCCGAGGTTTTACACTACCTGTTAATATCAGTAATTTATATTTTTGAGAAACTTTTCCAAAATGAATAGTGTTTTGAGTCACAAAACATATCTGTTGGGTGAAAATCACCCATTGAAATTGGCACCCCAAGCCATGGCGCCAATTCATCAAATAGCGACAGCCAGCAAGTCTTTAATTAATTGAAGACTACATGCAAGGGCGCCAATTCCTTATTCATATATATTACCATATGTAATTGGCGCCCCAAGCCAGGGCGCCAATTACTTAAATGACGGCGGCCAGGTCGTCTTCAATTAAATGAAGACTCCCTGGAAGGCGCCAATTTGATATATATTTATATATCATTCTAAAAATTGAAACTTTGAAAGATTGGCAAACCCCCAGGTGCTAATTTAGTGATTACAGCTTCTGATCTTGATCTGTCTCGTGATTTGTGCAAACACAACCATAATCCATATCCCTGCATATTATGAGTTCTGAATTCCATTCCATGAAAAATCTACTTGTGTATATCCTACATGGTCAAACCATGAACCTCTTAAACTACCATTTGGGAGTGTTGGAGCTAAGTGCCATGCTTGGCAAAGTGCTACGTTGTGGGAGCCACCTCTTAAGGCCGTACGGCGCAAAGTGCTACACTACGGGAGCCACCTCTTGAGCCTGTAGGGGCCACCTCTAGAGTCCCCCATAACCAAATGACTAGTTAATCTCGTTTGTAATACTAGGTTTCTTAATTCTTGAAATTCCATATTGGCTATAAATGAGAGTGGATGTCAAAGGTAATACATGAAATGCTGTGCATATAGGGTCCGGTCTGGTCCTAGGAGGAGCACCCGAAGGTACTTATGCCCATGGGAGTTTATTGACCACAGTGTTTAGCATTGCACCGGAGTACTTGCTTGACTTGAGACACTTCACCCCTACTCTCTCTTTACTTGACTTGTCTTGCGTGGCCCGGAACGGGCAATACTTGATTTGTGGCCCGAGAAAGGGCAAAATACTTGATTGATTCAAATAGCCAATTCTACTGATACGTACTTGACATTACTTGCTTGAATTGAATTTTTACTTGCTCGTACCTGAGATATACTTGTACATGAGTTCTTTCTTGCATTTGAGTTCATAATCGTACATGAATCTCTGCTTGCCCCGAAGTGGCATTTACATCTATAAATTCTTGAAATACTACTTGTCAAATACTTGAAGTCTTGATATACTCTCTTTATACAGTTCTTGATCTCTTACTGTTCATCATGCCTAAATTTGCCTGTATACCGGACTTCCTTATACGTACATCATGCATAGCCATACTGATAAGACATGTAAATTGTAAATCACGTAAAGATTCCTCGAATTTGAGATGTAATTTCTACTGAGCGATTCGCTCATCCAGTTGCTCCCTAACATTTTCAGGTGATTCAGGTAGCGACAAGAATGGGATTGAGACAGAGTGAAGAGTGCTAGAACGTCAATCACCTAGCATTAGCTAATCGCGTCTTTGAATTTTATTTGAGTCCTACTTTGTATTCCAGTTTGTGAGTTTAGTTGTCCAACCCATGTTAAGGCATGTAGCCTAGTGTTGGATTTTAAATTTGGAATTGTCATGGACTATCTTTTAATTCCTTTGGTTAATCAAATAATCATCACTTGGACTATTGGGATTATGAAATTTTTATTAATCGTTTGCACACTCTGTAATTATGTATGTCAAAATTTTATCGCTCTAATGACACGATCTATATAGACGTGTCACGCATCCGAGTATCTTCCACGCTTGGGACGTGACAGTTCAGCCAGCGAACCGACATACCTAAGACAACACGGGGAAACACGGTCTCCATTGGGCCGTTATTCAGGGAATAGCGGTCCTCCAAGGGCCGCTTACACAGTAACATGGTCTATCGCGAAGCCGTTTAACTCTGAACCGACCAACATGAAACGGTCTCCCTTGAACCGCTTACAAGGTAGAACGGTTTCTGTAAAACCGTTTAAGCATCACGGTGGGTAAAACAGGGGATCAGCCGGATCTTGGCCGTTCCCCGCCCCGTTTGCTCTAAAACGAAGGGGAAACAATCCTAACGACAATACAAGCCTTCCACAGATCGGAAGGGGCCAAATCGACGCCAAAACGACACGAATCGGGTAATTCAAACGAATCGACCCTAATGGTGTCGCATGGGTTCCCGAGCTTCTACCAGCCCCAAATGACCACCGATCGTGATGAAACTTGCGAGAATGGAATGCTAACATGCTGGGGGTTCCAATGGAACCAACTGATCTGAAAATCGTCGCCATTTTTCGGTGAACCCAACGAACAGCCCAAAAGCATGATTTTCCTGAACTTGAATGAAATCCACTCGTTCTCGCACCGTTCGGCATGAAACTCTGCGAATTCATGGAACATGAGTAGGGCTTCCATCTCCCTACCTCCACCGACGATTCCGCGTGCCGAAGCGACCAAACCGCGCCGAAAACCAGCAAACGAACAAACCACGCCGGCTTTGAATCCACCAAGGGATCGCGCCGCGCCACGCTCAATCCGCCACTCATCATGCTCTAGGTTCACTCCATCGCGTTCCCGCCTCAGCCAGCTCGCCACGGTTGCGTGCCCCGTGTCGAGAGGACCAGAGAGGAGAGAGAACGAGAGAGAGGAAGTGATGGTGAGAAATGAGAGGGAGGAGAGAGGAAAGGAAAATAAAAAGGAAAGAAATTTTCCTAATTTCTGAAAATCTGATTTTTATACCAAAAATCCACTAATTCAGAAAATTACGGAAAAATAGCCGAAGCAATCCTCTCAATGAGTACATCACAATTGTAGCGTCCTCGAGTCGATGAACTGAGAAATAAACTTATCACAGGGTTCCGTAACTTGTACGAGAGAAAAACTCACGCGGATCGTAAAACTCTACTCAGGACCCACAAAAGTGATCCGAAAGCACTCCGATAAGGATCTGGAAGGTTCAATAAGAATCCAGGGTATTACAGAAATGATCAATAAATGTGCTCACAATCAGATCAAGGAATGCTCTTGAAACAATGGGTAATTCGAGGCATCACGGAAGTGAACAAGAGAAACAACTCGACGAGCAGGCTAAAAACGGGTGTCAACACTGGTATGCAACTCTTTCTAGGTATTGGCCTAGAACAAGAGGAATCGTGCTGTCTCCGTTCACAAGCCAAGGGATGGGCTTGCCCCAAAGCCAGCCAAGTGCAAACAAGTCTGGGTGCCCAAGTAGATTTGGGCCCAAGCACCAACTCAACCAGGACCTATCAGGGCTGACAAGCCTAGAAGAGAGAAGATGAAGAGAGAGGAGAAGATTGAGATGCCAGTCTGGGCATCTCATCAGCCAGCTTTTCGGACCTTCGTGCAGTAGGCGAATATCTGTTCCTGTGATGAGAACCGTGGCAAGATGGCTAGACTATGGCAGCTCACGTATGGGCCTCCCCTCTGTGAAAAGACTACACCTAGGGTTTCGGTGTTTAAAAGATTAATCTTCCCTTACCAATTGGCCAGAAGGGTGAGGCGAAGAATTTGATGCGGGACGCTATGCAATCTAAGACTCTATGCAACGATGGGCCTAAATGAACAACTAAGACCAGCAACATTGCAATAGATTGAACATCATAGACTCAACACCTAAGGTTCCCAAGAAGGAAACTACGCCACTCAACAAGAAACTCTAGCTCACAGGCGTCCCAAGAGAGGGAAGCGGGCCGATCCGCACAGTTGAGAAACCGACAGGGTCTAGGGTGGACGACTCCACACTCCCGACTCAGACGTGTCATGGGATGGTCACGCTCTCTCACCGTGGTAGTGATATAACAAATATAAGAGCTAGGTGCCTATGATCTCACAAGCCGCGGCGTCAAGAAACTATACGAAATAAGCAAGCTAAACCAAGGAGGGAGTAGACGCATATCTCCACGCTCGGGGCGTGGGGAAGAAGCCCGGCCAAGTGACATAACCACCTAGTACAAGAGCTAAACAAGTACAAGTCAAACACGGCTCACTCCTCGTAGGGAGGTAAAAGGCTACACAGCGCTATCCGGGGGTCGTGTGAAGTGGGATGAAGGGTACCGGGTTGGTGAAGCTCGTCGCCCACGGTGCCGCTACGAACTAGTCGGACTAAGCTGCCACCACAGACCGGTCTGGAACCAGCAGCAAGGAAGGCGAGTCACGGGCGCCAAGGATGGAGCCACGATCTTTGAAGGTGGGCATCAAGGGACAACAACTGCTCCGGAAGAAGCTGGAAGCCGACGGCACTGGAAGGAAGCTCCAGCGTGACCTCGAACGGGCATGCAGACTACAGTCCAGTGGGTGCCAGTGCAGGTGAGCAGTAGGAAGTAGAGCCTGGTACGCGGCCTTCAGCTCATCAGTTGTCCACGAAATTCAGTGTGGACGCTGGTGGGGACATCCCAGGGATGCCAGAGGAGTACCAACTGCAACTGAGCACTGTGGAGGCCGTGGGGAATTATTGGAGCAGGCCCTGGGCTTCTGGACTGTCTGTGGGCAGCAGGACAGGGGGTGGAAGAATGGGCTGGAACCGGGGCTTCCGGGTGGCAAATGGGGCGGGGTTTTTTCTGGTGGATAGGTGAGGATCGTGGGATGGTTGGATAGCAGTGGCAGGGTGGCGTGCAGTGGTGGTTTTGGACGTGGGAAGTGAAAATATGTGGTGCTCAGTTCTACAGTTTAGTGCACTCAGAACTGAGAGCTATGAAGGTGGACGGGGTAAGTTGGAAAAGGGGGCTCATAAAATTGAAAGAAAACTCTGGGGGAGGGTTTAGGATGTGGTTAGGCAGTGCTCAAAATTTCAGGTCATTTGGAGATGTCTTGGGGGACGTCCTTTTGGAGGGGTTTGGGCACTGTCTCGGTAGGACTGCATAGGGACAGTCTGCATGGCCAAAAGAGCTATGAGGGAAATTTTTTGCACAGCACAAATTTGGGCGTGGGATTTTGAGGAGATATGGGGGACATGTAGAGGAAGAAAAGTGAAGAAGAGGAGGAGGGGCTCAGATGACGGTGAGAAGGCCTACCAACCTAATCTTCAGGGTTCTAGTCTCTGCAGTTCTGCACAGAGGCAGCCTGCACAGAGAAAAGGCCACTGAAGACAACTTCTGCTACCAGGCGAGTTAGGGCGTGGTATTTTCAGGAGGTGTGGGGGACATGTAGAGGAAGAATATTTCAGAATAGATGGGTGGGATCAGAGGATGGGAGAAGGGCGTGCCAGCCTGATCTTCGCGGCTCAGATCTACAGACAGACAACCAGAGATGGGCGCAGGGCAGCAAGGCCCATCTCCACCATGCTTGCAGCCAACTTTTGATCCATAGATCCTGACTTGGGAAAATGATGGGTGTTGTGTCCCTGTGGTTTTGATGATAGCAAACACTATAAGTCACCATGTGTTCGCATGAAAGATTGAATGTTTGACAAAACATACATTTGTTTATGCATCTGGTCTTTGCATGTTATGTTGCATAGAACTTCATCAGAGTGCATGCATGCTTTACATTTCATCATACAGGTTGCATGCACAAACATATTTTTCTTTGCATAAGTAGAGGGTCCATGCACACTCACTGCTCATATGCATATGGTAAAGACTCGACACCATGAGTCGACATTTTCATTCATGCATTAAGGGACCGTGCACATTTGCATCAGGCAGACGCAAGTTGGTGCACATTATGTGTCCGTCTTATCTTGCGTCTCATTAGGCCTAGGTTGGTGCATGTGTCCATCTCATCTTTGCGTCTCATGTGGCTTAGAGTCGGTGCATGTATCTGTCTTATCTTGCGTCTCATTAGGCCTAGGTCGGTGCATGTGTCCGTCTCATCTTTACGTCTCATATGGCTTTGAGTCGGTGCATGTATCCATCTTACTTTACGTCTCATATGGCTTAGACTCGGTGCATATCCAGCGTCTCTATTTGCGTCTTACTTTGCGTCTCTCATGGCTTAGGAGCTCGGTGCAAGTATTGCCTCGGTGCAATGTCTTTATAAGGTCAGTGCAACTTATAGCCTCGATGCATATTATGAGGTCGGTGCAAGTTCCTGTGGAACTGCATAGCAAGGCCGGTGCATACAAAACTCGGTGCACGACTAAAGTCAGTGCACATTAGGTCAGTGTAGCTTTTGCTGCGAGCGCTTGAGGTCGATGCTAGTATTTGTCTAAGGCAAACTGAGGTCGATGTGAGTGTGCATAAACTCACAACTGATATCGATGCATGTTTGCATTTCTCTATGATATGAACATTGACACAGGTCGATGCTAGCTTGTTTTGCTCGCATATCTGAACTGTATTGGTCTGTGCATGTTTCACCTTTTGCATAGCCAACTCCGTGCACTTCACTGTAGCACAACAATGAAGGTCAGTGCATGTTTTTGAGTCGGTGCACATCTTCCTCATGCACACTGAAGGTCTGTGCATACTTCATCTTTTGCATGGCCAAGTCCGTGCAACTCACTGTGCACAACGTGGTCGGTGCATTCCTTGCCTCGGTGCAAGTCTTGCATTAGACTTAATAAGTCCTTGCCTCAGTGCAAGTTTTGCATTAGACATAATAAGTCCTTGCCTCAGTGCATGTTTCCCTGCTAGCGTATGAGGGTCAGTGCTAGTTTGCATTGGTGTTAATCATGTCCGTGCATACCACTGTTCCTGTGCATATAAAGGTCTGAGCATATTTTGTCTCATGCGCATATATAGGTCGGTGCATTGTTTGCCTTATGCATAAGCTCGCTCGGTGCATCCTTTGCCTCATGCCATATTAAGTCAGTGCAAACTTCGTTCTATACCATATGACTAATTACTTCTAACTGACAGGATGAAGGAAGCACGTGAGCTCGTGGATGATAACAGAAGCAATTATTGGCACATGATCCAAGGGATGCAATCAGTGGACCTTATGCCACGAGGATCGTTGTCCGATTCGCACCTGACATGTGGCTGGGAGCTTTCTGGAATCTCTTGGCGGGAGTATTCCCTCTACACGCCCAATGCGTGAGCTCGTGGGTCCCAGGCTGAAGATATATATATATATATATATCCCTCTTCTGTGTTCAGACTAAGAAAAAAGGGTTGCAGATGTGAAGATCAGAAGAAGAGAATTCAGAGAGCAGAGAAGAGAGAAAAAGAGAGAAGAACCAGAGAGCAAGAAGAAGAGCCGACAAAGAGAAGAAAGAAGATATAATGTAGTAGTGTGAGAGTGCTGACAAAGAGAGAGCTCGAGAGAGAAGAGAGAAGTGATAGTGAAGTGGCTGAAGCAAATTGTAGATCTGCTATCTGTTGGTTTTTGGATCAGATCCAGACCAACATGCTCCTGCGAGAGCTACATTCTTGTGCTTTATCTCCAGCTTTCCGTAGTTGAATTTTCTCATACTTATTTTTCTTTTTAAACCTTTGTTTCAAGCTGTGTGTCAGCGTTGCGGAGGATTGTTTCCTCTGGACAGCAAGCCATGTTGCTCAGTGGTGCAGAGGATTGGTTCCTCTGGATAGCAAGCTGTGATTGCTCAGCGGAAGCAAGCAGTGTTGCTCAGCGGTTGCAGGCAAGTTGTAATGCCCAGCAGTTTAAGTTGTGTACTAGCGGGAAACCTCACTATGGTTCGAGTGGGGGATGGACGTAGGTCTGCGGGTAGCAGACTGAACCATCTAAAATTCCTTGTCTATCGTGGTTTGATTGTTCACTCTGATCCGCTAGATGCATGCCTAGGTTATCGCTCTAATTGCATACCTGATAGTCTCCTCTTACAGTAGATGAATGCTCAAGTACATTCCTGACTACGATTCTGACTTAATGGATGTTGTGTATACGCATGCTTGATTGGGCTCTGTCAACAGCATAGATTTGCTTAGGAGTCTACACTCTAGTAGCCCATCTATTTGATCAAGAGCACCATTGATTTTTTTTTCGAGCTTAATTAGTTTATATTTCCGCAGTAGTGTCCTGTATAGTTTTTATTGGGTAATTTTTATAGGGGGACTCATTCACCCCCCCTCTTAATCCTGGTCTAGCACCCTAACAATTGGTATCAGAGCGGTCTCTGACTGTCCAGATCCAACGATCTGTAGAGGATCCTGCTGTCTTCGGTGCTATCTTGCTTTTGGTGCATTTCTTATCGATTGCTTTGTGCATTGAAACTGTTTGCTATCTGTCTCAATGGCTCGCCCTCTGATTTTTGATGGTTCTAACTTCAGTAAGTGGTTAGGCATCCTATGTGTCTATACGAATTCCATTGACCCTAATCTATGGAATTTAGTTTCAAAAGGCCCATACCAATTACCTCATGATGAGACCAAATGGTGAAGAGAGGATAGAGTAAAGAACCGTGATAATGTCACAGTTCTTAATATTTTGAAAGCTGCAGTTAATACTGACATATTTCCTTTTGTTCTCAGGTGCGCTTATGGAAAGGAAATCTTGGATAGAATAATTGCTACAAATGGGGAGCAAGAGGATCAATGCTTGATGGCCAACCGGGGTGATCACAACTCTGATCAACAGAAGGAAACGTCATCCAAGGTAAGCTCTGGATCAGAAGAACCTTCGTTTGATGAATTGGTTATGATGTATGAAGAGTTGTTAGAGTTGTCTAGGAAAATGAAACCGGAGAATAAAAAATTGAAGAAAAAGATTGAACAGAATAAATCTGAATTCCCTTGTGAAAATTGTCCAAAGTTGAAAAAATCTTATGATATGTGCTTGGTGGATGTTCATAACAATAAGGAACAAATTTCATCCTTGAAAAATAAAAACCAAGAATGTCTGAACAAAATTTCTAAATTGGAAGATCAACTGAATGTTAAAAATGATGAACATCTAATGAAATTGCAAGAATTGAATAAGGTTAATTCTGAAGTTGATAAACTGAAACTTGAGGATGCAGAATTTCAGAAGAATAATGAAAACCTTGTAGTTAAAATAATAGAAATCAAGGAAGAAGCTTCAAACGTTTGTTCTATAGAGGCAGGATGCAACAAATTCCCTTTCCTAAAGGAACGTAATGAAGATCTCTACCTTGAAAATGAATGGCAGAGGAAATTGATTGCCTCCCTTAAAGAAGAAAACAAAGAGTTGTTGAATGAGAAACTTGAATTTGAACAAAGAGATGAGAAATTGATTGAAAGACTGGACTTGATATCCAGTTGTGAAAAATATGATGAAGAAATTGAGAAGCTTGTAAAAGAAAATAAAGATCTGAAAGAACAAAACAAGAAACTCATGGTCCTAAATTTTGTTATTTCAGAGAGGCTTCTGGCTATCGAGAAAGAAAGATCTGCTAATAAGGAAATTCAATTTGATAAGCTTGAGGAAGAAAACATTGAATTGAAAGGTGAAATTAAAAAATTAAAACTGTTAAACACTGCCATGTCCGAAAAGCTTCTCACATTAGAAAATGAAAAATTGTCTACATTGAAGAATATGAAAAACTGAGCAATCTAGAACAAGATATTGAGAAATATAAAACTGCAAATAAGGTGCTGAGTGAATGCATTAATTGTAGTGAACAAGAGATTACTAGTTATGAGATACATATTGCATCTCTAGAAAATTAAATTCATGATTTAAAAAACTCTTTGTCAAAGTTTGATATTGGTCAAGAAAGCTTGGATAAGTTGCTAGGAGTCAAGATAAATTTTCGGAAAGAAGGGTTGGGCTATAACCCTACAAAGAAAAAGAGCTTTAAAAATAAAACACAAACATCCTTTATTTCCAGTGTTGGTTCTCACAGCTCACCGAACCCACCTGTGTTTCAATTTACTGCTCAAAGGAGTCAGAAGCAAAATGCTCAGAAAAGTCAGAAACCAACTAAAAGGATTAAAAGGGTTGACCACCTGCAAAAGAAGCATACTCAAACCAATATCAAAAGTGTGCATTCTATAAACAACACGAACACACACAAGCATGCACATAAAAAGGAGAATCAGAATTTTAGAACAATGAATGCTGAGAATTCATCTGATAGAAACCATGCTCCTAGGAAATCGGATGGTTCATGCCATTACTGTGGTAGGTATGGTCATTTCATGAACGAATGCTTTGTCATTAAACAAGATGATAGGATGCATGCTAAATTCTCTATAAATCATCATGGTCTTAATAGAAATAAATCTGCTTCAAACTAGCATATCATATGTTTCAATTGTAACAAGCCGGGTCACAAGGCTATTGAATGCTGGTTATGGTCACATTGGAATAATACTAGTTCTAGAGGAAAGCACATTAGGTGCTTCGAATGTGGAAAGCCTAGCCATACAATCAAGGACTGCTGGCATGTTCAGGGAAACACATTTAATTCCACATCTGCTAAATCTCCTGTAAAAAGACATGCTTTTGATAGGAGCCTTAAAGGAATAAATTGTTCATGTTTCAATTGTGGTAAGCCAGGTCATAAATCTACAAATTGTTGGCTAACCGACAATAAGAGACAAAATATTCATGTAAACAACAGAAAGTTTCATACTCATGCACATAGATTTCATACGTATGTTGATGCGCATAAAAAGACCAAAAAGTTTGTTGTCTCTTGTATATATTATGAAAAATTTGGACACTAGCCGATTGTTTTCTGACGGAGTTTGATGATTATCTAGCTAAGAAAATGTTGAAAACGCCTGTCAAAAGTGCCACTAACTCTGTAGGACCCAAGACTTCTTGGGTATCTGTTGGTGCAAAGTAGTTTGCTAATTTGTAGGTGTGCCTTGGAGAGGAATAAATGGGTTGTATAAGCCAAGGCACCCAAGTTTGGTACAACCCCATCTTTGCACTTGACAGGTTCGATCCTCTAACTTTAGAAAATTTCTTTCAATCAAATGCATTTCATGCATACATGCTCACATCTGAGTTTAACTTGTCTATCATAGATTATCAAATGCATTTGCTGAATTAATTGTGCATACTTTAAGCTAAAAGTGAATTGAATGTTGTTTTCTGAAAATCTGAATTGTGTCATCTGAAATTTTTGATTTAGATGTTTGCATAACTTGTTAAGCATACATACTTGCATTCTTGTGTGTCATCTGCACTGCTCAATTTGAATCTTTTCTTGCATAATGAAATTCATCTGTGCATCCTCTAACTGAAATTCTTTGAAAATCTGAAATGCACATGAAGTCTATTGTAGTCCATCTTAGGCTGTAATTGCATGTATACTTCATGAGCATAGATCATAAAACCATGTGTTCAATATTCATTGCATATAATGCATTTAGTCAAGGGGAGTAGATGCATAAATGGTCATGCGTTTGTGGCATTTAGAATTCTGGGTTTTATTGCATATTGTCAGGGGGAGGTTGGCTGCCCCTGCATAATGGTCATGCCACTCATGTTCATATTCATGTAATGCTTTTAGGAAAATCATTGCGTATGCATACATATAGTGAATGGCACTGCATATCGTAAATTTTAAAAAAAATTCAAAAAGAAGTGACTCACTGCATCTAGATAGGGGGAGCATTTTAGACTCATTAGTCTTTTTCAATCTGAACCCTTCTTGTCTAGTCACTCAAATCACTCTCCTATTCTTGTGTGTGTTGGTCTCAATTTTCTTGAAGCTGAAATCTATATCTGCTACTCCTTAAGTTGCTGAAGGAGAGTTTCCCTAGAACTCATTCTTCTCACTACTGTCAAGCTGATCTGTTTGTACTCCAGACTCAGCTATTATTTCTAATATGAATTACTCTAGTGTATATCTCTCGCTGCATCCTTGTAAACTCACTGCATCCTGAAAATCTATTTGATGCGCAAGCATGTGTTTCAATTCTGTCATTTTATATGCATGCTTGATAATGTCTTCTACTGCTCTCTCAATGAAAATTTCTTATTGCTTCCATTAATTTGCTACACTGTCAACGTTGATTCATCTGAATGAGGGAAGATTTCAATCTGTGTACCCTAATCATAAATCTGACATATTTCAAAAAGAAGAATCTTCTATTATACTGGTTTAAGAATGTCTGATGAATCAAGTTCATTTAAAAGACTTGAAAATATCTGAATCATTTTGTTTAATAAATCTTAACCAATTATCTCATGTAAGTTCATGCAAAACCTTTTGAAATCTAAAATTTAAAAAAATGGCTTTCTTTGGTTAAGATACATATGGTAAGTATTGTTCTTAAACATTTCTGAGTAGAGCATTGTCTGAAAAATTTGAAAATATTTGAAAGAAAATAAAGTCAGAGCAATGACTTTGGTCACAAAGAAACTAGGTTATCTATCAATGAAATAGAGTAAGCCCATGTCATGAAGTGTCATAGTTACCTCTGCTGTAAAAATGATTGAAAATCTGGCAGAGCAATGGCATGGTTATGTTGAGTAACTGGGGATTCCTGCCTCTAAGCAAGGTGTCTCCTCACGTAAAATGACATCTCTATTGCTAACTCTGTTCACATGACTGAGAAGTAATTCAGTTATCACACCGAGTAATTGGGTCACTTCACCTAAGACGTGTTGTGCCTCATGTAAAAAGGTGTTGATCAACTAAGATTGCTCAGGAAAAATAGTGTGTTGATCAAAAGAAAAATCTGGTAAATTAGTGTAATGAAAGATATGTTCAGATACATTCATAACTGTTTAATCTCAATACTATCTTGTGTAACTCCCAAAGGAGTCATTGATTTTGAATGAATAAGATAGAAGGAGGTTAAAATAAGAATGTCATATGTGCATTTGGTTCATTTATATTAAAAGGTGTTTCAGATATGAGTATTAATTTTCATGATAAACTTTGTATATATCATTCTTAAATCATGCTGGTAAGTTTAGACTCATTCATAATCTCTTATAATAGAAGAGTCTAAAATTTGCTTATCAAGACTTATGAATTTGGTACCATATTAGAAATTTCTCTGTCTCATCTATTCATTGGCAATCCTCCAGTCAATATCTTGTTGATGGAATTAAATTTGAAAGTACTCAGTGACCCCTGATGTTATCAATTTGAGTACGACCAGAAATTATCTGTGGCAGATCCCATGTTTTTGATGATCTAGGTATCAATGTACTGATTTTCTCCACTCTTGGTATCAGACTTACCTCTGATAGTCCCTCTTGGCTGTCCTTTTCAGTCCATTCTATCTGTTGGTTTATGCCAGCGTCTCCTTGGATTTGGTGTGTACCACGTGGGGTATGGGACCCACGTGGGACCATCGATGCTTAGCAGCCCAACCCGCCGCATGGATTATGGGGTCCATGTGCGAAGCCCCTCATGCCCGCCCACAGCACGTCATAGACGTGGGGCTCTGCGCTGCCATAAGGAAATACGGTCTAACCTTCGCTACCAGCTCGAGCTTTTAGCGCAATGGTAGGGGCTTGATCCTGTAAACTGGTATCAGAGCGAGATCGCGGGTTCAAATCCCAGGTGCCGCTGGGGGGGAGATTGTTGGTTTATGCCAGTGTCTCCTTGGATTTGGTGTGTACCACGTGGGGTATGGGACTCACGTGGGACCATCGGTGCTTGGCAGCCCAACCCGCCGCATGGATTATGGAGTCCATGTGCGAAGCCCCTCATGCCCGCCCACAGTACGTCATAGACATGGGGCTCTGCGCTGCCATAAGGAAATACTGTGTAACCTTCGCTACCAACTTGAGCTTTTAGCGCAATGGTAGGGGCTTGATCCTGTAAACTGGTATCAGATAGGGGGAGTGTTTCATGCATATTTGAGAATGAATTGAAACTGAAACAGGAACTAGAAATTGTTAAAAATTTGAACGATGCCATGCAGAGAAAAATTATCTCATGTGAGGAAGACTTGACTAATTCAGAACTCAAATTTTCTTCTGATATTGCTTTCTTGTTCATTGATATGAGTCTATTCCATTGCTTTATAATGGCATCACCTTTAGTTTTTGATGATTCTAACTTCAAGAAATGGTCACGCAGTCTATGTGGTTTTATAAACTCTATAGATCGAAAACTGTGGAATCTCATTGAATATGGTCCACATGTTTTGCCTCGAGAGAAGAGTAAATGGTCCCAGAAGGATAAACAATTGAACAGTGAGAATATAAGAGTTTGGGACATTCTGAAGAATGCTGTAGATGTTAATGTCATTTCCTCTATTCTTACATGTAGGACTGCGAAGGAAATCTGGGATTCAGTGATCACATTTCATGAGAATCAGAAATGTCTTACGGCAAGAGGAAGTACCTCAAGCAATGAAGAAGAAGATCAGGTAAATTCTGAATCTGATTCTGACGAAATGACCTTTGATGATTTAAAGGAAATGTATGTTGAATTGTATGAAAAGTATAGAAAAATAAAATCTGAAAATAAAAGATTAAAGAAAAAGATTGATCAAAATTGTTCTGATTTATCATGTGAAAATCGCTCAAAATTGAAACAATCTCATGATGCTTATCTGATTGATATTTAGAATAATAAGAAGCAATTGGAAGAAGCTGAAAATACAGGCTCAGAAATGAATCAACTGAAGCTTGAAAATGAAAAGGCTAAAAGGCTTCAACAAGAAAATCAAGCTGAACTTGGCAAGCATAAAGAACAAATTTCTGTGCTGAAAAACAAAAATAATGAACTTACTATTAAGATTTCTGAACTAGAGAATGAGCTGAATTCATTAGGAAATGATCAAATCCTAATTGATGAAATAGTTCAGAATGAACAAATGATTGAGAAGAATAAAGGTCTAAAAGAACAAAACAAGAAACTCATGGCCTTAAATGTTGTTATATCAGAGAGGCTTCTGGCTGTCGAGAAAGAAAAATCTGCTGATAAGGAAATTCAATTTGAGAATGAATTGAAACTGAAACAGGAACTAGAAATTGTTAAAAATTTGAATGATGCCATGCTGAGAAAAATTATCTCATGTGAGGAAGACTTGACTAATTCAGAACTCAAAATTTCTTCTCTGCAATATGAGGTAACTGAATTGAACAATTCCATGTCTAAATCTGTGAAGGATAAAGGCAAAATGAAAATGCCTCTGGAAGATAATGTAAGTGGTCAAAGAAAGGGGACTGGCAACATCTCTGAAAATAAACAGGTCAAGAGGAACCAACTGTACACCGATTTTATTCAAAACTCTAAAGTAGCTGGAACCTCAAGACAATCCCCAAAACTGTCTACTACAACTGAAAAACAAAAACCACTGAAAAATAAAAGGAACAATCTGCATGCCAAGAACTTAATTGATAAAAGCCATGCTTTAAAGAAATCCAATAATGATTCTTGTCATTACTGTGGCAAGCATGGTCACTTCATGGACAATTGTCTTGTGCTAAAAAAGGATGATCTGAATGTTGATAAAGCACATGCTAGAAATTCTCATGTTATGAAACCCTCTTTTGTTCAAATGAAAAGAATTCATTGCTTCTATTGTCATGAGAGAAGTCATCTCATGTATGAGTGTAGACAAATGAAATTAGATGATCTAGCTGCTGTAGGAATGCATGACAAACAACTCCATACTAAATATCATGCAACTCCTAAAAGAAAACTCCATTGCTTTGATTGTGGCAAATTGGGCCACATTGTTGCAAATTGTTGGCATGCTAAGAGGAGAACACTTAACTCCAAACTTGCTAAAATCCCTGCAAAAAGACATGCATTTTATGAGAATTTTGACAGAATGAATTCTTCATGTTTTGAATGTGGAAAACATGGCCATACAGTCAAGGACTGCTGGTATGCTCAGGGAAAGAAATCTAACTCTGAATTTGTTAAATTCCCTGAAAACGGAAATGATTTTGGTTACAATAAAATTCTTGTAAACAATACTTCTCATGGAAATATTCTTGTTTCAAAAGTTCAGCATATTGCATGCTTTAACTGTGGAAAGCCAGGCCACAGAGCTATTAACTGTTGGCTGGCTGATTATGAAAAGAAAAATTTTCATGTCAATAACAGAATTAATCATGTTCACTCACACCAAGTTCATGCCAATGCTAATGTATACAAGGAGAACATGAAATCTGATATCCCTTGTTATTACTGTAGACAGTTAGGGCATTCCATGGCTAACTGCTATTTGAAGAGGGTTGATGACTCTCAAGTGTTGAACATGAGGAGAGCACCATCCAAAGGTGTAACTGCTAGCTCAGGACCCAAGACATCTTGGGTACCTATTTGTGCAAAATAAACCTTGTTGCAAGTGTGCCTTGGAAGTTGATGAATAAAAGGGGTAATAATCCAAGGCACTAAAGAATGAAACCCCTAGGATTGCACTATTCAGGTCAGTTCTGAAAACTCGTCCTAAACTCTGTTATCTGAAATTGTGAACTTTGGATAACTGCATATCTTATTTGATGTGTCCATGCATAATTGTCATATTTTTTAACTGCATATCATGATTCATGCATACATGCTCCTTTATTTGTTTTGACACTTGCATTGAGTTTCATGGGCTTACTTGTTTGTACGTTGAGCTGTGTGTGCATATATGAGAATTGCATATACATACATTTGACATACAGTCACTGAAAATCTGATAGGACTACATATGCCCCTTCAGAAAAAAAAACATTACATATGCCCCCGATGCATCCATAAGCATAGTTCATGACATCCCGTACATAAAGGGAGTCAACCATTTCACTAGTCTGAATTTAACTTCAATCATGGCATCTAGATAGGGAGAGTGTTTCATGCATATTTGGCTTCTTGTGTCCTGATAAATTCTGATTGATTGGCTATTCATCTGTTTCCTTACTGACCAACTCGGTTGACCTGAAGTGGTCACTCGTTCAACCGATATTCCTCTTGAATAGCCACATTATCACTCATTCATCAGCCTATGCTCTTCCTGCGTCATATACCATCAATTGGTATCATTGATACTTTGGCTGTTTCTGAAAGCTTTCTTGATATAGCTGCAATTGAGAAGATCTCAAATTGTATACCTTGCTCATAAATCTGAATAACTACTTCAATAAGGAATCTTCTATTATACAGATTTATGAACATCAGAAAGATCAAAATGGTTTACATTTAATGTATTCGGTTAGGTTGGCTATAAATGTTCTGAAAAATATCTGAATCAACTTTAATAAACCTTAACCAACTGATTCATGTTAAGTCTTGTTAAATCTTCTATAATCTGAAAATATGGAAATCATGACTTTATTTGGATGAAATACATGAAATCTGTATTATTTTTAAAGATCTGAACTTCCTAAAAATGTCTAAGGGTCAAATCTGTTGAATCTTGCATGAGCAATGACTTTGATCACTGAGAAACACATGTCCAAAGGACTGTGTCATGAGGTGTCTTAGTTAACTCTGCCTAAAATTAATTGAAAAATAGGCAGAGCAATGGCTGACACACTGAGAAACATATCTCACTCGTCAAAGAAATGAGAAAAGACATGTCATGAGGTGAACAGTCAACTATGTTAATTATAAAGCATGACTGCTAGTCACACTAAGTGCTTAGGGATATTGGCGTCTGATCAACGTATATCCTCTAGTTACAAGGTGTGCACTGAACTTGAGTGCTCTTGAAATTTGTTACATGAAAATTCTTGTTGAACAAATTGCAATATTTGAAAAAGAATGCAAATGATAATCTGCTATAACCCTTGATATGATCAAATGGTTTCACGCATGTTTAAACTCAATACTTAAGAGTGTATTTCTTAAAGAAGTCATTGAAATTGATTGAGTAAGATGGAGGGAGATTAATCAAGATGTATATACAAGTTTTTGGTTCATTTGTTATTAAATCTTGGTTACAGATATGAGTACAGAACTGTTTGTCGAACATGGTATACATCATCTTTAAACCATGGAGTTCAATAAAGTTTATTCATAAATCTTTATAATGGGAGACTCGCTGGAAAATTCGTTAGATTTATGAAATTGGTATACTCTTTGAAAATCATGCTAAATGTGTTTAACTTTCACTACTTTTGAAAACATTCTGACTATACTTAGTTCTTCTACTCTCATTTGATCCCAGTATTTGACTGTGTTTCGTCTGACTATCTGCGATCTACTTCAATTGACTGTGAAACCTTTGTCAAATCTACATGCCCCTGTGGTCTCCTTCTCATCCACCTCATAAGACTCCATCTATTCAGGGGGAGCTTCCCTGTCATATGAATCATGCTGCATTGTAATTCATAAAGGGGGAGATCTTGTCAGCATCCTTCATGTCCATTTCTTCTGTCCATTGTTTAAGGGGGAGAACTCTGAGTTGTTTCATTCATTGAGAGGGAGTCTTTTACTTGCATAATAGCTCCTATATCATCTCCTTCAACAGTCAATGATCATTCCATTCTTTTTGATGTTGTCAAAGGGGGAGAAACTTTTGTGAGTCATCATTTGCATCATCAACTGTAACTCCTGTCAGATATTGCATACATGGTGCATTACATGCTCATTTCTGAAAGAGCTATTCTATTGTGAATGTTCAGGAGAATCCATTGCAATGACTTATAATATTGACATCATCAAAAAGGGGGAGATTGTTGTGTCCCCTGTGGTTCTGGAGTTTTGATGATGACAAATGTTATGTCTCATTATGTTTACATGTACATCCTTGATGATATAATCCTGATGTATTATGAGAATATGTCAGAATAGGTTTAAGAATGACTCACAGGTCATCAAGTCAACCCAAGTCAAAGTCAAATCATTGACTGGTAAGGTCAATGCACAGTCAGTAGGTCATGAAGTCAACCCAAGTCAAAGTCAAATCATTGACAGGTAAGGTCAATGCACAGTCAGATCAGGTAATGTCCTGCCTAATCTCACTTAGCGTCTTTGTGCATGGGGCATTCATGTCTGTACAGCGCCGTGTTCACATGCTTCAAAGTCTGTACAACGTCCTTCGCATGCACACAAAGTCCATGCATTGTTTCTCTAAGTCTATACATTGCCGCTATGTGTGTGCATCATTTAGCAAGTCTATACATCCGTCAGCCTTGCCTCTTGCTCGCAAAGTCTATACATTCATGAGCTATGGCTGTGCATCGCTTGCATATTGCACACTAAGTCTATACATCGCTGCATGCATTTTTTCAAGTCTGTACATTCCTTGTGCATGCATCGTCTTTCTTGCATCGTCTTTCCTTGTGCATGCATCGTCTCTCAAAGTCTGTACAGCCCGTGGTCACAAGACCAAGTCTGTACATTCCTTATGCATGCATCGTCTCTCCATGTGCATGCATCGTCTCTTAAAGTCTGTACAACATTTGCCTAGAATGCATACACTAAGTCTATACATCCATCAGTTGATAATTGAACAAGTCTATACATCATGTAGCAACCCTGATAAATGAATATTGAAATAAAATTAAAAACATACATATTACAGAAGTAATACAGACAAAATAAAACAAATTAAAGATAACGCCTCTGAGTAAGGCGTTAATTTAAAAAGAAACGCCTCTACATACGGCGTGACTAAAGAAAGGACGCCCACGCATGTGGTCGTCAACTCTCACGCGACCAAATAGGCAAGTAAAATAAACGCCCATGTCTTAGGCGTGTTTCAAAAACAAGGAACGCCCTTATACAAGACGTTTCTTAAGAAACGACCTGAACAAGGTCGTTAATTTAAGAATAAACGCCCTGACCAAAGGCGTTAATTCAGTTCGTGACCCGTTCGAACCCAGAGCTTATCCAGGGAAAGATTAACCTAATCTAGTAAGTGTCTATTAGAGTAAGGACTCTATTAGGGATATGTTACCCTCAATCAAACACTACTTTTGTTAGGACTCCAAAATCCTATAAATAGTCTTGATCGAACAACCCTAAACCTATTTGGACGATCGAACTGCACAGGTACGTGAAGAACATATGTTCTTCTATTTTCTTCTTCTGTTCCTTTCTTATGAACGTAGCATGAGAAGAATTAATATTCTTCGTTTCTTCTATTCTTGCAGGATAAGAAGACTAACGGGTAAGTCTTCTTTCTTTCTCCTCCTTTACCTCTGTTAAGTTATTACGAAGCATAATACCTTCGTATTCTATCCTCTGTAGGTCGTTCATCTTCATCCAACGTCTGCTGCATCTTTGATTCTTACAGACCCTTCACGGTTATCTCCAAATCAACCCTTTAAGGTAGGATTTTCTCAAGTCTCGTAGCCCAAACTAAAAATAAATATAAGAAGCACCATGCATGATATATTTATACAGTTTGCATGTAGTTTTAATACGTTTTCTGTAAATTTTTCAAGAAACGCCCTTGAATAGGGCGCTACTTTAAAAGAAACGACCATCACAGTGGTCGTTAATTAAAAGTATACGCCTTGTATACAGGCGTTAATTTCATGAACAATCGCATGTAATCAATAATTGATCCTGTTTAAAATTTAATAAATATGAAATATCGATTCTAATATCTTGCATGAGTCTACCTGTAAATTCCTGCTAATTTTCTTGTCATGATCATGTCTCCTGTCTTGGAAATTTATTTGTTGAAATATTGTAAATTCCTTGAATTCACGACCTTGACAACGTCGTTTTACACCTGTTAACGCCCCATCACAGGGCGTAAATTGAAAAGAAACGCCCCTTTCTAGGGCGCGTTTTCTGTAAATTCCTGAACTATGTATATCCTGTAAAATAAAATTAAACAGTAACGCCCCTTTCCAGGGCGTGTTTTAAATAAATCCTAAAAATTATTTATATTCTGTCAAATATTTAAATAATGAGACGCCTGCTTATATAGTAGTCAACTCTGAAGAAACGCCCCTGTCCAGGGCGCGTTTTATATAAATTATTGAAATAATGAAATTCTGCAAAACGGAACATATGTAAACGCCCTTATGTTAGGCGTTACTTACCTGACTAACGCCCCTGACTAGGGCGTGTTTTTCATGAATTAATAAAATTATTGAAAATTCTGTAAAATAGAAATATGTAAACGCCCTTCTGTTAGGCGTTAATTACTTGAGAAACGACTTGACCTAAGTCGTTATTTTACTGTAAAACTGATTTTTCCCTGTTTTTGTTAACCGATGATTTCATATGTTATATAATATATATATCGGCACTATTCTCCACTCCGTGAGTATAGTCTCACGTTTCACGTTGTTTCATCGATCACACTCAACTCTCATTGACATATAAGCTCTCCATTGGACATTCCGTTCCTTTGGACTAGCGAGTTAGTCATAGAGACCTCCGTAAGACTCCTCGTAGCCTTGGATTCCCTCAAGGCCGACTGAGCTGGTTGTACCCTAAAAACCCATTACACGATCCTTGCCATGTCAATCTAAAGAAACATGGTATACCGGCCCTTATGATTATACAAAGAGTATATCATAAGAAATTCTTAATGGGATGCTGATATCATGCCATATCATGTCGTTCTTGTAAACCTCAATTCTATGATAAGAATGAGGGTATCTTGCTTGATCTAATGTTTATGTGGACCTCAATTCTATATAAAGAATGTCCATATTGATTTGTCATGGGACCTAAGTTAAGGGAACCATATTCTACCTAGTTTTATTGATATCGTGATTTTACCGTTATTATCGCCAATCTATGTCCTTTGTCATATTTATGGACTCTATTCTGTCAAAGTTGTCATACATGTCTACAAGCTTGAATATTGAAACTCTATATTGGCTATATAAACAAGAGTGGATGTCAAAAATACATGATAAATGCCTGTGCATATAGGGCCCGATCTGGTCTTGGGAGGAGCACCCGAAAGTACTTGTGCCCATGGGAGTTAAAATGATAAGGTATCTGGCATTATACCGAGTACTTGACTTGCTTGATTGGACATTCCACACACATCTTGTACTTGAATCGTACTTGACTTTACATGAAATGCGTGGCCCGAAAAAGGGTAATTTACTTGCTTGATACATGATAGCCAAAGTTCTTGACATGACTTGTTAAACGTGCTTGCTTGAATACCTTGAATACACTTGTCATCTTGTTGGAAGTTCATGATTAAGTTCATCTTATTTCTTGATATTACATTCTCTCTATCTTGTCGTTTTATGCGAGCATGCATAGCTTTATTGCATTCATGAAAGATGTAATTACTTAAACCCCTTGCTAGTACTTGAGATATAATTTCCTACTGAGCGTTCGCTCATTCCGTTTGTCCCTTTGTACTTTTCAGGTAAGTCCGACGACGATGGAAGTCAATCGGATGGGAATGTTCAAGAGTGAAAGTGATAGAGCTGCTCATGTGTCGTCTAGTCTTTCCTATAGTTTCTTGAGTCAAATATGTATTCTTTTCCTTTTTATTAAACAGAGTATTGGATTTGTAATAGTCTATCCATTATGAAATAAAGGATTGGGTTATCTTGCTATTTTGCGCATCTCTGTCTTTGCGTCGAATACACGACCACTCTGATTGATATGATTGATATAGACACGTCGCGCATCTCCGGGTATCTTCCGCGCTCGGGGCGTGACAGTCTTTGTGGTATCAGAGCCTAAGGTATTCAATTCCTAGGAAAAACCCAAGTCCAAGGATAAGTTGAACCTTTAAACCAGTGAGATTGGGTAGAACCAAGGGTTAGAATTAACATAGTATACGAGGCTTTAAATACGATCACGTACTAATATAGTTATTGTAATTGTAGGGTAATGGCTGCCGAACGTGCTCAATGGCGCAACATGCAGCGTACCCTTCAAGGGATGACCCAAGTGCTACAACAGGTAGCACAAGGTGGTGCTCCACGAGCTGGAAGCTTACACCAAGCCTTTAAGAATATGAATCCCCCCGAAGTTTATGGGATCGACCGATCCGGACGATGCCGAGCATTGGGTTCGGGAAACCGAACGCATATTCCGTGTCATGCAATGCACGGACCAGGACAAAGTGCTATTAGCTACATTCCAGTTAGAGAAAGATGCTAGATGCTGGTGGGAGTCTATTGAAGCAACCATCGATCCTACTCAAGTAACATGGGAAGAATTCGTGGAATACTTCAATGCTAAATATTTCTCGGACCGAGTCCAAGAAAAGAAGGCTGCCGAATTCGCTGCATTAAAGCAACGATCCTTATCATTAGCAGATTATGAAGCTCAGTTCTCCAGGTTATCTAGATATGCTAAGCATCTTATTAGCACTGAGAAGATGAAAGCCCGTAGATTTCTTAATGGGCTTAGGCCCCACTATATTACTCAATTGGCGCCTATGGACATCCAAATTTATTCTGAAATAGTGCGCCGAGCTCAATTACTTGAAGATGCCACGGAACTATCTGATAGGATCCGTGGAAAAGACAAGAAGGAACAAGTCACGGGTTCGGGTTCTTTCAAACCCAACTTTAAGAAGAGGCCCAATAATGGAGGTTCTTCCTCTCAAGATCAGAAATTCAAGAAGACCAAGCCTTTCTCTATCACCACTACCCCTTCGAATACAGTCTGCAAGCATTGTGACAAGGCTGGTCACAAGACGGAAGAATGCTGGAGGAAATTAGGAGCTTGTCTCCATTGTGGAAGCCGTGAGCATCGGATTCCCGAGTGTCCATTAATGAACGACCAAGCCGGCGATGGTAAACGCCCGGTGACAAAGAATGCTCGTCTTCATGCAATACAGGAGACCGAACCTGAAGAAGAAGGCGGATTAGTGGAAGGTACATTGAAAATTTGTTCCAAATATGCACATGTCTTATTTGATACGGGTGCATCGCATTCTATTATTTCTAAGAAGTTTGCTGACCCGTTACCTCTAGAACCGGAATGGATGAAAATAGTGTTGTCTACTCCTCTCGGAAACGAGACGGATATCACGCATCATTACCAAAACTGTGAGGTATTGGTTCGAGGAAAGAATTTTCCTATTGATCTTATCAGTTTAGATATAAAAGAATATGATGTTATACTAGGAGCAGATTGGTTATCTAAGTACCAGGCAACGGTTGATTGCCATAATAGCAAGATCGTTTTCAAAGAATTTCCAGAACTGACTTATACTAGTCCTAAGAGTCGAAGCAAATCCCCTCTTATTTCGGCTCTTCGAGCAAGCAAGCTCGTCAGGAAGGGATGTGTATCCTTCCTTGCTTTTGTCACTGTTAAAGAAGCTAAGAAAACCAAGATAGAAGACGTTCAGGTAGTGCGAGAATTCCCAGACGTATTTCCAGAAGATTTGCCGGGATTACCCCCTCAAAGAGAAGTGGCCTTCACCATTGACTTAGTCCCTGGTGCTGGTCCTGTTTCAAAGGCACCATATAGAATGTCCCCTGCTGAACTCAAGGAGTTGAAGGAGCAGTTGATGGAACTAATCCAAAAAGGGTTTATTAGACCAAGTACTTCCCCGTGGGGAGCACCAGTCTTATTTGTAAAGAAGAAGGATGGATCCATGAGATTGTGTATCTACTATCGACAGTTGAATCATCTTACTATCAAGAACAAGTATCCACTGCCGAGAATCGATGAATTATTTGATCAGATTTCAGGATCCAAATATTTTTCCAAGATTGATCTCAGGTCGGGATATCATCAGTTAAGAATCAAGGATGATGACATTCACAAGACCGCATTCAGAAGCAGGTATGGCCATTACGAATTTGTTGTTATGTCTTTTGGACTAACAAATGCCCCTGCTGCCTTTATGCAGTTAATGAATAGCATATTCAGGCCTTACTTGGATCAATTCATAGTAGTCTTCATTGATGATATATTGATATATTCTAAGACTAAGGAAGAACATGAAGAGCATTTGAGGATTGCATTGCAAGTCTTGAGGACAAATCAATTATATGCTAAACTCAGCAAATGCGAGTTCTGGCTTGAAGAAGTGGCTTTTCTCGGACATGTCATATCCAAGGATGGTTTATCTGTAGATCCGTCAAAGGTTGAAGCTGTAAGAAACTAGGAAAGACCCACTAATGCAAGCGAGATCAGAAGTTTCTTAGGTCTTGCAGGCTATTATCGGCGATTCATCAAAGATTTCTCTAAGATCGCCGTGCCCCTTACAAGGTTAACTCGTAAGGAGATCCGATATGAATGGAGTGAGGAATGTGAAAGAAGTTTCCAAACTCTTAAGGATCATCTCACTACAGCTCCGGTGTTAGCTCTACCAATAGAAGGAGAGAAATTCGAGGTCTACACTGATGCTTCTGGCATTGGCCTCGGATGTGGCCCAATTATAACAAGGAAAGGTCATAGCATACTCTTCACGTCAACTGAAGAAGCATGAGGAGAATTACCCCGTCCATGACTTAGAACTGGCCGCAGTAGTATTTGCCCTAAAGATATGGAGACACTATCTCTATGGAGTACAGTTCACTGTCTACTCCGATCACAAGAGTCTCAAATATCTATTCTCACAAAAGGAGCTAAACATGAGACAAAGACGCTGGCTAGAATATCTCAAGGACTTCGACTTCAATATACAATACCATCCCGGAAAGGGTAATTATGTTGCTGATGCCCTTAGTCGAAAGCCGAGAGCAATGATAGCCAATTGTATGATACAAGAATGGAGGTTACTTGAACAATTCTCCGAGCTCAATATAAGCTTGGACACGGAATCCAAATTTGTTACATTATCTCATGTAAGCATACAGTCAGATTTATTATCTGAGATACAAGCACTTCAGGGTGATGATCCTATATTAGTGGAAATCAAGGGCAGATTAGAAGGACAATCTGATTTTCAACTAACTTCTGATGGAAGATTATTATTCAAAGGTAGAACTTGTATACCTGATTGTCCGGAATTAAAGAAGAAGATCTTAGATGAAGCTCACCGATCAAGGTACACTATTCATCCTGGATCAACTAAAATGTACCAAGATGTAAAGAGGAACTTTTGGTGGCCCAATATGAAAAGAGAAATAGAGGACTATGTATCACGCTGTCTTACATGCCAACAGGTCAAGGCGGAAAACCAAAAGCCTGCTGGAAAACTACACCCTCTAGATATTCCTAAGTGGAAGTGGGAGGATATTGGTATGGACTTCATCATGGGTTTGTCTAAATCTAAAGGAGGACATGATGGAATCTGGGTTATCATTGACCGATTAACTAAATCGGTGCATTTCTTGCCAATAAAAAGCCGATGGTCAATTGATGTGCTAGCTGCACTGTACATCAAGGAAATAGTCAGGATACATGGAATTCCTGTCTCAATCGTGTCTGACAGAGATCCCCGTTTTACTTCTCATTTTTGGAAGGGATTACAACATTCGTTAGGAACAAGGCTCAACTTTAGTACTGCTTTCCACCCACAAACGGATGGTCAGACCGAGAGAACTAACCAGGTTGTTGAGGATATGCTTAGAGCATGCATCATTGACTTTGGAGGATGCTGGCACGATCATTTACCACTAGTGGAATTTGCATATAATAATAGCTACCAAGCTAGTATCCAAATGGCACCTTTCGAAGCCTTATACGAAGGAGTTGCAGATCACCCATATGCTGGAACGAAGTTGGAGAAAAACAACTGCTAGGTCCAGACATGGTAAGGGATACAACTGAGAAGATACAAGTAATCAGAGAAAGATTGCAAGTTGCTCAGACGAGACAAAAAGCTTATGCTGATACAAGAAGGAGAGATCTTGAATTCCAAATCGGAGATCATGTATTTCTCAAGATATCGCCTGGACGTGGCATACGAAGATTTGGTGTTAAGGGCAAGCTTACGCCAAGATTCATCGGACCATTTGAGGTACTTGAACGAGTTGGCGAGGTTGCTTATCGCATCGCATTGCCTCCTCAATTGTCCGAGGTACATAATGTATTTCACATATCCATGTTGAAGAAGTATGTGCACGATCCATCTCATATTATTGAACATAGAGATCTTTTGATCCAGAAAGATCTCACCTATGAACAGAAGCCTATGAAGATCTTAGATCGAGAAATACGAGCTCTAAGGAATAAGGTTATTCCCATGCTCAAGGTGCAATGGAATAAGAATCCCGAACGCGAAGCGACATGGGAGACCGAGGAATCTATGAAGAAACGATTTCCCGAGTTATTCTAAGAGGTATATACACTCTCCACGTGTATAATTATATATATTGAATTTGGGGACCAAATTCTTTTTAAGTGGGGGAGGGTGTAGCAACCCTGATAAATGAATATTGAAATAAAATTAAAAACATACATATTACAGAAGTAATACAGACAAAATAAAATAAATTAAAGATAACGCCTCTGAGTAAGGCGTTAATTTAAAAAGAAACGCCTCTACATACGGCGTGACTAAAGAAAGGACGCCCACGCATGTGGTCGTCAACTCTCACGCGACCAAATAGGCAAGTAAAATAAACGCCCATGTCTTAGGCGTGTTTCAAAAACAAGGAACGCCCTTATACAAGACGTTTCTTAAGAAACGACCTGAACAAGGTCGTTAATTTAAGAATAAACGCCCTGACCAAAGGCGTTAATTCAGTTCGTGACCCGTTCGAACCCAGAGCTTATCCAGGGAAAGATTAACCTAATCTAGTAAGTGTCTATTAGAGTAAGGACTCTATTAGGATATGTTACCCTCAATCAAACACTACTTTTGTTAGGACTCCAAAATCCTATAAATAGTCTTGATCGAACAACCCTAAACCTATTTGGACGATCGAACTGCACAGGTACGTGAAGAACATATGTTCTTCTATTTTCTTCTTCTGTTCCTTTCTTATGAACGTAGCATGAGAAGAATTAATATTCTTCGTTTCTTCTATTCTTGCAGGATAAGAAGACTAACGGGTAAGTCTTCTTTCTTTCTCCTCCTTTACCTCTGTTAAGTTATTACGAAGCATAATACCTTCGTATTCTATCCTCTGTAGGTCGTTCATCTTCATCCAACGTCTGCTGCATCTTTGATTCTTACAGACCCTTCACGGTTATCTCCAAATCAACCCTTTAAGGTAGGATTTTCTCAAGTCTCGTAGCCCAAACTAAAAATAAATATATGAAGCACCATGCATGATATATTTATACAGTTTGCATGTAGTTTTAATACGTTTTCTGTAAATTTTTCAAGAAACGCCCTTGAATAGGGCGCTACTTTAAAAGAAACGACCATCACAGTGGTCGTTAATTAAAAGTATACGCCTTGTATACAGGCGTTAATTTCATGAACAATCGCATGTAATCAATAATTGATCCTGTTTAAAATTCAATAAATATGAAATATCGATTCTAATATCTTGCATGAGTCTACCTGTAATTTCCTGCTAATTTTCTTGTCATGATCATGTCTCCTGTCTTGGAAATTTATTTGTTGAAATATTGTAAATTCCTTGAATTCACGACCTTGACAACGTCGTTTTACACCTGTTAACGCCCCATCACAGGGCGTAAATTGAAAAGAAACGCCCCTTTCTAGGGCGCGTTTTCTGTAAATTCCTGAACTATGTATATCCTGTAAAATAAAATTAAACAGTAACGCCCCTTTCCAGGGTGTGTTTTAAATAAATCCTAAAAATTATTTATATTCTGTCAAATATTTAAATAATGAGACGCCTGCTTATATAGTCGTCAACTCTGAAGAAACGCCCCTGTCCAGGGCGCGTTTTATATAAATTATTGAAATAATGAAATTCTGCAAAACGGAACATATGTAAACGCCCTTATGTTAGGCGTTACTTACCTGACTAACGCCCCTGACTAGGGCGTGTTTTTCATGAATTAATAAAATTATTAAAATTCTGTAAAATAGAAATATGTAAACGCCCTTCTGTTAGGCGTTAATTACTTGAGAAACGACTTGACCTAAGTCGTTATTTTACTGTAAAACTGATTTTTCCCTGTTTTTGTTAACCGATGATTTCATATGTTATATAATATATATATCGGCACTATTCTCCACTCCGTGAGTATAGTCCCACGTTTCACGTTGTTTCATCGATCACACTCAACTCTCATTGACATACAAGCTCTCCATTGGACATTCCGTTCCTTTGGACTAGCGAGTTAGTCATAGAGACCTCCGTAAGACTCCTCGTAGCCTTGGATTCCCTCAAGGCCGACTGAGCTGGTTGTACCCTAAAACCCATTACACGATCCTTGCCATGTCAATCTAAAGAAACATGGTATACCGGCCCTTATGATTATACAAAGAGTATATCATAAGAAATTCTTAATGGGATGATGATATCATGCCATATCATGTCATTCTTGTAAACCTCAATTCTATGATAAGAATGAGGGTATCTTGCTTGATCTAATGTTTATGTGGACCTCAATTCTATATAAAGAATGTCCATATTGATTTGTCATGGGACCTAAGTTAAGGGAACCATATTCTACCTAGTTTTATTGATATCGTGATTTTACCGTTATTATCGCCAATCTATGTCCTTTGTCATATTTATGGACTCTATTCTGTCAAAGTTGTCATACATGTCTACAAGCTTGAATATTGAAACTCTATATTGGCTATATAAACAAGAGTGGATGTCAAAAATACATGATAAATGCCTGTGCATATAGGGCCCGATCTGGTCCTGGGAGGAGCACCCGAAAGTACTTGTGCCCATGGGAGTTAAAATGATAAGGTATCTAGCATTATACCGAGTACTTGACTTGCTTGATTGGACATTCCACACACATCTTGTACTTGAATCGTACTTGACTTTACATGAAATGCGTGGCCCGAAAAAGGGTAATTTACTTGCTTGATACATGATAGCCAAAGTTCTTGACATGACTTGTTAAACGTGCTTGCTTGAATACCTTGAATACACTTGTCATCTTGTTGGAAGTTCATGATTAAGTTCATCTTATTTCTTGATATTACATTCTCTCTATATTATCGTTTTATGCGAGCATGCATAGCTTTATTGCATTCATGAAAGATGTAATTACTTAAACCCCTTGCTAGTACTTGAGATATAATTTCCTACTGAGCGTTCGCTCATTCCGTTTGTCCCTTGTACTTTTCAGGTAAGTCCGACGACGATGGAAGTCAATCGGATGGGAATGTTCAAGAGTGAAAGTGATAGAGCTGCTCATGTGTCGTCTAGTCTTTCCTATAGTTTCTTGAGTCAAATATGTATTCTTTTCCTTTTTATTAAACAGAGTATTGGATTTGTAATAGTCTATCCATTATGAAATAAAGGATTGGGTTATCTTGCTATTTTGCGCATCTCTGTCTTTGCGTCGAATACACGACCACTCTGATTGATATAGACACGTCGCGCATCTCCGGGTATCTTCCGCGCTCGGGGCGTGACACATCATGTGTTCACAGCATACGTAAAGTCTGCACTTCGCCGTGTTCGTCTCACCTACCGTCTCACTCAGCGTCTCATGTTGTGTCTCACATAGCGCTGTAGTTTAGCAAGTCTGTACATCGTTTAGTGCATTACATGCATTCATCAAGAGTCTGTACACTCGGTGTCTGCATCTCTTGAATTCTAAGTCTGTACACTTGTTGTCTACATCACAAGCATTCAAGTCTATACACTCTTTGTGTCTGCATCACATGCATTCAAAGTCTGTACACTCGTGAATGAAATGTCCGTGCATTCATTCTCGTTGTACATACTTTCTCTTTATGCACGTCTTCCTTGCATGAATGAAGTCTGTGCAGGGTGTCTACATTACATCCCAAAAGTCTGAACACCCTTCGGTGTAGTCTGTACACACTTCAGGTGGTAAGTATGTACATCGTCATTGTCGTATGCACGCTAAGTCCATACACTATGCATCTGTGCATCATTCAAAAAATAAGTCTGTACATCGGCCTGTGTCATGCACTCAACTCCACACATGCACACACTTAGTTTGTGCATTGTGCTCTCATGTTTTAACACTAGGCATTGCAAAGTCTGAACATGGCTCTGCGCCTTATATACAAAGTCTGTACATGCTTTGTTCAAAACACAACTTACTCAGTGCATTCTCGTCTGACTTGACAGAATATCTGCTTGAGGAAATTGAGAAGGGCACGTGATCCAAGAAGCTAGGATCGTGACACGTGTCATCCTGCAGGCTGAAATGCTGCCACACAGCCAAGGTGTTAGGGCGGGAACTGAGGAGGACACACGCCCACCTTCCTGTTGCTGCTATATAATGAAGCCTCTTCCTCTGAAGATGATCTGATCGAAGCAGAAGGAGCAGAAGCAGAGAGTGAATTAGAGGCTGCACGATCCAGAAGAAGGAAAAGATCAGAAGAAGAAAGAAGAGTGAGCCTGAGCAGAAGAAGAATAGAGAGAGTAGTAGAGAGATCGAAAGAGAAAAGACAGAAGAAGAGAAAAGAAAGAAGAAGAAGAAGAGCAAAGAGAAGAGTAGACAGTGAGAAGAAAAGAAAGGAGGGGCAGAGAGGCAGAGTGTGAAAGCAGAAGAAGAAAAAGAGAAAGACAGAGAGAGTTCATAGAGAAGAAGAAAGAAGACTTTATTGAAGATCTGTCTACTGGACCATGGATCAAATCCAGGCCAGTCAGCTCCATGGGAGCCACATCTATGTTATTATCCTTTATAGCTTTCAGTCTCTTTGTTTTTATCATTTCTTGTTTTTATTTTTATTTGATCACTATGTTTTCCGATTCTTTGGTTTGAGATCAGGGTTCCTCCTGTGGTCTCAGGAGAAGGGAGATCTGTTCTCCGGTTGCAAGTGACGGCGTGTCACTTGTGGGTTCCCTCTGGTCTCAGAGGAAGGGAGTCTCTGACTCCGGGTTTGCAGGTAGTGGTTGCTACCTGTGGGTTCCCTCCTGGTCTGGAGGAAGAGAGACGTTAGTCTCTGGTTGCTAGTGACGGATAGTCACTAGTGGTTTCCCTCAGGTCTGGAGGAAGAGAGGAGTGTGTTCCTCTGGTCAAGCTGTTAGGCAGCACCTGTTTGCAGACTGAGTCTGCGGTTCTAGCTTTTGCTAGTGGAAGCCTCACTCCGATTTGGAGTGAGGGGTGGACGTAGGTCTGTGGATCGAACCACCTAAAAAATCATCTGTGCAGTGGGTTGATTGCTTTCCTTTGCTTCCGCTAGATGAATGTTTAGGCGCGCTATACATATTTGATCAATTGATTAAGCCATCTGAGTTTTTAATTCCGCAATATTTTTGAGCGAAAATTTTTTAAGGGTGGGATTCATTCACCCCCCTCTGAATCCACCTCACCGAACCTATCACTATCTATATCAATGGGGGAGAAGAATGCGCCTTAGTGTCCTTCCTTTTTAGCTAATTGTCAAAGGGTGAGGGTATGTGGTGTCATATTGTTGATTGGTGCTTGGTTGTTTATCTGCCCCTGTGTTTGCTGATTTTCTACATTTATCTAGGGGGAGTATAGCTTTTCTATGCCTTAATGATGAAGTTAAAGGGGGAGATTTTAAATAAATCATTTCATGCATGCTTATATCTCTTTCTCAAACTTTTTTCTTTTTGCTGAAGTCAAAGGGGGAGAAGAATTTGACACGAGTCAGTGTGACTCATAGTGTTGCCATCATCAAAAAGGGGGAGATTGTTGTGTCCCTGTGATTTTGATGATAGCAAACACTATAAGTCACCATGTGTTCGCATGAAAGATTGAATGTTTGACAAAACATGCATTTGTTTATGCATCTAGTCTTTGCATGTTATGTTGCATAGAACTTCATCAGAGTGCATGCACGCTTTACATTTCATCATACAGGTTGTACGCACACACATATTTTCCTTTGCATAAGTAGAGGGTCCATGCACACTCACTGCTTGAGTCGACATTTTCATTCATGCATTAAGGGACCGTGCACATTTGCATCAAGCAGACGCAAGTCGGTGCACATTATGTGTCCGTCTTATCTTGCGTCTCATTAGGCCTAGGTCGGTGCATGTGTCCGTCTCATCTTTGCGTCTCATATGGCTTAGAGTCAGTGCATGTATCCGTCGTATCTTGCGTCTCATTAGGCCTAGGTCGGTGCATGTGTCTGTCCAATCTTTGCGTCTCATATGGCTTAGAGTCGGTGCATGTATCTGTCTTTCTTTGCATCTCATATGGCTTAGACTCGGTGCATATCCAGCGTCTTTGTTTGCATCTTACTTTGCGTCTCTCATGGCTTAGGAGCTCGATGCAAGTATTGCCTGGGTGCAATGTCTTTATAAGGTCAGTGCAACTTATAGCCTCGATGCATATTATGAGGTCGGTGCAAGTTCTTGTGGAACTGCACAGCAAGGCCGGTGCATGACTAAAGTCGGTGCACATTAGGTCAGTGCAGCTTTTGCTGCGAGCGCTTGAGGTCGATGCTAGTCTTTGTCTAAGGCAAACTGAGGTCGATGTGAGTGTGCATAAACTCACAACTAAGATCGATGCATGTTTGCATTTCTCTATGATATGAACAATGACACAGGTCATTGCTAGCTTGTTTTGCTCGCATATCAGAACTGTATTGGTTGTGCATGTTTCACCTTTTGCATAGCCAACTCCGTGCACTTCACTGTAGCACAGCAATGGAGGTCAGTGCACGTTTTAGAGTCAGTGCACATCTTCCTCGTGCATACTGAAGGTCTGTGCATACTTCATCTTTTGCATGGCCAAGTCCATTCAACTCACTGTGCACAAGAAGGTCGGTGCATTCCTTGCCTCGGTGCTAGTCTTGCATTAGAAATAATAAGTCCTTGCCTCGGTGCAAGTTTTGCATTAGACATAATAAGTCCTTGCCTCGGTGCATGTTTCCCTGCTAACGTATGACGGTCGGTGCTAGTTTGCATTGGTGTTAATCATGTCTGTGCATACCACTGTTCCTATGCATATAAAGGTCTGAGCATCTTTTGTCTCATGCGCATATATAGGTCTGTGCATTGTTTGCCTTATGCATAAGCTCGCTCGGTGCATCCTTTGCCTCATGCCATATTAAGTCAGTGCAAACTTCATTCTATACCATATGACTAATTACTTCTAACTAACAGGATGAAGGAAGCACGTGAGCTCGTGGAGGATAACAGAAGTAATTATTGGCACATGATCCAAGGGATGCAATCAGTGGACCTTATGCCACGAGGATCGTTGTCCGATTCGCACCTAACACGTGGCTGAGAGCTTTTTGGAATCTCTTGGTGAGAGTATTCCCTCCACACGCGCAATGCGTGAGCTCGTGGGTCCCAGGCTGAAGATATATATAGATCCCTCTTCTGCGTTCAGACTAAGAAAAAAGGGTTGCAGATGTGAAGATCAGAAGAAGAGAATTCAGAGAGCAGAGAAGAGAGAAAAAGAGAGAAGAACTAGAGAGCAATAAGAAGAGCCGACAGAGAGAAGAAAGAAGATAGAATGCAGTAGTGTGAGAGTGCTGAGAAAGAGAGAGCTCGAGAGAGAAGAGAGAAGTGATAGTGAAACGGCTGAAGCAAATTGTAGATCTGCTATCTATTGGTTTATGGATCAGATCAAGACCAACTTGCTCCTGCGAGAGCTACATTCTTGTACTTTATCTCCAGCTTTTCGTAGCTGAATTTTCTCATACTTGTTTTTTCTTTTAAACCATTGTTTCAAGCTGTGTGTAAGTGTTGCAGAGGATTATTTCCTCTGGACAACAAGCTATGTTGCTCAGCGGTGCAGAGGATTGGTTCCTCTGGACAGCAAGCTGTGATTGCTCAGCGGAAGCAAGCCGTGTTGCTCAGCGGTTGTAGTCAAGCTGTAATGCCCATCAGTTTAAGCTGTGTATCAGCGGGAAGCCTCACTCTGGTTTGAGTGGGGGATGGACGTAGGTCTGCGGGTAGTAGACAGAACCATCTAAAATTTCTTGTCTATCGTGATTTGATTATTCACTCTGATCCGCTAGATGCATGCCTAGGTTATCACTCTAATTGCATACCTGATAGTCTCCTCTTACAGTAGATGAATGCTCAAGTACATTCCTGACTACGATTCTGACTTAATGGATGTTGTGTATATGCATGCTTGATTGGGCTTTGTCAACAACATAGATTTCCTTAGTAGTCTACACTCTAGCAGCCCATCTGTTAGCTCAAGAGCACCATTGATTTTTTTTCTGTAGAGCTTAATTAGTTTATATTTCTACAGTAGTGTCCAGTATAGTTTTTATTGGGCAATTTGTATAGGGGGATTCATTCACCCCCCCTCTGAATCCGGGTCTAGCACCCTAACAATGGAGAGGTCACCTCCAACAGATGACGAAGCCAAGAACCTGCAAGAAATCTTGGGAGTCGCACCCAAGAGGAAGAGGGAGAGAGGAGAGGGAGATGGAGAAAGGGGGGAGGGAGTCGCACCCTCCAAAAGACAAGGAGAGAGGGGGCCGCAGCCAACAATTCTTTTCTTAATTTTAATTCTTCATTAACCTTCTCAAAAGAAATTACATCAATTTATATGGGAAGGGGAAACCCTAATTAATTTCCTAAAAGAAAATACTAAAAGAGGCTTATTTAATTTGAAATCCTACACAATAGGAAAGGGGGGAGGGAAAATAGGAAGGCTAGCTAAAAACTAGGAGGGGGGGTGGCCATCTCCAAGGAGGAGAGGGAAATGTGAGGGTTTGCACCCAAAACCCTAACCCTAATGGGTATGGGAAGGGGGGCGCACATCCCAAAGTGGGGGGCCCAGTAGAAGGGGCGGCTAGCCTAGTCCTCCTTGGGCCTGAAACAAGAAGTGGCCCATTTACCCCTAATTCAGCCTCCTATGCACAAATGTGACCCAAATGAAATCCAATTGGCCCCAAATTGGCCTACATAAGTCCAGAGTGAAAGAAATAAAGAAGTCCAAGATCCTGGATAGCTCTCCAAGCCATCTCCAAGCCATAGTGAGGTCCACGAGTCCCTCACAGTACTGTGCATCCTGTAATGTCGCTCTGCCGCATCGCGCCGATCACTAGCTCGGGTGTCCTCACCAACTCTCCCCGGGCGGGAAGAACTCGACCCCGTCGAGTAAGGGTCTCTGTCGCTCCGGTATTACTCGAGCAAGTCTGGATATATCCTCGCAAGCTCTGCCCCAATGATCCATGTGTCCTCAGATGCGAGTCATCCTCTCCAACGAACCATGTAGCGGTGATACGCGCCACTTCTAGTGGTAGTCTCCTGCTCATCTAGTATAGACTCTATCCGGTCACGCTGCTGAGGTGATAGGGCTGGAAGTGGACTCTCAGGGGAGGGCTCGCTCACAAGGGGTGGAGAAGGCCCAAATAACTCACTGGGGATCACTGCTGGGTCCCTATATGCGACTAGATCCGAGATGTTGAATGTGGAGCTAATACCATAGTCCTCCGACAAGTCTACAACATATGGATTGGATCCAACTCGCCTCAAAACTCTAAAGGGGCCAACACGACGAGCATGTAGTTTCTTCATAGCTCCAGAAGGAAACCTGTAGCAACACTGGTAAATTAAAGGACTAGAAAGTCCAAATAAATTAAAACCAATGAATAATCAAGGCCAGACCCTGTACACAACCAATGACGTTCTAATGAGCCTTACAAAAAGAACTCATAGACCCTACCCTTGTAATATAATGAATTTAAGAAAAACATTACATTCTTAATAGGCATTTAATGCACATTGTAATTTTATTTGAATTAATAATCAATAAATCTTGAAGGAAATATTAATTTATATTTTATTGATAATTTAGAAATTTTAATATTTCACATTTATTCTATTATATTTTTATTTATAGGAATAATAATATATTGATAAGCTTTAATACATTAAAGATAAGTAAAAGATAAAAGAATGTACATATTAACAATATCGGTCTTTAGAAGGTTCATAGAAATGTTGAATAGCCCCCAACACGTGGGCGCATCATTTGCTTAACACGACAAAGTCAAGGTCGTTATTTCTTTAAAGAGTGAATAGTGCCACTTTTTAAATTTAAAGAATTTTGTAAAACTAATCATATAAAAAATAGAGAAAAATGGAAAAACATTACCCATAAAATTTCATGTCAATACCCCATCAATTAAAAAAGATAGAAATCTAGAAAGATTATAAACTTTAAAATACACGTTAATAACGTGGCTTTGATCGAGAATTGGGAAGGGTTGTGTTTTAGAAGGGTTTAAAAGGAGAAATCCTAATACTAATAGGACATATACTATGAGGATTAAAGTCCCAATCGAACTCAAACTTTAACTCCAAAACCCTATAAATACCAACCCTTCTAGCTCTCAACTTCGACCTACTGCTCTACAAGCAATTTTCTTTCTCCTATTGTTGTGCCAGGCGTGAGAGAATATTGCTTCATCACCTGTTGCTGTTCTCTTCTTGCAAGAACCTCACGTGGAGGTTGTGATCTTCTGCTAAGGAGATTATTACTCCTTCTTCCTAATTATCCCGGCTGTTGCGTACAAAGAAGAGCCTCTTATATCTCTTCGTACCTACTGTTGTTAGGAGATCTCCCTCTCTACTGTCAGTTTTCTACTGCTGAAGAAGATTGCTGCCGTTCACCAAACTCCTCTGCTTCATAAACTGAATATCGAAGCTACTATTCTCCATCCTCTATTTGAAGCTGTGGTCATCTTCCTCTTCCCTGTTGCTTCCTTCTGAATATTGAAGGATATCTTTGGCTGTTGCTACGGGTTCTATCCATACGGAACCAAAGTAGAGGTGTTCTGAGGATATCCAGAATTTGGGTCCCTTTATTTGGGTTATTGTCTGCTAAAGTTCTGAGGAAAAATTGTTGTTATTCTTCAATCCCTTTGACCGATTATCAACCAAATCAACACCCAAGTAGGTTTTCTCAAGTCTTAGCCCAATTGATAAATATATAAGTTCATGCATACATTTAGACTCTTTTTACCATATTTTTACCATGTTTTATAGCTTGCTATTTTGATTTCAGAATTTATAGTGAAATAGCGACCCAGGCTTGGGTGCTATTCTTAAGGCGCGACCGAATAGCAGTCGCTATTTTCATGATTAATTATTAAATCCGCATCTTCAAAATGTAATAACTTTGAATTATGGACCTCTAATCAAGAACATGCGTGCATTGCTACATTCCTTGTATTTTTCTCCACCTACTCATGTACTTGTCCATGGAAAATTAATTTAAGTGGAGAAATGACACTGTTCATGCACATTTATATACTGGATTAAATAGCGACTATGATCCTGTCGTCTCATTGAACGAGAGGCCCAAAGAGTGGGCGCGATTTATTGAAACACAATACAAACCAGGGCGCTAATTTTTGAAACATGGCATAGCCATGGGCGCTAATTGAAAAGAACCAAATTTTGAGCTAAAAGATGTAAGAATTCACAGAATTATTTACACTAAAAATGGAAACGAAATTAAGAATTAATGGCTGGGTCACAGGCGCGATTTAATAAATAGTGGCTATATCCCAGGCGCTATTTAAGAAATGGAGTCCATGACCCAGGCGTCATTTTCTGTCATGTGAGTCTTCGTTGGTTTCATGTACACCCTTCCAATGGGTTACATATTTTGCACTATATTCCAAGCCGTGAGTATAGTCCCACTTTTTTCGGTGATTTATCAATTACCCTCTATTCTCTCGATGACATACGAGCCCTTCGTTAGATATTCCGTTCCTTCGGACTGGTGAGTTAGTCGTAGAGACCTCCGTAAGTCTTCTCGATGCCTTGGATTCCCTTAAGGCCGATTGAGCTGGTTGTACCATAAAAACCCGTGACACTATTCAATTGCCATGTCACTCTAAAGAAAGATGGTATACCGGCCCTCATGATATGCTGTTTGGATGTCATGAGAATATTCTTGAAATAATGGAATGGGAAACCATACCATTTACATTCCGTGAGAATTATGTGCCGTACTTGTGGACACTAATTCTATCTACCTTATTATGTACAAGAATGAGCGACCATTTTCTATATGAGCGCTTATTCTTAATGTCATAGCACCCATCTAGGGAGCCGATTCCACCTAGTTTTATCATTAATCATGATTATACCGTTATTATCATCCTTACACAACATGATTATGATTTTATTCCTCGAGATCTACCTTAAAGTTCCTACAAGCTTATTCCTTTGAAACTCTATATTGACTATAACTATAGTGGATGTCAAAAAATACAAGACCAATGACTGCGCACATAGGGCCCGATATGGTCCTCGGAGGAGCACCCGAAAGTACTAGTGCCCATGGGGGTTGTAATGATCACAGTGTGACATTGCACCGAAGTACTTGTCGTTCTAGTTAAATGACATTCCACAAATCTCGTGCTTGACTCGACATGACATGACTTGCGTGACCCGGAAAGGGTATTTATTATATACTTTCTTGAAACATGATAGCCAATTCTCGACATGACATGACGAATATACTTGCTTAAATATCTTGATATAAGTTCTTGAAAGACATGCTAGTTCACTCAACTATCTTTTTATAGTGCCCCAGAATTTATGTAATAATTTCTGAGTTATTTATAGAACTGTCTAGAATTTATAAGGGCTAAATAGACTAATAAAAGGATTATTGGATTAATAAGTCATCATAAGGCCCAATTATGTTAAATAATTAACCTAGCCTATTTAAATAAAATCCAAAAGGTTTAAGGACCAAGCCCATTAAGTTTGGCCCATATTCTAGAAGATTATTTAGCCTATTCACGTATTTTAAGGATAAATACTATTTTTATGGATAATAATACAGATAATTAACAAAAGAGTTTGATTGATGTTGAACTCTGTGCACGTTGGATATAGCGGTCTATCGTGCGACCGCCACAGCCATGTACCGCACCAGTCTTGATGCATTACATTCTGTCAGTTCCGTGAAAGAAAGAACGAGCAAAAAGATTAGAACTTTGGGATCTTATCTATAAGAGATCAACTTGAAAGAGTTTATAACATTACTAAGGACTCTTAGGGATTAGGTTCTGGCAAATTAAGGACTCTAGAATCGATCTAATCTTCAAAACCCTATAAATAGGACCTAGTTCTGAACTGAGCGACCCTTACTTTTGGCTCATGAAGAATCAAGGTAAGGAGATATAATTTCGGGTAAGTTCTCTAGAAGATTTTATTTAGTATATTTTAGACTAATAGTTCTCCAAATTTTATGCTAGGAGATCAAGCAACCAAGGAGATTGAAACTTCCAAAGTTGCTGGTTCGACCATAGTAACCCAGGATTAAGAGCAAAGGATCCCTGGAGATCAAGAGATTAGGACGTCTAAACGAGGTAATTAGAATTCAATCCTTAAGAACTTTTTGTTCACCTTAATTTCATATTCTTACCCTCAAAATTTTACATCCTTAGGTCAAGAGACTGAGGAGCTAGAGCACCGTGAAGTTGCAGAAACTCACTGGAAAGGGAGAACTAGGGCACGTCTTTCAGACTCAAATTAGAAGTTTAAAGCTCAGATAAAAGGGTAGGTTATCTCATGATTGGCAAAAATATCTTGTTAGGGATAAAAGCCCTCTGATTGTACTTGATTTCATGCATTATAGACTATGAATTCCATGTTTTAGTGGGTTCATGCATACATACATATTCTTAACCCTAATCAAAGATTAAAGATATTACCTTGTCAATTCACTGCAACCTATGCATCTAGATGACCTTTAATTCGTTTTGTCATGATTGGGGTAGTTAAATCTTTTCAAAACATGACATGGTTTTAAATCATAGTCTTTTTATTTCATTATACTGTTAGTAGGGACTCTAACGCACCATACTTAGACTGTCACAGACTGTAACGGCCTTACGATAAGCCGTCACACTCTCTGTTGTATTTAGATTACTCTGTTGTATCTGATGCACCTTAATAGGAGCATCACATTACTGTAACGGCCCCTCGATAGACCGTCACAATCACTGTGACGCACCCATTCTAGACTGTCAGGGTAATCGTAGATAGAATTAAAAATCAGTCAAGTTAACTTATAAATAAGCCTAGTTATCTAAGTTTTGACCTAATTTCATGTCTTTAAGATTATCTACTGATTCATGATAGAAATTACATAATTAAGGTATCTTAAGTTATTTTAAATTATGTTAATTTCATATGCCAAAAGTCTATAGTTTTGTATCTAAATCATGATTTTCCAAAGATGTATTGACGGAGTTTTATCATGATTTCTTATTGTTACACAACCTCTCTATCAATAGAGTCATTTCTCTAAGTACATGGCATATATTCAGGTATGTTGTCCATTAGTTCACTTTGCACTATAGGAACATTATTCTTGGACATGAGGACCTCTCTATTAGATATTCCTTCCATTGGACTAGGAAATCTTGTTTCAAGGCCTCCGTAATTCTCTGCGAGCCTAGGATTCCCACTAGGACGCCGAGTTGGTTGTACTATTAAAACTAATTGATTAGATTACACTATCGATGTTTCTGGTTATCAGTAGTGTAACGGATCTATATTGGACCGTCAGGCACATGTAACGGCCCAATATACGACCATCAAATTCAACTAAGTCTGATTTCTTGGTTTGAGATTCAGACTAATGTAACGGCCCAATACTGGAGCGTCACATCATGTAACGGCCTAGTACACGACCGTCACAATGTTTGAGTATTTTAATTGAGGTTTGACCAAGGATTGATATTCCAAAGTTTCTAGATGGACTCTTGATGATCTAGAACTTATCATATTGATCAAAAAACCTAATATAATGAATGGAAGATAAAGAATGTACCGTTATACTACCGATTTATTTTCCTAAGCATAACATTGTATAAGTCATTCTTGATTTCTCATGATTCTTATTAAAGAATTCATTCATTGAATTATTGTTATCAAGAGCTTGTTGGAATTGTACATTCTTGGCCATACTTTATTGTTACATGCGTGGAAAAAGCTTGATTTATACTTGAAGATGCGATCGAGTACTGATTGTGTTCAAGGGCTCTATGCTAGTCCCCTCGACTGATTGTCGGAAACATACTATTATAAACCATGGGGTATGATGCTACTGGCGTCGCATTACGCTGGTAGTACTTTTTTATAAATAAGTGAAAATCCACAACATAATACAGCATGATTGATACTTGACTTTCTTGATATTCTACAAAATGTCACGAAGTACTTGCTCAGAAGCAAAAGATACTGGAGTGATGATTATGTGGCTTGCTAGTACATTCTCGTTACATTCTTGTTCATGAAAGGCCATATCATATTCTTATAATATTCTTTCTAGTTCATACTTTCTCTCATTCTGTCTTACATACTTTGATTTAATCGCATGATTGGTCGCATTCGCGTGATTTTACCTTATTTCTCTAGAGCTAAAATGTTAATTACTTTAACGATGCCTTCATGTTGATGCGAAGATACCTACTGGGCAAGTGTGCTCATTACCTATTTCCATTCTTTTTTAGGAAGTGGAAGTGAGTCGGGTTCAGATTCAGAATGTTCAAGTAGCGGATCCGAGAGTGAATAAAGAATGAGCGAGGAGTTAGGAAGTTTACATTGTTTATATCGAGTCTATGTAATTTCTTATTTCTTGAGTCTAGCATGATGGAAGTTGAATTAGTGGTTGTATTCGAATAGTGGATTTGATTATTAATGAAAGTTGAAGTTGAGTAAATATTGTGCGATTACATTCTTATGTGTGATTGCCTTGCTCTCTGATCATTCTTGCTTGCAAGAGACTTACCATGCCGGCTGTTCGCGTTCCTCGAGCGAGTCTTCCGCTGTAATAAAGGCTCGGGACGTGACAATTAAGTTGGTATCAGAGTCTAAGTCTCAGGACTTAGGAAGAAGAGTCATGTCATAGGATAAGTCCGAGGTTTAAGGACCCCTACCTATGAACTAAGGAAGAAATTTTCACACCCATGTGAGAATTGGGTAGAACCCGGGATAAGATAGTTAATTAGCTTTAAGATTAATTTTCCTTCCAATTCCACGAGAAATAACAAGTTGTTATTTTCTCTCAGGTACTCTATTATTAGCATGGCTCATCGCGTAAATTGGAATGGCATGCAACAAACTGTTGCTGGCCTCACTCAGGCATTACAAACCATGGCACAAGCTGGCGTAGGAGCAAGTGCAGGTGATTTGCATCGTAACTTTCGGAGCTTAAACACCTCGCAAACTTAGTATGCCTTGACATGAAAGGTTATGATGTCATTTTAGGGGTAGATTGGCTTGTAGATCATGATGCTTATATTAATTGCTGAAATAGGATTATATCCTTTCAAAAGCCCGGTCTTCGAAGATTCTCTTTTCTTAGCATCAAGTACCAGAAGCGTCATACTATCATATCTTCTCTTCACGCGTGCAAACTTATCTCGCAAGGATGTGAAGCTTTTCTTGCTTCTGTCATTATTACCAAATCCAAGGAGATTATCTTAGCAGACATTCCTATTATAAGTGAGTTCCCCGATGTGTTCCCGTCCGAATTACCCAGTTTACCACCCGAGAGGGAAGTGAACTTCACTATTGAACTCATTCCAGGAGCAGCACCTGTTTCTATAGCCCCTTAAAGGATGTCCCCCACAGAACTCAAGGAATTAAAAAGATAGTTGCAGGAATTACTTGATAAAGGCTTCATCAGACCTAGCACATCTCCTTGGGGTGCGCCGGTTCTATTTGTCAAGAAGAAGGATGGTTCTCTCAGGCTATGCATCGATTACCGGCGACTGAATCAACTCACAATGAAAAACAAGTATCCGTTGCCGCGTATTGATGAACAATTTGATCAGCTTTCAGGAGCAAAATATTTCTCTAAGATAGACCTCAGATTAGGTTATCATCAGCTTAGAATTAAAGAAGAAGACATTTATAAAATGACTTTTCGAAGTCGTTATGGCCACTATGAATTCGTGGTAATGCCATTCGGATTAACTAATACCCCGACAGCATTCATGCAACTTATGAACAGTGTCTTCCAGCCATATCTGGACCAGTTTATCGTCGTCTTCATTGATGATATCTTGATATATTCCAAGACAAAGGAGGAACATGAAGATCATTTGAAAATAGCTTTGCAAACACTTAAAGAACATAAACTCTATGCCAAGCTAAATAAATGCGAATTCTGGCTCAAGGAAGTTTCATTCCTAGGCCACATTATTTCAAAAGAAGGTATTGCGGTGGATCCTTCTAAAAGTCGAAGCTGTCAGAAATTGGAGCCGGCCAATGACTGTATCAGAAGTAAGAAGCTTTCTAGGTCTAGTTGATTATTATAGGAGATTCATTAAGAACTCCTCAAAGATTGCGGTTCCTTTAACAAGACTCACGAGAAAAGAAAATCCTTTTGTCTGGTCAGAGGAATGTGAGAAAAGTTTTTAAACACTTAAGAATCATCTTACTACAGCTCCTATTCTATCACTACCGATGGAAGGTGGTTGATTCGAAGTATATACGGATGCATCTGGTATTGGCTTAGGGTGTGTCCTCATGCAAAATGGAAGAGTAATCTGTTATTCTTCAAGATAATTGAAACGTCACGAGGAAAATTATCCTGTACATGATTTGGAATTAGCAGCTGTCATTTTCGCCTTGAAAATTTGGCGTCATTATCTCTATGGATAAAAGTTTACGGTCTACTCGGATCACAAAAGCTTGAAATACTTATTTTCTCAAAAAGAGCTAAATATGAGGCAGAGAAGATGGTTGGAATATCTCAAGGATTTTGATTTTTATATTCAATATCATCTTGGCAAGGCTAATGCTGTTGCGGATGCACTCAGCAGAAAACCAATGGGTATGCTATCAAGTCTTATGATTAGTATGACTAATCTTATTTCTCAATTTGCTCAGTTGAACTTAGATATTGACAGGAAGAAAGAAGATTACTTCATGACTAATATCTGAGCTCAACCTACCTTAATAGAGGATCTAGTCAAGTTGCAAAATGATGATCTCGTGTCACTAGAAATTAAGGCTAATATTGAACAACGGTCGGATTTCTCTATTACAGAGGATGGAAGATTGCTATTCAAGGGCCGAGTGTGTGTACCGGATCATGAGGATACGAAGAAATTGATTCTAGAAGAAGCACATAAATCCAGGTATACCATTCACCCCAGGTAGTACAAAAATGTATCAGGATCTCAAAAGAAATTTCTGGTGTCCCAACATGAAGAGAGAAATAGCTGATTTCGTGTCTCGCTGTCTCACTTGTCAACAAGTAAAGGCAGAGCATTTTAGACCCGCAGGTAAACTGTATCCCTTGAATATTCCCGAATGGAAGTGGGAGAGTATAGGGATGGATTTCATTATGGGGTTACCTAAGACAAGAGGTGGACACGATGGTATATGGGTAATCATAGACCGATTTACTAAATCTATACATTTCATACTAATCAAAAGTTGATGGTCTGTGGATATCCTAGCAGCATTATACATAAGGAAAATTGTTAAATTACATGGTGTCCCAGTCACTATTATATCTGATAGAGATCCTCGATTCACATCACAATTTTGGAAGGGTCTACAACAGTCACTAGAGACTAGATTGAATTTCAGCACAATATTTCATCCACAAACTGATAGTTAGACAGAAAGAATGAATCAGGTGGTAAAAGACATGCTCAGGGCTTGTGTTATTGATTTTGGAGGTAGTTGACATGATCACTTGTCTCTGGTAGAATTTGTATATAACAACAGTTACCAGGCCAGCATACAAATGGCACCTTTTAAAACTCTATATGGAAAAAGTTATCGATCACCAATATGTTGGAGTGAAATAGGGGAAAGATAATTCCTAGGCCCCGATATTATCAAAGATTCTACAGAGAAGATCAAGCTTATTCAAGAGAGAATAAAGATGGCACAAGATAGGCAAAAGTCTTATGCTGATAATCGTAGACGCGACTTGGAATTTCAAGTAGGAGACCATGTGTATCTCAAGGTTTCTCCAGGTCGTGGTATTCAGAGATTTGGCATTAAGGGCAAACTAACTCCAAGGTTCATTGGTCCGTTTGAAATTCTCGAAAGGGTCGGTGAAGTGGCTTATAGACTGGCTTTACCTCCATAATTAGCAGGAGTTCATGACGTATTTCACATCTCTATGCTAAAGAAATATGTATATGACCCTAACCATATTATCACTTATAACAATCTGAAGATTCAGAAGGATATGACGTACGAGTAAACGCCAATAAAGATTCTGGAACGAGAAGTGCGTCAACTAAGAAATAAAGTTATTCCTATGGTCAAGATTCAATGGAAGAAAATATGGCCATATGAAAAAACATGGGAAACCAAAGAAGCCATGCGGAAAAGATTTCCAGACATATTCAACTGTAAGTACACTCTCCATAACCCATGTATTGAATTTGGGGATTAAATTCTTCTAAGTGGGGGAGGGTGTAGTGCCCCAGAATTTATGTAATAATTTCTGAGTTATTTATAGAACTTTCTGGAATTTATAAGGGCTACATAGACTAATAAAAGGATTATTGGATTAATAAGTCATTATAAGGCCTAATTATGTTAAATAATTAACCTAGCCTATTTAAATAAAATCCAAAAGGTTTAAGGACCAAGCCCATTAAGTTTGGCCCATATTCTAGAAGGTTATTTAGCCTATTCACGTATTTTAAGAATAAATACCATTTTATGGATAATATTATGGATAATTAACAAAAGAGTTTGATTGATGTTGAACTATGTGCACGTTGGATGTAGCGGTCTATCGTGCGACCGCCACAACCATGTAATGCACCAGTCTTGATGCGTTATATTATGTCAGTTCCGTGAAAGAAAGAACGAGCAAAAAGATTAGAACTTTGGTATTTTATCTATAAGAGATCGACTTGGGAGAGTTTATAACATTACTAAGGACTCTTAAGGATTAGGTTCTGGAAAATTAAGGACTCTAGAATCGATCTAATCTTCAAAACCCTATAAATAGGACCTAGTTCTGAACTGAGCGACCCTTACTTTTGGCTCGTGAAGAATCAAGGTAAGGAGATATAATTTCGGGTAAGTTCTTTAGAAGATTTTGTTTAGTATAATTTAGACTAATAGTTCTCCAAATTTCGTGCTAGGAGATCAAGCAACCAAGGAGATTGAAACTTCTAAAGTTGCTGGTTCGACCATAGTAACCCAAGATTCAGAGCAAAGGACCCTGGAGATCAAGAGATTAGGACGTCTAAACGAGGTAATTAGAATTCAATCCTTAAGAATTTTTTGTTCACCTTAGTTTCATCTTCTTACCCTCAAAATTTCACATCCTTAGGTCAAGAGGCTGAGGAGCTAGAGCAGCGTGAAGTTGCTGGAAACTCACTGGAAAGGGAGAACTAGGGCATGTCTTTCAAACTCAAATTAGAAGTTTAAAGCTCAGATAAAAGGGTATGTTATCTCATGATTGACAAAAACATATTGTTAGGGATAAAAACCCTCTGATTGTACTTGATTTCATGTATTATAGACTATGAATTCCATGTTTTAGTGGGTTCATACATACATACATATTCTTAGCCCTAATCAAAGATCATAGATATTACCTTGTCAATTCACTACAACCTATTCATCTAGATGACCTTTATTTCATTTTGTCATGATTGGGGTAGTTAAATCTTATCAAAACATGACATGGTTTTAAATCATAGTCTTTTTATTTCATTATACTGTTAGCAGGGACTCTAACGCACTATACTAGACCGTCACAGACTGTAACGGCCTTACGATAAGCCGTCACACTCTCTGTTGTATTTAGATTACTCTGTTGTCTCTGACGCACCTTAACAGGAGCGTTACATTACTGTAACGACCCCTTGATAGACCGTCACAATCACTGTGACGCACCCATTCTAGACCGTCAGGGTAATCGTAGACAGAATTGAAAATCAGTCAAGTTAACTTATAAATAAGCCTAGTTATCTAAGTTTTGACCTAATTTCATGTCTTTAAGATTATCTACTGATTCATGATAGAAATTGCATAATTAAGGTATATTAAGTTATTTTAAGTTATGTTAATTTCATATGCCAAAAGTCTATAGTTTTGTATCTAAATCATGATTTTCCAAAGATGTATTGACGTAGTTTTATCATGATTTCCTATTGTTACACAACCTCTCTATCAATAGAGTCATTTCTCTAAGTACATGGCATATATTCAGGTATGTTGTCCATTAGTTCACTTTGCACTATAGGAACATTATTCTTGGACATGAGGGCCTCTCTATTGGATATTCCTTCCAATGGACTAAGAAATCTTGTTTCAAGGCCTCCGTAATTCTCTGCGAGCCTGAGATTCCCACTGGAACGCCGAGTTGGTTGTACCATTAAAACCAATTGATTAGATTACACTATCGATGTTTCTGGTTATCAGTAGTGTAACGGATATATATTGGACCGTCAGGCACATGTAACGGCCCAATATACGACCGTCACATTCAACTAAGTACGATTTCTTGGTTTGAGATTCAGACTAATGTAACGGCCCAATACTGGAGCGTCACATCATGTAACGGCCCAGTACACGACCGTCACAATGCTTGAGTATTTTAACTGAGGTTTGACCAAGGATTGATATTCCAAGGTTTCTAGATGGACTCTTGATGATCTAGAACTTATGATATTGATCACGAAACTTAATATAATGAATGGAAGATAAAGAATGTACCGTTATGCTACCGATTTATTTCCCTAAGCATAACATAGTATAAGTCATTCTTGATTTCTCATGATTCTTATTAAAACATTCATTCATTAAATTATTGTTATCAAGAGCTTGTTGGAATTGTACATTCTTGGTCATACTTTATTGTTACATGCGTGGAAAAAGCTTGATTTATACTTGAAGATGTGATCGAGCACTGATTGTGTTCAAGGGCTATATGCTAGTCCCTTCGACTGATTGTCGGAAACATACTATTATAAACCATGGGGTATGATACTACTGGCGTCGCATTACGCTGGGAGTACTTTCTTTAAAAATAAGTGAAAATCCACAACACAATACAGCATGATTGATACTTGACTTTCTTGATATTCCATAGAAATTCACGAAGTACTTGCTCATAAGCAAAAGATACTGGAGTGATGATTATGCGACTTGCTAGTACATTCTCGTTACATTCTTGTTCATGAAAGACCATATCATGTTCTTATAATATTCTTGCTAGTTCATACTTGCTCTTATTCTATCTTACATACTTTGGTTTAATCGCATGATTGGTCGCATTCACGTGATTTTACCTTATTTCTCTAGAGCTAAAATGTTAATTACTTTAATGATGCCTTCATGTTGATGCGAAGATACCTATTGAGCAAGTGTGCTCATTACCTATTTCCATTCTTTTTCAGGAAGTGGAAGTGAGTCGGGTTCGGATTCAGAATGTTCAAGTAGCGGATCCGAGAGTGAATAAAGAATGAGCGAGTACTTAGGAAGTTTACATCGTGTAGATCGAGTCTATGTAATTTCTTATTTCTTTAGTCTAGCATGATGGAAGTTGAATTAGTGGTTGTATTCGAATAGTGGATTTGATTATTAATGAAAGTTGAAGTTGAGTAAATATTGTGCGATTACATTCTTATGTGTGATTGTCTTGCGCTCTGATCGTTCTTGCTTGCAAGAGGCTTACCATGCCGACTGATCGCGTTCCTCGAGCGAGTCTTCCGCTGTAATAAAGGCTCGGGGCGTGACACTTTTGATATGCACTCTCTATCTTGACATACACTCTTTATTGTCATTTTATGCGAGCATGCATAGCTATATTGCATTCATGTAACTTGTAATCTACTTAAAGCAAGCTAGCACTTAAGATATAATTCCTACTTAGCGTTCGCTCATCCAGTGTTTTCCCCTATTTTTCAGGTAAGTCTGATGACGAGACTCAATCGGATGGGGAAGGTCAAGAGTGAAGAGATCAGAGCTACTCCATCTATCAAAGTGCAAATTAGTCCTGTCCTTCTATATTCTTGAGTCAATCGTTGTACTTTTCCTTTATTGTGTCTTAACATTTCCATTAAGTGAATTGCAATAGAAGTACTTTGAGGTTATAATTGAATAAAGGATTGGGATATCTTTACTTTTGCGCACTCTGTCTTTGTGCCGAATACACTAACGCTCTGATTGACATGATTGATATAAACTCGTCACGCACTCCGGGTTCCTTCCGTGCTCGGGGCATGAAAGTTTTTGAGGTATCAGAGCCTAGGATATTCAATTCCTAGGAAACCCAAGTCCAAGGATAGGTTTAAACCTTTAACCGGTGAGATTGCGTATAACCAAGGGTTGAGTTAACTTAGAGAAAGTAAAACCTTTTGACATAATCACATATTAATATAGTTATTGTAATTGTAGGACCTGTTGTGCCTCTGTGATTTTGATGATAGCAAACACTATAAGTCACCGAAAGATTGAATGAAAGATTGAATGTTTATGCATCTGCTCTTGCTTGCTGTGCATTTCTTAAGTCAGTGCTGGTGAATAATTGTTGTATGCATCACGAGTATAATTGCTGTATGCATCACGAGTTTAATGAGCATTTCATGGGTATGCTTGTGCATGCATCACACTGAAGAAGGTCAGTGCATTTTCTGTCTCGGTGCAAACTTTGCATACTTATATAGCATAGTCATGGCATGTTTTACTTCGGTGCATATGTGCACTCGGTGCAATGTTGGTCGAGAACACAGCATACTTGGGTCGGTGCATATAGAAGATCGGTGCAAAAGTTTTGCCTCGGTGCAAACCTTGCCTCGGTGCATATTGTGTTCATGCTTACATTAAGGTCAGTACAACCCTGTTCATTCAGTAGAGCGTCCGTGCATGTTTCATCTTATGTGACCGAGCATAAGGTCGGTGCAACCTTTGTTGGTGCACGCTGGATAGGTCGGCGCAAGTCATCCTTTGCATGCACCCAAGTCGGTGCATTCTCTTGGCTGCTCATACACAAGGTCGGTGCAGAATTCCAGTTTGTGTAGACTAAAGTCAGTGCATATCTTCGTCAGTGCATTGATCTGTTCGCGTATTTGAGTCCGTGCTCTTAGAAATATTAAATCGGTGCAAGATTTGGTTTCAAAGAATCAACGTCGGTGCAATGCCTTTAGCACATCAGGTACGTCTGTGCAATATTTCTCATAGCATTCACTGAGTCGGTGCAACACTTGCACCAAGTAATTAGAGTCTGTGCATCCCTCTAATACTCGCACACACGGAGTCCTTGCAAGGCTGCTCACAACCTGAGCAGGTCTGTGCAATGCTTGCACATTGCATACACATAGCTAGTGCATCCGTTAGTCTTGTGCTGCAATTAAGTCTGTGCACATCTGGCTTATTCACCTATTGACTCCGTGCAGTCCTGTTTAACTCTTTACTATATGTATAACTGTCTCGAGCTGATATTTCTTTCTGACTGTATGACATGTATTTTTTTGAGAAGAATAAGAATGGCACGTGATCCAAGAGTGGAGGAGGTGCCAGGATCGTGACACGTTGAAAGCATTGAGCTAGGATGCTGCCACGTGGGCCAAGGCATTTGGGCGGGAATCGTGAAAAGCACACGCCCTACATCTGTTGCTCATATAAAAAGGAAGCCTCTCCTTCCTGAGAAAGTGATCGAAGCAGAAAGATCCAGAGCTAGCACGATCCAGAGAGGAAGAGGAAGAAGGAGAGAGAGAGCTTTTGAGAGCAGAGATTGAGAGAAGAAAAGAGAGAATAGTAGAGAGGGAAAAGAAGAGAGTTCGAGAGCTAGAGAGAGGAATGAGAGGCAGCAGAAGAGAAAGAAGGATAGAGAGAGAGATAGAGAGTTCGAGGAGATGAAGAGAAGCTTCATCAGAAGATCTGTCCCTACTGGAATCTGGATCAAATCCAATCCAGTCAGCTCCATGGGAGCCACATCCGTGTTGATATAGTTTACAACTTTCAGTTGCTGTGTTTTCTTGTCTTTCGTTTTCTTTTGAATCTTTATTCAAGCTGTTAGTCAGCGGAGCAAGCTGTGTTGCTCAGCGGTTGCAGAGGAGGATTCCTCTGGTCGGCTAAGCTGTATTGCCCAGCGGGTCAAGCTGTTAGGCAGCGGATGGCTAAGCTGTATTACCCAGCGGAAGCAAGCTGTGATGCTCAGCTAATGTTGGCAAGCTGTGAGGCCCAGATGTTAAGCTGTGTATCAGCGGAATCTACACTCTAGTTGGAGTGTGGGGTGGACGTAGGTCAGTGGACCGAACCACCTTAAAATCTATTGTCTCCGTGGTTTGATTTCTTATTTGATTGTCGATAGATGAATGGCTAGGAGCGTTTCATTTGAGTATTCTATCCGAATGCTTTAAGGCACACGCTGTTCGTACTTGACTCTGTATACGGATCAGACTTGGCTAGGTGTCCATTGTTCAGTAGCCCAACTGATTGATCAAGTGCTTCTACGAATCTCTTAGTTGGAAGATCTCAATTGATTTCTATTCGTTAACTCTGATTGCTTTAAGTGTCAATTGAGCGAAGTTTTTAAAGAGGAATTCATTCACCCCCTCCTCTGAATCCATCGCACCAGCTCTAACAGTTGGTATCAGAGCGGGTCTCTGACTTACCAGATCCAACGATCTACAGATGATCTTGCTATATTGCTTTTGGTGGTGCATTACTTATCGTTTGCTGTGTGCGTTGAACTTGCTTGTTATCTGTTAATGACTCGTCTTCTGGTTTTTGATGGGTCGAACTTCAGTAACTGGTTAGGCGGGCTATGTGGTCACATGAATTCCATTGATCCAAATCTATGGAATCTTGTATCAAAAGGCCCACATAAATTACCTCAGAATGAGACCAGATGGTCTATAGAGGACATAATTAAGCATAGCGAGAAGGCTAGAGTTCTCAATATTCTGAGAGACGCAGTTAACACTGAAGTGTTTCCATGTATTACATGATGTCATTCAGGAAAGGAGATCATGGATAAGATAACCGCAATTCATCAGAAGCAAGAACGAGTTTGCCTAATGGCCTACCAGAGTGACCAATCAGATGAGTCTTCATCCCAGGTAAACTCTGAGACCGAGGATATTAGCTATGATGATTTAGTTGCCATGCATGAGCATCTACTGGATAAATATGAAATAGTTAAATTAGAAAAGAGAAAATTAAGAAAAGAGAAAAATGTTGAAATCACAAGTCTGAAGGCTGAAAATGAAAATCTAAAATCAGAATTGAAAAATAAGGAAGGATCATGTGAAGATTGTTCATCTTTGAAAAAATTGTGTGACAACATGGAATCTGATTTGAGCCTAAACGAAACCTTGATTGATTCATTAAAAGAAGAAATGTTGCTCAATGAAAAGTAAATTGAAAAGACAGAAGAAAAACTAAAACAAGAAAATGAAGAATTGAAATTGCTGAATTTTGCTATTTCTGAGAGGCTTTTAATGCTTGAAAAAGGGAAGAGTTCATTTGAAAATGAATGTGAGAGAGTGAGTACATTAATGGAAGAGATAGACAGCTACAAAATCATCAATGCTATGCTTAATGAAAAGATCACAAACTCTGAACTGCTCATCTCTTCTCTTAAAAATGAGATTTTGGATTTGAATAAGTCTCTGTCTAATTCTGCTAATCAAGAGAAGCAGAATGTTGTATACACAGATAACTGCATGAAGAAAGGCAGCAATTTTCAAGTTAAGCAGGGAATGAGGAATAAATTTTATACAACTTTTATGCGTAGCTCAGACATAGCTAGCACTTCCACCTCATTCCCTAAACAAGCTGCTGCTCAAGAAAATAAGAAAATAAAATAAAAAGGAAAATATTAAAAAAGAATGATAACAATCAGCATGCTAAGAAAGTTCAGGCCAACAAATCTATTGTCAAGAACATTGAATGCTTTTACTGTAGAAAGTTTGGCCATGAGATGGTTGATTATTTTATCATGAAGAAGGATGAATTGAAATCTGATAGAATGCATGCTAGAAATTCTCTTGCTAAGAAACCTTTTCATGCTCAAAAGAAGAGAATTCAATACTTTTATTGTCATAGAATTGGTCATATCATGAATGAGTGTGATTTAATGAAACAAGATGACATGAAAGCTAAGAAATCTCATGCCAAGAATCATGCCTATCTTAATAAAAAGATTCACTATTTTAATTGTGGTAAATGGGGACACTTGGCTACACAATGCTGGCATGCACAGGGAAGAAATAGTCAACACGAATATATTAAAACCCCTGTATATCAAAATCCCTTTGATAGAAATAAATTTGGTTTTAAGAGACAAACTGTTGCATGCTTCGAATGTGGAAAACCTGGCTACAGAGCTTCTGAATGCTGGCTGGCAGGTTACAGAAAAGAAAATGCTCATTCTGTCAACAAAAACTTTAATAAGAATGCACATAGATTCCATGTTAATAATGATGTGCATAGGAAGAACTCTCAAATTGCTGCATCATATCATCACTATGCTCAGTTTGGACATTCCTTGTCCAACTATAAGTTGATGGATTTTGATAATTCTGTGGTTCACAAAAAGTCAAGAACACCATTTGGTGGTGTTAATGGTAAACCAAGACCCAAGGTTTCTTGGGTACCTGTTGCATCAAAATGATGTGTTTATTGCAGGTGTTCCTTGAAGATGAATAAAGGGGTCAATAATCCAAGGCACTCAAGAATGTAACCCCCAAGATCCTACACTTCAGGTCAGCTCTGCAAACTCTCTTTAAATTCTGTCATCTGATATTGTGTGTTTTCAATAGTGCATATCATGCTAATCTGTCTGCGCTTGATTGAAATCTTCTGAAAATTATATTACACATGATGTCTATGATAGTGATTCTTAGGGTGCACTACATATATGTTTCTTAAGCAAAATGCACAAAAATATGTTCTCAGCAATTCATTATATAAAATACACTTAATCAGGGGGAGTTTGATTGCTTTCGCATGATGTTCATACTTTGAGCTATGTGTGCACATGTTCATTGAAGATATGTTGAATTCATTTCTCATCTGCATGCATTAATGTTTTGACATCTGTTTGTGCACATAGAGAAGGTTAGAAACTCATGAGCATAGTCTGCACATTCATGATGCATATTTTGTCAAAACTCCCTGCATTCTATCATTGCACTTGTTGCATTTAAAATATTCTTACATTGCATATAGTCAGGGGGAGTTTGGTTATCCCTGCATAATGTTCATGACATTCATGTGTAGGAAATATCTCTAGGAGTGTCATTGCATATGCAAGCATGTAGAGAAGTGTATTGCATATCATCAAATTTGAAAAATCTAAAAAGAAATGACTCATTGTATCTAGTCAGGGGGAGTATTTGAGACTCATTAGTCTTTCATGATCTAAGCCCTTCCATATCTAGTCACTCAAATCTTTCTCGAGTTGAACTAGACTTTATTGTTGTCAAGTTAATCTGTCTGTACTCCAGACTCAACTATTGGTTTCTTGTAAATCTATCTGATGCATATTGATCATACCTGTTGCAAGCATGAGTTCCGTTTGTCTTACTCTCTATGCTTGTTTGTCAAATGTCTCTTGCTGCTGAATTCTTTGTCCATGTTAAACGTACAGAGAAGTGAAGTAATATCAGTTTGTGTTCCCTTTCACAAATCTGAAATCATCCTTAATAAAGAATCTTCTATTATACAGGTTTAAGAATGTTTGTTGATTTGAATTGGTTTAAGTCTTATGTATTCCTAAGTTTGAATATGAAGTACCTGAAAATATCTGAATCAATTTTTTTTTAATAAACCTTAACTGACTGTCTCATGTAAGTTCATGTAAGATCTTCCGACATCTGAAAATTGAAACCTTGATTCACTTTGGTTGAAATGCATGTAACCTGTATTATTTTTAAACAAGTCACTTTGAAAATTAAAAGGGCAGCAACAACAAAATCATTGTAAAAGAAATGAATATTGTGGCAGAGCAATGACTGAATTGCACTGAGAAACTGAACCATCAATCAAAGAAATGGAGAGGAATTTATGTCATGAAGTGCTTCATGTTACCTTTGTTCATATGGTCAAATCTATAGGGCTGGTTTCACTTAGTAACTGGGGTACTGGCGTCTGAAAAACGTGTATCCTTAATGTCAAAGGTGTAAATCATCTGTGTAGTTTTTGATCAGAGATAGATATGGTAGTTTATGCTTAGTAACTGGGGGTACTGGCATCTAACCCACGTGTACCCTTAATGTCCAAGGTATAAATGACACCTATTTGGTCACTAAGCTCAATGTTAAAAGCAAAAGTGAAAAAGAATTGCTGTAACCCTTGCAATTCAAAATTCACTGAGTGTTACTTTATTTAACCTCAATACTCTTGACTATTTTTCCTAAAGAAGTCAATGGAATTAATTGTGTAAGATGAAAGGAGTTTGAACTAGAATGTTACATGAGAAATTGGTTCATCTTTATTAAAAAGTTGCTTCAGATATGAGTATTGTATTTTATTGACAAACCTTGTGTACATCATTCTTAAACCATGCTTATCAATCAAAGCCATTTCATAAGCTTTTATAACTAAAGATTCTGAAACTTTAAACATGGATATGTGAATTGGGTACCCCCCTGAAAATCTTTTCTTCTCATATACTTTGGCTTGGAGATCACACCTGCTCAGATTCTGCTCACTTGAAACTCATTGTGCTTATCTTCTACACTCTTTTATAGTCCACAAATAAAGTTGTGCTTCTGTTAATTTTTTCAATATGTCATGATCTGAACTGCTATATCAATGTACCAGGTATCAGACTTCCAATCTCACTGATCCTGTGGTTGTTGATCATTCATGATCCTCTTGTTGCATTCATGTTGTGTCATTAAGGGGGAGAATAGCTTTTCCATGCCTTCATGACTTAGTCAAAGGGGGAGTTTTTACTTCAATCATTTCCTGCATGCTTGTATTTCTCTCTCAAACTATTTTTTTTTTGCTGACGTCAAAGGGGGAGAATAATTTGCCTTGAGAGTCAATGTTGACTCATAGTGTTGCCATCATCAAAAAGGGGGAGATTGTTGTGCCTCTGTGATTTTAATGATTGCAAACACTATAAGTCACCATGTGTTTGCATGAAAGATTGAATGAAAGATTGAATGTTTATGCATCTGCTCTTGCTTGCTGTGCATTGCTTAAGTCAGTGCTGGTGAATAATTGTTGTATGCATCACGAGTATTATTGCTATATGCATCACGAGTTTGATGAGCATTTCATGGGTATGCTTGTGCATGCATCACACTGAAGAAGGTTAGTGCATTTTCTGTCTCCATGCAAACTTTGCATACTTATATAGCATAGTCATGGCATGTTTTACTTCGGTGCATATGTGCACTCGGTGCAATGTTGGTCGTGAACACAGCATACTTGGGTCGGTGCATATAGAAGATCGGTGCAAAAGTTTTGCCTCGGTGCAAACCTTGCCCCGGTGCATATTGTGTTCACGCTTACATTAAGGTCAGTACAACCCTGTTCATTCAGTAGAGCGTCCGTGCATGTTTCATCTTATGTGACCGAGCATAAGGTCGGTGCAACCTTTGTTGGTGCACACTGGATAGGTCGGCACAAGGCATCCTTTGCACGCACCCCGGTCGGTGCATTCTCTTGGCTGCTCATACACAAGGTCGGTGCAGAATTTCAGTTTGTGTAGACTAAAGTCAGTGCATATCTTCGTCAGTGCATTGATCTGTTCGCGTATTTGAGTCCGTGCTCTTAGGAATATTAAATCGGTGCAAGATTTGGTTTCAAAGAATCAACGTCGGTGCAATGCCTTTAGCACATCAGGTACGTCTGTGCAATATTTCTCATAGCATTCACTGAGTCGGTGCAACACTTGCACCAAGTAATTAGAGTCTGTGCATCCCTCTAATACTCGCACACATGGAGTCCTTGCAAGGCTGCTCACGACCTGAGCAGGTCTGTGCAATGCTTGCACATTGCATACACATAGCTAGTGCATTTGTTAGTCTTGTGCTGCAATTAAGTCTGTGCACATCTGGCTTATTCACCTATTGACTCCGTGCAGTCCTGTTTAACTCTTTACTATATGTATAACTGTCTCGAGCTGATATTTCTTTTTGACTCTATGACAGATATTTTTTTAAGAATAATAAGAATGGCACGTGATCCAAGAGTGGAGGAGGTGCCAGGATCGTGACACGTTGAAAGCATTGAGCTAGGATGCTGTCACGTGGGCCAAGGCATTTGGGCGGGAATCGTGAAAAGAACACACCCTACATCTGTTGCTCATATAAAAAGGACGCCTCTCCTTCCTGAGAAAGTGATTGAAGCAGAAAGATCCAGAGCTTGCACGATCCAGAGAGGAAGAGGAAGAAGGAGAGAGAGAGAGCTTTTGAGAGCAGAGATCGAGAGAAGAAAAGAGAGAATAGTAGAGGGAAAAGGAGCAGAAGAGAAAGAAGAGAGTTTGAGAGCTAGAGAGAGGAAAGAGAGGCAGCAGAAGAGAAAGAAGGATAGAGAGAGAGATAGAGAGTTCGAGGAGATGAAGAGAAGCTTCATCAGAAGATCTGTCCCTACTGGAATCTGGATCAAATCCAATCCAGTCAACTCCATGGGAGCCACATATGTGTTAATATAGTTTACAACTTTCAATTGCTGTGTTTTCATGTCTTTCGTTTTCTTTTGAATCTTTATTCAAGCTGTTAGTCAGCGGAGCAAGCTGTGTTGCTCAGCGGTTACAGAGGAGGATTCCTCTGGTCGGCTAAGCTGTATTGCCCAGTGGGTCAAGCTGTTAGGCAGCGGATGACTAAGCTGTATTGCCCAGCGGAAGCAAGCTGTGATGCTTAGCTGATGTTGGCAAGCTGTGAGGCCCAACTGTTAAGCTGTGTATCAGCGGAATCCACACTCTAGTTGGAGTGAGGGGTAGACGTAGGTCAGTGGACCGAACCACCTTAAAATCTATTGTCTCCATGGTTTGATTTCTTATCTGATTATCGATAGATGAATGGCTAGGAGCGTTTCATTTGAGTATTCTATCCGAATGCTTTAAGGCACACGCTGTTCGTACTTGACTCTGTATACAGATCAGACTTGGCTAGGTGTCCATTGTTCAGTAGCCCAACTGATTGATCAAGTGCTTCTGCGAATCTCTTAGTTGGAAGATCTCAATTGATTTCTATTCGTTAACTCTAATTGCTTTAAGTGTCAATTGAGCGAAGTTTTTTAAGAGGAATTCATTCACCCCCCCCCTCTGAATCCATCGCACCAGCTCTAACAGGACCATGGCCGCAGAACGTGCTCAGTGGCGCGATATGCAAAGGACCGTTCAGGGTCTTACACAAGCACTCCAACAGGTAGCACATGGAGGTGCACAGCATGGAGCCAAAAATCTCCACCAAAGTTTCAAAAACATGAACCCTCCTTAGTTCATGGGATCCACTGATCCGGATGAGCACTGGATCCGAGAAACTGAACGTATCTCTAGAGTTATGCAATGCACAGACCAAGAGAAGCTCTTATTAGTAACATTTCAACTGGAATGAGACGCTCGATGCTGGTGGGAGTCAGTAGAAGCCACTTTAGAATAGGACCAAGTTACTTGGGAAGAATTTGTTGAACATTTCAACAATAAATATTTCTGAGACCGAGTCCATGAGAAAAAGGCCACCGAATTCGCCACACTCAAGTAATGATCTTTATCTGTGGCCGAGTATGAGGCTCAATTCTTGAGATTGTCTCAGTATGCTAAACACCTAGTCAGTACCGAGAAAATGAAAGCTAGAAGGTTTCTAAATGGGCTCAGGCCCCAGTTTATCACCCAACTGGCCCCGATGGACATACAAGTCTACTCGGAGATCGTACGGCGGGCCCAACTACTAGAAGATGCCACGGAACTATCTGATAGGATTCGTGGGAGAGATAAGAAGGAGCATGTTACTAGCTCCGGCACTTTCAAACCCAATTTCAACAAGAAAAGGCCAAGTAATGGAGGAGAGTCTTCTCAGGAGAAGAAAGTCAAGAAGATTAACAAGCCGTTCTCCATCACCACCACACCCTCTAAAGTGGTGTGTAAACATTATGACAAGGCCGGACACAAGGCCGATGAATGCTGGAGAAAACATGGAGCTTGTCTCCGTTGTGGGAGCTGTGATCATCGGATTCTCGACTATCCGTTGCTCACTGAACAAGCCGGTGAAGTGAAGCGCCCGGCAATGAAGAATGCACGTCTCCAAGCTATTAAGGAGGCAGAACAAGATGAAGGTAGACTAGTGGAAGGTACATTGAAAGTTTGTTCCAAGTCTGCATATGTCTTATTTGATACTGGTGCATCGCATTCATTTATTTCCAAGAAGTTTGCTGATCCATTACCTATGGAACCGGAATGGATAAAATTAGTTTTGTTTACTCCTCTCGGAAGCGAAGCCGATATTACTCATCATTACCAAAACTATGAAGTCTTGGTAGAGGGTAGAAACTTTCCTATCAACCTAATATGCCTAGATTTGAAGGAATATGATATCATATTAGGAGCGGATTGGCTATCCAAATACCAGGAAACTGTTGATTGCCGTAACAGCAAAGTTACTTTCAAAGAATTTCTAGAACTGGTCTATACTAGTCCGAAGAGTAGGAGAAAGTCACCTCTTATTTCGGCTCTCCGAGCTAGCAAGCTAATAAAAAAAGGATGTGTATCTTTCCTTACTTTCGTCACCATTAAGGAGACTAAGGAGACTAAGCTAGAAGACATCCCAGTTGTACAAGAATTTTCGGACGTGTTTCCGAAAGATTTGTCTGGACTATCCCCACAAAGAGAAGTGACCTTCACCATCGATTTGATCCCTGGTGTTGGACCAGTTTCTAAGGCACCTTATAGGATGTCCCCTGCCGAACTCCAGGAGCTGAAGGAGCAACTGATGGAGCTTCTGAAAAAAGGATTTATCAGACCAAGCACTTTCCCGTGGGGAGCACCTGTGCTGTTTGTAAAGAAGAAGGATGGATCCATGAGGTTATGCATCGACTATCGACAGTTGAATCATCTCACTATCAAGAACAAGTATCCATTACCGAGAATCGATGAATTATTTGATCAAATATCTGGATCCAAGTATTTCTCAAAAATTGATCTCTGGTCGGGATATCACCAACTAAGGATCAAGGATGATGACATTCATAAGACCGCGTTCAGGAGCAGGTATGGACACTATGAATTTGTGGTTATGCCTTTTGGACGAACAAATGCCCCTGCAGCCTTTATGCAGTTGATGAATAGTATATTCAGGCCTCATCTAGATCAATTTGTAGTGGTTTTCATTGATGATATATTAATTTATTCAAAGACCAAGGAAGAGCATGAGGAGCATTTGAGGATTTCATTACAAATATTGAGGACGAATCAGCTATATGCGAAGCTCAGTAAATGCGAATTCTGGCTAGGAAAAGTATCCTTCCTAGGACATGTGATTTCGAAGGACGGAATGTCTGTAGATCCATCAAAGGTTGAAGCTGTAAGGAATTGGGAAAGATCGACCATCGCTAGCGAGATCCGAAGTTTCTTAGGTAATTGCAGGCTATTATAGGTAATTCATCAAAGATTTCTCCAGGATCGCCGTACCACTCACGAGGCTAACTCGCAAGGAGATCTATTATGCATGGAGTGAGGAATGTGAATGAAGCTTCCAAGCTCTCAAGGATCACCTAACTACTGCCCCGGTCTTAGCTTTACCAGTTGAAGGAGAAAAGTTTGAGGTATACACCGATGCATCTGGCTTTGGCCTCGGATGTGTCTTAATGCAACAAGGAAGAGTCATAGCTTACTCTTCTCGCCAATTGAAGAAGCACGAAGAAAACTACCCAGTCCATGACTTGGTGTTGGCTGCGGTAGTGTTTGCACTAAAAATATGGAGACATTACCTATACAGAGTGTAGTTCACTGTATACTCTGATCACAAGAGTCTCAAGTATCTCTTCTCTCAAAAGGAATTGAATATGGGACAGAGACGTTGGCTAGAATATCTCAAGTACTTCGACTTCACAATACTATATCATCCTGGAAAGGGTAATCCTGTAGCTGATGCCCTCAATCGGAAGTCAAGAGCAATATTAGCCAATTGTATGATTCAGGAGTGGAAGTTGCTAGAATAGTTTACTAGACTTGATATAAGCATGGACAAGGAAAGCAGGTGTGTTACACTATCACATATGAGCATACAACCAGATCTACTCTCAGAAATACAAGGACTTCAAGATAATGACCCGACATTAGTGGAAATCAAGGGCAAAATAGAAGAACAATCTGACTTCAAATTAACTTCAGATGGAAGGTTGTTATTGAAAGATAGAACTTGTATACCAGATTGTCTAGAGCTAAAGAAGAAGATCTTAGATGAAGCTCATAGATCAAGGTACACCATTCATCCAGGATCTACCAAAATGTACTAAGATTTGAAAAGGACCTTCTGGTGGCCCAATATGAAAAGGGAAGTAGCAGACTTCGTGTCTCCCTGTCTCACGTGCCAACAGGTCAAGGCAGAACACCAAAAGCCTATCGGTAAGCTACATCCTCTAGATATTCCCAAGTGCAAGTAGGAGGATATCGATATGGACTTCATTATGGTCTATCTAAATCTAAAGGAGGACATGATGGAATATGGGTCATCATCGACTGTTTGACCAAGTCGGCACACTTTTTACCAATCAAGGGTCGATGGTCAGTTGATGTTCTTACTGCTTTGTACATTAAGGAGATAGTCAGGTTACATGGAGTTGCTGTCTCAATCGTGTCTGACCGACACCCGCGCTTTACTTCACATTTTTGGAAGGGTCTACAATATTTGTTAGGGACGAGACTTAACTTTAGTAAAGCTTTTCATCCTCAAACAGATAGTCAGACTGAAAGGACGAAAGAGGTGGTAGAAGATATGCTCAGAGCTTGTATTATTGACTTCGGTGGAAGCTGGCATGATCGCTTGCCTTTGGTCAAGTTTGCATACAAAAATAGTTACCAGGCAAGCATACAGATGGCACCTTTTGAAGCTTTGTACGGAAGGAGTTGCCGATCACCTTTGTGCTGGGATGAAGTTGGCGAGAAACAATTATTAGGCCCAGACATGGTAAGGGATACCACCGAAAAGATACAGTTGATTAGAGAAAGACTTCAAGTTGCTCAGTCTAGACAGAAGGCTTATACTGACACAACAAGAAGAGATCTCGAATTCTAAGTTGGAGATCACGTATTTCTCAAGATATCACCTAGACGTAGAATAAGGAGATTTGGTGTTAAGGGCAAGCTTACGCCAAGGTTTATCGGGTCTTTTGAGGTATTAGAAAGAGTCGGCGAGGTTGCTTACCAAGTCGCTTTGCCTCCTCCATTGTCCGAAGTTCATAATGTGTTCCATATATCCATGTTGAAGAAGTATGTGCATGATCCGTCACATATCATCGATCATGGTGATCTGGTGATTCAAAGGGATCTCACCTATGAACAGAAACACATGAAGATCCTCGATCGCGAGGTATGTACACTAAGGAACAAAACAATTCCCATGGTCAAGGTGCAATGGAGTAAATGCTCAGAACAAGAAGCCACATGGGAGACCGAGGAGTCTATGAAGAAATGATTCCCGGACTTATTCTAAATGGTATGTGCTCTGCACCCTCCACGTCTATATACGATTGAATTTGGGGACCAAATTCTTTTAAGTGGGGGAGGGTGTAGCAACCCTGGTAAATTAAAGGATTAGAAAGTCCAAATAAATTAAAACCAATGAATAATCAAGGTCAGACCCTGTACACAACCCCTGACGTCCTAATGAGCCTTACAAAAAGAACTCATAGACCCTACCCTTGTAATATAATGAATTTAAGAATAACATGCCATTCTTAATAGGCATTTAATGCACATTGTAATTTTATTTGAATTAATAATCAATAAATCTTGAAGGAAATATTAATTTATATTTTATTGATAATTTAGAAATTTTAATATTTCACATTTATTCCATTATATTTTTATTTAAAGGAATAATAATATATTGATAAGCTTTAATACATTAAAGATAAGTAAAAGATAAAAGAATGGACATATTAACAATATCGGTCTTTAGAAGGTTCATAGAAATGGTGAATAGCCCCCAACACGTGGGCGCATCATTTGCTTAACACGACAAAGCCAATGTCGTTATTTCTTTAAAAGTGAATAGTGCCACTTTTTAAATTTAAAGAATTTTGTAAAACTAATTATATATAAAAATAGAGAAAAATGGAAAAATATTACCCATAAATATTCATGTTAATACCCCATCAAATAAAAAAGATAAAAATCCAGAAAGATTGTAAACTTTAAAATACACGTTAATAACGTGGCTTTGATCGAGAATTGGGAAGGGTTGTGTTTTAGAAGGGTTTATAAGGAGAAATCCTAATACTAATAAGACATATACTATGAGAATTAAAGTCCTAATCGAACTCAAACTTTAACTCCAAAACCCTATAAATACCAACCCTTCTAGCTCTCAACTTCGACCTGTTGCTTTACAAGCAATTTTCTTTCTCCTATTGTTGTGCCAGGCGTGAGGGAATATTGCTTCATCACCTGTTACTGTTCTCTTATTGCAAGAACCTCACGTGGAGGTTGTGATCTTCTGCTAAGGAGATTATTACTCCTTCTTCCTAATTCTCCCTGCTGTTGCGTACAAAGAAGAGCCTCTCATATCTCTTTGTACATGATGTTGTTAGGAGATCTCCCTCTCTGCTGTTGGTTTTCTACTGCTGAAGAAGATTGCTACCGTTCACCAAACTCCTTTGCTTCATAAACTGAATATCGAAGCTATTGTTCTCCATCCTCTATTTGAAGCTCTGGTCATCTTCCTCTTCCCTGTTGCTTCTTTCTGAATATTGAAGGATATCTTTGGCTATTGCTACGGGTTCTATGCATACGGAACCAGAGTAGAGGTGTTCTGAGGATATCCAGAATTTGGGTCCCTTTATTTGGGTTATTGTCTGCTAAAGTTCTGAGGATAAATTGTTGTTATTCCTCAATCCCTTTGACCGATTATCAACCAAATCAACATCCAAGTAGGTTTTCTCAAGTCTTAGCCCAATTGATAAATATATAAGTTCATGCATACATTTAGACTCTTTTTACCATGTTTTACCATGTTTTATAGCTTGCTGTTTTGATTTCGGAATTTATAGTGAAATAGCGACCCAGGCTTGGGCGCTATTCTTAAGGCGCGGCCGAATAGCAGTCGCTATTTTCATGATTAAATATTAAATCAGCATCTTCAAAATGTAATAACTTGAATTATGGACCTCTAATCAAGAACATGCGTGCATTGCTAGATTCCTTGTATTTTTCTCCACCTACTCATGTACTTGTCCATGGAAAATTAATTTAATTGGAGAAATGACACTGTTCATGCACATTTATATACTGGATTAAATAGCGACTATGATCCTGTCATCTCATTGAATGAGAGGCCCAAAGAGTGGGCGCGATTTATTGAAACACGATACAAACCAGGGCGCTAATTTTTGAAACATGGCATAGCCATGGGCGCTAATTAAAAAGAACCAAATTTTGAGCTAAAAGATGTAAGAATTCCCAGAATTATTTACACTAAAAATGGAAATGAATTAAGAATTAATGGCAAGGTCACAGGCGCGATTTAATAAATAGTGGCTGTATCCCAGGCGCTATTTAAGAAATAGAGTCCATGACCCAGGCGCCATTTTCTGTCATGTGAGTCTTCGTTGGTTTAATGTACACCCTTCCAATGGGTTACATATTTGGCACTATATTCCAAGCCGTGAGTATAGTCCCACGTTTCTCGGTGATTTATGGATTACCCTCTATTCTCTCGATGACATACGAGCCCTTCGTTGGACATTCCGTTCCTTCGGACTGGTGAGTTAGTCGTAGAGACCTCTGTAAGTCTTCTCGATGCCTTGGATTCCCTCAAGGCCGATTGAGCTGGTTGTACCATAAAAATCCGTGACACTATTCAATTGCCATGTCACTCTAAAGAAACATGGTATACTGGCCATCATGATATGCTATTTGGATGTCATGAGAATATTCTTGAAATAATGGAATGGGAAACCATACCATTTACATTCCGTGAGAATTATGTGTCGTACTTATGGACACTAATTCTATCTACCTTATTATGCATAAGAACGAGCGACCATTTTCTGTATGAGCGCTTATTCTTAATGTCATGGCACCCATCTAGGGAGCCGAATCGTTAATCATTATTATACCATTATTATCGTCCTTAATGTTCCTACAAGCTTATTCCTTTGAAACTCTATATTGGCTATAACTATAGTGGATGCGAAAAATACATGACCAATGCCTGTGAACATAGGGCCCGATCTGGTCCTGGGAGGAGCACCCGAAAGTACTAGTGCCCATGGGAGTTGTAATGATCACGATGTGGCATTACACCGAAGTACTTGTTGTTCTAGTTAAATGACATTCCACAAATCTCTTGCTTGACTCGACATGACATGACTTGCGTGACCCGAAAAGGGTATTTATTATATACTTGCTTGAAACATGATAGCCAATTCTCGACATGACATGACGAATATACTTGCTTGAATATCTTGATATAAGTTCTTGAAAGACATGCTAGTTCACTCAACTATCTTTTGATATGCACTCTCTATCTTGACATACACTCTTTATTGTCATTTTATGTGAGCATGCATAGCTATATTGCATTCATGTAACTTGTAATCTACTTAAAGCAAGCTAGCACTCGAGATATAATTCCTATTGAGCGTTCGCTCATCCAGTGTTTTCCCCTATTTTTCAGGTAAGTCCAATGACGAGACTCAATCGGATGGGGAAGGTCAAGAGTGAAGAGATCAGAGCTACTCCATCTATCAAAGTGTCAATTAGTCATGTCCTTCTATATTCTTGAGTCAATCGTTATACTTTTCCTTTATTGAGTCTTAACATTTTCATTACGTGAATTGGAATAGAAGTACTTGGAGGTTATAATTGAATAAAAGATTGGGATATCTTTACTTTTGCGCACTCTATCTTTGTGTCGAATACACTAACGCTCTGATTGACATGATCGATATAAACTCGTCACACACTCCGGGTTCCTTCCGCGCTCGGGGTGTGACAAAATCGTTCCGATCTGACCCGGATCATGACATAATCTCCCTCCTGGAACTCACAGGGGTGTCTATGAGCGCCAGCCAATTCTTTATATAGCGCGTTGTTGGACTCAAGGTAGTGATGATGATGCAGACTCCAGAATAGCTGTGTGGACTCATATCTATGCGAATGCAGGGGTGGTCCTGGACATCCAAACATGGACCTAGCATGTCTATGACACCAACCTGACTGGACAACACGGGGAGGACCTGGACAACCAAAGTTGTACCGTACCTATCATGAATAGGTGTCCTACTAAATGTGGTAGACTCTGGGGGACCAATATGTCCAAACTCACTCACTATGTAACCCCTATATGATTATGGACATGATGATGCATGAGAGAGAGACCGGGGCTTCCTTCTTGCCAAGCTCTTAGGTGTGAGTGTGTGCAGGGAGTGGTGTCGACTGGCCTGTGGGGAAGGGGTGTGGTAGTGGACCTCCTGGACAAAATGGAGTGGAGGATGTGGGTCGAGAGGCTCACTAGGGAGGGGGTTGAAAGGGTCAAAGAATGGGCGACTCCTCATAACATGCCCCTTCACTATACTAGCCCATGTTCGACATTCGCCAAGGTGTAGATCGTCACCTTCAGGCATTATGATAGATGGGACAATGGGCTCACGTGGAAAGCAAGGAATGCAAGGTTCATCCCTCAAGACAGTAATAGCACGAGAGGGAATGGAGTTAAGCTCCTCAAACATAGAGAAGAACAAAAGAACCTCCGAGGTGATATGACCTATGGTGTACGCCGAGGTAATGGACCCCAAAGCAGGGAGCATGAAGCTTTAACTATATGGTTCGTCAGACCCTAAGGCCAACATACATGTCAACTACCATTGACAATCTAAACTCCTAAGAAAGTCCTTCACATTTTCCACAAAGAAGAACGACTAGAAATTGGTGTGAAAGGAGTTAAGGGGTACTACTGGGAGTGCCGTTTCCATGGGTGGGTAGCAAGGAATCGAGACATCTAGAAGTGGACCCTTCCTTAACTAGCTAGCTAAAGACTCTCCCATGACAAGTTCACCCTCGGGAGGCAAGAATGGCTCTAGATGAGGGTCGAAGGGCGAAGCATCTTCCTCAGGTGGGGAAAAGGAGTCCTCTATGAAGTGGATGGGACCTTGGCTTTCCATCAAGGGTGCTGGGCTGAGAGTGTCAGCCCTGACCTTTGTAGGTTTGGGCATGACTTCATCTTGGCTCGGGGGTGGGATAGGGGAAATCAGTGATTCAATATAAGCACACCTCTTATCCAACCGTTCTGACAAGATTTGCAAGAATTTGGCGAGCGTGGGATCCCTCGGGATAGAGACATTCGGGGAGACCTACTCATAATCATGAGGCTTAGTCTTAGACCTAGACTCATACACAAGCGGAACCTTGCGCCTCCGACTTTGATCATCACGGTGGGAGGTGATAGGGTGGGGTAGGTAAATCCTTCTAAGTTCTTATTTCATGTCGTACCATGTCTCATTGGGCCTTTGTCGCCTAATGTCTCTCAAGCTCTCAATGTGTCTCCACTTTCCCTTGGCTTCATACCAAAGCCTTTCCTTGGCAAAAGAGACTCTCATGGCATCAGACATGGGGTAACTATCAAAATATCTATCCATGGCGACTTCCGAATCTAGGTAGTCACTCGGGCCCATGGAGCCATCAAAGGTAGGGGCTTCAGGCCTAAGGAATGGGAGGGGGTGGTTCCCAAACCCATGGGTGTATCTCTCCGCCCTACTAGGCAGCCAATCATATTGCCTGGGGGACTTGAAAGCCATGGGATGTTTTGGAGTGGGACATATGGGGTGGACATGCAAGACAACTAAGGGGCAGGACTAGACACAAAAATGGTGATGGAGCTAAATGCAATTTGAATGAGACACCTACAAAAAAAATGAAGAACCTAGACCTAACCTATATCCGGAACGTGGCAGAGATGGGTATCCGAAAATTCTTTCACGTAAGTGTGCTTCCTTCCCGATAGGCATAGCCTATCATTCCGACAACACCTTTTGATATACCGAATAGAGGAATGATATGCAGCCCTAGACTTACCTAAGGACTCAATTGCACCCTAGACAACCTAATGACTCAAATGCACCCTAGACAAACCTATGGCTCTGATACCATAATTGATGCGGGACGCTATGCAAGCTAAGATTCTATGCAACGACGGGCCTAAGTGAACAACTAAGACCAGCAACTTTGCAATAGATTGAACGGTGTAGACTCAACACCTAAGGTTCCCCAAAAAGGAAACTGCGCCACTAAACAAGAAACTCTAGCTCACAGGCATCCCAAGAGATGGAAGCGCGCCGATCCGCACGGTTGAGAAACTGGCAGGGTCTAGGGTGGACGACTCCACACTCGCGACTCGGACGAGTCACGAGACGGTCACACTCTCTCACCGTGGTAGTGATATAACAAATATAATAGCTAGGCGCCTATGATCTCACAAGCAGTAGCATCAAGAAACTATACTAAATAAGCAAGCTAAACCAAGGAGGGAGCAGACGCATACCTCCACGCTTGGGGCGTGGGGAAGAAGCCTGGCCGAGTCACACAATCACCCAGTACAAGAGCTAAACAAGTACAAGTCAAACACGGCCCACTCCTCGCAGGGAGGTAAAAGGCTACACAGCGCTATCTGGGGGTCGTGCGAAGTGGGGTGACAGGTACCGGGTCGGTGAAGCTCGTCGCCCACGGTGTCACTATGAACTGGTCGGACTAAGCTGCTACCACGGACCAGTCTGGAACTAGCAGCAAGGAAGGCGAGTCTCGGGCGCCAAGGGTGGAGCCACGGTCCATGGAGGTGGGCAGCAAGGGATGACGATGGCTCCGGAAGAAGCTGGAAGCCAACGGCACTGGAAGGAAGCTCCGGCGTGACCTCGAACGGGCGGGCAGACTGTAGGCCAGTCGGTGCCAGTGCAAATGAGCAGCAGGAAGTAGAGCCTGGTACGTGGCTTTCAGCTCGTCAGTTGTCCACGAAATTCAGTTTAGACGCTGGTGGGGACATCCCAGGGACGCCAGAGGAGTATCAACTGCAACTGAGCACCGTGGAGGCCGTGGCGAATTATTGGAGCAGGCCCTGCGCTTCTGGACTATTTGCTAGTAGCAGGACAGGGGGTGGAAGAATGGGCTGGAACCGGGGCTTCCGGGTGGCAAATGGGGCGGGGTTTTCTCTGGTGGATAGGTGAGAGTCGTGGGATAGTTGTATAGCAGTGGCGGGGTGGCATACAGTGGTGGTTTTGGACGTGGAAAGTGAAAATAGGTGGTGCTCTGTTTTATAGTTCAGTGCAGTCAGAACTGAGAGCTATGAAGGTGGACGAGGTAAGCTGGGAAAGGGGGCTCAGAAAATTGAAAGAAAACTCTGGGGGGGTTTGGACGTGGTTAGGAAGTGCTCAAAATTTCAGGTCATTTAGAGATGTCTTGGGGGACGTTCCTTTGTAGGGGTTTGGGCACTATTTTGGCAGGACTGCACAGGGATAGTCTGCGCGGCCAAAAGAGCTATGAGGGAAACTTTGTGCACAGAATGAATTTGGGCGTGGGAGTTTGAGGAGATATGGGTTACAGGTAGAGGAAGAAATGTGAAGAAGATATAGAGGGGCTCCGATGACGGGGAGAAGGCCTACCAACCTGATCTTCAGGGTTCTGGTCTCTACAGTTCTGCACAGAGGCATCCTACGCAGAGAAAAGGCCTTTGAAGACAACGGTTGCTACCAATCGAGTTAGGGCGTGGGATTTTCAGGAGGTGTGGGGAACATGTAGATGAAGAATATTGCAGAAGAGATGGGTGGGATCAGAGAACGGGAGAATGGTGTGCCGACCTAATCTTCGCGGCTCAGATCTGCAGACAGACAACCAGAGATGGGAGTAGGGCAGCAAGGGCCATCTCCACCATGCTTGCAGCCAACCTTTGATCCATGGCTCCTGGCTTGGGAGGATGATGGAGAGTTCGCCTCCAACAGATGATGAAGCCAAGAGCCTGCAAGAAATATTTGGAGTCGCACCCAAGAGGAAGAGGGAGAGAGGCGAGGGAGATGGAGAAAGGGGGGAAGGAGTTGCACCCTCCAAGAGACAAGGAGAGAGGGGGCCGCGGCCAACAATTCTTTTCTCAATTTTAATTCTACATTAACCTTCTCAAAAGAAATTACATTAATTATATATGGGAAGGGGAAACCCTAATTAATTTCCTAAAAGAAAATACTAAAAGAGGCTTATTTAATTTGAAATCCTACATAATAGGAAAGGGGGGAGGGAAAATAGGAAGGCTAGCTAAAAACTAGGAGGGGGGGTGGCCATCTCCAAGGAGGAGAGGGAAAGGTGAGGGTTTGCACCCAAAACCCCAACCCTAATGGGTATGGGAAGGGGGGCGCACATCCCAAAGTAGGGGGCCCACTAGAAGGGGCGGCCAACCCAGTCCTCCTTAGGCCTGAAACAAGAAGTGGCCCATTAACCCCTAATTCAGCCTCCCATGCACAAATGTGACCCAAATGAAATCCAATTGGCCCCAAATTGGCCTACATAAGTCCATAGTGAAAGAAATAAAGAAGTCCAAGATCCTGGCCAGCTCTCCAAGCCATCTCCAAGCCATAGCGAGGTCCACGAGTCCCGAATAGTGCTACGCATCCTGTAATGTCGCTCTGCCGCATCGCGCCAATCACGAGCTCAGGTGTCCTCACCAGAATTGGATAGTTTTAGGTTTACACCTGCAATATGGATGGAGTGACCAGCCGCTACGGGGCCTCGCCCACAAAGCACGAAGAAGTGGCCAAGCTTATTAAGAGGCCGGGCTCTCTCACTCGAAGGAAGAAAGCTGCAAATGAGGTGTTACAGACCGTCAGCAAAACAAGCTCAAATGTGGCCGTGACGACTGTGATGGTGAATATGGTCACAATTGGAGATGATAGTGGGACACCGATTAAGGAGAGAGGTTGAGTTCCCAGCCCGTCCACGCATGACCCTGCTCTGCTGATGCTGCTTCAGAAATATCAATAGCAAGTTGAAGTGTTGAAAAGGCAGCTCAATGAGAAAAATACCTACACTTCAGCATCAGAGCAGGTCGAAGTCCCATCTGAAACCTCACGGGGAATTCTGGATATGCTTAAGGGTACACTGCAGATAATAGCAGCCCTGCCAGTGCCCAGTTACACTGGGGGCATTCTTCCCCAGCAACCACTGCATACAGCTCCACAGGATCCTCTCTATCCAGGCCCGGTCATGATGAACAAGCTAATGGTGGAGCGGATGGTCAAGGCGAAGCTGGCAGAAAGAGGCAGTGATGATTACGCCTCTTTTGATGTGTACAAGGTACCATACTTGACATATCATGCTACCAAAAGACTGCCGCCCGGTGTCGATAAGCCACCAAAATTTGACAAGTTCAACGGGCAGGGGACACCGAAGGAACATATAGCCTATTACATTAATGTGATGGGTGACTTGGCAACTGACGAATCCTACCTCTTGAAGTTCTTCGGGTCCTCACTTATGGGACACACTTTTGAATGGTATTCAAACTTGTCGGCCGGGTCTATCATTGATTGGCCTGATATGCAGCGAAAGTTCAGAGAAAGATTCCACATCATTGAGAGAGAAGTGACCGTGGCAGAACTATATGCATCCAGGCAAAGAAATGATGAAACAACCTTGCACTATATCAAGAGGTAGAGGAACCTAAGCATGACTACAGGCGTCCTCCACATCAAGAAGATGCAGTATAAATCTGCAAACAAAATATGAGGAAGGAAATCCTAGAAAGGATAATCGGAATCGAAGTCAAGTCTTTCGACCGACTAAATGATGTTGTGATAGAAATTGAGGCCTTCCTTTCGAGATATCCCTCTACCCCTGTCATCCCAAGCCAAAAAGTTAGGCGAATTGATAAACGGCTGGCACTTAAAGCAGTTCACACGATTGCCTTCAAGGTGAAAAAGGGCTAAGGGGCAGCTATCCCTCCTCTTGCCAAACTTGCTGAAAGTCTAGAAGGTTCTTCCCTGCAGAACAAGATGAAGAAGCTCAACGCCTTCCCCAGAGATAGGACTCGAGCGCTATTCGAGTGGGCCGTTAAATACAATAAGGTCACTCTGCCAAAACCAAAGAGGCCAAATGATACCGAGAGAAGGGATGATCCTTGCTTCTGCCCTTATCATCAAATGCCCGGGCACGCTATCGAGGATTGTCATATATTCAAAGACATAGTCCAAGGACTGATCAAAAGGGTGGAGCTACAAATGGGGAATTATAGGGTTGATCCCCCATGCCCCCACGAAATGCCCACTCCGGGGACAACAATCAATATGATATCTTTATACCAACAATTGCCTAAGGAGGTGTCAGAAAACCCGCTGCGGGGGCAAATGCCAGCCACGAAGGGGAAGAAAAAGAAGAAGTCAAAGAATAAAAGGAGGGGCATTGCTCTGTCTTGTGATACATTGTCAGCCTTGCCGAACATGTCCGAGGCTTCTGAGGAAGAAGATGAAGAAATATGCTTCGTGCCGACGAGTGTGAATCAGACTGAAGCTTCTATCTCTCGCCATGCTACCAGCTTCGGGAGAAAGTGGGGACACCCTCCACCAACTACTGAAGAGGTGCACTATCGTACTCTTCTTCCATGTGAGGGCATGAGGTCAAGAATGTTAGCCTCTGAGGGACTGGATGCAGCTGACGATGATAACATGATGCCCCTTGTCCCACCCGAGATCAGGACGGAGGGCAGCATTCCTAGCTTCTCCCGATATGACCCTTCTTTGATGGCGTTACTATGTGAAAAGCAACAACAAATTGAGGTGCTGAAAAGAAGATTAAGTGGAATGGATATACATCCATCTACATCCAGGTGGGTAGGACTCCTATCCGAGACCCCACGAGGTGGTGCTGGGCCACTTGAAGTCTCACCACAGCCGGCCATGCCCCGAACAGCATCTGACCATGCAAAGGGCATTCTCCCTCAGCAGCTGCAGCAGGTAGTCTCGACATGTACCTCAGCCTCCTAGGCATGTCAAGGGACTATCATGACACCTCAGGCAATGGCGCTGACAAACCCACATGTACAACCAGCTTGCTTACACCCGATATTGACAGGTCCTACGACGATGGACAAGCTAAGGCTCGAACAAACAATTGAGATGGAGCCAGCTGAGGGGGAAGTCATCGAGGCAGAATTACATGTAACTAAGCAAAAGGATGATGAGTCCGGCCTGGACTATATCAAAAGATGAAGAAAACTCAACTATGAGGATGTTGTTCAAATCTATAAAAGAAATTTGAAGACGGAGATCCTATAAAGGGTGATTGGCATTGAAGTCAAATCCTTCGATCAGTTGAATAATGTTGCAGCTGATATTGAAGCCTTCTTGGCAAAGTATTGCCTGGTTACTACTGCCTCAAGTCAGAAGAATAAACCAGCTAGCGAGCGTCCGTCGCAAAAAGAAATTCACATCACTGATTCTAAAGCCTTCGAGCAGCAAAGGAAGAAAGTGAAAGAGGCAGCTATCCCTTCTTCCACCAAGCCTGCCAAACAAGAATCCTCATTGAAGGATAAGATGAAGAAACCATATTCCTTTCCGAAAGATAAAACTCGTATTCTATTTGAATGGGCCCGCAAATATGGCAAGGTTGTCCTCACGGAGCCCAAAAAGCCACACGATATCAGAAAGAAGAATGATCCCCAGTTCTGCCCTTATCATCAAAAGATGGGACATTCCATTGAGGACTGCTATGTGTTCAAGGATATCATCGAAAGTCTGATCAAGAGGGGTGAACTACAAATAGGCGAGTACAAGGTGGACCCACTGCTCCCTCATCAAATACCCGTCTTAAAGACGTCGGCCAATATGGCCTCACTGTATCAGCCACTTTCTGAAGACATAACGGAAACCAGCATCTAGCATGCCAATGAGGCTCATATCTTAATACCTACCAGGGAGCAGGGGAACTGGCGGGTAATGCAAAAAAGGGGATGCAAAGGCCTACACCTAGTTCTAGCCCAGGTGTCGACTGCATGCCATCATGCCCCGGTCAACACTATCAGCTGTGACCCCTGTCAAGCACAGGGCAACCCCTTCGACAGTTATAAAAAGATCTAACAACAATGAGAAAGGGCAACTATCACTATCAATGCATAAAGAAGTGAGCCCAACAGTGTCGTGACTACAAGCAATCATAGACGGGTTAGATGAATATGAACAACCCAAATTGTGGCTTATGCAGCTAAAAGTCTATGTGCTCTAAAGGGTATTTTGAGCTCTTTGAGTTATGGTAGGAAGCCGTAAATGAAATACAAGATGTAAAAAGTGGCCTGTTCTGGGTGCAGATACTAAAAGCAAAAGAAGGAAGAAATCAGAAGATAAAAGAAGAGTTACCACTCTATATTGCAATACACTGTCAGCACCACTCAAGTTGACAAATTCAAAAAAAAGAAGTGGAGTCGGCCAATATTATGACCGACAATAGAATGATGAAGCCACTAAAGAGAATCTCTGAGAGATACTCTCTCCGAATGAAAAGATCCAGCAAGATAGATATTCAACCTTCGGCATCACGACATCTCGTCGAAGCCCATAGATTGTCAACCTTTGGCATCATGACTTTCTGTCGAAGCTGATAGATAATCTACCTTCGGCATCATGACTTTCCGTCGAAGCTGAAAGATATTCAACCTTCGGCATCATGACTTCTCGTCAAAGCCGATAGATATTCAACCTTCGGCACCACGACCATCCATCGAAGTTGATAGATATTCTACCTTCGGTAGCATGACGTTTCGTCGAAGTTGATAGATATTTAACCTTTGGCATCATGACATTCCGTCGAAGTCGATATATATTCTACCTTCGGCATCATGACTTTCCGTCAAAGCCGATAGATATTCTACCTTCGGCATCACGACTTTCCATCGAAGCCAATAGATATTCTACTTTCCGGCCTAGACCTTCCGTCAAAGCCACTATTTTGCTTTGGGCCTCAACTTGTCGTCAATGCCCACTCGTCTGCTTTCGGCCTAGACCTGCCTTCGAAGCCGCTCTCCTATTTTTCAGACTAGACTGCCGTCGAAGCTGCTCTCCTACTTTTCGGCCTACACCTAGCATCGAAGCCGCTCTTCTACTTTGGGCCTCGACCTGCCGTCAATGCCCGCTCTTGCACTTTTAGCCTAGACCTGTCGTCAATGCCCACTCTTCTTTTTTCACCCTAGACCTGCCGTCGAAGCCGCTTTGCTACTTTCTAGCCTAGAACTGCCATCGAAGCCGCTCTCCTACTTTGGGTCTCGACCTATCGTCAATGCCCGCTCTCCTACTTTCGGCCTAGACCTGTCGTCGATGTCGCTCTCCTACTTTCTAGCCTAGACCTGTCGTCGAAGCCTCTCTTCTACTTTGGGCCTCGACTTGCCGTCAATGCCCACTCTTCTACTCCTGGCCTAGACCTACCGTCAAAGTCGCTCTTCTATTTTGGGCCGCGACCTGCCATCAATGCCCACTCTTCTGCTTTCGGCCTAGACCTGCCGTCGAAGTCGCTCGCCTACTTTCCGACCTAGACCTGCCATCGAAGCCGCTCTTCTACTTTGGGCCTCGACCTATTGTCAATGCTTGCTCTTCTGCTTTCGACCTCGACTTGCCATCACGACATTTCGTCGAAGCCGACATATATTCTACCTTCGGCTTCACGGCATTCTGTCGAAGCCGATAGATACTCTACCCTTAGAGTCAAGACCTTCCGTTTAAGCCAAGTTATTCGGCATCACGACATTTCGTCAAAGCCGATATATATCCTACCTTCGGCGTCACGACATCCTGTCGAAGCTGACATATTTTTGCCCCGGCATCACGACATTTCGTCTAAGCTGACAACTATCCTACCTTTGGTCCAGACCTCCTGTCTGAATCAATGAACAAAATGACTCCCCTTTAGTTAACACCTACCCCTAGTCCCATCGGGATTCATCCCAATACATAAAGCCCTTCCTTCCTTGCTTCAGCATTGATCCTATACCTACCAATAATCAATATGCAGATATTTTTTAATCAAACCCTTAAATAAAAAATAAAATGAAAAGAAAAGAAGTAATAATTCTCCAACATATGGAGAAAACAAGGAATCTACAGAATAAACAACCGATAAGCTGCATATTTTGCAAATACGAATAGAATTCCACACATACTACGTACTTTATGAATGAACAAACAAACCAAAAAAAGAACTCTTGCATGATCTTAATTCTGAATGTTTGCTCATTCTACTCGCATGCTTGCTTATAATATAGTTTAATACACCTCCCTTGAATTTTCTACGACCATACCTCCTTGACTAAATAATGCTACCCTAATTCTGGACAGGTGTGCATCATGTCATACAGTAAGGGGGAGAAACTAATTTTTGGTGAGTGTATACGTTAAGGGAAAGAGTCATAGCTATGTCTCTAGCGTAACTCACGGAAAACACCCGGAACAAAACTCCCACACTTTGCACATAATGTGATCAATGATTTCTAACCATAGATATTCCAAAAAAAAATTCCTAAAACTTTATGGATGCTCGAGTTCTTACACGAATATGAAGGGTAATCATGAGGAAAAAGTTGCATGTCCCTTTGTAAAAAAAAATGATGATGAATAAGTGGAATATGGATCCTAGTAACCGGGTCTCCCCACTGAACAAGTGAGGATCTTTGCGTAAAACAGTGAAGTAAATCTCCACAGTCAAAAAAGAAGTGGCGGATCCTAGTAACTAGGCCTCTTCATTGAACAGATGATGAGCCTCACGTCAAACGGTGAAGTCTAAAATTTAAAAAAAAATAAGGGAGTTGTGTGAAGCTACCAAAAGTTGAGAACCTGAAATGTATATGTAGGCGATAGAATAATCTTCAAGTGTTACTTAGAATGGCTACATATCCCTATGTTTGGGGTTCATTGCCTACATACCTGCACTTCTACATCATGGAGAAATTGAATTGGGTGTAGGTCATGACTTTAACTATACACCTAGACTATGTAGTGTCCTCTGTACGATTGCGCATCCTCTTTAGTTATGCTTCGTGAGCTGCACTCCTCCTATGCATCATGGGTGTTGTTCTTATCCCACTCCCAATAAAGGAGAATTATGCTACATATCCACTCTATGCTTGTTCTTGATGAATACTTACATGCTCGGGTGAAATTTCATAAAATAATCAACAATTGAACTAATATATATATATATATATATGTGTGTGTGTGTGTGTATAAGGAAGATAGAAAAAAAAGAGAGAAAAGAAGAGGAAAAAAGAAGATAATAAACAAAAAGATAAATAAAACCCCATCAAGGAGAATAGGTCTACAAATAGAGAGGGTAGCTGCAAGCTCTGGAATCCCTTATGTGCAGGAAATGATGACAGAAGACAGTAGGGTGAAGGGGAAGTTACACCTATAGACCCCGCTCTTTCGTTCCTCATTCACGTTGCCTGCGGGTGGGGGGCATTTATTGACACCTAAAGTAGTACAACCGAGAGCACTAAACTCTGATGTCAGATTGAACCTAGGTCTGGGTGACGGCAGGCTGTGGCAGAGCTCTACCAGGACAGCTCAGGGGGTTAATGACATGATTCGAAACTCACAGCAAAACACCTGGAGCTCGTCGAGGACTAGGAAGCAGGCACAAACCATTAGTCGCAACGAATGTGAAGTCTGAAGGCCTCAGTGTTATGCTCGTGGTAATGAGGCGGCGTCATATAGCAAATACCAGATGATGGAAGTCTGGAACATGTTGTCCCATGGGCATATGTTATATTTGCCCTGGCCATGTTGGAAGAAATCAGACTTGAAAGCTTCTTAGAAGTGAGACGACGAAGTATTCCGGCAAGCTGAAGTTACGCGGGAATCATGTTTGACGCAACTACAGCGGTACCGAATCAGCTCAAGCCACTGCACCAAAAGGACCAAAATGCTCCTGGTGATGAGTCACCTGATAAGGACGCCCAATGTGGTGATAAAGTGGACCTCACCCTCGAAAGCAAGGTGCCGAAAGCCAAGTCAGCAAAAGCCCGAGTGATGTCACATAAGTATGGACTACGCCAGAAATCACTGAAAATCATACCCAGAGGACCGCAGATCCCACAATCAACATCCTTGAGGAAGTTTGGCAAGGCAGGGTCAGCCGGAAGAAGAAACGCTTCCACAGACTGGCATAGAATGCGTAGGGTAGCTCAAAGAATGCGAACCAACATGAAGAATGGACGAATCGACGGACAAAATGGTAATAATAAGAAAAAAAGAAAGGGAAATGCGTCATTTAAACGGATGAACAGTAATTTAGAAATGTCACGTAGACACTATTCATTCCATCGTGATGCTACAGTAATTCCACTATTTCACACCGGACTAGCATGTTTCGCGCCGGATCACGACAGGTTCAAGGCCTTTATTGCGCCCTCTCTCCCTGTGCACGTATTGCCTCCACCACGGATGTAGTGCCAATGGAGCTGGAGACACGCATGGCCTTGTCCCTGGCGTGTTTGTTACGGGAGCTTGCAGCCGCGCTGTCGGCATCGTGTGACTTCCTAATGGGGCCCGGCAAGTTCAACATTTAGGTGCTCCATGAGTTCACTGTAGTAACCCAAAAATTTAAATAAAGAATGCAACAACCATATAATATTAGACATGTTATGGAGAATAAAAGTTTGATATAAGAAGAATAGAAATGGATAGTGAGGCTTACAAAAGATTTAAATGTTAAACTTATTAATTAACAAAAAACCCATCATAACTCTAAAACATATAGTTAATGGACTTTTGAATTCCCAAAATGATAAAGAAACCAATGGGCCTTACGGTCTGGGCTTAAGGGTATGTATATATAAATAAGTGCATAAAGGGCTGAGGATATATATATATATATATATATATATATATATATATATATATATATATATATATATATATATATATATATATATATATATATATATATGCATGGGCTTTAAATAACAAACCTTCCTCACATTGGATTTAAACCCTAATACACGTTCGAAGGTTGCATGGATGGCTGAGGGTTTTTATGTGATCGAACAAGGATTGGCGGCGGAGGTTTTGGCGGGGAAAGGATTAACGAGGGAAACTAGAGACCTGTTAGGATTATTAATGTGAGAAGTTGAGTTCCAGTTGGACTTTGCACCCACGTTTGGATCATCTTCCTATAAATATAAACTTCCACGATGATGGCAGAGCCATCGCGCTCTTGCTGTTACTATGGGTTCGTGTTACGTCGATGCCGTCTGACTTCCTCCTCGTTCCGCATCCTCTTCTTCCTTCTTCATTCGAGCGTTGCTGCTACTGCAGTCGTCTTGTTCCTCTACTATCGTTGCTGAACGTGCGGCAGCTGCTGTTGTTGTTGTAGTGAAGAAGCAATGCTTCTTCTTCTTCTACCTCTGCTACATACCTTCTTCCCGTCTTCGTCCGATAAAGCACGTAAAGGAAGGCAATCTGCCAAGCAAAACCCCAGTAATCACCATTATAGATCACTAGAGCATGTAGACTATCTTTCATGAATCTTCCTGATTGTTTATAGTTTGCCTAAACATAGTTTTCGAACGTCTGGAAATCGCTACTGCATGAAAGGAATTAGCGACCACAGCGTGGCCGCTATTTCAAAGAACATGCGCCTGTCCAAACATACGCTAATTAATAAGCGACAGTAAGACTGCCGCTAATTCTTTTAGATAGTTAATAATTACAGTATGTTTAAAATTTAATAACTATGGAACCATGTGTCTAAAAATCATGATATGCATATTTCTGGAATCCCTGAAATTTTCTCTTCATTGTCATGTCTTCAAATTTCCTAATTTTTGTCAGAATTGAAAGTAGCACTGTTCATTCCCTAATGAACAGTAATATTCAGAAATGAATAGTTCCTTGAGTTTGTAAACGCATCCAGTGGATGCATTGCAGTGTAAAACGTTAAAAGGAATGGGCGACTAGAGCCCTGTCGCCTATTTAAACTTGTGCCCGTCTACAGATGCGCAAATTGGTCCAAAAAAATAATAAAAGAAACTTCGACCAAACAAATTGTCGCACATTACAGAACATGCGCCCTCTTAAAGAGGCACCATTCCCTGAAATTTTTGTAAAAGGATAATTATGCTGAAATTAGTAAGGAATGTGCACCCGGTTGAACAGGCGCAAATTCCTGAAAAAAAGAATGTGCGCCCGTTTGAATAGGCGCTATTCCTGAAAAAATGTATATATGTTAGGAAAAATAAAAAGAATGTACACCTTGATTAAGGACGCCAATTTACTGAAACATCGTTCAGTCCGTGGATGCCAATTTCAACGAGCGACCACTATATGGATGCAGATTACCTTTGACTAATTTTTACTCGTGTTTTGATCCATTGACCATCGGATCTTGGCACCATTGTCTCATATCCGAGACTTGGTCCCTGTTTTACTTTATCACTCACAGACTCAACTCTCGGTGGTGATTGGACCCTCCACGGGATATTCCTTCCTTCGGACGGGTACTTTCTTCATTGGGACGTCCGTAAGTCTACGCTAGCCTTGGATTCCCACAAGACACTTGAGCTGGTTGTACCCTAAAAACTCTGGAACCCTTGTTTGTCACGTCATTATGAAGAAACGTGATGCTTTAGCCCTCATAGAGCGATGTTTCTAGCCTCTTTGAGAAGTATGTGTTCTGTGTGGAATTTGTGACCTGGACATGGATGCCAAATAGAGATGGCAGACAGCCAGTGGGCATAAATTACTGATTTAGAAGCCTGGATATGGAATCTATTTCTTCAAGCATGTTCTGATTCACAGAATGGGCGACCACTATAGTGGGCGTATATTCTGTAATTGGTGGCGACTGTGTGGACGCCAATTACCCAGTTTCATTATATGTCATTGTTTCTCATGCGATTTGTCGGTATATCATCCTTGTTCAAGTTCTGTCCTTGAACTCTATGCTTTATGAAATCTACCCTAATGATTCTTACATGCTTGATCCTTGGAACTCTTTGGCCATTATTTTAAGTGGAATTGGTCTAGACACAAAAAAAGGGGGCTATGGGTCCAAACAAATTGATACTCAATGCTAGGACATAAAAGTGAGGGGGTCCAGATCTGATCCCAGGGGCGAGGCAAAGTGTAAATGTGTACCAGTATCATGATTGATCGGGTGTGGCATTGCACCAACCAAAATCAAGATTCATCTATGACATTCCACAAGTGTTCGCTACTCGAATAATCGAACTTCTTTATACTTATGGCCAATCCTATAAAGTGAAAGCTACGTGAGTATGCTCTAGTGGAAGTGAATGCCTTATTGAAACGATTGTTATTGTCACCTCATGAATGCTCTTGAAACCCTTATTTAAAAGCTTACTATATCATTATGAATGTTCTTGGAATTATTGTCTCATCCATCTATTATCTTTATAGCATTTGAAATAATCTATTGTCATGTCTACTATCTTTCATAGTGTCTCCAGTTAATTGGTCAAGCTTGTGCCATTATAGTTCTTGATTATTATGTACCTTGCATGACTTGCATGTTCATGTTAACTCGTTAATTACTTAAAGCTACCTTGGAGCTTAAGATATTAAGTCCTACTGAGCGTTCGTTCACCTAGTGTTTTCCAATGTTTTTCAGGTAATGACCATAGTGACGACGAGACCGAACAAGATGGGCAAGGGCAAGAGTATAGAGTGCTCCAGCAAACTTAAATGAATCTCCGAGTCTTGTTATCTTGTGTCTATGTCAAGATTAGTCTAGTCAAAAGTCTCTTGTAATTTTTCCTTTGTTGAGTCTTTCTTTATTGGGTCCAAATTGTAATAAACTTATATTTGAAATGAAATTATATTTTTGGGTTCAATTATATCTTTTCTTATGGCTACGTTCTGATTGACAGGACTGTTTAACTGTCATGTTCCGAGCAAACGACACGTTCCGCTGCTATCGATTCGGGGCGTGACAGAAGGTGGTATCAGAGCCTAGGCTTTCTAAATCCCTAGGTCATTAAGTCCAAGTTGTATATCGAGTTGTCATTGTCAATTACCCCATAGGAATTCCGTGAGAATTGGGTAGAACTATGGGCTAACCAATAAAATACATCTCATCTATGCTAAAATTAATGTCAAGATGTGAATAATCATTACTTTAAAATTTGTTTTGTAGGCTAAAATAGCTGCCGCGAGAGCTCAATGGAGGGATATGCAGCATACCATCCAAGGGTTGACTCAGCCATTACAACAAGTTGCATAAGGTGGAGTCCAACATGGAGCCGGGGATTTGCTTCAGAAGTTCCAAAAGATGAATTCCCCTAAGTTCAGTGAGTCTACCGACCTGGATGAAGCGGAGAATTGGGTACATGAAATAGAGAGAACTTTCAGGGTTATGCAATGTACCGACCAAGAGAATGTACTATTAGGAACTTATCAACTAGAAAAGGATGCTCGGGCATGGTGGGAATCTGTGGAAGCGATCTTGCCCAATGATCAGGTCACATGGGATGAGTCCTTAGAAGACTTTAACGAGAAATATTTTTCGAAAAGAATATGAGAGAAGAAGGCAATGATTTCGTGGCACTAAAATAACGTAGTCTATCAGTAGCGATTATGAAGCGAAGTTTTCTAGATTGGCTCGATATGCACCACATTTAGTCTGTATGGAGAAGATGAGAGCAAGGAGATTTATGAATGGTTTGAAGGTGGAGCTTATTCCCCAATTAGCTCTGTTAGAAATTCAAACTTACAGGGAGATGGTTAGGAAGGCACAACTATTGGAATATGCTATGGATATGATGGAACGAATCAAAGGGAAAATTGCCAAGAAGGAGTTAGCGAATTGATCTAGGAATGGGGAACACGTGAATGGCAAGAAGAGGTCCAATGAAGGTAACGGTTCCTGTAAGGTCAAGAAACTCTAGAATGATGATCAACAAGTAGTTCCGGCCAAGAAAAAATCCGAGCATTGCAAGAAAGGAGGGCACCAACCGGAGGAGTGTTTGTACAAACTTGGGAAGTGTATTCGTTGCGGAAGTGAGGATCATAGAATTGCCCGCTGTCCACTTTTGAAGGAAAAAGTGCCGTGGGAACAACAACAAGGTGGACCAAAGCGGTAAGGTAGGCTTCAAGCGTTAGAAGGTAACTCTAAACCATCTTATTCATAATTGTATGATTGGTTATGGTGATCTTAGTACTTAGCATGCTATGAGAATGGATTTAGCTAGAACATATGTCTTGAATTCGGTGATTTTACACTACTGTTATGGAAAAGAAATCATGTGAATTTGGGGACCAAATTCTTTTAAGAGGGGGAGGGTATAGCAACCCAGAAATTTAAATAAAGAATGCAACAACCATATAATATTAGTCATATTATGGAGAATAAAATTTTTATATAAGAAGAATAGAAATGGATAGTGAGCCTTACAAAAGATTTAAATGTTAAACTTATTAATTAACAAAAAACCAATCATAACTCTAAAACATATAGTTAATGGGCTTTTGAATTCTCAAAATGATAAAGAAACCAATGGGCCTTACGGTATGGGCTTAAGGGTATGTATATATAAATAAGTACATAAAGGGCTGAGGATATATATATATATATATATGCATGGGCTTTAAATAACAAACCTTTCTCACTTTTGATTTAAACCTTAATACACGTTCGAAGGTTGTATGGATGGCTGAGGGTTTTTCTGTGATCGAACAAGGATTGGCTGCGGAGGTTTTGGCAGGGAAAGGATTAACGAGGGGAACTAGAGACATGTTAGGATTATTAATGTGGGATGTTGAGTTCCAGCAGGACTTTGCACCCACGTTTGGATTATCTCCCTATAAATATAAACTTCCATGATGCTGGCATAGCCATCACGCTCTTGCTGTTACTGTGGGTTCGTGCTGCGTCGACGTCGTCCAACTTCCTCCTCGTTCTGCATCCTCTTCTTCCTTCTTCGTTCAAGGGTTGCTGCTGCTACAATTGTCTTCTTCCTCTGCTGCCGTTGCTGAACGTGTTGCAGCTGCTGTTATTGTTGCAGTGAAGAAGCAAGGCTTCTTCTTCTTCTACCTCTGCTACTTATCTTCTTCCCATCTTCGTCCGATAAAGCACGTAAAGGTAGGCAATATCCCAAGCAAAATCCAAGGAATCACCATGATAGATCACTAGAGCATGTAGACTATCTTCCATGAATCTTCCTGATTGTTTATAGTTTGACTAAACATGGTTTTCGAACGTCTGGAAATCACTACTGCACGAAAGGAATTAGCGACTACATCGTGGCCACTATTTCTAAGAACTTGCACCCGTCCAAACAAACACTAATTAATAAGCGATAGTAAGACTGTCGCAAATTCTTTTAGATAATTAATAATTACAGCATGTTTAAAATTTAATAACTATGGAACCATGTGTCTAAAAATCATGATATGTATATTTCTGGAATCCCGAAAATTTTCTCTTCACATGCATCCCTTCAGTTTTCCAAAATTCTTTCAGAATTGAAAGTATCACTGTTCATTCCCTAATGAACAGTAATGTTTACAAATAAACAGTTCCTTGAGTCTATAAACACATCTAGTGGATGCATTGCAGTGTAAAACATTAAAAAGAATGGGCGACAAGAGCCTTGTCGCCTATTTAAACCTGCGCTTGTGTATGCAGGCGCAAATTGGTCCAAAAAGAAATAATAAATGAAATTGCGACTAGACAAATTGTCGCACATTACAAAACATGTGCCCTCTTAAAGAGGTGCCATTCCCTGAAATTTTTGTAAAAGGATAATTTTGCTGAAATTAGTAAGGAATGTGCGCCCGGTTGAACAGGTGCAAATTCCTGAAGAAAAGAATGTGCGCCCATTTGAATAGGTGCTATTCCTTGAAAATGTATGTATGTTAGGAAAAATAAAAAGAATGTGCGCCTTGATTAAGGGCGCCAATTTAGTGAAACATCGTTCAGTCAGTGGATGTCAATTTCAATGACCGACCACTATATGGACGCAGATTACCTGTGACTGATTTTTACTCGTGTTTTGATCCATTGACCGTCGGATCTTGGCACCACTGTCTCATATCCGAGACTTGGTCCCTGTTTTGCTTTATCGCTCACACACTCAACTCTTGGTCATGATTGGACCCTTTACGGGATATTCCTTCCTTCATACTGGTACTTTCTTCATTGGGACATCCGTAAGTCTACGCTAACCTTGGATTCTCTTAAGGCAGCCGAGCTGGTTGTACTATAAAAACCCTGGAACACTTGTTTGTCACGTCACACTTAAGAAACATGATGCTTTAGCCCTCATAGAGAACTATTTGTTACGTCCCGAGCCTTTATTGACAGCGGAAGACTCGCTCGGGGAGCGCGAACAGCCGACATGGTAAGCCTCTTGCAAGCAAGAACATTCAGAGCGCGAGACAATCACATAAATAGATGTAATTGCACAAGATGTGATCAAACCTCAACTTTATTCCATAATCAATTAATTTTCAAAAATACATACTTTGACTTCTTCACTAATTGACTCAAGAAATAAGGAAAATTACATTGACTCCATCTGGACATTTTAGACTTCCTAGGTCTTCTCTCTTATCAGGACAACTCTTAATCACTCTCGGACCCGCTGCTTGAATCACCCGAATCCGAATGCGAACTACTTCCATCTCCTGAAAAATCATTGAACAATAGGTCATGAGCACACTTGCCCAGTAGGTATCTTCGCATCAACATGAAGGCACTATTTAAGTAATTAGCACTTTAGCTCTAGAGAATAAGGTAAAATCATGCAATGCGAATCAATCATGCGATGAAACCAGAATAATAAGATAATCAGGTGAGATAGAATGTTCAAGAATGAGCTAGCAAGACTGTAACATGATATCTGGCCTTTTCAATCAAACATGTAACAAGAATGTACGATCAGTGCCACATATTCATCGCGCTAGTCTCTTTTAAGTACATAGTTCGTGAATTTCTGTGGAATAACAATCAAGAATGTCAAGTCATGTCACTTTGTATCGTGGATCTTCACTTATTTATAAAATAAGTACTCCCGACGCAATGCGACGCCAGTAGCATCATATCCTATGGTTTATAAAATAGTATGTTTCCGGCAATCAGCCGAGGGGACTAGCATAGAGCCCTTGAACACAATCAGTGCTCGATCGCATCTTCACGTATAAATTAAGCTACTTCCACGCATGTAATAATATAGCATTTCCAACAATCTCATGATAACAATAACCAATGAATGACCGCTTCAACGGATGAACATTTGAGTCAAGAATGATTTAAACAAGGCTATGCTTTTGGAAATAAATCGATAGCATAACGGTATATTTCTTAACTTTCATTCATCAAATTAAGTCATTTAAGCAATATGATAAGTTCCAGATCACAAGGTGCATCTAGAATTATTGGAATATCAACCCTTGGTTAAACCTTGGGTTAATACATGCAAGCTATGAAACGGTCATAGTTTGGGCCGTTACATTATGTAACGCATCCCTTCTGGGCCGTTACAATGACCAGAGTCCAGAGATAACGAAGTAGACTCAGAAGAATGTAACGGTCTGATTCTGGGCCGTTATATGGGCCTGACGGTCTAGTTCAAGTCCGTTACTTAACAAGAATCAGAAATCACGATAGTGTATTCTACTAATGGTCTTTTATTGGTACAATCAACTCGGCGTCCTAGTGAGAATCCCAGGCTCGCGGAGAATTACGGAGGCCTTGAAACAATGATTTCCTAGTCCATTGGAAGGAATATCCAATAGAGAGGTCCTCATGTCCAAGATAGTGTTCCTATAGTGCAACGTGTGAACTAATGACATCATACCGGAGTAAGTGTCATGTACTTATAGAATAGACTCTATTGACAGAGAGAGATATGTGTAAACAGTGTGAAACTCGTAGTGAAACTCCGTCAATATAATGCTTTAAAAGTCATGCCTTTAGAGTAAAAATTATAGAATTTAGGCTCATGAAATTAATTATAACTCAAAGTAAAAGTGCAATATAAAACATGCAATACCTATCATGAATGATTAAATACCCTTAAATCATGAAATCAGGTTGCAAACTTGGATATCTAGGCATAACCATAAGTAATAGTGGCATGATATAATCTGTCTAAGGTTAACAGGATGTAACGGTCTTGCGAGGGGGCGTCACAGGGAAGTGACGGTCAGTAGAGGTGCCGTTACATGACAGAAACGTGTCTTTCTTGGCGCGTTATTATCAACAGAGGAAAAACGCAATACACAGAGTGTGTTACGGTCTGTCTGAGGCCGTTATTTGATAATGACGGTCTTAGCCTAGTGCGTTACATCATCTGCTACAGAAAATTGTAACATGGAGACTAAGAGATTAAGTCACATCATGTCTGGAAATCAACATATTCTAGGCGTGATGGTGAAGTAGAGGCTATCTATGTGCATAGGTATCAGTAGATTAGACGAACATCATGCTTTTAATTCCTTCATTAGACTAAGACGATGCATGCAATGCTTATAGCTAATGAAACATGAAATCAATGGTCTATCATGCTTGAAATCAAATCATAACAGAGGCTATCAATCCTATTAGTACTTTTTTGCCGTTCATGAGATAACCTACCTATTACTTAGGTTGAAGTTTCTGAATTTGGTTGAGAAACCTGCCTTAGTTCTTCACCTTCCTTTGTGACTTTTTCAGCTACTTCCTTGGGCTCTAACTCCACGACCTCTTGACCTAAAGATGTGAAATTCGAAGGGGAGTTAGTCTAAAGTATAATGAACAAAAACTTCTAAACAACTTACCTGAAATAATGACTCCTTACCTTGCTTCTTTATGTCCAAAAAGTAAGGGTCGCACAGTTCAGAACTATGCCCTATTTATAGTGTTTAGGTTAGGGTTTTGAGTATTAGATCGATTCTAGAGTCCTTATTCCACTAAATCCTTATCCCTAAGAGTCCTTAGAGTTATTATGAGTCTTCTCAATCGATCCACAGTGGATAGGAACATCAAGTTCCAATCTTTCCACGAGTTCCTTTCTTCACGGAACTAACAGGAATGTAACGGTTGAGTGACCCTGCGTCACCTTGCTGTGACGGTCTCGCGATAGACCGTTACAGTCTTCGTAGTTAGGACTTTTAAAAATATTAAAACTCTTTTGATATTTATCTAAATAATTATCTAGATATAATTTGTTTTTATCCTGAAAAATCCGTGGATAAGCTTAATTATCTTCTAGAATATGGGCCAATCTTAATGGGTTTGGTCTAAAACCTTTTGACCTTTATTTAAGTGGTTTGGGTCAATTATGTTAACCCAGTTGAGCCTTATAATGACTCATCACTTAATTAATTCCTTTATAAATTCCTTTAGCCCTTTTTTATAATTTCTAGAAAATTATTAATCAACCCATAAAATACTTGCATTAAATTTTGGGGCTTTACACTGTTTCTGGCCTCTTTGAGAAGTCTGTGTTCTATCTGGAATTTGTGACCTGGACATGGATAGCAAATAGAATTGGCGGCCAGCTAGCGGGCGCAAATTACTGATTTAGCGGCCTAGATACGGACGCTATTTCTTCAAGCTTGTTCTGATTCACAGAATGGGTGACCACTACAGTGGGCGCATATTCTGTAATTGGTGGCGACTGTGTGGACGCCAATTACCCAGTTTCATCATATGTCATCGTTTCTCATGCGATTTGTCGGTATATCATTTTTGTTCCAGTTCTATCCTTGAACTCTATGCTTTTTGAAATCTACCCTAATGATTCCAACATGCTTGATCCTTGGTGTTGTCCCTAGATTCTTGTATGGACAAGAAGGGGGGTTGAATTGTCCCCACCAAACGCAATGGTAGTTTTTAAAATTACGTAGCTAAATGAAACTAACTACCAACACGAGATACGATCAAACGAAATATACGTTATGGAGAATTCGGTTCTCTCAATCTTGCCGGTCTCACACAATCAATATGAAAAATATAGACAAGCAAACCACAATCAAACAAGATGCGAGATAGATTTTTAGGTGGTTCGAGACCACGATGGGCTCCCTACGTCCACCCCTCACCAAACTCGGTGAGGATCCACTCGCTTCGAAATGAAGCGCACAGAGCTTTCGCTCCAAAGACACGGGGACGTCGTCTCCTTCATGATCCACCACGAATCAAGACACACACACACTCGCTGCTACAGACGCACACAATATACCACAACCGTACACAGACGGTTCAACACTCACAGAGTCTGAGTTCAAAAATAAAAGATATGTTCAATACATGCACATGAACAAAATGGAAAGCATCAGAGTAGATGTAAAAAGGGTGAAGAAATAGATCCTCAAGAGGTGAAAGGGCCGGAGGAGATCTTTGTTGAAGAATGGGTTGGAGGGTTGTCGAATGCTGTCGATTTGAACATCACCGCAATCCTCTCTTCGAACTGCTCCTCTTTATCTTCTATCACGATCAAAAAATCCTCCCAGATGTAGATGCTATCCACAGATTTCTTCAGCTTCTCTCCTTTCCTTTTTTCTTCTCCTACAAGAAAGATAGATCATCAACACTTAGAACATTTCTCCCAAATTCGCAGCATATTTATACACCCACAATAGAAAGATGAAAAGACATGAAAACCCATGCTAAAACCCCTTCAATATGTATCTAACATATGTATGAATGCCCTAGGGGTATTAGTGTCAAATATGAGCCAAAACGGATCTAGAATAATAGGTTTTGAGCACTCTGAAAATGGGTCACCCGCCGTATTCTGTCGATCGATCGACAGGGATCGATCGACCGAACTTTCACAGGGTCAGAACTGGTGCAGTCTGGTGATTTCAGTCGACCGAACCCTGAGAATATTTCAAACCTCTGAGCGCTGTTCATTCTGGTCGACTGAAACCCCTATCTTGGTCGACCGAAAATAGTGCAGAAATGAAAAACAATGTTTAAGTGTGAGAGTTTAAACCCCATCAACCTAATTATGAAAACCATGATGTATGAACATGAAAAACCATTAGAAACACTTGAAAGATATGCATGTAGGCCCTTTTAAAACACTAGCCATGTCACGCCTCGAGATATAAGTCAAGCGGAAGATGATCGGGAACGTGAACAGCTGGTTAGTACGCCACAAGTAAATAATAAAATCTGAGCGCTAACACATTCACACATAAAAGGGAATGCACATGATAATATACTCAAAACTGCACTTTTATTGAATAATATCCAAGTATAATGATAGTTGACTCATTTCACTAGACTCAATAAATATAAAATTACATAGACTTGACTCATAACTCTACTAGGTCTTCTCTCGATCTTTAATCATTCTCGGACTCATCACTTGAGTAGTCCGAATCTCTATTAGAATTTCTTGAAAACATTAGAAAAAGTAGAAAATGAGCACACTTGCCTAGTAGGTATCTTCGTATCAACATGAAGGCAATGTTTAAGTAATTAGCATTTTAGCTCTAGAATAAAGAATAAATGCATGTGAACAAAACCAAAGTAACGACGCAAGTAACAAGACATGACTATGAAGATATGAGATGTTATATAGAGATGGAGATGATATTCATTCCAGAATGTATAGTGGCCTTTCATGTAACAAGAATGTACTAGCATGTATCGAGAATGTACTTTTCATAACCATGAAGGTCATGCACTAGCAAGTCATGTAATCAAGAATGTATATTTCATGTAGAGCCTCATGGTTTTCACTCGTCTATAAAAACAAGTACTCCCAGCGCAATGCGACGCCAGTATCATCATACCCCATGGTTTTCAACACATTTCCGACAATCATCCGAGGGGGCTAGCATAGAGCCCTTCGACACAATCAGTGCCCGAACTGTAACTTCAAGTTATAAATCAAGCTACTTCCACCAGAAATATCAATAAAGTAGGACAATAATATATCAATTCAAATAATAAGCTTTTGATACTCAATACCAAGGTCTGAATGCTTCAATTATGAACATGAGAATTCAAGGACTGACTTAAACAAGGTCATGCCATGGAAAGAATTCAGTAGTATAAAGGTATATTCCTTAATTTTCATAATTCATTAGATAGCTTCAGAATAAGGTGTTAAGTTCTAGAAAATCAATAGATCATCTAGGATCATAGAAAATTCAACCCTTGGGTCAAACCCCTAGGTTAAACAAGAACTAGATAGAAGCAATCATTGCTGGACCGTTTCTGGATCTATGCGGTCACGACTGGACTGTTTAACGACAAAGTCGATGAAACGAATGAACTAGAGCCATGCGATATTGGTAGGGCCGCTAGGCGTCTTTGGCGGACAAGTAAATGGCTGCTACTAGACTCTGGCGGTCTCCATATGGCCGCTAGTGACAAGAACACACAAAACACCGGTCAAGTACTTTCTAGACAATTGAGTTTTTAGGGTACAACCAGCTCGGCATCCTAGTGGGAATCCCTGGCTCACGGATACTTACGGAGGCCTTGAAACAAGATCACGTAGTCCGATGGAAGGAATATCCAACATAGAGGATCACAAGTCCAAGATTGTGTGCTTATGAGTTCAAAGTGTATCTAATGGCCACGCACCAGGGTATGCACCATGTACTTAAGAAAAGGCTATAGATGAGAAAGGATCGTGGTAAAACAGTGATTAAATCAAAACTTAAACAAGTCCATGAAATATGTAAAATATAATCATAGTACAAGAATATAAGTTTTGGCATGAAATTAACATAAGTTTAAAATAAGCATATAACCAATGTAAGACATGCAATCTGTCAGGGATGATGCACAATATATTCAATAATACAAATATGGAATCCAAACTAGCAATAAAACCTAATTAGCTAGGCTTAACATATGTTTAATAGGGTCAATCTGCAATATGTTAGAGTTAACAGTTTACAGAGTTTAGCGGTCAGGTGAGGACCGCATGCAGATGCTTAGCGGTCTATCGCATGGCCGCTAAAGGATATTGGCGGTCTTATGGAGACCATTTTTTCCCTGTAGCAGATAGAAGTAAAATGGAGGTACAGGGCTAATTTCTAGGAGAATTTATGCATGACACTTATGAAGACTAGAAGGGTAAAGCATGCTAACATGTTAATCTCAACTAGGATGCATGACTGGGCATGAATTAAACAAGAATTATCATCTTTGGTTGAGGGGTATAAGGATAACATGCTGTAAGGATCATGCATGCACAGTCATAAAAAAACATGAAATACTACTAGTAGAAAGCATGAAATGGAATGAAAACCTAGGGCTTTTATTCCTAACATGTTGATTTAGCCTTTTCATTGGATAACCAACCTTTGATTTGATCCCTAGACTTTAGATTTTTGATTGGAAGTAGACCCTAGTTCCTGCACGTCCTATGCCAAACCAGCAACTTCCCGCCCCTCTATTTTCTGATTCTCTTGACCCAAATACGTGAAAATTGGAGAGTATGTAGAAGATAGAAAGGGGAACAGAAAGTTCTAAAGAATGAACTCCTAAATACCTTGATTTGGGCTTCCAATCCGTAGATCTTTTGTGGACCCGGATGCTGGTTCCTGAGCGCCTTGCAGAGGAACAGCAACTTCGAGGGCTCCTAACTCTCTGGACGCTTGACTTCCTAGCATGAAATTTGGAGGGAAGTTAGATAAAACTAAGGTAAATAAAAAGTTCTAAAGAACCAACCTGAAACACCAACTCCTTACCGCCGATCAATAAGATCAAAAAGTAAGGTTCGCACAGGTCGAACCTGAAACCTATTTATTGGGTTTGAGTTAGGGTTTGAGGATGTGATCGATCTAAGAGTTCTAGTGGATAGTAGGATCGATCCTAATAGAGTCCTAGACATGTTTACATGTCTACACACTTTGATCCATGGGGATTTGGATGCCAAAGATCTAACTTTTTCACATTTCTCTCTTTCTCGGAACCAGACGGGTTTAGCGGTCATGGGAGGACTGCTAAGCTGGCTTGACGGTCTTGCGATAGACCGCCAATTGAAATAAAATCCAAAAAAATCAGATTTTCTTATTATCTCTTATTTATCTCTTAATTGGTGTATATATATCCCATGTTAAATCTGTAAATTACTCAATTTACGTTTCTATTAATGGGCTTGGGTCTCAAGGTCTTAAAATTGGGTCTTTGGGCCCATTTGATTTGGGCTTAATCGTTTGTTTAATATAGGGCCTTTAAATAAATCCCTTATTCCTTTTTAATAGCCCATTAAGCCTTTTGCTTAGTAACTATATTTTGTTTCAGAAAATTCCTAGAAAATCCTAGGGCGTTACACCCTCCCCCACTTAAAAGAATTTGGTCCCCAAATTCAATACGTGCGATTGTTAAGGAGAGTGTACTTACAATTGAATAGTTCCAGGATTCGTTTGCGCATTACTTCTTCCGTCTCCCATGTTGCCTCGTGTGGCCAAGATTTGCTCCATTGGACTTTGACCATAGGAATAGTTTTATTCCGAAGTTGACGTGCTTCTTGCTTAGTTATTTTGATTGGCTTTTGCTCGTACGTCAAATCCTTTTGAATCTCCAAGTTGTCATGACTTATAACATGGAATTGGTCATAGACATACCTTTTAAGCATCAAGATGTGGAATACATCATGGACTCCAGCTAATTAAGGAGGTAAAGCAATTCAGTATACGACCTCGCCAACCCTTTCAAGAATTTCAAATGGGCCGATAACTCTTGGAGTGAGCTTGCCTTTTATGCCAAACCTTCGAATACCTCGACCTGGAGAAACCTTGAGAAACACATGGTCTCCTACTTAGAATTCCAGATCACGTCTTCGATTATCAGCATATGATTTTTGTCTATCTTGTGCCATATGGAGTCTTTTTCGAATGAGATTTATATTTTCGGTAGTATCTCGAATGATTTCTAGGCCTAGCAATTGCCTTTCTCCAAGTTCATTCCAACATATTGGTGAGCGACAGTTTCTTCCATATAGTGCCTCGAATGGTGCCATTTGAATGCTAGCTTGGTAGCTATTGTTGTAGGCAAATTTCAGTAGAGGTAGATGATCATGCCAACTCCCACCGAAATTGATGACACATGCCCTCAGCATATCTTCCACTACCTGGTTTGTCCTCTTAGTTTGACCATCAGTCTGTGGATGGAAAGTAGTGCTGAAATTAAGTCGGGTCCCCAATAAATGTTGTGGACCCTTCCAGAATTGAGATGTGAATCGAGGGTCTCAATTAGAGATAATGGTTACAGGGACACCGTGTAGCTTGACGATCTCCTTCATGTATAAGGTAGCCAAAATATCTACGGACCATCGGCTTTTAATAGGTAGAAAATGAGCTGATTTTGTCAAACGGTCAATGATCACCCATATACCATCATGTCCACCTCTTGTCTTCGGTAAACCCATGATGAAATCCTTCCCTATGCTTTCCCATTTCCACTCGAGAATATCTAAGGGACGTAGTTTACCAGCGGACTTTTGGTGTTCCGCCTTAACTTGCTGACAGGTGAGACAGCGAGATACAAAGTCCGCTATCTCCCTTTTCATGTTGGGCCACCAAAAATTCCTTTTCAGGTCTTGGTACATTTTGGTAGCGCTAGGGTGAATAGTGTATTTTATCTTATGAGCTTCCTCCATGATCAACTTCTTAGTATCGGCATGATCCGACGCACAGATTCGATCTTTGAATATTAACCTTCCCTTGATGTGTGAATGGATGAACTGGTGATCTAGAGGGGGGTGAATAGATCTACCCCAATTTCAAATTCTACAGCAATTAATAATAATGCAGAATTAAAAGAAACTACTGTGAACAGAATCACTAAAAATAGTTTGAATTAACAACAAGGGAATCTGCTATGGAATAGCTGTCAATCACTGAAAGCTCCAAAACCAATAGTTCAATCAACTCATTATAGTACTTGGCGGAGGTTTGATTAGAAAATCTCCTCATGCATAGATCGGTTTTCCAGATAGACGTAATCTATCCTTCTGACTGAGCCATTTTTATATACCACTGAGTTACCGATCACAGATCAGATATAAGATGGTAAATCTACTAAACAATTCAAGACAATGTCAACTTATGATGAATTAGCACAGACAATTTTGAAGACATTCAAATAGCCAAGTTGGGTACTCGGGCGTTAGCAACAGATGAATATATTGAAAGCATTAACGACTTGCAGTGGACGATCCTAGGCATTCATCTAGTTGCAGTAAAAATAAAAGTGCAATCACACAGAAGACAGATCAATTTTTAAGGTGGTTCGATCTCGAGCTTGAGATCTACGTCCACCCCTTACTCAACTGAGTAAGGCTTCCGCTAACAAACAGCTTGAACTCTGCTGATCCACAGCTTTGGGGATGAAATCCTAACAAATAGCTGAGCCTCACAACTTGCTTAATTTCCCGCTGAGCAACATAGCTTGCTGTACGAGGATCACACCTCGCCGCTGAGCACCACAGCTTGCTCCGCTGATAGACAGCTTGCAGTAATTTTAAAAAGAAAACTAAAGAGGCAATGAAAAATAATAACAGAAAGAATAAACTGTAGCTCTATTGGAGCGATCTGACTCTGGATCTGATCCAGAAGTCAGGACAATACTTTTCGGCTCAATCTCCCTTCTCTCTCTCAGTAAGACTTACGGCACTCTGTTTTCTTCATACTCTCTTCAATAGACTCTTTCACTCTCGAACTCTTCTCAGACTATTCTCTCTCGACCTCTGGAACTCTCTTGCTTTTCATCTCTTTTCTCGTCTTCTAATTTGCTTCTCTTGTACTCCTTCTTTTTCGAATTTGACTGCTCGATCCCCTTTTATACATGAGAGCGCGAGTCTGTGGTCCCATGAGCTTTTCAGATTTTGGGCACGTGGAAGACACACTCCCGCCCAATAATTTTATCCAGAATGCACACTTTGAGGGCCATGTGTCAGGAGTAGAAGATAAGACGATCCATGTGGAAAGATGTTAGTTCAACTTCTCACCTTGGATCACGTGCCCTTAATCCGCTTCACTTTAAATTCCACGTGAGAGTAATGTGGTTTGCCTTTATGTAACCCAGGTGTTCGAGCATGGATCTGGGTTGTTTCTTCCTTTCTATCCAAAATAGAATCAAACATTTATTAGACTTATGAAGCATGTAATAATTATTAGCATATGCAGTTTTAGATGCTTCACAAGGTCAGACAATTCATATATAAGTGTATGCACAAAATTCATCAAGAGCATCGATATATAAATGAGATACATTAGCCTGTATACCTAACACAGACATCAAGTTAGAATAGAAACATCGACCTTAGAGTTATACATGTAGACCTTATTTCCAGACAAACTGACTCTGTAATGAAGGTGCATCGACCCGTCTTTATAGTGAATGCACAAGGTGCATCGACCTTGAGAGTGATGACTTACTAGCATCGACCCTTCTATAACATGCATTGACCTATGTTACAGTCGCTACCTCACTAGCATCGACCTTTCTATGACATGCATCGACTTTTCTCTAGAATCCAAAATATGCACAGACCTTATGGAGCAATACTTCTACATATGCACCGACCTTCTGGTGCAATACTTCCACATATGCACCGACCTTCTAGTGCAAGACTTCTGCAAATGCATCGACCTTCAGGATTGGAATGAATGTATGCACCAACCTGATAGACTATAAAGTAATGAATGTATGTACCGACCCAATAGACTATAAAGTGAATGCGCACAGATCTTATAGTGTAGGATTTCTTCATGTGCACTGACCATATAGACTTATATGCAAATGTGCACCGACCTTTCAGTGCAACAATTCTGCACATGCATAGACCTTCAAAACAAAAGTGGATATATGCACCAACCTTATAGACTTATATGCAAATGTGCACTGACCTTTCAATGCAACAATATGAATATGCATCGACCTTGTTATGAACAAGAACTTATCTTGACTAAAGTAAAGACTTTAAAATAACAATGTTGTTAGAGTCAAATTAAGGTCAAACACACTGTTGCCATCATCAAAACTAGACATCAAATCCAGAGAAGACACAATATTCTCCCCCTTTTTGATGATGGCAACACTATTATACTTTGATGGCAATTCATATTTCATTATGAGTCAGAGTATGCAAAGGTCACAGTCAAGTGAAGTAGAAGACACGACATGCATAGGCACGACATGCAGACATGCATAGACACGACATGCATAGACACAGACATGCAAACAATGCAATCTCTCCCCCTTTGCCAGCTATCCCTAGCCATCAATCAAGAATCAAGAAACTCTGCATCAATCAAGAATCAAGAAACTCTGCCACTCTGCCATCAAAACCTCTCCCCCTTTGCCATTAGCAAATAAAGAATTATTAGAGACAATTGGATCTTATCGGTGAAGTGAAAAAGAATGAGATGACAATATCAAAGTTGTGAAATTGCAGGAGAGATCTGATTGACAAACTGATTTATCTTTCATTAATCAAGCATACATAGCTCAAATTCTTCAGGTGTAAGATTCTATATAATGCATTCTTGATAGAATTCTGGTTTAAGAATAATAAAGGTTAGAGTTTAGCAACTGTACTCTCTGAATAAGTTTGTATTAACCCTTAATAGCAATAAACCAGAACCATATGAATCATGACAGTTTTAGTCTTACTTTGTCCTGCTCAGCAAAAAAATAGTGAATTTCTTTAGGAGTGACTAGGATATGTATTGAGGTTAAACAATTTGATAGTTTTGATTTTTCACTTTAGGGTTCAGCAAAATTTTTTGTTTCCTTTTTGTTTAAATAGTTCAGAACAGTTAGGTATCATCCATGCCTTTTGACGTAAGGGTACACATTGATTGAATGCCACTACCCCTAGTTACTCAGTAGAATTTATCATTCTGTTTCATGTATCAAAACATTAGGAGTAGTTTGCACCTTTTTGCGTAAGGGTACATGTTGATTAGACGTCAGTACCCCTAGTTACTCAGTGAAGCTAACCATTCTGTTTTGACTTTTGAACAGAGATAACTTGAAGCACTTCATGACATGGATTTTTCTCCATTTCTTTGATGAAGGACCTAGTTTTTTTCGTGCATTCAGCCATTGCTCTGCCTACAATCATGTTGAATCATTATTTTGACATTGCTGCCCTTTGGTTTTATAGAAAGACTTGTTTAAAAACAATACACACTCTAAGTTTCTTAACCAAGAAGTCATTAATTCAAGAACTTCCAGACTCAGGAAGACTTTACCAGACATGACATGATAGAAATGGTTGAGAGCTATTAATTGTGATCAACATCCTTGTTCATTGAGTTCAGTCTTTAGACTCTAAAATTTATTAAGCTTAAGCAATCAGTTCATTCATGGAGCATTACAGATTCTTATAAGAGAAGATTTCTGATTTTAGTAGCTTAGATTAATGAACTGATTATCAGATTGTCATTATTTCAGAGTCATAGGAAGTGCAAGGACTTTTTAAGAGATTGATATCAAGAGATGGAAATAAATGAGTGTGCCAGGAGAACCTGATACCAAGCAATGTGCTACTGAGATTTCAGAAATAATATGAAAATCTGATATCACGAGGTGAGTAAATCTGTTGACCAGAAAGATAGAGTCAGGGTTGCAAAAAGGTGTCGACTTTGGGTGTCGACATTTTAGAAATACTTACTGATGCCTAGATATAAGAACCTGAACCTGATATGACTTGTTGGCCCAGAGAGATGGCGGACAAGAAGGGGGGTTGAATTGTCCCCTTGCCGAGATGGTGGATTTTAACAACTTTCTAAACTAAATACAATGGAATTAAAACAAACTGAGTTGATTAGCCTAAACTAACATGAGATCTGAAAAGTTCTCTCGATCTTTCCGATCTCACTCGTAAGACCAATCCAACAAGCGATGAACGATTACTAATAACGGATAGCAGAGCTAGCAAAGTGTAGTGGTGTAGTGAAATAAAAATCAATACGATTACCTGTGAAGGGAGATAGGAGAAATGGACAGTCACACAGGCAATCACAATGAACACAGTGATTTTTAAGGTGGTTCGGGACCACGACGGGCTCCTTACGTCCACCCCTCACCAAACCCAGTGAGGCTTCACTAACACGCTACCGAAGTAGCAACACGGGGATGAACCCCACACCACACACGCTACCTCTGCAGCAAAACACACACACGGCCTGGCCCCAACACGCTGCCACTGCAGCACACACACACACACACGTTTCGGGAACGTACCCCGGACACGATAACCACACGGAGACGCAGCTCCGCACACACACACACACACAGATATTTGAGTTTGAGAAAATCAAAGGATATACAATATACGCCCAACAGTATGTGAATAATGATCAACTATGAACCACACAATGAGATAAGCATAAATAGAATGTAGAAATATCTCCTTGGTTCTCCAATAAGGATAAGCAGATCTTTCTTGAAACTTAGGTTGGAGAAGCTCTTATCCGCAACTGGTTGGAGTAGTAGTACGTCCTCCTTGAGGATCCAAGTTTGTTCGTTCAAGTCATAGCTCCAATCAAGCCTGCACACATCAAGAAAAGGTGAAACATTTTGCTCAACATCTTGTATTTGTTAACAGGGACATGACAAACAAATAAAGGAAGATTTATATGCATTCCCCTTTGAATGTCCCACAACTCCCTTCAATCAGTAGGTAGGGTGCGCTGGAAGTTGATCCTTGGAGTGGAAGCAGCCGGACATGAAGTTCCAAACGCCTAAAACCTTGAACGGGGGAGAGCAGCAACTGCAGCTCCTAGAACTGGACACAGGCTCGCGGACGGCGACTTCTGTAGCTTCTTCTTCCTTCTCCTTGATGAAGCAACGCCCTCCTTCACGTTCTTCTTCTCCTCCTTCCCTTCTCCTTCAACAGACCACACACGTTCCTCTCCTTCTTCCTGCAAGATAAACACGTTAGAGCTCAAGAGGGTTTTCATCGATCGGAAGATAGAGGCGGCTATTTATCCAAGGGGATTGAACCCCCTAGGGACTTAAAAGCCCTTTTCAAACCCCCTTCACAACACATACAAGAAGCAAAGGTCGCCCTAAGGTCATTAGGGTCAAACAAAGTAAAGGTAGAGAAGATGCATTGACGTGTGTAGCTCAAAATGCAAAAGCACAGACCTATGTCTGCAAAATACAGAGATTTGTGTAGTGGCAGTGTATGCATCAGAACATGTAGACTTGAATGCATGGTTGCGAATGTATGGACTTTGAATGCATGATAACGAGTGTATAGACTTTGTATGCATTGAAAGGATTGTACAGACTTTGTCTTGAAGGATGCATATGCATATGGGAATGTATGGACTTTGGATATGAATGCTTGGACATGCCTTCAACGAGTGTGTAGACTCTGGGTGTACTGTGCAAACGATGCACAGATATGCTCTGAACATGGGATGTACAGACTTGATCGATGTATGCACAAGACGATGTACAGACTTGATCTTTCGAACACAGGCTGTATAGACTTTGAATGATGCATGCACAAGACGATGTACACACTTGATCTTGCGAACACAAGCTGTACAGACTTTGAATGATGCATACGATGTACAGACTTGATCTTGCGAACACAGGCTGTGTAGACTTTGAATGATGCATGCACAAGATGATGTACAGACTTGATCTTGCGAACATAGGCTGTATAGACTTTGAATGATGCATGCACAAGATGATGTACAAACTTGATGCATGGACAAGGCATGAGCATGAACAAGCCACACAGAATGTATAGACTTTGCGTGGATGAGGCAAGGCTAGCGGATGTATAGACTTGCTCAGCCGTGTGGCGTGCAACTGGACGATGTATAGACTTTCTGTGCCTGCAACAACGTGTGCACTGACTATGTGATTGCACTGGCTATGAAGCTCGTGTGCACAAGATTTGCACCGAGTATATGAATGCATAAAACTAAATCTGCACCAATTGGAGTGTGTATGCATATGACGAAGTGAGCACTGAGGTTGTTATGAACAAGCTACAGGAAAATGAATTACCTTGGAATAAGATTGCACTGAGGTTGTTATGCCTATAGACTGAGTCGACGCATCCACTTCAGTGCGTCGACACACTCTATATACCAGAACCCATATGACATAAATGTGCATTGAGACAAATGAGTGCAAGATTAACTAAAACAATGATAGCACTTACCAAATGATCAAATGAGTCTTCCAAGGCATGAGAAAGCTATTTTCAATTAACACATGGATCACAGTTGCAATCCAAGGAAAACTAAACTTGCACAGTCTAATGCAAGCTAACACAACAAAACTAAAGCTTACATAATATGATTCAACCAAGCTGCACAGAGAATTGCATCTCAGATCAAAACAATCAAGATTTGTCCTATTAAGTCAAGCACAATCAAAACCAATTTGAACTTAACTTATCCACACCCAGTATGAGTAGACACAAGTTCAAATGATATGTTAAAGCAGTGAAGCTGGCCATCCAAATGCAAGTATATACATGAAGAATTGTTAAGACCAGTCAACCCAAGAGCATCCTAACCTGTAAAGTAGAGTATCAACATGTGAGCTCGTTTTTCATGAAAATGTCATTAAGCATAAAACACACAATACATTGGAATCATCAAAACCATTGTCAAGGACAACGAGGGGGCACACAGAACCCAACAATCTCCCCCTTTTTGATGATGACAATATATTGTGACAATTCAAAGTTCTCTCCCCCTTTTGCATTATCAAAAAATGGGGGACTGAAAAGCAACTGGGAACCTTCCTAAAATGAATTAGACATGAACGCACGAACCCAGCAATGAACCTTCTACTGGAGCAAGGTGTACAAACCAAATTCCAAGCAAGAAAATGAGACTCTATGTACATTTTGTAAGATGATGAAATTATGTCCAAACGAGCAGATTTTGAACAGTAAGTGAAGAGTATGAATGAACTATGCACAAGTGTATGATCTAACTATCCTATATGCAAAATCTGAAAACTGAATATGCAAAGAGTGCATAGTGCTCAAGAGCACGTTATTCTCCCCAATTGTCACGAATAAAAACCAACTGACAATAGGTTATTTAAGCTGTTATCTACATGTACAACCTATAGATGCATGTAAATGAAATGAAGCATGTTATGAACAGACAAATCAAGCATTCAGGCACTCAAGCATGCATAGTTAAGTATAGACTCATGCAAGTCCCTTCGGGACGGGTGTAAGGATAATGCAGTTGATCATTGAACATGGAGTACATGAACAATACTAAGAAGGTCGTGCTTACATAAATAAAGTACTACATTAACCATGAAAGACGACTGATTCATAAACAACATTCAAATAATCAAACCCAATGTGCATAAGTGAAGATTGAGCAATGAAGTTCAAGACAGTATGGAAAAATAGATTTTCTAAAGAACACTAAAGAGAACTTCTCATCCATACACTTTCATACACAATGCTCGAGTATCAGTAGCTACATATGACCCTAATTTTGAATTACTAAAATTGGTGTGACTAACCTTTTAACACGAGTCATACCCTTTGTTTCAGGGGTAATTCCCGATTACTCAGTTTCGTCACTTTTTATGATGTGGATGAGACACTTTTCGACGCGAGTTGTATCCTTTGTCTCAGGGACACTTCCCGACTACTCGGTGGCAAATCACACTTATTTTCATATGGATTAGTTTCTCCTTTCGACGCGAGTTTCCTCTTTATTTCAGGGGGGATTCCCGGCTACTCGGATCCACGTTCCACTATAAGACCTTTTGATGGGGTATATAGCTTTTTCCTCACGAGACATGTGAATTTCATGTAGAGAATCAAAAGTCCTTAAAAGTGTAGAGTAGAAAATCGCAATCCTTATTAAATTGAATCATTATCTCAAAAGGTGCATTTTGTGTGGGTGGTTGTATTGAATGTAAAAGATGAATTAGCCTTATCACAGTAATGTCTCCCCCTAAATGTATGCACGGTTATAAAAAATATCCCCCTTAATATATGCTATGTAACAAACATGTCTAAATCAATGCAATTTCATTTAGCAAAGGATGAGTCATAGAAGGAGTCAAAAAGTGGCTGTATATTATATACATTCAAACAAGCACTGAACTGAAGTTTTCAAGCATGTTGATTTCCGATACGTGGCGGAGAACGTAGGTCCGAAGACCACCATCACGCATGAGGAAAGCTTCCAGTTGGACATAATCTAACTTTCCACTATCGCCATTTGATATACCGAATAACCATGGCATTCAAGCACACGTGTATGAATTATATGCATGTAACTTGAAAAGATGATTGAAAAATTATTCCTATTCACAAGTATGCAAAGATGTGCATGATATGTGCATGAAAGTAAGTATGCAGCCTGTGTATGCATAAGTGAACTATGTATGCACATGTGAACCGTTATTTACAAGAAGTGATTAAAAGTATGAAAATTTTATGTTTAAACTGAAGGATTCAAGAACTGAATTATTTATTGGAAGATGTAAAATAGATAGTGTGAAAGACTCTATGAACAGTGTAAAGCGTTCAAAACCAAACTTTTATTTGCGAAGCAAAAGAGAAGGTGTGTATTAAAAGCCATATATGTCCGAGGTTAAGCATTCAAGAACTAAATTTGTTCACATGTTGTGAAAAGAGAAGCATTCAAGACAAGTACTCATCAAACTCAAAAGATCTCAGCATTTTAACAGTTGACAAGAGTCAGTGAGGTAGAATTGTAAACATTTTTCTCCAAGATCAAGTTTTACCTTTTTAGATTCTTCAACATAAACCAAACCAAAGAAGTTCTCAACATCAAACATTTTCTTTCTCACCTTGAGTGTCCTTTATTAATTAAAATTTTTTGACCTCAAGGCGCCCCTGCAAAGTAAATTCTCATTTTGGCAATTTAGCTACCCAAGCCATCTTGGGTCCCGAGGGGTTAGTGTTAACATGAACAGATGGATTCTTGTATCTCCTAGCAAATCAATCATCATCATTTCTCATGGTGGAACAATCATCCATTGAATGACCATTCTCACCACAATAATAGCAATTGGAAGATTTTCCTTTCAAAAATCAATTGTCATCATTCTTCATTACATGACAATCATTCATCACATGTCTATTTCGACCACAGTAATGACAGGAAAAATTCTTTTTGAGAAACCATTCATCATCATTTTTTTTAACGAAGCAATTTTCAAAGACATGACCATTTAAACCACAGTAGAAGCAATGCATGTTGTGGTTCTTCTTTATGAATATGTCATGATTTATGAAACCATCAACATTTTTCATTCTTGACTTTAATGCTTCTTCATCATCAAGTTTCATCAAGTAACAATCATACGTATCATGGCCATATTGTCCACAATAATAACATGAAACATTTCTCCTTCTACTTGGTGCATGATTATGTTTAACAACAGGGGGTTTTGCATGCACAGAAGAGCAATCAACAACATTTTTCTGTGTTTCATTTTCTTTTACAGATTTGGACATGAGTTCATTCAAACTTTTTATTTGACTTTCTAAAGACAAGATGTGCAATTTAGAACTGGCCAACTCTTCCTCACAAGACGCAATTTTCTCATTCAACAACAAATTGATGCTTTTATAACTTTCAACTTCTTTTTCAAGAATACGCGGATTGTCACAGTCATCAACAATCACACTTTTCCCTTTTTCAACCTTTTCAAGATTTTTCAATCTACTTTCGAGTAAGGAAATTTTAATCAATAATGCATTGTTTTCATTTTGGAGTTTTTCAAATGAATTTTTTCTCATAGAAGTGTGTTCAAATTCTTTCACTTGAAAACTCACTTTTTCATCAACTATTTTATTCATTGCTCCATTGGATTTAAATTCGTCATTCAAATTCCTAAAGCTTTCAATTTCTTTTCTTAATTCCCTCAGTTTTTCAGACTCATCAGTAGATATGCATTTCTCTTTTTCAAGCAAAAGCAATCTTTCAGACATGTCAGAATTCAGCATTTTCAGATTCTCATTATCTTTCTCAATTTTTTGACATTCTAAAATTTTAGCTAATAAAGATTTATTTTCAATTGTTAAACATGAAGTGGTTTCTTTGTGCATATCGACTTCAAGCAACATGATTTCAGCCAACATCCTAAGCTCAAAACATTTAGTACATGATAAATTAACATCACGAGCATTTTCAATTTCAAAGCACTTTGCACATGAAGAGTTAACATGTGGAACATCATCAAGTTTCCTTTTCATTTTTCTGTTTTCAGATTTTAGTGCTTTGTATCTTTCAACCAGTTCATCGTAAGCATTCAGCAATTCATCATAACTCAATTCATCATCATCATCAGAATTGGAGTTAGAGTTTACCTTCAAACTCTCCTCGCATTGACGCTCAATTTCATTGCTTGCAACGAGACAGTCACCATCGTTGCAACTTTCTTTTTGGGCTTCGATCAGCCCGTCCCAGATTTCCTTGGTAGATCTACAATTGGGAACAAATGGAAATTTGTTAATATACTGCTGCCTTAAGAACATACAAAACATAAACATTTTCAGAATTCATTCTTTTATGCTCGTCGGTCCATTTTAGTTCATTTTTGGGCAGACTGTGAAGACCATGAGTGATTAGATTCATAAGTTTCGGATCAGTATTAGTATTCCACACACAAAGTTTTCAAGCCATAAAGAATAATCAAACCCATCAAAGACGGGAAGCACATTTACACTAGCCATCATGAAATGATCTTTTCTCTACGACCGCAAGGTCGACTAAAAAATCAGAGACGAGGCTCTGATACCAATTGTTGGCCCAGAGAGATGGCGGACAAGAAGGGAGGGTTGAATTGTCCTCTTGCCGAGATGGCGGATTTTAACAACTTTCTAAACAAAATACAATGGAATTAAAACAAACTGAGTTGATTAGCCTAAACTAACATGAGATCTGAAAAGTTCTCTCGATCTTTCCGATCTCACTCGTAAGACCAATCCAACAAGTGATGAACGATTACTAATAACGGATAGCAGAGCTAGCAAAGTGTAGTGGTGTAGTGAAATAAAAATCAATAAGATAACCTGTGAAGGGAGATAGGAGAAATGGACAGTCACACAGGTAATCACAATGAACACAGGGATTTTTAAGGTGGTTCGGGACCACGACGGGCTCCCTACGTCCACCCCTTACGAAACCCGGTGAGGCTTCACTAACATGCTATCGAAGTAGCAACACGGGGATGAACCCCACACCACACACGCTACCTCTGCAGTAAAACACACACATGGCCTGGCCCCAACACGCTGCCACTGCAGCACACACACACACACACGTTCGGGGAACGTACCCCGGACACGACAACCACACGGAGACACAGCTCCGCACACACACACAGATATTTACGTTTGAGAAAATCAAAGGATATACAATATACGCCCAGCAGTATGTGAATAGTGATCAACTATGAACCACACAATGAGATAAGCATAAATAAAATGTAGAAATATCTTCTTGGTTCTCCAATAGAGATAAGCATATCTTTCTTGAAACTTAGGTTGGAGAAGCTCTTATCCGCAGCTGGTTGGAGTAGTAGTTCGTCCTCCTTGAGGATCCAAGTTTGTTTGTTCAAGTCCTAGCTCCAATCAAGCCTGCACACATCAAGAAAAGGTGAAACATTATGCTCAACATATTGTATTTGTTAACAGGGACATGACAAACAAATAAAGGAAGATTTATATGCATTCCCCTTTGAATGTCCCACAACTCCCTTCAATCAGTAGGTAGGGTGCGCTGGAAATTGATCCTTGGAGTGGAAGCAGCCGGACATGAAGTTCCAAACGCCCAAAACCTTGAATGGGGGAGAGCAGCAACTGCAGCTCCTAGAACTGGACATAGGCTCGCGCACGGCGACTTCTGCAGCTTCTTCTTCCTTCTCCTTGATGAAGAAACGCCCTCCTTCACATTCTTCTTCTCCTCCTTCCCTTCTCCTTCAACAGACCACACATGTTCCTCTCCTTCTTTCTGCAAGATAAACACGTTAGAGCTCAAGAGGGTTTTCATCGATCAGAAGATAGAGGCGGCTATTTATCCAAGGGGATTGAACCCCCTAGGGACTTAAAAGCCCTTTCCAAACCCCCTTCACAACACATATAAGAAGCAAAGGTCACCCTAAGGTCATTAGGGTCAAACGAAGTAAAGGCAGAGAAGATGCATTGACGTGTGTAGCTCAAAATGCAAAAGCACAGACCGATGTCTGTAAAATACAGAGATTTGTGTAGTGGCAGTGTATGCATCAGAACATGTAGACTTGAATGCATGGTTACGAATGTATGGACTTTGAATGCATGATAACGAGTGTATAGACTTTGTATGCATTGAAAGGATTGTACAGACTTTGTCTTGAAGGATGCATATGCATATGGGAATGTATGGACTTTGGATATGAATGCTTGGACATGCCTTCAATGAGTGTGCAGACTCTGGGTGTACTGTGCAAACGATGCACAGATATGCTCTGAACACGGGCTGTACAGACTTGATCGATGTATGCACAAGACGATGTACAGACTTGATCTTGCGAACACAGGCTGTACAGACTTTGAATGATGCATGCACAAGACGATGTACAGACTTGATCTTGCGAACACAGGCTGTACAGACTTTGAATGATGCATGCACAAGATGATGTACAGACTTGATCTTGCGAACACAGGCTGTACAGAATTTGAACGATGCATGCACAAGACAATGTACATACTTGATGCACGGACAAGGCATATGCATGAACAAGCCACACAGAATGTATAGACTTGGCGTGGATGAGGCAAGGCTAGCGGATGTATAGACTTGCTCAGCCGTGTGGCGTGCAACCAGACGATGTATAGGCTTTCTGTGCCTGCAACAACGTGTGCACTGACTATGTGATTGCACTGACTATGAAGCTCGTGTGCACAAGATTTGCACCGAGTATATGAATGCATAAAACTAAATCTGCACCGATTGGAGTGTGTATGCATATGACGAAGTGAGCATTGAGGTTGTTATGAACAAGCTACAGGAAAATGAATTACCTTGGAATAAGATTGCACCGAGGTTGTTATGCCTATAGACTGAGTCGATGCATCCACTTCAGTGCGTCGACGCACTCTATATACCAGAACCCATATGACATAAATGTGAACTGACACAAATGAGTGCAAGATTAACTAAAACAACGATAGCACTTACCAAATGATCAAATGAGTCTTCCAAGGCATGAGAAAGCTATTTTCAATTAACACATGGATCACAGTTGCAATCCAAGGAAAACTGAACTTGCACAGTCTAATGCAAGCTAACACAACAAAACTAAAGCTTACATAATATGATTCAACCAAGCTGCATAGAGAATTCCATCTCAGATCAAAACAATCAAGATCTGTCCTATTAAGTCAAGCACAATCAAAACCAATTTGAACTTAACTTATCCACACCCAGTATGAGTAGACACAAGTTCATATGATATGTTAAAGCAGTGAAGCTGGCCATCCAAATGCAAGTATATACATGGAGAACTGTTAAGGCCAGTCAACCCAAGAGCATCCTAACCTTTAAAGCAGAGTATCAACATGTGAGCTCGTTTTTCATGAAAATGCCATTAAGCATAAAACACACAATACATTGGAATCATCAAAACCATTGTCAAGGACAACGAGGGGGCGCACAGAACCCAACATGACTCAATTTTATTCTGAACTCCCCCTAACAACATGCACGGGGGGATATATTTAAAAAAAAATTGAACACTTACTCCCCTTGTCTATGTGCATTATTATTGGACACACCATTTTGACCTATGAACAAATAGTGAAATGTAAGACTCAGATAAAATCTTGACTCAGGGTACTTGGTGGAGGACATGCCTCTACACATAGTGTGGATTTCCAGACAGAAGAGATCTGCCCTTCTCCTTACAAACCATTTGATATACCCTTAAGATCAAGAAGGACACAATTTAAGACATTATCTGCAATGACAACCACGGATACCATGTGATAGACTGAATCATATGCATATAAAACATCATAGAGGAGGCATTTATTCCAGACAAGAATGAACTAAAGAAATCAATCATCATGCTGAAATTTACATAAACCTAGTTCTTTTCTTAAGAATTTGAACCTTTCATTCCCAAGAGGTTTAGTAAATATATCAGTAATTTATTTTTCTGATTCTACAAAATTCAGCTCAATTTCATTCGTACTTACTTCATCTCTCAAGAAGTGATGTTTTATTTCAATATGCTTAGTCATAGAGTGATGAATAAGATTTTTAGTCAAGGAAATAGCACTGGTATTATCACACAGAATAGGAATGCATCCTAATTTTATGTGATAGTCAATGAGCTGGTGTTTTATCCAGAGCACTTGGGCTGCATAATTCCCTGCTGCAACATACTCAGCCTCAGTAGTGGACAGAGCAATTGTGTGTTTTTTCTTAGATGCCCAAGACACTAGACAACCACCTAGATATTGATAATACCCACTAGTGCTCTTTCTATATATCCTACACCCTGCATAGTCTACATCAGTGTAAGCTACAAGTTCAAACTCACACCTAGCAGGATACCACAGTCCTAAGTCAAGGGTGCCTGATAGATACCTAAAAATCCTCTTCACTGCACTCATGGGAGATTCCTTATGACTAGCCTGAAATCTAGCACATAAACACACTGAAAATTATATATATGCGTGAGATGCAGTAAGATACAAAAGGGATCCCATCATACTTCTATATAGTTTGGTATCAACCAATTTACCTTTTGGGTCCACATCAAGACTAGTTGATGTGCCCATTGGTGCAGTGATCTCTTTGAGATTTTCCAACTTGTATTTCTTCAGCAGATCCCTAATGTATTTGGACTGGGTGATGAAGCTTCCCTCTGAAGTTTGATTAACCTGCAATCCAAGGAAAAACTTCAGTTCTCCCATTAAGCTCATTTCAAATTCATCAGTCATTAACTTAGAAAATTCCTCACACATAGAAGGTTTAGTTGACCCAAACACTATATCATCTACATAGATTTGAACAACAAGAATATCTTTATTGTTTACCTTGGTAAATACAGTCTGGTCAACCTCCCCTCTTGAATATCCTTTACCTGTGAGGAAGGAGCTGAGCCTGTCATACCAGGCCCTGGGAGCTTGCTTCAGCCCACATAATGCCTTATCAAGTTTATACATATAATCAGGAAAGTCAATGCATTCAAATCCAGGAGGTTGTTTAACAAACACATCCTCTTTTATTAAACCATTTAAGAAAACAGATTTCACATCCATCTGCTGAAGTTTTATTACTAGGCTACAAGCAAAAGCCAGAAGTATCCTAATGGCTTCTAGTCTAGCTATAGGGGCAAAAGATTCATCAAAGTCCACCCCAAATTTCTGATTGTACCCCTGTGCTACAAGCCTAGCCTTATTTCTGACTACCTTTCCCTGCTCATAAGCTTTATTTCTAAAACCCATTTAGTGCCTATAACTGAGCCATGCGAGGGTTTAGGAACTAGGTGCCATACCTTGTTCCTTTCAAATCGATTCAATTCGTCATGCATGGCATTTATCCAATGCTCATCCTTTAAGGCACATTCAATGTTCTTTGGTTCTACTTGTGAGGCAAGTGCAAAAGAATTTAGTTCATTTTCTATCCTGAAATGTGATCTAGTCCTAGGGGGTTCATTCAGATTACCAATCACATTCTCTAGAGGATGATCTCTAAGAACTCTAATATTAGTAAGCTGATTACCTGAATTTTCACTTACCTCCCTCTGAACTCCAGATCCTTCAGTCTCACCTTCTTCTGCTGGTTTTGCATTCTGCTCTTCTTTGTTTTCCAGGATTTCTCCATCAACTTTGTTCCTATAGAAAAAAGTTTCAATTTTATTAGAAGATTTATCAAAGAAAATGTGTGGTGATTCCTCAACAGTTTGAGAATTAATGTTGTAGATCTTATAGGATCTAGACTTTTCAGAGTAACCTAGAAAATTTTCAGGTTCACTTGTAGGTTCAAACTTATCAAGGTCTCTTTTAGAGTTAACATGGATAAAATATTTACAACCTAAAACCTTGAAATGTGCTAGTGAAGGTTTCTTACTTTTAAGTATCTCATAGGGAGTCTTTTGAGTAGAAGGTATTACCAGGGCTCTGTTGATAATATAACAGGAGGTATTTACTGCCTCAGCCCAAAACCTTCTAGGCAAGTTGCCTTCAACTAGCATAGTCCGAGCCATCTCCACCAAAGTTATGTTCCTCCTTTCAACCACTCCATTCCGCTCTAGAGTCGTTGGTGAATAGAATCTATGGTTGATCCCATTCTCCCTACAAAATTCATCTAACTATGAGTTTTCAAACTCACCACCATGGTCAGACAAAATATTAGAAATAGACTGCTCACCAGTCTATTTTATTCTATTGTAAAATTCTTAAAATTCTTCAAATGCATCATTTTTGTGAGTCAGAAAGAATACCAACATAAATCTAGAAAAGTCATCTACTAAGACATATCTATATCTTCTACCAGATAAGCTAGCTGATCTAGTAGGTCCAAATAAATCCATGTGGATCGGCTCAAAAGATTTAGAAGACATGTTTTCAGTTCTGGATTTAAATGACTTTCTAATTTGTTTACATTGGGTACATGCCTCACATATTTTATTGTCCTTCTTAAAAAATATTTCAGGTAAGCCTCTTACCATGCTATATCTATTCAACTTATGCAACACATTATAACTAGCATGACCTAACCTGCGATGTCAAAGAGAGGCTAAGTCATCCTTATTAACAGTTTGACACAAGTTAGTGTGTGCTGCATCATCTAAATCTACCATATAGATGTTATTGACTCTTTTACCAGTGAACCTCACAGTTTCAGAATTGGGTTCAAAGTAGTGCATACAAGAGAGTCAAAAACAACTTTATGGCCTTTATCACACAATTGACTGATACTATGCAAATTGTAAGCAAGCCCTTCAATTAGTAAAACTTCTTCAATACAGTAGGAAGAGCACTTACCAACCTTACATGTTCCTATGATTTTTTCTTTTGTATTACCTCCGAAGGTAACATGACCAGCATCTTTTTCTACCAGCATGCAAAACTTTTCTTTATCCCCGATCATGTGCCTAGAACAGCCACTATCAAAATACCACCTGTTGTGATTGGCTACCAGGTATACCTGCAAACAAAATCAAGTAGAAAATTTTAGAACCCAAGACTATTTGGGCCCCATAACTGTAGTTAAATCATGCAGACAAGACAACAACTATTTTAGTATCCACATTTATTTTTGTGTCTTTACTTGAGTTGTGGATTTCTTAATTTTCTGTTTGTCCTGTCTCGCATTAACATTCTGAGTTTTGGTTGGCATTTTCTGTGGTGTGACATTCTTATTCTTAAAGGCATGAGAGTTTTTGCGCCAGTGATTGGTCAAATGAGCTTTTGGAAGAGTGTGTGCACTGTAGATCCTAGGATGAACAGACATAGAATGGGCAAAGCCATATGAGTTCTAGTTTCTAAAATTTCTGAGCCTAGGTTGCACAGAGGCATTCCAAGGGTAAGGTCGATGCACCTGACTAGGATGTGAGTTCTGGATGTTATGCTGCATCGACCACATGTTGAGGTTGCCTCAACCTTTCCTACCGGAGTGGTAATAATAGGAGTTTTGGAATGATGGATAGGTCGGTGCACTTAGGTAGTAGCATCGACCTGAGGTGCCCCTGCTCTAACCGTGATTTCTAAAGGACCTAAACCCAGAAGGAGCATGCGTCGGTGTAGGTTAGTGGTTGCATCGACCTTTCTGTTGAGACTGGGTTACCATGGTTTTGGGGTTTCCTTGGACTTGGGCTTTAGTTGTCTTAAGCTATTGGGCCTCATCCATTTAGGGGGCCCAAGAGCCAGAGTCTGGGCGGCCAAGGTGCTGGCCGCCCCTCACTCCTGGCCGACCGGGGCGATGGCTGCCCTGGTCTGCTGGGCGACAAGCCTCCTGGCCACCCTCCCTTTCCAAGGTGGCCAACAACTTGGCTGCCTTCCCCTGTTTACCTTGTCAGAGAACGTAGCCCTACTCGTGGCCACATCCTCTCCCCCGTTCTGCACGATTTCCACCCACGTTCTATAACTTCCAGCTCGTCAAATCAAAACTCTACCACCTCCAGTATAGGGAGAGAGGAGAGATTCGGGAGGGAGAGGGGAGGAGCTTGGAAGTTGGCGCATGGGGAGGAGAACGGAGTTCCCACCGAGGAGAACTCACGGAACTTCATCCCAGAGGCTCTCATCTTCTTCCTATGAACCTAATTTGAACACCGTACTCCCTGCTCCTACTTGCATTACGGCTTCCAGGTAAGTGTAGCATTGCATGTAGTGTTCTCCAAGACCCCTAACTTAAGAGGGTTCTTCCTAAAAACAAAGGGGAGTTGGGTGGTCGAAAGTCTCGGCCATCCCTCCTTCCCACCACCCCCAGGTACCTTTGCCACCATCGTTCTCGTGTCTTCCTGTTTGTTAGAATATATACTGCACTAGAAGTTTCACTAATGGCCTTCTTTTTTATTTTCTTTTGAGCTACGTTGCAGGACTTCAGCACAAGAGATGAGCAGGGCTCCTTGCCCTTGACCGACCGAGGACGAGGAAGAGGGAACCCACGTCTCTTCATCTTGAACATCTCCCCGCGATCATCACCCTGCAAGGTTCAGGTAAAACGACCTCTGGCGATCACGTTCTGACTCTTTTTGTTCCTCTGTAGGTACCATTGCACGGAGATATCTCATCCCCAAAGCACCAAGCAAGCCCGCATCCCCGATCGATCCGATCTACAACACACAGCCCTCCCAATCTCCGGGCACCTACAAGCGAAGTGGCGATCACGGTGGGACCTTCTAGTGCCTACTGTAAGTCCCTCATGTGAGCGACGTCACGCGGTTTGAGGAGCGAAGAAGACGCGGAGCGCGCGGGCTCCTCTTTGTTTGCTGCAACACAGAAATAAGAGAAAAGAGAAGGGGCCACCACGGGAGATTGCTCCGGCGGGGCGAGCGGGACAAATGTAATATAGCAAGATATGGGGGTTAAACGGCCATAGCGGGAAGTGACTCGCCGCGGCCTCGGGGGGACGGGAATGGTGCAAAAATTAAATAGCAAGAATTGAAACGACCATTGGGGAAGTGACTCACCGCGGCCTCGAGAATATGAGCAGATAAGAATATAACAGAATATAAGGAGAATATAAAGAGCGGAAATTTAAATGGCCATTGGGGAAGTGACTCGCCGCGGCCTCGAGAATATGAATAGATAAGAATATAACAGAATATAAAGAGAATATAAGAGCGGAAATTTAAACGGCCATTGGGGAAGTGACTCGCCGCGGCCTCGAGAACATGAACAGATAAGAATATAACATATAAGAACGGGAATTTAAATGGCCATTGGGGAAGTGACTCACCGCGGCCTCGAGAATATGAGCAGAATATAACAAAATATAAAGAGAATATAAGAACGAGAATTTAAACGGCCATTGGGGAAGTGACTCGCCGCGGCCTCGAGAACAAGATGTGATCGCCATGGGCCAAAAGACCCCAAAATAAAGAAAGTGATCGCGCCTACCTCAAGAGTGGGAGATGGCGGGTTGCTTCTTCCTCCCCCTTCGGCCGGCCGACGAAGAGGGCTTTCCTTGGGTACCCTTGCAAAATAACGACAAACAAGTAACGAGTGGATTAGAAAGATGAAGGTGTAGTATTCAAATACTTGCGATAAAAATAACGAAATGATGGCAAGACACACACCTGGTTGGTGTTATCTTTTAAACCCCTCTCGGACTCGAGTAGGAGGAAAATGAGATGATGGATGCAAGAAGTATATAAGAAGAGGTGCCCTTATGAAGGGGGATAGAGGATGCGAGATGATGAATGCAAAAGAACTACGAAGAAAAGGAAATGATTGGCTTATTGGATGTGCCGATGGTGAAATCCGGCGGAGCTCCGGCAGCGTCCTGCACCTACAAAAGACCCCACGGGTTAGAAATGACTCCGTAGCCTCTAGGCTCCGTCAGCCTATCGGATCTCTTAGAAGATCCTCCAGAACTGAGGGGGTGGGCCTCTATTTATAGGGCTCCGGAGGGTGGAGGCGTCCAGGACCCTGGACACCTCTATCAGGGCAAAAAATATATTTTATTCTATTTTTATTCATTTAATTTAAATATTTTCATGGAGGAGTCCAGGGTCCCGAACGCCTCCATAAGTCCCACCGAACTCCACCGAAAGTCGCACGCGGTTTAACACAACGCGTGATTTTGGAGCGGCGACCCGTGATTTGGAAATGGGCGCGTCCAGATGGCTGGACGTCTCCACAATTTGGATTCTTTCACACACGAGAAGCCGTCGTTCGGTGGGCGGGGCCCCGTGAGTGAGTTGATGGAGGCGTCGCCTCCAAGAAAATATATTATTATTTGTTTTTGTTTTGTTTTTTTATGCTAACTGGCATATATATTTTTTATATTTGTTTTCATGGAGGCATCCAGGGGCCTGGACGCCTCCATTAATATATCATTTTTATGTATTTTTTGTCTTAAAAAAATAAATTAAAAATGATGGAGGCGTCTAGGGGCCTGGACGCCTCCATTAAGAACCCCCCGGGTCCGCTGAAAAGGCGTCGGCAGCTCCCCGACAGGCACCCTTCCTAGTTTCGGGACCTTCCGATGCGTCTGACTGGTGTTGATGCCGTCCGAATGCTGCGACGAGACAATTCCGGATACCGAAAAAGGTAGAAGAAGTCCCAAGAAAAGGAAGCACTCAAGTGATTCAAAATGTGAAATCCGCCGCGGGGCGTCGTATAATAATATGAGACTTTCTCAGGAGACGTCAGGAATGGCGTGTCTACAGCTGCCCCGCCTTGGCGTCTGCTTTGCAAGGGAGTGACACGTAGTGGAATGGTATCGAAGTGGAGTGAAGTGGGAGCGGACTGATAAGTTGATGCCAAGGTGTGATGAGACACGCTTTTGACGTTACTGTTTGGAATCTTTCTTGAAGTTTCAATGAGGCGACCTTGAAGGAGGTCTTTCAAATTTTGACGATTTGCTTGGACGGAGATTGATAAGTGTGTATTTGTACGTTTTAATTCATGATTATCCGCATTTTTATGAGCTTAAAGAATAATAAATATACACTTCTCACACTTACTGTTGATTTTGAATCAAATGTTTAATTTTCTGAAATTAAATAATTTTAATAACGATTTTTATGTATTTATGTAGGCACTCGGTACGAGGAAAGAGAAATAAAGAAAAAGAAAAAAATAAAGAAAGAAAAGGAAATAAATTTATATGTTAAACTGAGCCAAAAGCCCAAGGACTTGTTCAAGAAAGAATAGAAAAAAAATTAGAAACAAAAATAATTATTTAACTTTCTTTTGAATTTTCTATACTTTTATATGAGATATATACTTATATATACTAGATATATGTATATTTATATAAAATATAATTAAACAAAATAAAAAAAAAGTTTAAAAAACCGCCCCCGCCCCCTTCCCGCCTTCGCCGCCCGCGCATGGGCGACGAGGTCGGCGAAGGGGCGAAAAGGGGGGGGGGTTCGTGGCGGTCGGCGACGACGCGTGGCAGGGAGCGTCAAACGGGCGAAGCCCCGGTCAACGGCACGCGGCGCACGTGCCCGCGTGCGACACGCGGAGGCGGCAGGAGCGGGCGGCGCACAGAGGGCCCACAGGTGGGCGGCCTAACGCGGACGGCCGGTCGGCGCAACGTGCCGCCGGCCAGGAGAGAGAAAATGAGAGAGAAAGGGAGAAAGAGAAGGAAAAGATGGCCAAAAAAATGCCAGAAAAATCCGAAAAAAATTCCAGAAAAATGTAAAACATGTGCAACACATGATAGCATATAATTTGGGTCAAAATAGCAGCCATTTGGTTGATTCACATTGGCAAAATGTTCACACTATCTAAGGTGTTATATGTGACCCTATATAAAGGGCATTCATTTGTAATGGAAAGGAGGCCAAGGAAGAGATGTTAGGAGAGTAGGAAGCTATGGGTCATTTGTAATGTAAGTTTGTTCTTTGTATTTCTGAAGTTGGTGATTGTAGGAGTGGTGTTTTGTAAGCTTTTGATGTCAAGATTGTAAGTTGAAGTTATTTCAATACAAATTTGATTTTAGAATTCAGTCTTTTCTTAACCTCATTTCTCATTGTTGTGATCTTCATTTCAATTTGAGTTCTTCACGAAAGTTATTCGTTTTCAAGTGTTCTTCAACTTCTATGTTTAGCATTTCTTCAAATTCTTCTTAATTCATAGAGTTATTACCCGTTTTCTTAAGTGCTATTTTATGTGATTACTGTTCATCCGAGTTAATACCTTCTGCCATTTCTTCATTTTGAAGCCTTTCCCATCTTACTTTTACTCTGAGTTCTTCATGAAAGTTGTTCCTTACTTGTAGATCTAAGTTTTATTCTTCTACCACTTCTCCAAATTCTGCTTATTTTGTGTGTTAGAATTAATTTTTCAACGTTCTGATTTTTGCTCTGTTACTGTTCATCCGAACCAATAGGTCATACTTTTTCAAGTTTTTCATTGTCTTCCTTTCATTTTCTGTTTCTGTGTTCTTCATAAAAGTTCTTCATCTTTTTGGCCGGCGTGGAAACGATCTTCATCAAAGGCTCGGCGTGGATACGACGGCATTCTTCAATCAATTGGCTAAATTTCCTTTAGCTAAATTTCCTTTACTTATATCTTGTCATTTAAAGTTGCAATTTCAATTTATTTAGTGATAATCGCACTCCACAAATAAAATTTGATTTTTCAAACATAAGGGTATTTCCAACTTGAACTAAAATCAAACTTCTCTCCCCGTGGGATCGACCCGTATTCACCACTGTACTCGTATTTTCAAAAATCATTCGAGTGAGTGAGTGCGGTTATAAAATTTGAAATTTGTGTGACACAACATTTTTAAACGACGACTGTCGAGCGCATCAGAGATCAAATAAGGGAGGGTGAGATGAGCGCTCAGGCATGAAATAAAAAGAGACCAACTTCTCGGTGTGGAAGTACCTGGGTCATAAACCTGCAGGTTTCACCTTTGGGGAGCGGTTACCAGCCAACGTGGAAGTGCTGCGGCCAAGGTGGGTCAAGCAAGGTAAAAAGCAAAGGAATATCTGAGGGTCTGTCCAAATAAGGGTCTCCTTTGGAAGAGCAGTGTAGGGCCGTTTCAAGGAAACTCAGTATTTCATTCGGAGTGAAATATCTCATATTTGTAAGAATTGAAGCATAGCGGCTTTCACAATCGAATCACTTGAATGATCTTCCGCAATAAATCAAAGTCCTATATGAATGCATGCTGAGCTTAAAGAAAAATTTAAAACAAACTAAAATAGAAAATAGCCACGGATAATATTGTCAACTTGTTAAGAACGGGTCAGGATACCGATCCGGTTAGCCGACACTGGGCTGGGGCCCGTTTATCCGCGCACCAACTCACTGAATGGAACCGTACAAGTTAACGGCCTATCCGTACAACTCAAATTCTTCCGGGATCATCACTGTTTTTGTTGAAGGGGAACTCAAATCCCAGATTCGTTCAGGCCGCAAGGTCCTTGACATGTTCTAGTAGCGTAGGTATCATATACTACGATGCATGACATGGTGGGACCAACCATTGAAAGGTAGTACAGGAGATAGGACAAAGACGTCCGTTAGTAAAACCTGCACAGGCCAGCATGGATTAATAACATCAGAAAGTAACAGAATCGCACCACAATGGAAAGGAGATCTAGCAAAAATCCTGACATTGACCGCTGATGTGACATGTTCCATCCTGTAGCGCCCTACCCTTCCTATAAGAACTCCCCTTAGGCTAGTTCATTCAAAAGCATCAAGGTGGGTTTTGGAAGCTCAGGAGAGGAAAGAGAGGAGAATCTAGAGATTTCAAGATGGAAGGAGAGTCTTCCCGCGTTATGAAGAGGAGCAGGCCTAGCAGCGAGATCAGGCGACTCTCCGACCTCGAGGGTCATCTGAGTGGGACGATCATGTCGCATATGGTAAGCTGATTCTTTTCAAATTTCTCCACGTGAACCTTCTTCTTACTTCCTTCATTTCTTCTTCTTTCTTTTCTCTTCCAGCCATATCCACTCTTCCCAGGCCCGAGGAAGTTTTCCAAACTGCCATGGCTTTCAAAGCTAACTTCCAACATCTCCATCGGCATGAGGGCCATACTCTCGAAGTGGCATCTGCAGGGGCTCCTTATTCACGCCAAACACTACGAGAAGATTCGTATGGACTGGGCGGCTATGGGCGCACTAGTGGAGATCTGGCATCCCTAGACCCACACTTTTATCTTCCCGACCTTCGAGGCGACCATCCTCCTCGAGGAGGTGGAACTTCTGCTCGGATTGAAGAAATTCAAGAGTGACGGGAAGGTGAAGGCTATGCGGATGCTGACACGGGGGACTTCCGAAAGCGTCCTTGGAAGCTTCATGCCGCCCGACGCAGCCCGAAAGGTTCGTACTCAAAAGGGAATTGGTTTGCAAAGCTCGCGGAATGGGTCATGGAGGCCCTGAGAGGGTTACCAGACGATGACTATTTGGAGGGAATCATGAAAGGGTTTACCATTTGTCTGGCGGGTGCTCTCTTGTTTCCTTATACCGACAACATGGTGGAGGAAGACCAACTGAGTGCTATCGGTGTGATCTGGCGTGGAAAGAGGGTGGGACCCGCTGTCCTTGCCTACCTATATAGTGGCCTTACTGCCTCGAGCATGGGTAAGCCTCCTTTTGGTTGCGCACTTGTCCTGAATTGCTGGCTGGATTTGCATTTCAAGTTTGATCACCGTGAGGGAATGCCAACCGCTTCGAAGCTCTTCCAACAAAGCCCGCTTCATCACATAGTCGACGTGTTAGGCTTTGGTGGCACTGTAGCGAACCGTGTTCCGTGGCTGAAGAAACGTGAAGACTGGCGGTCCCACTTTCGAACCATGACACAAAGCTTCTTTACTTGCGCACCGGCATGTCTACTTTCGCTCGAGCTCCTCATGAGGCCTTCCTCTGAAGTTGATCTCCAACTGATCGGCGCAACCGAGTTCGTCCTTTATAACGCGCATCGATGCTGCCTCCAGGTCGGCATCCCACGCCATTCGTTCCCGCTACCGACTGGCATCGTTCCTTTGAAGAAGAGGGAGTTGGGCACTGAAGCGGATGCGAAGGAAGCGAAGGCCGTCAAAGCACCCTGGAAGACAAGTGTTGCGGGAAAGGCCTTAGCGCATGTGGGGGAAGAATGCGAGCTGTGGAGGGCTTATGTAACTGAACTGGGGAAGTTAAGGCCTAAGGCGCCTAAGCCCCTGATGTAGCTCATTCTACTTTTCTGATGGAATAAAATCTGGTATTTGGATGTTTTGGACCCTTGTCCCCTTAATTATTATTATTTTTTTGGTGATTTTTCTTTTTCTTTGTGTTTTTATTTTGTGCTTTTGTTTGGATTATATACATACTCTTGTCTTATTTCTCTTTTATTATTTTTTTTGAAATTTTTATTATGGGGGCATCCAGGGGCGTGGACGCCCCTAAGTTTTTACTTTTCGTTTTAAAATTATTATTATTATTATTATTTTTGGGGGCGTCCGGGGTCCTGGACGCCCCTAATTTTTTATTTTTTATTTTTTTTAGTTTTTGTTTTGGGGGCGTCCAGGCGTCTGGACGCCCCTAATTTTATGAATTTTGAAAAAAAAATAAATAAAAAACATGGGGGCGGCTAGGCGCCTGGACGCCCCAAATAAGGTGGATTCTATATATATGGGGGGCCTCCCCCCTTGCTCATTTACTGTTCATTCAGACGACCCAGTCAAACCAGACGACCCATTCTTAGTCCCAATGGAGCAAGGAGGCCCGAGCCAGGGTGGAGAGAAGCGGAAACGACGGGCTCGTCATCCGAGGAGGCTGAGGGATGATGCCGAGCAGGCTGCTGCGGCGGAGGAGATTGCCGTGGAGGAGGAGGCTCCTCCTTTGGCCGTAGAGGCTGCAGTAGATGCTGGCGACGCAGGAGAGGACGATCACGACCCGGTAAGCCCTTCGGAACTTCAATCTGTTGGTTTAATAGGCTGGATAGGCGGACGAGAGGCCGTGTGGTGAGGGTCGGTGAGTGAGGGAAGGAGGTGTCCAGGGGCCTGGACGCCTCCACATTTTCTTTTTTTCTTTTTTTCTTTTTATTTATTTATTTATTCACGTAAATAATAAAATAGGATTAAAAATAAGGAGGCGTCTAGGACGTACAACGCCTCCATGATAATATATATATTTTTTATTTCTTTTTGTTTTTGTTTTTGGGTTTTTCTAAAAATAAAATAAAGAAAATAAAGAGGAGGCGTCCAAGGTGTTGGACGCCACTAAAAAAACATAAATATTTTTTTAAATAAAATAAAATAAAATAAAATAAATAAGTAGCATATACAGTGTTATTGTTTATTACTATCCATGATGCTGATGTGTTCTTTTGTTGGTTTTGTGGTGTGTAGGGCGTGATGAAGAGCCGATCAGCTGGTCCCTAGTGGTGGCAGCATACCGTGGGCTGCCGGACTTCCAGAGGGCGCGTGTGGACGCCATGGGTTTTGGAGCTTTCCTTAGGATCGAGCCCTTCCGACTTGACCTTCCTCTTATCCAGGCATTGAGGGAGCGGTGGCACGCGCCGAGCCGGGCGTTTCTGATGCCCTGGGGACACATGGTGCCGACACTAGAGGACGTGGCTCGGATCACCGGGCTACGAGTTGACGGAGAGGCGGTGAGCGGGGTCACCTACCCCGACTACCGAGAGAGTGCCCTGGACCTGCTGTGGTTAGAGACGAGCGTGACTGATAGAGACAACAGGGTAGTCGGCCGAGTAGAGATCATGGAGGCGCTCGGATTCGATGACCCGCGCCAGCGGGTTAGCGAGACTGGAGCGGAGTTTCTGGCACGACTGGAGGGAGATGCCCGTGCAGCTTTCACCCAGGACCCGAGCGAGCGGGAGCTGGTGGATCTAGACCTCCGGAGGTTCCTCTTCTTCATCCTGGGTCACCTTCTGCTGGGGACGAATGGGGATGGCATTCACTGCCGCTTCCTCGGGATCCTGGCGGACCTTGACAGAGTGGGGCACTACGCGTGGGGAGCGGCTCTGCTTGCCCATTTGATTGCTGATCTCTCCCAGACTTCAGAGAGGGAGACGACAGTCAGCGGCTTCGCACCTTTTCTCCAGGTACATAATTTATTTATGTATTTTACCGTAGTTAAATATGCAATTACTCATGCTAATGATGTATGATGGATGCAGGTGTGGAGTTATTACTACTTCCCGATGGGGAGGGCCAGGCAGGGGAACAGGAGAGCCGTTCCTCTAGCGCGACAGTGGAGGCCGGTCGTGGTAGCGGCACCACACAGCTACCAGCTGGCGTCACTTCGTCGGGAGCTGAGCGAGTATCCCGAGGCCATGGTATGATGCGTATGATTTTTTGTATTTTTATGCATGTGACTGAATGGTAACTAACATGATATATGTATGGTGATGCAGGTGGTGTGGAGACCCTACCTGGGCATGGGCGACGCTGGCCAGCCTTGGGTTGTAGCGGGTCTTCCTCGTTTCGGGCGGGACGTGTGGGTCCATTGCCTGAACGAGATCGAGCCGCTTCGGCTGAGGCTGGTTATGAGGACGTTGGGGCTAGCCCAGGAGTGGGTTGATGTAGATGAGCCGGCCCGCATCGGGCGGAAGACCAAGGGGAAGGCGAAGATTGTGGACTGGCGTACGCGCTTCCTGGCACAGTACCAGGACTGGCAGCAGGGCGGGGTCCCAGTGGTGTCCCATGTACAGGACAGTACTGATTACCTGAGACGGTACCGGGCTACGTACGGGGACCGCCTCTTCCTTGGTGGTATGGCAGGGGTAAGTGAAATGAAAATGCTTCACCTTTCTATATGTATATGCTTGTGGCACTAACTTATGTGTAATGCAGGATGCTCGCGACAACATGATCGCCGAGCTGAGGGCCCAGTTGGCGGACGCCAGGCGGCAGTTGGTGGCCATCCGACAGGAGTTGGAGATCCTGGTGAGTCTATGCAATGCATTTTTTATGACCTGGATTTCGATGCTTAGCCCCTGACTATCGTTTCCCCGTGTTTCAGTGGGCCCACCAGGCAGCAGTAGCCGGGATGGCTGGTGGAGCGGGTTCCAGTTCGTGGGGCCCTCCTCCGAAGATTTCTGCGCTTCAGGAGCAGCTGGCCTACGCGGTGGCCCGGGCTGAGGAGGCCGAGCGCGATCGCAAGGCTCGAGTGAGTGCCTACTTGTCCCTGACCCTCCTCTAGTTACTCTTTCATCCTTCACCTCTCTCTTACGATGCACGCGTACTTTAACAGGTGGCCGAAATCCGAGAGGCCCTGGCGCGTGCTGTTCGTGCCGAGCAGGAGTGTGACGCTCGGGTGGCGGAGCGTGACGCCCGGATTGTGGAGCTGGAGGAGGAGCGTCGACGGGAGGCTAAGGAGCTCCCTCGTGACGTGCTGGATTTACGGATCGCCCTCGAACTGTCGAGGAGGGAGGCGACGCGAGAGAGAGAGGAGAGGGAGAGGGAGAGAGAGGGCAGAGAGAGAGAGAGAGAGGACAGGAGGGCGGAGCGACTGCGAGACTGGGATGAGAGGAGGGCTCTAGAGGCCCAGCTGATGGAGCTCCGATTGAGTCTCCGCACGGCGGAGGGGAGGCTTCGAGAGAGCGAGGAGCGGTACCAGAGGGTGAAGGAACGCGGGGCACGACTTCGTCAGTCTGGTTCTTTTTCCATGGGCAGCTATCTGGTTTCTTCGACCGAGGAGCGTCGTCGTGCCTTCGAGGCTGGGGTGCCACCGCAGGGCGAGGTGAGCACGGCTTCTCAGGGTTCGCAGAGGTCGCAGAGGCCCCCTAGGGATCCCCGTCAGAGGAGGGAGGAGAGAGATGACCAGGAGGGTGATGGCGAGAGTTAGAGAGTTACTTGTACACTCCACCCTCCTTGCTGCATGATGTACTTTCGACTATTATATGAAATGAAAATGACTTTCTTGTGTTGTGTGTACCTCTCCTCTCTCACTTTTCTTTCTTTGCACTGAGTTGTTTCGAGGCATGCCTTACGAGACTTTACCCTGAACAACGGGGAACAGCGCTTTGCACGGGGGGATTCTGTTTCCTTTCTCCCTTTTTGGGCGCATCCAGGCGCGAGGACGCATCTTAATCCTTGAATTCAAATTTAAAGCGCCGGGTGGCCCTTCTTCTCCCATGCCTTACCCGCAAACGATCCCGCCTTCCGTCGAAACTCGCTCGCCCGTCTTTGTTTTCTTCCCCTTGATCGATGGAGTTTGGCGGTCCGGACCACGGCGAAGGTGGAGAGGGACGCGGGACCCCTCGCCTAAGGAGGGACGCGCCAGAGCACGGAACGGCGTCCATGGAGGAGGAAGGGCCGCTTCGGGCCCCCGAGGGACCCGAGGGGCCCAATGGCGCGGAAGGAAGTGAACACGGCTTGGTGAGTGCTTCGGTTTCCCCTTCTTTGATCTATTTTGAGTTTTGAAGCGGGCCGCGCGAGGGGGGAAAGGGTTCGGCGAGTGTTGCACTCAAATGATGGATGCGTCCTAGACAGGGGACACGTTCTTTGTTATGATGCGAGGCCCTTCTTTCTTGGTGCAGGACATGGCGAGGATCCTGGGCCTGGCCGATGAGTGGGCGAGTGCAGACGAGACGAGCCGCGTCAGGAAGGAGAGTCGCGGCAAGGTGAAGCTTGAAGATTAGCGCATACGTCTCCCTGGGCAGCTAGGGAGCGTACTGGTGCAAAATAGTGTCGACTTCCTGCGGCGGCAGAGAGAGAGTTATGCGGGGCTTCCCCAAGCCGGGGATACGCGCGACGTCGACGGGTCGCGTGCCCAATTAGCCGAGGTCAGGCGGCAGCTGGCCGCCACTCGATAGGAACTGTCGCTCCTGGTAAGCTAAGTACTGCATTTTCTATTTTTAAATGTGGAGCTTAGCTGACGGATGTTGTTTGTTCATTCCAACGTGCCCAGCAGACAGCGATGGTGGGAGTGACTGGCGGCGCATCTTCCAGTTCCTCGGCCCCTTTTCTCGAGATTGCCTCCCTTCGGGAGCAACTTGCTAGTGCGGTGGCACGGGCTGCCCGGGCGGAAGAGGAGCGTGATGCCTGGGTGGCGACTGTAGTAGAGCTGCGACATCACGGTGAGGAGAGACCTTCTCCAGACATCCTAGAGTTAAGGGTTCTTCTGCAGATGATGAGGACAGAGGCAGAGAGAGAGAAAACCGAGAGAAGGTCCGAGCGACAGCGGGATCTGATCGAGAGGAGGGCCTTGGAGGCCCAAGTGAGGGAGCTCCAGCTGGGCCTTCAGGCCGTCGTGCAGAGGCTAGGAGGGATGGAGACGCGCTACGAGAGAGCGCGAGAGTTCGGGGAGCGACTGCGCCAGTCTGGTCGCTTTGCCGCTAGTGGCTTCTTCGCCACGCCAGGGGAGGAGCAGCGAGTCATTGCTGTGGAGCCGGTGCCACGAGGCGAGGCGGGTGCTACTGCACGGGGATCCATGAGGCTTCTGAGGGACCCTCACCTCAGGGGAGAGGAGAGGGACGCCTAGAGGGATGAGCATGAAGATAATGGCAAGAGTTGGCGAGCTAGTGGACCCGCCTCCTCTCTATGATTGTGATGTTTATGACAGCTTATGTAGAATTATGAATGGAGTGTTTTGATTTTCTGCTGCTCGTTTGTTCTCTTGTGTGTTCCTTCTTCGCCATGCTTCCTTTGTACTGTTTCTATGTGATGTGCCTGCTGAGACTCCACCCCAAGCGGAGAATCGCATCTTGTTGTGACCATTTTTCATGGGAATCTGCCGTCGAAGTCAATAATGACGGCCCAAGTCCCTTTTCCCGGATGTTGTGGACATCCTCCAAAACATGATAGGGTATCCCTAGACAACATAGGGGGCTAGTCGTCATATTCTTCATCCAATCAATCACCCTGTGCGAGCGGTGAAGTGACACACGGGACCGCATGGTAGGTGCCTCATCGCGAGGGCTATCATTAAAGGTGATGGAGGCAATCTTGGCCTGCACTCCTTTCATTTCTATAAATTCTTGTCCCTTTTATCCTCCCAGGTATATCGAGAGCTAACTCGAGGAGCACAAGTTCTCACGGGAGAGGAGGAGTTCAAAATTCTGAGAGTTGGATGGAGGGTGAATCTTCCCACTCCTCGAAGAGAATCAGGTTCAGTGGTAGTTGTTCCAGGAGGCTTTCGGACCTCGAAGGGCACTTCAGCGAAAGGTCCCAATCACAACTCGTAAGCTGAGCTTTCCTGCCCTTTTCTCATTCTTTCTTCCTTCCTCTTGACAACACCCTTCTCCATTTCTTATGCACGCACAGAGTGTGATGAAATCACACATTTCATGGGAGTTAGCAGTGGCCGCATACAGGGGTCTCCCGGATTTTCAGAAGGCCAGGCTAGACGTGATGGGATTTGACACCTTTCTTCGGATCGAGCCGATCCAGCTCGACCTGGTCCTGATCCAAGCCTTGTGTGAGAGATGGGACCCAGTGAGTCGGGCATTCCTGATGCCCTGGGGGCACATGGTGCCCAGCTTGGAGGATGTGGTCCGGATCACAAGCCTGAAGGTGGAGGGCGAGGTAGTGACCGGGGTCACTTATGCGGATTACCGAGAAGGTGCTCGGAAGCTGCTGGGTTTGGACCTAGATGGTCAAAAAAATAGGTCGGTAGCTAGGGCATCCCTCATGGATGCATTAGGACTCACCGACACTCGTCGGCGGGATGATGAATCCTCAGAAGAGTTCATGGAAAGGATGGAAATAGGATGCCGTGCCGTGTACTGCACAGATTTCGACAACTGGGAAAGATGCAACATAGATTTGAGGAGATTTCTCCTCTTCCTTTTGGGGAGATTGGTACTGAGCTCGAAAGGGGACGGTATCCAATGTCGCTTCCTGGAGCTGCTGTCAGACCTTGAAAGAGTAGGGTACTACGCCTGGGGAGCTGCCATGCTGGCGCACTTGTTTGCAGGCCTGTTCCAAGAAGCGGATCGTGAGATGGCTGTGAGTGGTTTTACACCATTTATCCATGTATTTTTGGTTTTGTTTGTTTTGTATTTTTTTTGTTTATGTTTTTGCAAGGTACTGATGACCTGCGCCGAGCAGCTGTGGAGCTATTATTACCTCCCCATGGGGAGAGCTCGGCACTGGCGACCCGCGATGGTGCCGCTAGCTAGGCGGTGGGAACCCATCATGAGTGCGGCACCCCTGACCTACCAACTGATGGTGCTAAGGCGGGAGCTACAGGAGTTCCCTGCAGCGATGGTAAACTGGAGACCCTACTCAGACATGGTCGATGCCGACCAGCCGTGGGTTCTAGCAAGTCGTGCCCGGTTTGGACGGAAACTGTGGATGCACTGCCTGAATGAAATCGAGCCGCTTCGGCTACGATTGGTTATGAGGACTTTAGGACTAGCTCAGGAATGGGTGGATACGGCTGCGCCACCTCGTATCGGGAGAAAGACGCAAGGATCGGTGACCTGCATTGACTGGCGCGTGCGGTTCCCTGAACAGTATGAAGACTGACAACAGGGTGGCACGATTGTAGAATCACATGCGCGGGATAGCGAGGACTACTTACGTCTATATAGGACAAAGTACGCAGAGCGGCTCCAACCCCGGGGTAGGTTTCCCCTTTTTCTCTTTTCTTCTTTCTCATTTTTTTGGTTTTCTGGTGGAAATACTGACTCGTATGGCTGCAGGATATCCGTGATACGATGATAGCGACTTTACGAACTCGCTTGGTAGAGATGGAGCAACGGTTGGGCGATGCCCGCAGAGCTACGAGCGCCTTGGTAGGTGTACAGTGCGTTCCTAACTAGAACCACAGATTCCAGATGTTGGCTGCTAATTCATGCGGTCGTAGCATGCTCAGATTGGCGGGGCTTCCCCAGCGATGGGAGTAGGTGGTGCCTCTTCCAGCTTGTGGATTCCCACCTCAGAACTTGACTTGCTTCATGAGTAACTTGCTCACGCCACACAGCGTGCTGCGGAGACAAAATGGATGCTCTGTATACAGGTAAAAGTTTAAGTGTTGAGTTCTCTTTGTGTATGCCTTATCGCGTATCTGAGATGGTACACTCGGCAGGAAAAGGAGACGGAAGAAGCGCTTGCCCAAGCTGCGCAGAAGGAGGCTAGGATAGCAGAACTGGAGAGGGAACTGCGGCGTCATCCTTATGACGACTCCTCTAGGGATGCCGTGGAACTGAGGATCACTCTCCAGGTGGAGAGGGAAGACCGCGAGAGAGAACGTGCAGAGAAAGAAAGAGACGCAGAGAGAGAAAGAGCCAACAGATTGATTGAAAGGGAGGAACGAAGGGCCATGGAGGCCCAACTATTCGAACTCCGAATCAGCCTTGGTCTTGTTGAACAGTGGCTGAGAGATGGTGAGGAGCGCTACCGAAGAGCACGAGAGCGTGGCTTTCGTGTTGGTAGCTTCTCTGCTGCTTCTGTGGATCAATGCCGGGGTGTGGGAATAGGAAGGGGAGTACAGAGCAGTAGGAGTACCACTTTTCGTAGTTGGGTAGCACCTTTGAGAGCGTTTTGCCCGGAGAGTAGTGGGACGAGTAATGCAGAGAGAGAGGGCGGAACTTGATGTAATGTTTTTGGTTTTTTTGGAATAAAATACAAGGTTCGGTTTGTTTGGTTTTCACCTTTACTTTTGTTGCCTGAATCCCTACACATATCACTGAAACAAACAAATCAGAATTTCTGTTTTGACTTGGCCCCTTGCTCAATAAGCAAATGGTCACTGTGACTGTCCTTGATAACTGGTCAAGGGGCCAAGCCTTTATTTAGCGAAGGCAAGGGAAAGATGCGGTGATGATTAATGCGACAGGCAAGTACACGAATGCAAGCGGTATTAAAAGTGAGATGCTGCACGCAAATGCAATCATGCAAAATTAATTTCTTTTCTTTTTTATATTTGGCATTTTTTTATTTTATCATAAAAAAGATTTTTTTGTTTGCAAATATGTACATTTTCTTTTTTTTTCTTTTTTGTTGTTTTTATCATTTCAATTTTTTTGTTGCTAACGCCAGGCAAGCACCCAAATGGCACCTAACCTACGTGAGAACATGGGTTTCTTACTAACCTCCCAGGTATCCTAAGTGCACATCTAGGTTGATTTGGGCCTCTAGACCCCTCGAATGATGATCCCGCCCGCTAAGACTTACCTTGATGATAATACCGTCATGTCATGCTTAGGCTCCTAATCGCTTCCGACCACAGGGATTCACCCAAAAGGTGTTTGAGGTAAGAGATTTGCCCGACCCGGGTCTGTTTTCTCACAACTCTAGATGGTATATGATGGAACACCTTGGAACCCCAATGACCAACCGCGCGACGCTGACCCGGAATCAGACGCCGTCGCACCTATAGGTGACGCGCTTGCATTGGCCTAAGCCCGAGGTTAAACAAGAAGACATCAAGGTGGTAAACAGGGGTCTTGACCAGCCAGAATCATGGAGACTCCTTCGCAGCGATAGCTTTTGCTTTTCAAAGTAGGCAACCAAATGTGTATATTAAAATAAGGTCGCAGACCCTAGGCAGTTTTCACCCTTCAGAAACTCCATCGAACCATCATCTTTAGAGGGAGAAGGAAGAGTATAGGGGATAAACCTCCTGAGAGGACCGGCAAAGCCGTTAACCCGGCGAGCGAATAAGGGCCCATTAACTCTTTCCTTTCGGACAACTTCAGACCAAATCTCGAGCATTTACATTCCATAGCCCCCCGTCCTTTTGTGGATTCAAACTTTTGCTTTGAGGGGTTCCATTTATCGCATCAGGCACTGTCACGACCAGGCTCTTGATTTTGATTTTGTATTTCTTTTTGTGAGGGAGATACAGTCGTTTGACGTTTGTGGGCTCCCTTTCGTATGCCTGCGGGGACACTGCCCTCTTCTCGTGCTCTGATCGATGCTCGAGGAAATGGATCCTACTTTTACCTTTGGGGTTTGAGTTTCGGTTTCTTATGCTCAGCGTTTTAAGGGCGCCGACTGTCTCATTTGGTTGAAGAGAAAAGAATAAAGATTACAGCTTCCGGAGATCATCTGGGTGGGGCCCCACCGTAGGTGATGCTACCGACTTTTTTTTTGAATAAAATACATAAGTGAGCACATGTTAGCTTCCTTCGAGCGAGCATAGGCCGACGTGGCCGGACAGGGATCTCCACGGTTCTGGTAAACCAAGACTCGGTGCCTACCAAGCCTTAAAGGGCTCTATCCTAACATGAAGGTTAGATGTAGGGACTTAACTACATGGTGACTGCCAGGCATCGGTATTTTGAATTTTCCATATTTTTAGTGGTTTTCGGTATTTCTTTGTTTTTGATGTTTTTTTATCTTTTCATAATTTTTTTTTATTTTTGTGCTAAGGGTAGTATTTCTCAAGATAAAGCCCATTCCAAGGGTGGGATAACTCGGTCCCTTCGGCGTTGACTAGCATGTAGGCGTTGCCAGGGTACACGGCTTGAATTATAAATGGTCCTTCCCAATTGGGTTGGAGCTTAGAACGCGGCCCTCCAGGTTTGACAAAAATTCTTTTTACTACCATCTCACCGACTTTGAATTTTCTCTCAATGACTTTCTTTTGGTAAAAGCGAGCGAGTCTATTTTGATACACACGCGCGTGTTCGACAGCGGCCAGCCGCTTCTCATCCAAGAGTTCCAACTGGGCGAGGAGTGAATTACGATGATCGTCGAGGGAAAATTCCTCGTCCAATTGTACCCTGAGAGAAGGGATCAGAGTCTCGTACGGGACTACCGCTTCCATACCATAAGTAAGGGCAAACGGAGTCTGCCCGGTGGGGGTTCGGACTGAAGTGCGATAGGCCCATAGGGCTTCGATAAGTTTTTCTGGCCAGTCTGAAAACTTACTAGACTCGCAGGTTTTTTTGATGATTTTGAGTAATATTTTATTGGTGGCCTCCGCTTGGCCGTTACCTTGTGGGTAATAAGGCGATGAATGATGCAATGCAATTGCGTACCTTTTGCAGAAGTCCTGTAGGTCCTGGGAAATGAACTGTGGCCCATTGTCGGTGACGATTGTGCTTGGGACGCCGAATCTGGCGAGGATGTTCTTCATGATGAACTTGCAGACTGTTGACGCCTTGATTTCCGCGTAAGCTTCAGCTTCGGCCCATTTGGTGAAGTATTCCGTCGCAGTAAGGATGAAAGATTTCTGCTTGGTGAGGGAATTGGGATCACCTAGGGGACCAATGATGTCGAATGCCCACATGGAGAAAGGCCACGGGGAGGATATTGGATGAAGTGAGGAAGATGGTGAATGGATTTTATCGGCGTGAAGTTGACACTTGACACACCTACGGACATAGACAACGCAATCCTCTTCCATAGTGGGCCAGTAAAAGCCTTGCCGAATGATCTTCTTGGCGAGCATCTGACTATTCACGTGGCCACCGCACACACCCGAGTGCGTCTCCTCTACACATTTTCAAACCTCATCGTCACCAAGACATCTTAACAGAATACCAGTAAGGCTCATCCTATAGAGTAGACCTCCAACCAAAGTATATTTCTGAGCCACCCTTCTTATGGCTTTCTTGTCCTCTGTGGTGGCCCCTTCAGGATAAGACTGATCTTGGCAGTATTTGACAATTTCATAGAACCATGGTTTCTCTTCATCAGCCAGTTCTTCTTCAGCCTCTGCCAACATGATTTCCCTCTTTTCAAGGATATCTTCCAGCAGGATCTTCCTTGCTATCTTGTCTTTGATATTTACGTAGGAAGCATCATCGATTGCAGGGGCGTGAAGTTTGTAGATAGAAATGGACTCAAACCATCTTCCTAGAGGGAACCTTATGGATGATGCCAACGAGGCGAGGGCATCGGCGATAATATTCTGATGACGAGAGACATGAACAAAGATCAATTTTGTGAATAGTTTGGCAAAGACAGCAGTGAGTTCTTGGTATGGCTTGAGTTTGGGATCGCGAGTGCGATATTTAGTGAGCACCTGACGAAGGATGAGTTGACTATCACCTACGACTCGCAACTCAGTGATACGAAAAGAATGGGTGAGTTCTAGGCCAGCTAGAAGAGCTTCATATTCGGCTATATTGTTGGTAACTGGAAATTTGAGCTGGTATGCCAATGGGAATGTGAGGCCTTCAGGCGACAGGAGGGTGACGCCGATTCCTCTCCCTTGAGAATTCAGAGCTCCATCAAAATATAGCGTCCACATTGGCTTATCTGATTGGTTGACGGACATTAGTTCCTCATCTGGAAACTCTGATTGGACGGGATCAAACTTGGGAAGAGGATGGTGAGCGTGATGCTCGGCTATGGCATAGCCTTTAATCGCCTTTTGCTGGATGTAGGTGATGTCGAACTGAGAGAGAAAACTTTGCCATCGTGCTAGCCTATCCGTAAGGATGGATTTCTCTAGAAGGAATTTGATAGGATTCATTCGAGCAATCAAGTGGACTTCATGAGCCAAGAAGTAGTGCTTCAATTTCTGCACTACCCAAACGAGGGCAGCACAGGTTTTCTCCATGACGGTGTACTTCTGCTCACAGGGATTGAGAAGTTTGGACAAGTAATAGGTTGCCCGTTCTTTACCTTTTTCATCAGCTTGTGCGAGGACGGCTCCCACGGAGTCATCCAAGACTGAGACGTAAAGGACCAGAGGTTTTTGTGGTTTGGGTGGAATGAGAACGGGTGGACTAGCCAGATATTCCTTCAACCCTTCAAAAGCTTTCTGACATTTAGAATTCCAGTTGAATTCTACTCCTGGCTTGGTCAACTCGTAGAGAGGTCTACACCTTTGTGAATGTTGGGACACAAACCGACGAATAAACTGCAACCTCCCGATTAAACCTCGAACTTCCCTCAAATTCTTGGGAGGCGGCATATCCCTGATAGCCTTAGCTTTGTCGGGATCTATCTCGATCCCTCTTTTACTCACAATGAACCCCATCAATTTACCCGAATGTACAGGAGAAGACCCCTCAGAGGAAGGGTAGAAAAGGTCGCTCATCGGACCTTGGACGGGTGGTCCGCAGGGCGGTACGCACCCGTGGGAGATGTAGGAGGTTTCCTCAACGAAGATGTGTTGTTGAGGAGTTTGAAAATTGACGTTTTTTTTTCGTTTTCATTTTTGATGATAAAACAGTGAAAAGAGATCGGAGGAGAGGGAAAAGTGGTTATGGCCAGAGGATTGTGAGGCTCATAGAGTAGATCATGGTTGAAGACCTGGCGCGGGTTGAGAAGCCCGCGTAGGTATGTAAGCAGAGAAGGGGATCTGGGAAGATCATCAGACAATTGTCTGGCCCAGGAAGAAGATATCAGCAAAGGCTGAGACGAGTGGATGGAGAAGATGGCGGCTAATGAGCCGTCGACGGCAATGTTGAGGACGGATGAAGATCCGTCGATGACAGGGTCCTTCTGGCGAGGACGAGGATAGTTTGGAACTTTGGTAAGAGTGGTAATATTCTCTGGTATTTCGGAGATCAATGGTGGTCCTTCAAGCTGCGGAGACGAGAACATCCTTTCCAGTGCAACGGAAATGTCCCGTATGTCGAACCATTTGTTCCACTCGCATTCCGGATCTTTGATCTTGCCTCTTTTGGTGATCCTCGGTTATTTTTCAGCCAAATATACAGCATGTGATCTCCCATATGCTTCTCGTGGGTAATCTCCCATCTGAACAATGGGCCCTCTGTTGAAGTGGTTTGATAGAGTCCATATGAGGGGCTTCCAATCCGCCTTGAACGGTCCTTTGAAGCCTAGGCCAAACCTGCGGTTCGGCCTAATTTCCTTTGGCGGTTTGAGCCTACCCTGTAACTGTGCGCCCAGACCTTTACCCTGTTGGTAGCCGATGTTCCTCATAATCTCCCACCCTTTGGAGTGAAAAGGGAGATATGATGTTGCGGTTGTCCTGACCGACTCCTTTGGTGCTAGTGGAACGTGAGATGAATCACGTACGTCCAGTAGTGACAATATGGGCCGATGAGACGGCCAAACAGAGGGCAGAGAGGTGTTGATAGCATCCACTGTGTGAAGGACAGGTGTACTGACCACTTTAATAATCCTCCCATTATAAGGAAACTTCAGGCACTGATGGTTGGTGGAAGGCATAGCGTCCATGGCTTCGATGTAAGGGTGACCCAGTATAGCCTTGAATGTGGGGTCCATGTTGAGGACATGGAATTCCGTGGGAATTGACATGGGGCCTAGTTCTGCCTTCAGAATAATCATCCCATGCGGCGGCCTTTTGCTATTGTCATAAGCCGTGACCGTGATCGAGGAAGGTCTTATTTGTTCCTTGTTGACCCCACACAACTGAAGGGTGTCCATGGAGATCACATTTATGGACGCACCCATGTCCACAAGACACGGGTTTATGGATACCCCATTAATTTTTATTGAAATGCACAATGCATATTTCCGAGCTTCCTTGGGAGCGAGCTCGTAGTTGTGGAACATGATGGCCGGTTGTGTGTCTGTTGGGGTCAGGACGGTCGAAATCTTCTCCACGGGGAGGTCCTCATTAACCATGACTTTTTGAATGTACTCCATTAAGGCTGCCTGGTGGGATGTGGATCTTTGAAGTAGCTCCAGGATGGAGATCCGAGCAGGCGTCTTGTCCAAGTGTTTCAGTAGATCATACTGTGTTCCAGGGATAGCTCTTTCTGGTTGTTCTCCATCATCCTTCTCTGGCTGAGATTGCTCAGGATTCTGACTGTTGTGGGGGAAAACCCTGTGGAAAATCCATCCACTCCGGAGCACCATTGCCTGCGGCTTTTGTACCTCTGTAGGGGTAGCAGTGGGTTTTAACAGGGATTTGAGGGGTAGTGGTGGAGGAATGGTTGATGAAGCAGGGGTGATGACGGGAGCAGGGATTCTGATGAGGGGTTTGTTAGGTGGAGGCATGGTGGAGGTAGAGGGGATATCGCGCGGATTATGAAGGATAAGGGGTCTGGAAGGTGGAGGTGGAGACGAAGTAGAAATGGGTAGGGCTTGAAGCGGGTAATGATTTTGAGGTGGGTGATGGGTAATGAGTGGTTTTGAAGGCATTAGTGGTGATATGGTGGAGAAAGACGGGGTTATGTATGGTTGACGGATGATAAGGGGTTTAGAAGGTATAGGGGTAAATGTGGTAGAGGTGGATGGTAAAGTGGGGGAGTGAGAGAAGATGAGAGGGTGTGAAGGCGTAGTGGAGAGTGTCGGTTGATAGGAGATCGAGGTGCGGATGAGAGGGCGTAATGGTAGTGGAAATGGTGAAGGTGATACTGACGCGGGTTGATGAGAGAGAGGTGCTACCCGGGCAAGGCAAGGGTGTTGCGTGATGATAGGATTGGCGGTAGAGAGAATGGAGGTCCTTTCCTAGTGCCACACCTGCTCTCTCCCGACTTCTAGGAAGGAGGAGATGGGGTTAACCTGATGATTGGGCTGTTGGTGCTCCGGTAATGGATTCTGGATTATGCCCATGTTGGGCTGTTGTTGTGGAGCCTGCTGAGGCTGCTGTTGTTGTTGTGGTTGCTGCTGCTGCTGCTGTTGTAACTGCTGCTGTGGCCTATGAGGAGGTCTCCTAGCCTTGAGAGCGGCGACGTATCGTCTCATTTCATCCCAATCTATTTGATGTTCATCATTCATATCGTGGATGTAATCTTTGAAATGGAAGCAGTAATCTACTGTGTGTCCTGGCTGCCTGTGGTAGACGCAGTATTTGGAGGTATCAACATTCGGGGGCCACACGGGCCTTTCTCTGGGTAGGGCGAGTTGGTTTGATGCCATGAGGGCATTAAAAATGTCTGCTAAGGTTTCTGGCAATGGTGGATAGTAGGCTCTCTTGGGACCGACCGGCCTCCTTTGTTGCTGTTGGGGACCATAGTTCCCCGGGGGTGGAACTTGGTTGTACTGAAGCGGTGGTTGTTGTTGCTGAGGTTGTGGTTGTTGTTGCAGGGGTTGACGTAATGGAGGTATATTATCCTGGGGTGTATTATTTTGGGGTGGAGGATGAAGAGGGAAAGGACCTGGTTGGAGGGGAAGTCGGGGCATTTGTGGAGGCCTTGGGTTGACTGCATAATTGGCATTGTTGACCGCACCCACTTGCTCATTTGTCACGACCCCTTCTGTGGCTCCGCCCGGGACACCAGCGCTTGTCTTTCTGACCACTTTGGGCTTCGGCGACTCAAACATGTTGATAATGGGGGAGTCTTTTAACTGGGTTTGGATGTACCGGGCCCTTTCATAGAGTTCCTCCATTGTAGTAAGTTTATTCATGGCCAGGACGTGTCTGAACTGTGGGGTTGCATTAGACACAATCATCTTCACTTGTTCGGGCTCGGAGAGGGTATCCCTTATTCTTTGCGCCAGAGACCTCCATCTATCAGCATAGCGGACAAAATCTTCGTCGGGCTTCATCTTTTCGGCCACTAGGTCGGTAATGGAGAGTGAGGGACCGACCCTATCCCTATATTTCTGTAAGAACCTTCTCTGGACTATTTCAAAATTCTCGGCCTCGCGGGGCTCCAAGGAATAGAACCACTCAAGCGCGGGACCATCCAATGATCTCCGAAAGAGGTATGCCAGGGACCTCTGATCGTTTTGCCAATAGGAGGACTCATACATGAAATCCTTGAGGTGAATGAAGGGGTTGCCGGTACCATTGTATCTGCGGTACGTGGGCATTTCGGAGGGAGGAAGATGAATGACGGGAAGGATTGGCAAAGCAACCTCCGGGGTGGCTTTCACGTCCACCATTCTTCTCAGATTTTGAAACTGCTCGTCCATGCGATTGAACCTATTGAGGAGCGATTGGGCGAGCTCCTCTGGAGGTGAAGGTGGCACTTGCCACTGGGGGAGAAACTGTCTCCCGGAGACTTGAGGGGGGAACCCCGAATGAGAGGGAGCTGTCGGACCGCCGACAGTTGGCCCTGGCTGAAGCGGTATGTGGGGAACGAAGCGGTATGTGGGGAACAACGGGATTTTGATATTGTGACAGGAACTGGAATGAGGGTGGTTGTTGGCTCGCTTGTCCTTGAAGCGAGGGAGACTGGATGGCTTGCGCCAATGAAGGAGATGGATGTTGGGTTCGGTGCAGTATTCAGAGGGGGGGTGAATGAATATAACCCTTTAAAAAAAATTTCGCCCAGTTAAATTATGATGCTCACTAGAATTACTAATTCGCAAACTAGATAAGCTTAAAAGCTAATAATCAGTTGCAGAACCAAACAAGCATACAGTGAGATCACTAGGATGCTAACTAGGCTGAATTTGACAAGGAGTCGCTCAACAAGAATTTCACTCTCTTGACAAATTAAAACATTCTAAGAAGACTAATTAACTCTTCTTCTCAACCTGAAGCCAAACGCATGGAGCGCCATTATGTATTCATCTAGCGGAAGCAAATCATAAGTAATCAAACCACAATGCAAGAGGGGTTTTTAGGTGGTTCGGTCCTCCAGACCTACATCCACCCCACACTCAAACCGAGTGTGGCTCCCACTAGCTCACGCTAGACACAGCAGACTCAGTCTGCAACAGGTGCTGCCACACAGCTTGACCAGGGGAACAACCTCCCCTCTTCCTCCCAACCGGAGGGAACCACTAGTGACACTAGTCACTAGCAAACCAGAGACACACGGTCTCTCTTCCTCCAGACCCGGAGGGAACCCCTGGACTTGAACCCACAAGCCCAGAACCGGAGATCAGATCTCCCTTCCTCCAAACCGGAGGGACACCACAAGTAGCACCCAGCTACTTGCAACCGGAGATAGCAATCTCCCTTCTTCTGAACTAACAGGAGGAACCCCGACCTCACTAATGAGGATCGAAAGAACACAGATAACCAAATGAAACAGGAAAAATAAGAAAAGAAAAATACACAGCGATCAGAAAGCTGTAAAGACAAATAACACAAATGTGGCTCGCATGGAGCTGACTGGCCTGGATTTGATCCACGGTCCAGTAGACAGATCTTCAGGTAACTTCTTCCTTGTTCTCCATGAGCTCTCTCGCTCACTTTCTATCTCTCTTTTCTTTCTCTTCTACTCTCCTAGGAGCTTCTTCTGCTACTTCTCTTCTTCTTCTTCTCAACTCTCTTCTCTCTCTTTTTCTTCTTCTGCTCTTACTCCCACTCTCTTCTCTGCTCTCTTCTTTTCTTTCTTCTCTCCCTTTTTCTGGATCGGGGCTCTCTGTATGAGCTTTTCTTCTTGCCAACTCGATCACCTTCATCTGAGGACGAAGGGTTCTATTTATAGCAGCAACAGCAGGTGGATAGGGCACCAAACGCGTGTGCCTCTCACGCTCGATCCAGAATCTTCCTGACACGTGTCCTTATCAGATTGGTTCCTCTTGTCTCGGATCACGTGCAGCCCAGGAGTGTGGAATGTTCTTCCTCGGACCTGTAATGAGATTAAAATCATTAACACTGAGGGCCACAGGAACTAAAGCTGCATGAGATATGTAATAGTAATACGATGGCACTGTACTTGGAATGACACGAGATAGACAAGGTGACTGCAGCACGAAGTAAGGAAAAAATGACACGAGATACATTGTGACAAAACAGACACAACGAAGAGAACGACACGAAATGAGGTTATAAAACAACACGAGGTAAAAAGAAGAACGACACGAAGTGGTTGCAACAACAAGCAAGACATAAAAGATGACACGAGATGCAACTAGAGGACAGAGAGAAGCGACACGAGGTTCACACAGAAACGACACGAGGTGGCACAGAAAGAAATACGAGGTGCTGCAATGTTCTGCACGCAGTGGAACAAAAAACAACACGAAGACACAAAGACAAAAACAACACGGAGACACGAACATAAAAACAACACGACATAACACATAGCAAAGAGAACGACACGAGCTGACCACAACACGAAGACGAAAAAATAAGATTCGACACGAAGTGAGAACAACACGAAGTGAAAACACCACTAAGACGAAAACAGAAGTTGACAACAAGTGAAAACAACACGAAGTGAAAACAAGACTAAGACGATAAGAACATCACGAGGTGAAGCGACACGGAGTTCACTGGGAAACGACTCGAAGTTCATCAGAACAAATCGAGCTGCTACAGTAAACAACACGAAGACAATCAAACAAAAAATAACACGAAGACAATGGATGCTACAGTGCAATGTCTAGACTTGAAGTTCAGTTGAGTGTACAGACTTTACCAATGAATCGCTCACTGTACAGACTTACTATAGCAGTCTGATGTACAGACTTTGATGAACAGTCCAATGTATGGACTTGTACTGCAAACAATAATGTATAGACTTCATGTAAAAGCCCAATGTATTGGACATTGAAATCGAAGACCAATGTGCAGACTTGACAGTGAAGACTAGTGTGCAGACTTCAAGTTTAACTGTGGATGTACAGACTTGAAGAATAAGCCAGTGTATAGACTTGAAGATTGAAGGCGATGTACAGACTTCGCCTAAGACGCTGTACACACTTAGCCTAAGACAATGCATAGGCTTGAACGAGAGTCCAATGTATAGACTTTGCTACCAAGACATGATATATGCAGAGACATGATATCTGACAGAATGCAATGCACATATATAAAGAGCAAATGCCATCAATGCTAGATATCATCATTCATGTTGCTATCAATATGCAGAATGCTCAAGAATAATAATGCATAGAAATGCACTTTGTTTATTGCAATCATCAAAACATAATAACATTGCTATCATCAAAATACAATATCAAATGCACTCAAATGCACTCACTGTCTTGCTATCATCAAAACCAAAAAGTATTGCTATCATCAAGGCGACATAGCACATGCTTGTGCCTAAGAGGCACAACATTCTCCCCCTTTTTGATGATGGCAACACAATGTGACAGTGAGTCACACACAAGATTTTCTCCCCCTTTGACATGATCAAAAAGAGAAAAACAAAAAAAATATGAGTGCAAAGTGCAATATGCATGCAAATTCCTCTAGAACATTTTTCCCTGAAAGTAAGACTCCCCTGAATTATTTCTCCCCCTAAATAGAAGCTCCCCCTTTGAGAAGGAATATGAACAGATAAACAAGGTAGAGAAAGTAGGAGGGTCACTTGACAACAGCTAAATCATAGGTTCAGAAAGGAAGCATCATTATAAGCAACTGTTAAAGTTTAAAAATCAGCAACATACAATTTTGACAAAGATTCAGGTTTAACAGTTATAATTCTAGAGTAAAACACCTGACCCCTGAAAAAGAGTTTTAGATTCCATTTATAGCAATGAATATAGGGCACATGGTATTAATAGATAAGTCAGACATAATACCCTTTTGTGATTAAACAAGGAAATTCAAGAGAGGCAACTTGAATATGTATTAATAAAAACAATTCCCACTCATAGACTTTTGATTTTCGAAGGGTTACAGCAGTTTGATTTTCATTTTTCAATTTCTGAACCTGAACTGAGTAAATAGATCAGTGGCATTTATGCTGTTGACATTAGGTGTACACCTTGATCAGAGGCAAGTACCCCCAGTTACTAGGCATAAACTACTAGACCTATTTAGATCAAAACCCACAAAGAATAGTCTTCACTTTTGACATTAAGGGTACACCTTGATTAGAGGCCAGTACCCTCAGTTACTTAGTGAGAACTCCCTCTATAGATTTGACCTTTTGAACAGAGATATTCTGAAGCACTTCATGACTATGAGTTCTCCTACTTCATTGGAGGAGATCACAATTTCTCAATGTAATTCAGCCATTGCTCTGTCACTATGTTCAGTTCATAGCATTATGATCTTATTTACTGCTGCCCTTACTTCTTTTAGAGTGATTGTTTAAAAAATCAGTACACACTCTTATTAGCCTTTTCTAGAAATTTCCAGATCAACACATTTGGCATTACAAAAACTTTTTCTAATCTTACCATGAGATAAAGATTAAGAGCTATAAAGGTTTTCTTTTATCTCAAGTTCTGAAGTGCAGACACTTAACTCTCTAATTTATAAAGGTTAAACCTTTAGTTCCTTTCAATTTGTGAGTGTGATTCTTATAGAAAAACAGTTGCAATAATCACCATTCAGTGTACTAAACCAGATGCAAAGTTGTTGTTTAGTGAAAATGATGGGGAAAGGATAGCAATTGGCAAAATGGTCCAATGGCATCTGATGTCAAAAGATATGAATCAAATGAATGGGGACAATGAGGAGTAAATAGGGTTCAATGAATTGAATAGAATCTCTCAGCTCCCCCCGACACCATGATGTAAAAAATATGCTATGCAGTAGACTGTTCTACATGCTGACTATGCAACATTAGTCAAACTCCCCCTGACAAAGTGCATGAAATAAAATTAATGAACTGCTCATAATTTTAGAATATGCTCAAGAAGAATTCATGCTTTGTTCAATTAGAGAGAGAATTTATCAAATGCATCATCTTCCTTTTAAATTTTCAATTTTTTTTAACATATGATGCAGTACACTGTTCTTCATGAAAACTAGACCCATGGTACTAGGCGGAGGACTTGGTCTCAAAGACCATCTCACACATGGTAGGAACCTCCGGGCAGATTTCCCTGCCTTTTAGTAACATACCATTTGATATACCAGGGTTAACAAGGACAATGCAACATAAGGCAGTCCTTCATGCATTGAATAGCATCATTGACACATGCAATGACAATCAGTCTATACACAATCAGTCTAAGTATGCATTCAATAACAAGCATGCAATGCATTAACACAAAACACATGCATGGACACAGAGTCTATATAGTGCATCAACTGTATACACTAAAGAAGCATTCAAATTCAGTTCAACATATAGCAAGAGAAGAGCATCAGATATGCAGAATTGAATTCAATAGCTGAGTCTGGAATGCAGACTGATCAGCTAGACATGAAGAGTTCATTAAAAAATCAACTAAGCAAATCAACATGAAACTCACAATTTTTCATGCTCACAATTTCAGATAATAGAATTTAAAACAGATTTCAGAAGTGACCTGAATTGAATCATGGGGTTTTCTTTTTGAGTGCCTTGGTTGACCCCTTTTATTTCTCCTTCCAAGGCACACTTGCAGCAAGTCAATCAAGTTGATCCTGCAGAGACCCAAGCAGTCTTGGGTCCTGCACTACCCCTATCAGGTGTTCTAAATAGTTTCTTAGCAACATGGTCATCAAATTTCATCAGAAAACAATTGTCCATAGAGTGACCAAGTTTACCACAATATCTACATGAAACAGCAGATTTTCTGGTCCTATGGTGCATATCAAAAGCAGCATGAGGCCTATGATAATGAGCATGAATTGTTCTGTTGTAAGCATGAATTTTTGATTTACCATTACCTGCCCACCAGCATTCAGAAGCTCGGTGGCCAGGTTTTCCACATTCATAACAACCAAGAGTCTTTTCTTTAAGACCAGCTTTATTTCTGCCCAAGAAATTTTTGTTTGGAGGGAATCTTACAAATTTGGAATTAAAATGGTTTCCCTGAACAAACCAGCAGTCCTTGACTGCATGCCCATACCTACCACATTCAAAGCATCTAAGATGCTTGTTGTTTGATTCATTTTTGCCCCTGTGATTTCCTGACCAGCATTCATTTGTCTTGTGTCCAGGCTTGTTGCAATTGAAACAGATGATATGCTGACCTGAAGTAGATTCATATCTATGTGGGCCATGAGCATGTGTGAAAAATCTAGAGTTCAAATTATTGTCTTCTTTCATTTTAAAGCATGCATTCATTAGATGACCACGCCTACCACAGTAGTAACAATAAGCAACAGATTTCTTAATGGCATGGTTTCTGTCGGATGAATTCCTAGAATGCATTGCTTCACTAGCATGCTCATCTTCAATCAACAATCTATAGTCATCCATTACATGTCTTATCTTGCCACAATAGTAACATGACACTTGTGATTTCCTGATGACATGATTACTAACAGATTGACTAGATGCATGTGAATGAGTACATGAAGCATGAGCATTTTGCATTGACCCATTACATTCAGCAGAGCTAACAAATTTCAGAGTACAACCAGAAATATTCTTAGCCTTCTTTGTTTGACTCTTTCTTTTCAATTTCTGATTATTCTCAACAAGCTTTGTTTTTTTTTTTCAATTTTCTGAGCTTTAAACTGAAAAACAGATTTTAAAGATGATTTCTCATTTTTATTTTATTTTGGGGATTGCTTTGAAGTACCAGCTACATCAGAGCTTTGGACAAAAGTGGTATATAGCTGGTCTTTAGTGATTTTCTCAATATCAGAACAGCAATTTGTTCCCCCTTCAGAGTTATCATCCTTCCTCTTCCCAACAGTTTTCATTTTTCCTTTAATCTTGGCAGACTCAATAGCTGAATTTCCAGATTATGAATTTTATCTTCCAAGCTGGCAATGTGAAGTTCATAACTGGCTATTTCCTGTTCACTGCAATTAACACATTCGCTTAGAACATGGTTTGCAGTTTTATACTTCTCAATTTCCTGTTCTAGACTGTTCAAAATTTCTGAATTTTCATCATGGACAGCTTTCCCTTTTTCTATAGTGAGAAGTCTTTCAGACAAGCCAGTGTTCAACCACTTTAGTTTTTCAACTTCAGCTTTTAATTCAGTGTTTTCTTCCTCAAGATTTTTATCCTGAATTTCATTATTAGCACATCTCTCTCTTCCAGACATTAGCTCCAGTTTTTCAATTAATTCCTCTTCTCTTTCCTCCACTTTAATTTTCTCAGCGAGCAGATTTTTGTGATCATCTTTAAGTGAGGCAATTTGTTTATTTAGCCGTTCATTCTCACTAAAGAGATCTTCATTTCGTTCTCTTAAAGTAGAGTATATTTTACAATCTGATTTAGCAGAAGAGGACTGTGAAACCTCATTGATTTCATTCATTCTGATAATAAGAGTTTTATTCTTCTTTTGAAGATCCTCATTCTCCAATTTCATTTTGTCCAATTCAGAATTAACTTCAGTTAGTTCTTGCATGCCTTTTAGATGCTCATTTTTCTTATCATTCAGTTGATTCTCAAGTTCAAACATTTTATCTAAGCATGTTTGCTTTTCAATTTTTAGAGAATCATTTTGTTTCTTAAGATTCTGAACATCTAGCATGCATGCATCATAAGACTTTTTCATATTTGGACAGTTTTCACAGGAATCTTTCAGATTTATTCTATCACATTTCTTTTTCAACTTTTTGTTCTCAGATTTCAATTTCTTGGATACTTCTAACAAATTTTCATACATCTCTATTAATTCATCGAAAGAGTATCCTTCTGATTCAGAACTTACCTGAGATGAGATCTCATCTTCATCATCCCGGTTGGCCATCAAGCAGCTATCACCTTGCTGATTATGCGCAGAGACGACTCTATCATATATCTCCTTTCCAGATGTGCACCTGAGAGCAAAAGAATATACATCAGTATTAACAGCAGCTCTCAAGATATTAAGAATTATGACATTATCACGGTTCTTAAATGTGTCCTCACTAGACCACTTGGTCTGGTCTTTGGGTAGTCGATGTGGGCCTTTGGATAGTAAACTCCATAGTTTGGGATCAATGGAATCTACATACACAACTAGGTCTCCTAGCCAATTTTCAAAGTTAGAACCATCATAAATTGGAGGACGATCCATTTGGACAGATGGCAAACAGAATCAACTTACTAAAACAACCGACAGGAAATGCAGCAAAACCAAATGGGTAAGGTAAAGCACTAAACCGGTGAAACAAGACAACGAGCACAATGCATCCACTCTGAAAACGCACTAAACAGTTAGCATGATCCTCTGCAGATTGTTAGATCTGTTAGATCAGAGACCCGCTCTGATACCAATTGTTGGGTTCGGTGCAGTATTCAGAGGGGGGGTGAATGAATATAACCCTTTAAAAAAAATTTCCGCCCAGTTAAAATATGATGCTCACTAGAATTACTAGTTCGCAAACTAGATAGGCTTAAAAGCTAATAATCAGTTGTAGAACCAAACAAGCATACAGTGAGATCACTAGGATGCTAACTAGGCTGAATTTGACAAGGAGTCGCTCAACAAGAATTTCGCTCTCTTGACAAATTAAAACATTCTAAGAAGACTAATTAACTCTTCTTCTCAACCCGAAGCCAAACGCATGGAGCGCCCCTTTGCATTCATCTAGCGGAAGCAAATCATAAGCAATCAAACCACAATGCAAGAGGGGTTTTTAGGTGGTTCGGTCCTCCAGACCTACATCCACCCCATACTCAAACTGAGTGTGGCTTCCACTAGCTCACGCTAGACACAGCAGACTCAGTCTGCAACAGGTGCTTCCACACAGCTTGACCAGGGGAACAGCCTCCCCTCTTCCTCCCAACCGGAGGGAACCACTAGTGACACCAGTCACTAGCAAACCAGAGACACACGGTCTCTCTTCCTCCAGACCCGGAGGGAACCCCTGGACTTGAACCCACAAGCCCAGAACCGGAGATCAGATCTCCCTTCCTCCAAATCGGAGGGACACCACAAGTAGCACCCAGCTACTTGCAACCGGAGATAGCAATCTCCCTTCTTCTGAACTAACAGGAGGAACCCCGACCTCACTACTGAGGATCGGAAGAACACAGATAACCAAATGAAACAGGAAAAATAAGAAAAGAAAAATACACAGTGATCAGAAAGCTGTAAAGACAAATAACACAAATGTGGCTCGCATGGAGCTGACTGGCTTGGATTTGATCCACGGTCCAGTAGACAGATCTTCAGGTAACTTCTTCCTTGTTCTCCACGAGCTCTCTCGGTCACTTTCTATCTCTCTTTTCTTTCTCTTCTACTCTCCTAGGAGCTTCTTCTGCTACTTCTCTTCTTCTTCTTCTCAACTCTCTTCTCTCTCTTTTTCTTATTCTGCTCTTACTCTCACTCTCTTCTCTGCTCTCTTCTTTTCTTTCTTCTCTCCCTTTTTCTGGATCGTGGCTCTCTGTATGAGCTTTTCTTCTTGCCAACTCGATCACCTTCATCTGAGGATGAAGGGTTCTATTTATAGCAGCAACAGTAGGTGGATAGGGCACAAAACGCGTGTGCCTCTCACGCTCGATCCAGAATCTTCCTGACACGTGTCCTTATCAGATTGGTTCCTCTTGTCTCGGATCACGTGCAGCCCAGGAGTGTGGAATGTTCTTCCTTGGACCTGTAATGAGATTAAAATCATTAACACTGAGGGCCACAGGAACTAAAGCTGCATGAGATATGTAATAGTAATACGATGGCACTGTACTTGGAATGACACGAGATAGACAAGGTGACTGCAGCACGAAGTAAGGAAAAAATGACACGAGATACATTGTGACAGAACAGACACAACGAAGAGAACGACACGAAATGAGGTTATAAAACAACACGAGGTAAAAAGAAGAACGACACGAAGTGGTTGCAACAACAAGCAAGACATAAAAGATGACACGAGATGCAACTAGAGGACAGAGAGAAGCGACACGAGGTTCACACAGAAACGACACGAGGTGGCACAGAAAGAAATACGAGGTGCTGCAATGTTCTGCACGCAGTGGAACAAAAAACAACACGAAGACACAAAGACAAAAACAACACGGAGACACGAACATAAAAACAACACGACATAACACATAGCAAAGAGAACGACACGAGCTGACCACAACACGAAGACGAAAAAATAAGATTCGACACGAAGTGAGAACAACACGAAGTGAAAACACCACTAAGACGAAAACAGAAGTTGACACCAAGTGAAAACAACACGAAGTGAAAACAAGACTAAGACGATAGAACATCACGAGGTGAAGCGACACGGAGTTCACTGGGAAACGACTCGAAGTTCATCAGAACAAATCGAGCTGCTACAGTAAACAACACGAAGACAATCAAACAAAAAACAACACGAAGACAATGGATGCTACAGTGCAATGTCTAGACTTGAAGTTCAGTTGAGTGTACAGACTTTACTAATGAATCACTCACTGTACAGACTTACTATAGCAGTCTGATGTACAGACTTTGATGAACAGTCCAATGTATGGACTTGTACTGCAAACAACAATGTATAGACTTCATGTAAAAGCCCAATGTATTGGACATTGAAATCGAAGACCAATGTGCAGACTTGACAGTGAAGACTAGTGTGCAGACTTCAAGTTTAACTGTGGATGTACAGACTTGAAGAATAAGCCAGTGTATAGACTTGAAGATTGAAGGCGATGTACAGACTTCGCCTAAGACGCTGTACACACTTAGCCTAAGACAATGCATAGGCTTGAACGAGAGTCCAATGTATAGACTTTGCTACCAAGACATGATAAATGTAGAGACATGATATCTGACAGAATGCAATGCACATATATAAAGAGCAAATGCCATCAATCCTAGACATCATCATTCATGTTGCTATCAATATGCAGAATGCTCAAGAATAATAATGCATAGAAATGCACTTTGTTTATTGCAATCATCAAAACATAATAACATTGCTATCATCAAAATACAATATCAAATGCACTCAAATGCACTCACTGTCTTGCTATCATCAAAACCAAAAAGCATTGCTATCATCAAAGCGACATAGCACATGCTTGTGCCTAAGAGGCACAATAATGGAATGGCCTGCACGGACTCTTGGAGAGGTGCGATGGCCGGAGTTGATTCCTGGGGCGTGGGGGAAACAGATTTCCCCTTCAGAATGGCTTGGAAGGCCCGGAGCTGTTCAGAGGTAAGCTCCGTGTTGGCGAGAACGCCCAGTAAGGAAGAGATATCCTGTGGTGGGGACGTGTCCCCGGCAATAACCTGCACCTCATGCGAGGGCTCATGAGAAGGACCCGAGTCCATAGCATAGACTCGCGGGTCGGCTGACAAACCACGACTAGGGTGGTTCTCCTCAAAAGACTCGTGAGCCATGCTCACAGTTTTCTCAGAATGCAAAAACATACACTAGCAAACAGGTAGCAGAGATTATCAAACAAGTGGATGCCTTTACGCCTTTTTTTGTGTTTTGATTTTGATGATTTTTTTATGTTTTTAGTGAGATCCGAAGTTCACACAAAATAGGGACCCTAGTTTATTTTTGTTTCACCGCCGTGTCAGCTAGGGTCTCTCGTCTCACCACGAATGGGATGACTAACTCCGGGGACTTCAATGGTACAACCAGCCCAGTGAACGAAGAGGAGATTCTTCGATGTCGGGGACTTACGGAGGTCCCAGTGGAGGAGATTCTAGTCCGTTGAGAGGAATTCTCAAACGGAGAGTCCTTCCTTCACCGGGAAAGGGTGATCCTTAGAAAAATGAAAAAGGATATAAAAGAGGGATGGATGTATGCAATGGAATGCTGACAGAGATATAGAGTAAGAAAACAACAGAAATAACAAACATATAATAAACACCCAACCAATCAAATTGACAGTGCTGCCGTGAGCACAACGGGGGCGCGCGAGGGCGCCAAGGTGGAGAGGCACGGACGGTGCCGAACTTGCAAGGGTAGCCAAAAAGAAGCAGTAGATGTCCCACCGTGATCGCCAATCTGTGAGCGACGTCACGCGGTTCGAGGAGCGAAGAAGACGCGGAGCGCGCGGGCTCCTCTTTGTTTGCTGCAACACAGAAATAAGAGGAAAGAGAAGGGGCCACCACGGGAGATTGCTCCGGCGGGGCGAGCGGGACAAATGTAATATAGCAAGATATGGGGGTTAAACGGCCATAGCGGGAAGTGACTCGCCGCGACCTCGGGGGGACGGGAATGGTTCAGAAATTAAATAATAAGAATTGAAACGACCATTGGGGAAGTGACTCGCCGCGGCCTCGAGAATATGAGCAGATAAGAATATAACAGAATATAGGGAGAATATAAAGAGCTGGAATTTAAACGGCCATTGGGGAAGTGACTCGCCGCGGCCTCGAGAATATGAATAGATAAGAATATAACAGAATATAAAGAGAATATAAGAGCGGGAATTTAAACGGCCATTGGGGAAGTGACTCGCCGCGGCCTCGAGAACATGAATAGATAAGAATATAACATATAAGAACGGGAATTTAAACGGCCATTGGGGAAGTGACTCGCCACGGCCTCGAGAATATGAGCTGAATATAACAGAATATAAAGAGAATATAAGAACGAGAATTTAAACAGCCATTGGGGAAGTGACTCGCCGCGGCCTCGAGAACAAGATGTGATCGCCAGGGGCCAAAAGACCCCAAAATAAAGAAAGTGATCGTGCCTACCTCAAGAGCGGGAGATGGCGGGTTGCTTCTTCCTCCCCCTTCGACCGGTCGACGGAGAGGGCTTTCCTTGGGTACCCTTGCAAAACAACGACAAACAAGTAACGAGTGGATTAGAAAGATGAAGGTGTAGTATTCAAATCCTTGCGATAAAAATAACGAAATGATGGCAAGACACACACCTGGTTGGTGTTATCTTTTAAACCCCTTTCGGACTTGAGTAGGAGGAAAATGAGATGATGGATGCAAGAAGTATATAAGAAGAGGCACCCTTATGAAGGGGGATAGAGGATGCGAGATGATGAATGTAAAAGAACTACGAAGAAAAGGAAAGGATTGGCTTATTGGATGTGCTGATGGTGAAATCCGGCGGAGCTCCGGCAGCGTAGGGACGACGTGGAAGCACGGTGGATGAAGACGACCTTCCTTTCGCGAGCGTGGGCACCCGAGAAGCCGGCAGAACCTCCACCTACAAAAGACCCCATGGGTTAGAAATGACTCTGTAGCCTCTGGGCTCCGGCAGCCTATCGGATCTCTTAGAGGCTCCTCTAGAACTGAGGGGGTGGGCCTCTATTTATAAGGCTCCGGAGGGTGGAGGCGTCCAGGACCCTGGACACCTCTATCAGGGCAAAAAAGATATTTTATTCTATTTTTATTCATTTTTTTTTGAATATTTTCATGGAGGCGTCCAGGGTCCCGGACGCCTCCATAAGTCCCACCGAACTCCACCGAAAGTCGCACGCTGTTTAACACAACACGCGGTTTTGGAGCGGCGACCCATGATTTGGAAATGGGCGCGTCCAGACGGCTGGACGTCTCCATAATTTGGATTCTTTCACACACGACAAGCCGTTGTTCGGCGGGCGGGGCCCCGTGAGTGAGTTGATGGAGGCGTCCAGGGGCCTGGACGCCTCCAAGAAAATATATTATTAGTTTTTTTTGTTTTGTTTTTTTATGCCAACTGGCATATATATTTTTTATATTTGTTTTCATGGAGGCGTCCAGGGGCCTGGACGCCTCCATTAATATATCATTTTTTATGTATTTTTTGTCTTTAAAAAAATAAATTAAAAATGATGGAGGCGTCCAGGGGCCTGGACGCCTCCATTAAGACCCCCCCGGGTCCGCTGAAAAGGCGTCGGCAGCTCCCCGACAGGCACCCTTCCTGGTTTCGGGACCTTCCGATGCGTCTGACTGGTGTTAATGCCGTCCGAATGCTGCGACGAGACAATTCCGGATACCGAAAAAGGTAGAAGAAGACCCAAGAAAAGGAAGCACTCAAGTGATTCAAAATGTGAAATCCGCCGCGGGGCGTCGTATAGTATTATGAGACTTTCTCAGGAGACGTCAGGAATGGCGTGTCTACACCTCATGCTTAAAGTCAAGGATTAGTGCAATCATGTTTGTACATTAGTTCAGTTTTCATAGCTCTATTTTTTAGTTTTCTGAAACCCAAATAGAAGGAGGCTAGACTCCTGGCCGCCTAGGTCCCTGGGCGACCAACCCAGTGGCCGCCTAGGCCACCTCCTGGGCAACCAGTACTCTGGCCGCGCTGGGCTCCAGGCCTCCATCGCCCTGGACGCCCTCATTCCTGCTAAAAGGCCAGTACTCTAGCCTCCTTCTCCACTGGGCGACAGTCGACCTGGCCGCCCAGATCTGTGGGCGACCAACACTCTGGCCGCCCTCTGCCTTGTTCATGCTTTCTCCCCCGTAGCAGTGTTATGTGTGCTAGATCTGTTCTTTCTCTCTTAATTTGTTTTTTTGTGCATTGTATGGTTAATTTCTATAGCTTAATCTACGGGTTTGGGTTTAGGAAGAGTCGACACCACCCCTTTTAGGAAACCCTCTCGTTGGTATTGGACCCTTCACCTGGGGATTCCCACTCGGGTGTAATTGGTTCAGTCCATTCGGGAACCTCCGTGAGTCCTCGCGAACCGTGGATTCCCACACGGTCGCCAGGCAGGTTGTACCATGGAAGTCCTATTAGTCTTTTTTTTAATCCAAGAAACCCTGCCTAGGAGTTGGTTGGAGAGTGCTCCCTTTAAAGAGATGAACCACTCCACCATCATCCCCATAGGAGGTAAATTTTATTTAAACAGATAAAGCAAATATTATATCAATCTAAAACTAGGCAAGCCTAGTTTATCAAGCCTGGCCTCTCCCCTTATAACACTGGGAAAATACTTGGAAGAAAAGAAAAGATTACATTTAGTATTGCATGCATGGGAGGCCAAAGAATCCGCAACTTTATTCCCTTCTCTATAAACATGCTCAATTTGGTCTTGCTGCGAGATTAAGCTCCAAATTTGGCGAACATATGGGAGGATTGACCAAGGGCAATGAAACTTCTTTTTGATGATCATAACAAGAGTGTAAGAGTCACATTCAATGTGAGCAGGCTGATCACTGAAAGTTTGCAAGTACTTGATACCATCCAGAAGAGCTCTAGTTTCTGCAATTAAGCTATTGGACTGACCATAGAAATGCGGAAAGGCAAAGACAATGTCACCACAATGGTTTCTAATGGCCCCCCCACCTCCAGAAATTCCATTGTGCTTACAGGCACCATCAGTATTAAGTTTGAGAGATGGCCAAGGAGGACACACCCACCTAACAGTTTTCAGCAGCGGACCAGAACAGGGTTTTATGGCAATACCCAAAAATTGCATAACTTTTTTGTTGTTTCTGTCCCTTTCCGGAAGGTTTGCAATGGCACAGTTCTGCTTGACTTGGAAATGCATTTGATGAAGAATGCTGGTTTTGGATAAAGGGGTGCCTTCGTACTTTGCACAGTTCCTAGCCAGCCAGATATTCCAAAGACCATATCCAATAATAGTAAGCATGAGATGACCAAAACCAGATTTTGGATTAGCTATGCTAACAGCCTGCAAGATGAAACTCTTAATGGAATTTCCAGCCAAAAGCAAACCAGCATTTGTGTAGTGCGACCAGATATGAGCAGCCAAATCACTGTTGAGGAATAGGTGATTAATGTCCTCTTCTTGCGGTCTCTGGTAGCATAGGCATTTGGAGCATAAATGGATACCCAGTTTCTTTATATTAGAATCAACCGGGATACAATTATGAATAAGTTTCCACAGATGAACAGATATCTTGGTCGGCAGATATGCAGACCAAAGCCTGTTCCAGGGAATAGTGGACTGGTTGTGACTGTGATCAGCCAGTAAATTATAAGTGGAAGCAACAGAGCAATCGCCAGAAGTAGAAAGACTCCAAGCCTGAATATCAGTATCTTGAGTGAGATTGGTACTCTCAATGGCAGTTTTGAGAGTAGAGGGAACCGATCTGCTCAAAACATCATAGTCATCAATAGGTAAGAGAGTGAGGAATTCATTCACTGTGGAGTTAGGGTTCTGAATAGCCGAATCCTGAACAAAACCTGATAGATTGTGATCTCCAATCCAGTTATCATACCAGAAACTAGTGGTGTTCCCATCACCAACAACAACCTTTTTGTATTGTAAGATGAGATTTTTAGCCTTGGTCCAGCTTCTTCTATAAAAGCCATTCATGTTTTTGAAATACACATCCTGAAGATGAGCATTGCCAATATATTTTGCTCTGAAAAAAGATGCCCATAGTGAGTTTGAATGCAGGGCTTGCCATAGCATCTTTACTCTGAGTGCTGTTTCCATATGCCTAAGAGAAAGTATTCCAAGGCCTCCTAGTGAAATGGGCTTACAGATAGACTGCCAAGCTCTCCAATGTCTTTTTTTCCCATTAGGAGAAGAACCCCAAAAGAAGTTGGCAAATGATCTCTCTAGAATTTGATGAATTCCAATGTGCAAAGGAGAGGATGAAAGAGAGTAGATGGGCAATGAAGTGAGAACATGCTTGATCAAAACTAGTCTAGCACCCTGAGATAACAGTCCAGATTTCCAGCCAGAAATACGATTCTGAATTGAGGAGATGATACCAGCATAGTAGACCTTTTTATTTCTACCAAGAACCAATGGAAAGCCCAAATACTTATGAGGGAAAGAGTAAGTCCTATTAGTCACCTTGGGTTGAGTGAAGTTTCTGCTAGGCTTCCGGAGTTCATCTCATCACACCCTTAGTTTCCCTTCTCTCCTCCTAGTGAACCAAAAAAAAGAGAGGAAAAAAAAAGAAGAAAGTGGAAATTAGAAAAAAGAAAAAAATTGGGACGTTGTTTGTGCCTATACTTGGTTGTGTTTGGAAAACATTAATTCCCCCCCTAAAAATTTCATTTTCTTTATTCTAAACCAACTAATAATTGGTTTAGGATGGAGAAGGTTTATTCAAATCCAGGTTTTGAGGAGAAATTTCCTCCCCAATTCGATTCTGAAATTAGGGGCAATCCTCTATTTCAAATAGAGGATAATGGTTTGGATGCCTTCATAGGCATGTTTTCGGCCACACCAAATGAGGCCGCCCACGCCGATTCGGCTTCTTCTTCCCCGAGCGACCATAGCCATGGTAGCCCGCGGGCTCCTACATTATCTCCGCACGACGATCAGGAGCTGATTAGCGTGCTGTCCCGTCATTCCCCCGTGGATTTAGCCACGATGGCCTCTCGTGGGAAGGCTCCAGCCGTCCCACACGTGTCTCCACATGTCACACCTTCCCGTGCTCAAGTTCCTTTCCAAGGGTCCGCAAGTCGACCCATTCCCGAAACTCCGATCCAATTCAGCTATCCAACACCCCCACAAAGGGTTCCTTCACCCCCAACTCCACCAATCATGGGTGCCCCTTTGAAAGGGATGGACCCCTCACTCCGACAGAAGATCCAAAGCTACATTCGGCAAGCAGTGGCCGAAAGTATGCCCAATTCGCGTCCCCACTCGCTAGCCCAATATTGCAAGCTTCCTAATGCTTATTTCCCAAACGGATTTAAGGCTACCAAATATAGGAGGTATGATGGTACCACTGACCCTCATCATCACCTTTCGAGTTTTCTTATGGACTCCCACCAATGGCTACACGATAGGGTCTTGTTGGTCCATATATTTCAAAAATCCCTCGAGGGCGAGGCCCTACATTGGTTTGCTTCCTTGCCAGCCATTGATCTCATCAATTTTGATATAGTCTCCGAGCGATTCCTCGCTCACTTTGGTCACATGTCATCCATTTCCCCCACTTTGTTTGACCTAGTCATGGAGAAAATGAAGCCCGACGAGGACTTCATCAGATTTTCAAACCGATGGAAGATTATGGCTGCTAGGACGGAGGTTCCCATTCCCGAATCCCAAGCTGTCACCATGATGGTGAACAATGCCACCCCTCAGCTCAGGGCCATTCTAATGCTTAGTGAACTCCACACCTTTCACCAACTTTACAACCGAGGTAAAGGATTCCACCTTGCCTCCTTTCTTCGAGCCTCGCACCAAAGGTAGAAAGGCCCCAGTTGTCCCTACCATCGAGGGTGTCACCGTGAATGAGTAGGTCAATGTAGTTGGCCAGTCCTTCAAGACCAACAATCTCCAGGCCTCCTATCCCACTCAGGCTATGGCTAGCCAGGGGCAAGGTAATCCCAAGCCTTATTCCAATGTCCCTCCACCTCAAAGCTACGGTCCCCCTAGGCCGAAAAGGGCTACTTATCCTCCGTTGCCTGAAACTCTAGGTGACATTTTCTTTGCCCTTATGTCCTCAGATTCCATTCAGCTTCGTCCTCAACGGGATTGGGTTCATCCCAATGCCGACACTTCTAGGTATTGCCCATATCACCGAGCTCCCGGGCATGACATATTCAACTGCTTCCAATTCCGAGACTGGGTATATGATATGAATGATGAGGGGAGAATTAATTGGGCCGATGTGAAGCTAGCTATTGCCAACCTCAAAAAACCCAACAAGGACCTAGGCATAGTGCATACCCTGCTAACTCATCAACCAAAAAAAGATCCCTCCACTTCAAGGTAGCATGAGCGGGTAAACACGGTGATCGCAATGGAACCACAAGTTCTCAAAAGGACTTAGATGTGGGGCGTAGAAAGATTCCCGGGTTGGTACGAGAAAATAGAAGTAGAAGCCAATGAACCCTGGGTAGATGTTAATATGTTCACTCTATCCCGAAACCTGGTCTCACCACCCAGTTAGTCTCCAAGTGCTACCCAAAAATCACTCACCTTGATCAACCCTCCTCAAATGTCATGTCATGAGCCCTATGTCTTTCAAAAAGCTCAGTCGGTGCAGGAGCGCCCTTTGGTCTTCCTAAAGCCACCTCAACCAAAATTGGTCTTTCCTCCTTCTCCTGTCGAATCTTTAGATGATTCAGCCTCTCTCTCATATATATTTGGATCTCCAGCTCCCTTACAGCTCATTCGCCCAAAGCCTTCGGAACAGAATGACCCAAAGGAAGCTTCAATCAATGTCACTCTCCAGAACCACATCGTTCCCCCATCCCAAAGGCAATCTCAGCAGGAGGAAGGGGTTAATTCTCAAAGCCCTCCCGTGGAGTACGACATTCTCCAGCATCTGGACAGGACCCCCGCTAAGGTTTCTATCCTAGAGCTTCTTAGAAAATCTCCGTCACACCAAACCACTCTACTTCAATTCCTCTAGAAAATCATGGTCAATGAGGACCTCCCAGCAAGTGGCGTGATCGAGGCCATCATGGCCCTTACATGCGGACCATCCATTTCTTTTTCTGATAAGGACCTTGCTTTGCCAGAAAGCAGGTCACTCCCATTGTGCCTCACCGTTACTCTCAACGGAGTTAAAGTTGACTCCGCCCTCATAGACACGGGAACGTCCATGAATGTCTGTCCTATGAAAACCATCAAGAAGATTGGCCTCCAGGAGGAAAACTTAGAAGAGGTATGCACCACTATCTCAGCTTACGATAATTCAAAAAGGTGTGCAAAAGAGAAGGTGACCCTCCAACTTGGTTTAGGACTGATGGTTATGACATCGGATTTCTTTATCCTGGATGTCGATCCTACATATAAGTCCATCCTAGGACAGCCTTGGATTGAGCAAACCCTTGGAATTCCATCAACAGCCCACCTGTGCTTTAAGTTCCCTTACAATGGTAGGGTGATCAAGATCAAGAGCATCCCGTTAGTGGAAACTCTTAATGCCATCACTTCCGAACAGATCCCCTTCATGACTATTCCTGATAAAGACAAGAAACATGTTCTCTCCATAGAAGGTGTGGTAGGACCTTTCACTTTAGGTCCACCCGATTCCCCTTTCCTTCCTCAGCCAATCGCACATTACAACATCCCTCCTGGTAAAGGATGGGAGATCATGGCCAGAATGGGCTTCACCATGGGCAAAGGTCTAGGTCAGCTTGAACAAGGGCCTACGCATAGAAGAAAACTCCGGGTTGCCAAGGGTTGTGCAGGTTTGGGTTACTATCCAGAAGAGCCACCTAAGGCCACTCAGATAGAAATTTGGTGTATGGTCGCTTTGTCATAGGACCAATTCCGCCAGGAACTCAGCAAGAGCCAAGTCAAAACTTTGAAGTTGTCCAAAGAAAAAAAATTCCACCCGATTCAACATTCGAGGAAGAGTTTGGTCTCCTCTCTCTTTTTCATCTTGATAAAGCCCCTGATCAAGTTTCCTCCTCAGGCATCTTCCTTGCTATGAATAGGCTAGCACCTGTTCTCTTTATCCCCTTCCTATTCCATCCACCATTTCCCCCGCTCCTTACTTATCCGGTCATGGGGCAACCCACACACGAGGTTTGCACTTTCACTTATGACCACAAAAAAAAACGCCAATTCTCGAATGTGGACTTGCGAGTTCACTATTGACGAAACGACCTCCTTGGAAGATAGCTCCCTCGGCCAAGGGCCGACTCTTTCCACCTTGAACTTCCTTCTGCAAGCTTATTTTGTACATAGTAGGGTAGAGTCTAGGTTATGTTTAGATTTGTACATAGCGTCTTTTCCTTCCAAAAAGTCTAGTGTCCGTCAGGTTCCCGTGCGTTATATCGGCCATTTGGCTGGTAAATGTGTGCAGCTTTGTCAGGTCTCTGAATTCACTTCAACTCCCTTTTCCCTAGGGGCAGTCGAACTAGACGGATCTCCAGTAGATAACAGTCTAGGGGTGTACGTTTTAGAAGAAGAGGATGACGCAGAAGAAGAAGAAGAGCCATTAGAAGATGGTAGCGATCCGATAGCTTCCTTCATCGACGGAACCAAGAAATTTGATGAGCCTAATGTTTCCATTGACGAATCCACCAAGGAAATCAATCTTGGCACCAAGGATGATCCAAAGATTATATTGATAAGTGCTGATTTAACTGATGAGGAGGAAGCTGCGCTTGTGGCGGTTCTCAGGGAATTTCTCGATGCTTTCGCTTGGTCCTACGAGGACATGCCGGGTCTGGAGCCGTCCTTAGTGGTCCTGGCGCCCGATGCTCGAGCTGTCAAACAGAAATTAAGGCGACTTCACGCGAAGCTCGCACTCAAGGTCAAAGAAGAAGTGGACAAGCTCCATGAGGCCAAGTTCATCAGGGTACTTTTGTATCCGCAATGGGGAGCTAACATCGTCCCTGTTATGAAGAAGGAATGTAGGGTCCGCATCTGTATAGATTTTCGTGACCTTAATCGTGCTTGTCCAAAGGATGATTTTCCTCTCCCACACATAGATGTCCTGGTGGACAACACCGCCGGCTATGAGATGCTCTCCTTCATGGATGGCTTCTCGGGGTATAACCAAATCCGCCTAGCAGAGGAAGACCAGGAGAAAACATCTTTCACCACTCAGTGGGGGACCTACTGCTATGTCGTCATGCCCTTCGGTCTTAAGAACACAGGAGCAACCTATCAAAAAGCAATGATGGCTATCTTCCATGACATGATGCAAATTTATATGGAAGTTTATGTGGATGATATTCTGGTTAAGTACAGAACCAGGAGTGGCCACGCAGAGATTCTCCGTGCAGTTCTCCAACGGTCACGGGAGCACCAGCTTAAAATGAACCCCAAGAAATGTGTATTTGGGGTCTCTTCAGGCAAGCTTCTAGGGTTCATTGTCAGCAAGGGAGGAATTGAGATCGACCCTAATAAAGCTTAGGCCATTGTCGAGATGCCTCCTCCCAAGAATATCAAAGAGGTCCGTGGTTTGATCGGGCGTTCGCAGTTCATCAGGAGATTTATATTTCACAATTCTCAGCGATGCAAGCCCTTCTACGACATGCTAAAAGGAGAGGCTAGATTTGATTGGAATGACAAATGTCAAAAGGCCTTCGATTACCTGAAGAGCTATCTTTTAAATCCTCTCGTTCTGGCACCCCCGGTCTCAGGTCAGCCTTTATTGCTCTATGTTTCTACCATGAATAAATCTGTTGGAGCAGTATTGGCTCAATATGACGATGCCAAAAGAGAACGTGGAGTCTACTATTTGTCCAAACTATTCAATGATGCCGAATAGCGTTACACTCCCATGGAAAGGACTTGCGCAGTCGTCATCTGGGTCGCCCAAAAGTTGAAACACTATTTTCTTGCACATGAAGTCAAGCTCTTGGCGCAGATGGACCCTATCAAGTACTTGCTGGAAAAGCCTACCCCAACTGATTGTTTGGTGAGGTGGCAGAGTTTTCTCAATCAATTCGACATCACCTACGTCAATCAGAAGGCGGTCAAGGGGCACGCCATTGCTGAGCACCTTTCCCATCATCCACTCCCTACATTCTCCCATGTTCATGAGAGTTTCCCGGACGAAGAGTTAGGAGCCATTATAGATGGTGAACCTTCGTGGATTCTCTACTTCGATGGCGCATTCAATTCCAAGGGCTGTGGAGTCGGAGCTGTTCTCCAGTGCCCGGAAGGCGTCATCATTCCCCGTGCTTGTCAGCTAACCTTCCATGCTACAAACAATGTGGCTGAATATGAGGCCCTCCTCATGGGCTTAAAGGTGGCACTGGCACTCAGAGTTAAGGAGCTCTGGATCATCGGAGATTCTCAGCTCATACTCCGGCAATCCCTTAGCAAGTACCAAACCTGGGACCCGAAATTGATACTCTACCAAGACCTGGTTGGCAGGGTAGTCCGACGGTTTAGGAAGCTCACCCTGGTGCACACCCCTAGGGCTCAAAACATTCTAGCCGATGCTCTGGCGTCTCTGGCATCTTCTCTTCCAATCCGTGGCGAAAAGCCATCATCCACGGTCATCATGCAGAGAATGCACACCCCCTCACATTCTGATCCTTGGTTTTAGCAATTCTCTGAGCCCTCTTCTCAAGTCCACGTCATCTCCCATGAGCCTGAGATTGATCTTGAAGACGACAACCCTTGGTTCTTCAATATTGGAAATTGTCTCAGGGATCGCTCCTTCTCTGATTATGCTACTGCTTCCGATCGGCGTGCCATTCATCGAGTCACGGAGCATTTTGCCATTATAGGTGGTATCTTATAACGCAAATCTCTCAGTGGAGTTTACCTTCGCTGGCTCGATGAGGCCGAGTCTTGAGGTGTTGTCGAAGCTGCACATTCCAGCGAATGTGGTGTCCATGTAAATGGTCGCATGCTTGCTCAGAAACTTCTTCGTCATTACTATTGGCCTACCATGAATGATGATTGTGCCCGTTTGTCCGCGATTGCGCTAAACGTCAACTCCACGCAGACAAGGTCCATGCTCCTTCGTCCTCACTTCATACTCTTATAGCTCCCTGGCCTTTCGCCATGTAGGCAATTGACGTAGTTGGTCCCTTGGAGGATAGAACCGGAGAAATCCGAAGAAAGTCCATCATCCTCACCGCTACGGAATATTTCACGAAGTGGGCAGAAGCTGAGGTGTTCACAGAAGTCAAAGCAGCGACGGTGGTCAAGTTTATCAAGCACAACATCCTTGCAAGGTTCGGCGTTCCCCGTGACATCGTCACCGACAACAGACCACAGTTCACATCCCAGGAGCTCTGCGATATGTGTGGTAAATATGGCATCAATTTGCAACATTCATCTCCATACTACTCACAAGGAAACGGACAAGTTGAAGCTACAAATAAAACTCTCATTAGGATCATCAAGAAAACCTGCAGATCTCACCACTATTCAGACTGTCCAGATCGCCTCATTGAGGCCCTCTGGGTTTACCGCACTTCCGTCCGGACTCCCATGGGACAAACCCCGTACGCACTTACTTTTGGGACAGATGCGGTACTCCCATATGAAATATTTGTTCCCTCACTAAGAGTGCAACTGGATCCCTAGCTCGATCCTGAGCAACGTCGAGAAAATCTATTGGCCCAGTTGGAACTATTAGATGAGAAACGGATGATCGCGGCCGATCACACACAAGTATATCGCAAGAGAATTGCACGTTACTATGCCAAGAAGGTTCTAGAGAAAACATTTAGGGTAGGCGAACTGGTTTTGAAAAAGAAAATCACTAAAACCACCGGTTTAAAGGAAAAAATTTCAAGAAAATTGGGAAGGCCCTTTTGTTGTCAAAGAAGTCTACTCGAGTAACGCTTACAAATTGGAAGACTCCGAAGGAGTAGAGCTCACATACCCATGTAATGGGGTGTATCTCAAGAAATTCTATTCATGAGACGTTGTACATAACTATTCAAAAAAAATTGAAAAATTTCAAAACAAACAAAAAGAAAAATCAAAATCAACGCCTGGTGATGGCCACACAGTCCAAACTCATTGCATCAACCCTTCATGCTAGATAGGGACCATCAAGATGTGGTAGGTATCGGTTCTTGGTCCGCCAGAACCGTGGAGATTCCTGTCCGGCCACGTCGGCTTATGTTTATAAGAAGGAAAAACAACTTACACACACTCACGTGTTTTATCCAAAATGGGTAGCATCACCTTTGATAAGGCCTCACCCGAAGGTCTCCAGATAAGCGGCACTCTTTTGTTCTTCCTCTCTTCGACCAAATGAGACAGCCGGCGCCCTTAAAACACTGAGCATGTGAAGCCGAAGTACAAGATCCTTAAGGCAAGAGTAGGATTCATCCCGTCGAGCCCAAGTCAGAGCACGAGAAAAGGGCAGTGTCCCCGCAGGCATAAAAAGGGGAGTTCCAAAACAAAATGACAATATCCTTCTCCCCGAAGGAAAATAAGAAAAAAGAGAAAGAAAGAAAGCAAAATTATGGATATGTGACAAAGGCACATAAAAAGCCTGGACGTGACCGTGCCTGACCATAGCAGATGAAACCCCTCCTATTCAAAGAATCAAATCAAAAAAATTTCCCACAGCAAGAGCATCTAGCGTCATAATGCTCGGGGTATGGTCTGAAGTTGCCCAAAAGGAGAAAGTCGAGTAGGCCTTCTACTAGCTCGCCGAGTTAACGGCTTTGCCAGGTCCTCTCACGAGGTTTACCCCCTACATTCTTCCTTCTCCCCTCAAAAGATGTAAAGCTTAATTGAGGTTTTGAAGGATGAACCCTGTCTAGGTTGCAACCTTATTTAACAAAATACATTATTGATTGTTCACTTGTAAAATAACAGAAGCCATCGCCGCAAAGGGGTCTCTGTGTTTCTGGCTAGTCAAGGCCCCTATTTACCGCCCTTAACGCTTTCTTATGTTACCTCGGGCTTAGGTCAATGCAAGCGCGTCACCTATAGGTGCGACGGCGTCTGATTCCAGGTCAGCGTCGCGCGGTTGACCGTTAGGGTTCCAAAGTGTTCCATGATATACCAACTAGAGTTGTGATGAAATAGACCCGGGTAGGGCAAATCATTTACCTCGAACGCTTTTTGGGTGTATCCCTGTGGTCTGAAGCAAATGGGAGCCTAAGCTTGGCATGGCGACATTGTCATCAGGATAAGACTTAACCGGCGGGACCATCATTCGAGAAGTCTAGAGGCCCAAATCAACCTAGATGTGCGCTCAGGATACCTGGGAGGTAATTTAGAAAACCCCCGTCTCCATGTAGGTCAGGTGCCATATGGGTGGTCACGAGGCGTTCCAAAAAAATCAAAATCAAAATCAACAAAAAAATCAATATATTCAAATCCTAAAAAAATCTAAAAACTTATAACTCCAAAAATATATATAAGCACAAAATACCAAAAAAATGCACAAAAATCCAAAATCAAAAAATATGTTTTGCATTCGCATGAGCATTGCATGATCACGTTTCCCCATTTGCTTACATTTCGCTTGCATGCATGCATATCACATTTCCTTTTTTCTAAATCTTATTAATAAGATTTAGCCCTCTGACCCTGCATCGAGAAAGGTACTATCTGCTTTTGGCAGGGGGCTAAAAACATACTACACTAACCATTTCCCTTTAGTGTGGTTGGAACAGGTAAAAAAGGGAAGACAACGTCAAGCCAAATCAAGACAAGTACACTGAAGAAAGCTCATTTCACTGCCAAATATGACTATTACATTCCATTGAAACAACATCCTAGGGGCATACCCCTAGTGTAAAAAAGGGGCAGCTGCTACTTAGTTGCACATATCTCTCTCTCTACCTCCTTCTAATCTGTGCCAGTATGAGGTCGGCTCCGTCGACTATCAGCCTCATCTCCATTCCCCCCCCCCCCATGTCTCGTAGACGTGATGGCCGCGAAGCTCTCGAACCTGAGGTGGGTGGCTGGATCGCTCCCTGTCCTACAGGAGACCGCATCATACCCATAAGCTCGTCCATAGTAAAATGCACGTCTCCTATGGTCTGCAGTGACTCAGAAGGAGTTGCAGGCCTAGCTCCCTCTCCTGGGGCACCTCTGCCCTGGTACCTCCGCAGCACCCGTCATCGCAAGGTCTCTAGTTGATCGATAGCCCGCTGCTCCCGGACCACCATCGCCATCTCTCGAGCACGCGCCTCAGCTTCTCTTTCCTTCGCCTCGACAAGGCGACCCTCTATCCTCTCAACGGAGCTCAGCTCTCCTAGATGGCGGGTCAACTCCTTTATCCGTGCATCTTGCTCTCGCCGGACGGCCAGGCCGGCCGCCAGCTCCTTCCTCTGCAGAAAATGAACAGTCATGTAAAAATAGGCAAAGATGATAAAGAAGAGAACTACTTTCAACTTGAGTGCTAGGTTCTTACCACCTCGGCCAGCTCGGCCTCTCGCTCCTCGACTCGCTTGATAGCTCCAGCTAGGCGATCCTCCAGCTCCTTCAGGGCACTGCTCGAGATGAAGGGCCAGCCTCTCCACCTGCTCTCACCCGCACGTAGGCCAATTCTCCTTGCTGGCACGGCAAGGGACAAGAAGTTAGTCAAGCTCAATCAATTCCAAATTTCAAATCAATCAATTTGTTTTGACTTAACATCTCTCGGATCTCGTGTCGCAAGTTCACTATCGTTTGATTAAGGACACCTATCCGATCCTTGAGTATTTTCACTGCCTCAATCTCTGACATCTGCACACCACATCCTCAAGCTCACTTAGCACTTTGTTTAAAACAAGAACATCACAATTGAAAGCTAAAAGAGCTACTCACCTCTCGGGTGTCGAGATGAAGCGGTCTAGCATACCGGTCCTGATAATCTGCCAAGTAAATCTTGCTACTCCTCACAGTCCGGTCATGCTCCCGTGAGGGGCCTTCCTGTAGTGCCTCTACCTCTCTATGGTAGCAGGAGGCCCAGTCCTGATCGCTCGCCGAGGTCCAGCGACGCCCTCGGTCTGACTCATGCTCGGCTGGAATCGCAACTGGCGGCTGATCCTGTCACGCCCCGACGCGGAATATCGGGACTGGCAGTAGAAACAAGTAATAATAATATGTTGATTTACAGACATGATGTGCTAAAGCTAAGAGATCAACAACACACAACTTCATTCACTAAATAATATTTACATAATCCAGGTTCAAATCACATAAACTCCCTAAAACAATCTTTCGACAACATCCACTTAACACTATTACATTGTTGAATTCAAATTACAATCCTCTCCCAACATAAATAGACACAAATACTACGACTAGATCCACAGGCATCAAACTGGCTCGCTCCAAGGCCATCACTCTTGCCCATCCCCATCAGTCTGTGAATCCTCTCCTGAGCTACCTGAAAAGGGGGAAACAACTGGGTGAACGAATGCTCAGTAGGTAATAACAGGAAAATTTAAATGATTAACCAATTAAATTGCATTTTTAAGTGCGAAAATAAAGAACCAAATGAAATGATAATATGACAACAAGATAATCAAATGAAGGCAAGATCATGATATAACTGGAAATTGGCCAATCAAGCAAGAACTAACCAAGTCAAGAAAACTCCAAGTACTAGATTATTGTCGTAGACATCACGCTAGTCATGGATTAGGTGCAATGCCTCACCATGTCATTCAAACTCCCCGGGGCACAAGTACTTTTCGGGCGCTCCTCCCAGGACCAGACCGGGCCCTTATGATGCGTTGGCATTGATTTGTTGGATCCAAGATCCCAAGTTATGTCTAGACATTAATCAAGTTAAATGGCCAATAGTGTCAAGGTATAACTTACCTCGGAGGATCCCAAGGATAAGTTGAAGAGATATTTTGAACAAAAATTCAAGTTATCAAGAACCAATCATGTCCTTGGGTTCAAACACGAATAATCACGGAAAATCACTTCTTGATGATAAGCGGTTCACACTGGGCCGCTCAAACCATACACGGTCGATACTGGACCATTTAGGAGAGAAATGGGCTGAGGATCAGCCTCACCGAAGTCAAGGGTACACGGTCCATGTCGAGCCGTTCAAAGAATTGGACGGTCAATAATGGACCGCTCAAGGATAGCAGAGCTGGGAACCCAAGAACAAATTAAACGGGCCTTATGGGGCCGCTCAATAGATGGACGATCCAATAAGATCTGCTCTATGAAGTGGGAAGTTCAAATTAGTCCGTTCAACAGAACTTAGCATAAGGAATTAGAAATCTACCCAAATGGGCTCCGGGCCGTCATAAGTGGGGCAGAACTGAACCAGGTCCAGTCCACTGTCCACTGGTTAGCCTAGGGCTTATCGGGTCAATCTAAACATGATTTGGTCGAAGATAGAACAAGGTTAATCGACCAAGGTAAGTGGCACTTGGCCAGAGTTGCACGATTCTTAATGGGCCACCCACTGAGTCAGACGGTCCTTTCCGGGCCGCGCAAACCTCAGGGGGTCCAAGTTGAGCCGTGACTCACAACACGATAATCCAAGCGATTCGGTCACGTACACAGGTTCAGGCTTTGGTGGTACAACCTGCCCGGCGTCCTAGTGGGAATGCCAGGCTCAAGGGGGCTTACGAAGGTCACGTAATGAAGGTCCTAGTCCGACGGAAGGAATATCCGGCGGAAAGTCCCAATCATTACAAGGAAATGAGGCTATCAAATCATCGAAAGTCAGTATGGCGGTGAGTCAACACTGCCGGAGTAGAACGGCTGTCAAACAATCGTAATAGCATGAAATCATGGTTAAATTTACATATTGAAATAAATTAAGGCTATGATGAAAGAATAGTCAAACATTATGAAATCTGTTCTCACATATGTTCCTTTTTTTATGGGTTATAAACCTATCATTAGCCAAAATTCTACTAAGTTAAATCATGCTAAAAATGAAAACAAGCAGTTCTGTACAATTGGGCGGTTCTGTCTGAGCTGCTGACGGCCTCGGCGGTCGCACGACAGGCCGTTCATCTCCTTCCAGGTCAGAAAGTCTGTCAGGGTTGAGCGGTCTATAATGTGCCGTTGGGGAACATGCACGGTCTGGAACAGGCCACCTAATGACAGGGCGATAAAGGTTAAGCCGCGCAAACTACGAAACGGATCAAAAGCATAATACATGAACGGTCAAGAACTAGCCGCCTGACATGGATGGGCGGTCTATCGAGAGGCCGCGCAAATCAACCCAGCCCGCCACCCCTTCGTCTTATCTGTTGCCAGCGGGGTTGGCTAGGGTTACCAAGAATGTCTAAATATGAATAGTATAAAACATATAAATTAGGGCTTTTATAGTCAAAAGAACGAGCATGAAAAGTTTTACAAGATAGCATGATCAATTTCGTGTTTAGTGCCTGGAATCCCTACGTAAATCAAGATGGAACAATGTTAACCCTAGTTCTAGTATGCTTCCACTAAACCTCGAAATACTAACATGATACTAGATTAAAATTAGGGCTTTCTAGACCAATCGAAAGACGACAGAACAACGCTTCTTTTGATACATCACACTTAGGGTTTGGCTTGCTATCACCTACCTTATTCGAAGGATGAAGGAAGAAGAGGTATGTCGACGCGCTAGGTACACACCGCCAAAGATCACCGGAATTCTCCCTCGATCAAGCTCCTCTCCAGCCGCCACAGCAACTAAACGATTCTAGGGTTGCTAAGGATCATTTTTATAGGTTCAATTGCGTGTAGGAGTCCTAATCGTGAAGATGGAGTCCTATCATCGTGGACGTGAGAGATTCGTGCGAGACCAAGTCTATCCACTACTCCGCCGCCAAATACTCCTCCTAGGGTTAGGGTTTCGGAGATTAATCAGAGGGGAAACGAAGAGTTAATCTTAGCGTTTCATTTGCATCCAGTTTTAGCTTAAATGGTCAGGTATTGTGCTCGAATTTCGCGTTTTAAGGTCTGATTAGGCTAAGTGTTGTTTTGGGGCTTAATCTGTTAATTCGACTTAGTTACAATTTTTATTTGGGCTGGTCATAGGAGACAATTTTACTAAGCGTTTTATCCACTACGAGATTCTAATTTTTCCAAATTTTTATAAAATGGTCAAATTTTGACTTATCTTATTTCTTAGGGAATCTCTTATTAATTTTCTTGAAATTTTTATTCTTTAATAAATCGGGGTGCTACACCCTCCCATACTTAAAGGAATTTGGTCCTCCAAATTCACTGCACTTAATAGAACGGGGAGCGAGATAACTCACCTAGAATAAGTCAGGACACTGCTTCCGCATGGTATCTTCTAACTCTCAAGTTGCCTCTTCGGTTCCACGCCGACTCCACTAAACTTTAACCATGGGTATAGAACGACTTCTGAGATGCTGCTGCTTACGATCCAGAATCTTAATAGGTCTTTCTTCATAAGTCAAATCTTCCTTCAGTTCCAAATCCACATGCTGAATGACATGAGTGGGGTCATACACATATTTTCGCAGCATAGACACATGGAAGACATTATGTACTCCTGATAACTGAGGTGGTAGTGCTAAACGGTAAGCCACCTCCCCCACTCTTTCCAGAACTTCGAATGGACCCACATATCTTGGACTCAACTTGCCTTGAATACCAAACCTGTGAATCCCTCTCATGGGAGAAACCTTCAAAAACACATGTTCACTAACCTGAAACGCCAATGCTCTCCTTCTGTTGCGGCATAACTCTTCTGTCTTGATTGTGCTACTAGCAACCGATCTCTAATAACACGGAAATTCTTGGATGATTCAGAAATGAGATCTGGTCCCAGCCATTGTTTCTTACCTACCTCCTCCCAACATAACGGAGATTGACAGCTTCTTCCATACAAAGCTTCAAACGGATCCATCTGAATGCTAGACTGATAACTGTTATTGTAAGTGAATTCAATCAAAGCCATGTGATCACTCCAACCACCTCCAAAATCAATCATGCAGGCTCTAAGCATATCTTCCACTATCTGGTTGGTTCTTTCAGTCTGTCCGTCTGTTTGTGGATGAAAAGTAGTACTAAAATTCAGACGGGTTCCTAAAGATTCTTGCAATCCTTTCCAAAAATGTGATGTGAATCTAGGGTCTCAATCAGACACAATGCTGACCGGAATACCATGGAGTCTTACAACTTCCCTCATATATAGAGCCGCCAAGACCTCTACCGTCTGTTGATATTTATTTGCCTATCTTTGATCTTACTTTTGAGGTTTGCAAAGGAACATGGCAAGATGACAAACAAGCAATCAAAGATTTACTCAAACCTGTGAACATGTGAACATGAACCTAGGCAATCATAGCTAGCTCTAGCATGGGCATGCTATCTCAGTCAAATTACGCTAAGGAAAAGGAAAACACACGCCGGGGCGTGGAGCAAGGAGTAAATAAAAACACACCGTGAAGGTGGAGCAAGCAAGGAAAGTAAAGATGATATGATGAAGAAGACAGCTAATGCCCAATACTAAGGAAAGATGTGATCGCCACCAAAGTAAACACAAGTCAAAAGACCTGAATATACCTTGGAAATAGGTGGATGAAGCACCCGCCCACGGGAGAGAAAACCAAGGAAAGCCTGCAGATCAACTTGGAAGTAACGGCCAGAACCCTGTGCGTCGCTTGGAAGCGACGGCCGCACGATAGACCGCCAGAAGATAGTGACGCGCCTGCACCAGACCGTCAGGTAACCTGCAGTAGTAAAGCTTGAATCCTTTTAACTCCAACTCTTCCAGCCGGCTAGAAGACTTGGGCCTCGTGCTAATGAACCTGTAAACCTGCCAAAGATGTAGAAAGATAAGACAAGACAACCTCAATTAGCCCTCTTCACAAGCATAGCATCAATTCTTAAAAATCTTAAGAACATCAAAAGGAGAGGGAATTACCGAGGAGTTTTGGTTTTTTAACCCCTCTGGGTGTTTTTAAAAGTTGGGAGGATGTTTGTATGCTTAAAGAACAGTGAAAAACGTGGAGGAAGAGGAGGGACAATGCTTTGTTTGAGGAAAAAACCAAGGAAGAACTCAAGCATGCAATGATGAACTTGAAAGACCAAAACTAAAAGTACTCCCTTGATTGGAAGATGGATGGACGTGGGAAGCAGTTCCTCCTGGATGAAGATGACTCCTGAGTTCGGCAGCACTTCGTCGTGAATTCAAACCTCTTCTCCGGGCCATCAAGTCAAGGGTTCTATTTATAGACCCTCAAACCCTTAGGTTGAGTAGAGGATAATTTAGCAGGAAAGAAGGATAGATCTTTATCAAATCCTCAAAGATAATATCACCAAGAGTCCATAGAAACAAACGGGAAGTCCTGAGGATCGGATTTGAAAGAGATAACGTTAATCCAAATTCTTATCTCAACCACGGAGTAGCAGAGAAAAGGCCTGAACTGCCAGGACTCTCGGAAGGAAGTAACGGCTGCACGACAGACCGCCACTTGAAAGTAATGCATCAATGAGTATCCGTCACTTTCAACCTTATCCCAAAGGATAAGATCAACGGGAAGAAGACCCAACAAGTCGGACTCTTCAAGGAAGCGACGGCCAAGGCATAGGGCGTCACAGAGAAACAACGGTTGCACGACAGACCGTTATTATCAACGTAGAATTAAAAGGATAAGCACTGACCACGAGGTCTTAGCCTTTAGGACTCTTCAAAGAGTAACGGTCCAGGACCCATGCGTCAGAAGGAAGCAACGCGCCGGACTGGGACCGTTATTATCATTGAGGTTCAAAAAAATATAATGAACAGGATTACCAAGTTTACCAACGAAATGCCACCAGGAGCCAATTCTTAATCCAGGAATTAAGACCCAAGAAACAGGCTTCAACTGATCAAGAGACTCGTCAAAGAATGAACAACTCGGAGCATCATAAGGAATGAATAAGGAGACGACCCGACTTATTGGGTATAAAACGGGTGTCAACAGATGCCCCTCCTTAACGTCCTCTTTGCAGGGGAACAAGCGGAGGTGAAGCGGAAGTAAAAATGGAACATGGAGATGAAGCGGAAATGAAGCGGAGTGTATCAAAAAGAGGGCGTTAAGGTAAACGACACCCGTTCTTTACCAACAAGCAATAGGAATTGTCTGGAAAACTTCGAATTGATCACAAGGAAATAGCCAACCAAAGGACGCAAGTCTGGAGGAATTAATTAACTAAGGAAAGGAAACACGGCTAGCCGCCGGAGGCAACGGAAAAGAAAGAGACTAAACTCCAGACAGGAATCTTTAGCGAACCAGATCGAGCGAGCAAATCGAAGAAAGCCTTCTAATTCAGAGTGGAATGATTCTCCTTATTCGGGATTAAGAACACAGCTGTTCACCATCACTGAGACATCTTGAGCAGATGAAACTCATGAAATGCTCAAAGAATGCGTATGATGCATGCTGGGCTAAAGGAAAAAGAAATCTTCAAAATAAAATGCAAAGAAAGATAAAATATCAAATACTTGAGAATAATATTGCTAGATCGGAGTAATCAGAGTCAGGACACCATCTGCAACCACGGCGTGCAAGACAGAACCATCATCCCCAAATTTTTCCAATCTAACGGCCTATCCAACGATTAATCATGTGAACTTAGATCATCATCATTTTTGTTTTAGGGGAACATCAGATCCCAGGACACATGAATGACCAGCCGGTTCTCGAGATAATATATCATAAGTAACATATAGTAATGCATTAAGGGGGATGAGGGAACGATATACCATACCTGACTTACCTGCCTGACGAACGACAAAGCGTGACTTTTGCTCATAATCCTTTCATGAAAGATAGGTTAGCCAAACAAATGTCATGAATAAAGGCATAACCATTATACGAGCAAGAGGCATCAATAAGGAACAACATGGAAGAAAATGGAACCATTTTGACATTAATTAGACCATTTAATTCATCAGGAAACTTGCAAGTTTGTAACGGTCTCATGACAGGGCGTCACATCAAGTAACGGATCACCCTTGATCCGTCATAAATCAGGCGGTTCACATTCTTCGATAAAACAGTCCAACACATGTGACGGCCCATTAAAGAAGCGTTAGAATGATGTGACGGCCGGTCGATAGACCGTCACATTTCCTGAGTTTTCAAAAAAAACAACCGAACGGTTACGGCCCGTTCATTCCATTCCAATCACTCAATCAAAAAAAAAAAAAACCCAACCAAGGAGAGCTCCGGCAATTTCACCCCCACGACCACCATGGCCGGCGACGAGGCACCCCAGTCGCCTCCACAGAAGAGAGGGAGAGGGAAGAAAATGGCGATACGGCGGTTCCACCGTCGGCTCGAACGAGAGGCGATTCCGCCAACCCTGGAGGAAGAAACGACGAGGAGAAGCCCACGAGAGGAAGAAGAGGTCCCCACGGTTGCGCCGGATGGCGAGGAAGCTCCACTGGGTGCGGAGTAACCCAGAGAACCAGAGAAGAAAAGGAAGAGAGGCACGGACCATGAGGTAGGCCGCCTTGCCCTAGATTCCATTTTTGATTTTTTTTATCTTTTAATTCATGAGTGCATGTGGGGAATAAGGGTAGAAATGGGTCTACGAACCCACTAGGGAACTTTGTAGGCCATTTGGCCAGAGTGGGTGACCATAGGAATACAGGGGAAAAAACCCCAACTAGCAGACGAAGTGACGGTCCTGCCAGCGACCGTCACTCCCTTGACGCTCCAGCCTGGGTGCGTTAGGGACAAGTAACGCCCTAACCCAGGGCCGTTACTTCTGCCAGGGATTCAAACTATTTTTTAGGGTTTTCAATTTTCAATTTTTGTTTTGTTTTCAATTATGAATGTTTATGCCATGAGTATATGATGCAAACTGAACTAATTAATGATCTATTATGCAATGCAGGGAAAGAGAAGATCACGGATCTCCTGGCTTCAGATCCGGGCAGTGTACCAGGCATTGCCCGATTACCAGAGAGAGAGACTTGCCGAGATGGGATTCGCCGAGGTGCTCAGCATCGAGGTGATTCGGATGGACACGCCACTGCTGTATGCACTGCACGAGAGATGGGACCTGATCAGCAGGGCGTTCATCTTCCCATGGGGCCACATGATCCCCACACTGGAAGATATGGCGAGGATTACTGGGCTGAGAGTCCACGGTGCCGCAGTGACCGGATGGACATACGGCGATTACCGAGAGATAGCGCAGCAGCTGCTCGGGTTAGATTTGATCAGGCCGGGTCAGTCTTCTTCCCAACTTGCGAGATCAGTGCTGCAGGAGAGCTTGGGGCTGAGAGGAGCGGCAATCACCGTGGGAGAGCTGCCTGAGGAGCATCTGGGCAGAGTGATCGACCAGGTGCGCCCTCGCGTGGCGGCAGAGGCAGGACCAGAGGGAGACAGAGTGCTTAGGCGCTTCCTGATGTTGCTGTTCGGGAAGCTTCTGTTCGCGACTCGGGCAGACGTCATCAGCTGCAGACTGCTACCGATGATAGAGGATTTGAGCAGAGTCAGGAAGTACGCATGGGGAGCAGCAGTACTCGCATTCTTGTTCGACTCCCTGAGCACCACGGATCGCCAGACGATGCTGGGCGGCTTCTCGCCCTTTCTACAGGTAAATGCACTTCTGAATGCTTTCTATCATGCTATGATTATGATTATGCTATGACTCATGTAAATGATTTATGCAAAATGATTCGACTGACTTGATTTCAAAATGCAGGTCTGGAGCTATATGTACCTCCCGGGGATTGGGAGAGGCGTACTACTCCATCCCGGCGTCATACCAATCACGAGGCGATGGTCAGTGGCGAGGGACACGGGATCGGTCCTTAGACTGACCCGGACGATCCAGGATGACCTGGACTCCTACCCACACACATCGGTAAGCCCGGGATTCAAAATGATTTCTATGTGCTTTACATGCCTCTATATGCTTCTATATGTTGACAAATGAATGAATGCTTTCAGGTGAGATGGACCCCGTACCGCAGCGAAGGCTACACGGGACAACCATGGGTGGAGGCGTCGCTATCGTACCGGGGGCGAGACATATGGTTGCACTGCATCCATATCATCGAGCCTCTGCACTACAGGCTGATCCTACGGACTCGGGGACTACACCAGCCCGAGGTGACCTTTCCGCATCGCAATGATGACCGCCCAGGCAAGTCGGCGAGGGGCATCAGTGGAAATGTAGATTGGCGCGCCCGGAAGGCGAAGTACGTCCTTGACTGGAGGCAGCGAGGCAGGGCTGTGAAGGATCGGGATGAGAGCGACGAGGCCTACCTGAAGGCCTTCGCTCGATTCTACGGCGACCGGGTATACCGAGGTACCCGACGGCCGGTATGCAATTCTAAAACTCTAAACTTCTCTATATGAAAATGCAAGATGATGGATGCTGACTCATACTTTCTAAATGCAGCTAGATCCTGAGGGACGGATAGCCGAGCTAGAAGGGCTACTCCACTCCACCATCCAACAGCGGGACGGGTACCGGGCTGCCCTGGAGCTCCTGGTGAGACTAAAACTTAAATGCTTATGATTCATGCAATGATGTTCATGATGCAAATGCAAATGCTAACTGACCATGATTTCTAAATGCAGCGGGCCGAGGGAGCCCAACGTGCCGGACCAGATGCCCCATCGTCTTCCTCGTAGCCTGCGGGAGGCAGGGCTGAGCAGGAGGCCGACTTTGCTCGGGCAGTTGCCCGGGCCGAGGAGGCGGAGGCCACCCTCGCGGAGCGGGTAAGAGACTAAAAAACTCATGATCATGCCTAATTAAATGCTTCATGACTAAATGATATGAAATGCAATCTATAGGTGAGGGACCTAGCAGCAGCGGTGGCCGAGGCCAGCCAGGCGAGAGCTGAGGTAGAGAGAAGCCGGGCCGAGACTGATCGAGCCCGAGCAGAGACGGAGCTAGTACGGGCAGAGATGGCCCGGCTGAGAGCAGAGACCCCGCGACGCCCAGATGACGCAGAGATGGAACAACTCCGGAAGGAGTTAGCGCGGGCACGAGCTGAGGTGGAGGAGCTTCGGATCGGGACGGCCGACTTGGATTGCTACCGGACTGAGGCGCGGGAGACGTGGCGTCAGATCTTTACACTGAAGATCGAGCTGCGGACACTGGAGCGGACGGTGCGGATGATCGGCCAGGGACCGGAGCGATGCACCTCCCAGAGTGGTGTACATAGGAGTGCTGCCCCTAGCGGCTCAGTCGGGGATTTCCTTGTCAGCTCCTCCGCCCAGCGGAGGAATGAGAGGGCAGAGAGAGGACAACAGGAGGAGAGTTCTTCCATAGCACCGCCACCTGCGAAGAAGCCTGAGGAGGGGGAGGATGAGGGTGGCCCGGCCGATAGGCCGGCCGAATGATGCCTTTCTTATGTTTTTATTTATCATTTGTATAGAACTTTTGGCAAAATGGAATGAGACCCCTTCATTTTAGTTTTCTGTTTTGTTTTAATTTTATGCAAGCGTGAATGAATGAATGTGAAAAATAGCAGGATGGACGAAATGTGGATGAATGAGATGAATGAGATGTATGCAGGAATGCATGAAAATGGGAAGAGGACGAGGTGTATAATGTGAAAGACCGCCAGGTCTAGGCAAGGGCAGAAGGAACAGTCTGAACCCAGCAGCAGAGAAAGTGACTGTCTAAGATCTGACCGCCATAATCAAAATGACGCTCTGGTGAAAGACCGTTAATGGTCAGAGACCCACTCCGGCAGTGGGGCATCAGGATAAACGACGGCCAATCGAGGGTGCGTCAAATGCAAATAACGGCCAAGGGTCAGACCGTTAATCATGGCAGAACGATAGTTGTTCAGGGCAACTAGCAGGAAATGCGACGGTCCGAAGGGGACGCGTCAGAAAGAGACGGTCCTAAGCAAGACCGTAAGGAAGTGTTTTTTCCCAAAAGAGAAGGAACTGAGTAGCTGAGAATGTGACGTCTCAGGGCTTGTGCGTTACAAAAAATAACGGTAGACCCGTAGACCGTTATTCTTCACAGAACATGATTCGGGGAATTGAAACCCACAGAAAATGCGACGGCCAAGGGTTGGCGCGTCAGAATTAAATAACGGCCGCACGATGGACCGTTAGAGTCTGGGTTGTAATCCGAATCGGATTGAGCCGAGACAACTAAAACCTGAGGTTTAGCTACTTAAACCACCGCTAGAACTTATCCTAATTGAAGATAAAGCATTGTAGCCCAAGTCTTACCCTTCCAAAGTTAAATATAAGTATTAGCAACTTGGAACCTTAATCAAAATCGCAACTTTTGCTGAAGCCTCTGTCCTAGGGTTTGAGGAGTTCTTCCAAAGAGCAGAAAGCATGATGAAGGGGAGCTTCGAGGTGATGGCTATGGAGGAGAAAGCTTACACCGGCCCCAAAGCTGCAAGAAAAGAGCATGGAGAACTTCATCGGCTGACATCAATTCCCAAGCACTTAAGCTCCAACGCCCAAAGAGTGGTAAGTTCTCACAACTCACCCAAAGTTCAGATTTTTTGCTGCACTCCTTTTTGTAACCTTCCTTCTTCCTTTCTCAAGCCCCTTCCTGGTCCAAGGTGCTATTCCAATCTGAAGTGGGTGGCTCCCATGGTAAAGGCACTCCCCATAGAGGTCACATCGATCCTTAAGACATGGCACCTCCAACCTCTCTTGGTTTTAGGCAAGAATTTCCAGAAATTGCCCTTCGATTGGCCAAGCCTCTCAGCACTTGTGGAACTATGGCATCCACAAACTCATACTTTCATCTTCCCTTCCTTTGAAGCAACCATCCTATTAGAGGAGGTAGAAACCTACCTAGCCCTTCCTAAGACTAAGGTGGGGGATGAAGACCGGGTTTGCTACACAATAGAGCCTATTGATCCGTCCTTGATTTTGAGTGATTTCATTCATAACCTGAAGGACGTGAGGACCATGATCAGCCCACACCACATTCACTTGATTCCTTTGGCACAATGGGTAGTGTCTCATTGTAAGAATAACTGGGAGAGACATGAAGCAATAGCCAAGGCGGTGGCGGTTTGCTTGTGTGGGGTCTTCTTTTTACCACCACCGATCACCTTTTAGATATCCAAAACCTTGGTATTATTGTGGGCTGTGGCGGGGTATGTCTATCTCTCAAGCGGTCCTCTCATACCTCTATGAAGGACTAAGCTCGGCTTGCTTAGGAGGGCTTTTGTTTGGTTCTATGATACTCCTCGAGTGCTGGATAGGAGTGAGAGTCAAATTCCTTCCTAAGGAAGACATAACTTCTGCAAGCCGAATCTTCGGGAGCCACCCTCTCTTCTTTATTGGAGGGGCATTTGGATACTCTCCTCAGGTTGAATGCAAGACAGCGGATAAGAAAACTCAGGATGAGTGGCGCCTCTTCTTCAACACTCTTCCAATGGACAAGTTCATCATGCGACCAAGAGTCCTCCGAAGCACTCTTCTCAAAATACCACGGCGTCAAGGCCTCGACCTCCAGCTAGTAGAAAACACTACCATGGCGATCTACAACCCGCACCGATGCCCTCTTCAGATCGGATTTCCTCGAATCAGCGTTTCTGCACTATCACACTACCCTCCCCTTCTACCTAGGAAGATGGGGACCGAGGAAGATGAACGAGCAATCCGGAACGCGCTGACCATGTGGGAGATCAGCAAGGTACGCCCGTGGCAGGCAGAGGTTGAAGAGGATGACGAAACACGCCGAGATTATGTGAGAGAATTGAGAAAGATCCGCCCTCTTGCGGATAAGAAATTGAATGTATCTTGATTTTCTTTTTGTTTATGAGAGACATCATGCAATTGACAACCGAAGTTGAATTTTATCAAGAATTATATTTCATTAATCTCTGCTTGAATGAGATAAGAGTGCCATAGTTGAATGATCTTGAGTTCCATAGTTGAAAGGCTAGACTGATGTGAACAGACAGGGTTTCTGGTGGATATGACGGATGGGCGCAGGGCCGCCATAAAGAAATAACGGTCCTACGACAGGCCGTCAGAATGAGAGTAACGAGAGCTCGGTCTCTGAAGAATGTGACGGATGGGTCTCGAGCCGTTATATTCAAGTAACGGTAGGTTCTCAGACCACTAAAGTGAAGGTTCAAAAAAAGAAGAGGGCCCATGCCTGAAGGAAAGTAACGGTCGACGATGGGCCCGTTACATGACTGTAACGGTCTGATGCTGGTGCGTTACATGCCTTGAACCTGCATAGTTGTGAGCTTTTGCTTTTGGGCTTGCCCCTGTATCCTGCACACACTCACACATGAAGCAAGTTAGATCTATTCTTAGACTCAACCCCTTGCCTTGAAGCAAGTTAGATAATGACCGTTTCTTGATATTTGGTCAAGGGGTGGAGCCTTATTAAAATAGGCGAAAACATAATGAAGATGTGATGCATGCTATGCTCATGATGGTATTTTTGGGCGTTTTGAAAAGTATTTAATATTTTTGGATTTTGAGAATGTTTGTTTTGTTTTTTTGGAAACATTTGTTTGTTTTTGGACTTTTTGAAAATATTTATTTATTTTTGGATTTTGAAAATATTTGTTGTTTTTGGATTTTGAGAATATTTGTTGTTTTTGGATTTTGAGAATATTTGTTGTTTTTGGTCTTTGAGAATATTTGTTGTTTTTTTTTGGGATTTTGAGAATATTTTGTTGTTTTTGGATTTTGAAAAACTAGTGCCTCTCTAGCAACTCGAGACCTTCCTCTTTTTAGATTGAGTCTAGGGATTGGCGTGCAATATTGTGACAACCCCTGGCCGAGACCCGATCATCGTGACGGTGTTTTTACCAATGCCATACCTAGGGTACTCATCTCAGTCCTAAAAGGAAAAAAGATCATGGGGGTAAGCTTTAGGCCAGATATGGGAGTTTTTAGAACTTGATTCCCTCACCGTACAACCCTATTAGAGATTCGGTCTGTTGTGCCGGGACTTTTATGTCCGCCATCGAACCTTTGTCCACCTAGGCATGCATGCGACCGGGCTCATAACGTCCCGCGGGGAACTGTACTGCCACTCTTGTCATGCCTAGCTTTCTTTTTCCGTTGGAGCTTTTGAAAATTCATTCATAGACTTTAAGATGATGCTTTCGATTTCGTTGTAAAGAACACTCCTTTTCTTTTCTTTTCCTTCGTTCCTTATGGCGTCAGGTCATAACGGACTTGCCCCTATTTGAGACCTCTTCTCGTTAGGGAGTTTGGATTGGTCGTCGCCTCCTTATTCACTCATTGCCCCTGGATTCAGCCGAAGAATGAAGCGACAGGGACTTTGACTTTCCCCTAAAGCACGGCCAAGGAAAAACGGTGTCGTTTAAATAAGGAGCCCGACCAGGGACGTCGTGTAGTGTGTGATTGCCTTACTTGAGACTCTCCTTTTGAAGATAGGGAGAAAGTTCTTATTGCCGGAGAAGCACATGGTTTAGATTTTTTTAAGGAAAGATACGCTTAAGATACAACCCATTCCATGGGTGAGAGAGCTCCTCACCTTCCGCGTTTACTAAACGATAAGCATTCCCTGGATAAGCTTCCTTCACTATGAACGGCCCTTCCCAGTTAGGTTGCAATTTGGACCTAGGACCTGCAGACCGAATAAATTTACGTTTCAAAACCATTTCACCCTTACAAAATTTTCGTTCAATTACCTTCTTTTGAAAATAACGCGAAACCCTCTTTTGATAAACAGAAACATGATCAGCCGCATTCATCCTCTTCTCATCAAGAGTTCCAACTGAACCAGCAACGCCTCTCGACGTTCATCGAGATTAAGTTCCTTATCGAGCTGCACTCTAAGGGAAGGGATTAAGATCTCGTATGGGAGCACCGCCTCCATTCCGTAAGTCAGAGAGTAGGGAGTTTGTCCCGTAGGGGTACGGACGGAGGTGCGGTAAGCCCACAGAGCTTCCACCAATCTTTCAGGCCAATCAAAAAATTTATGTGCTTCGCATGTTTTCTTAATGATTTTAAGAAGGGTTTTATTAGTGGCCTCGGCCTGACCGTTGCCTTGAGGGTAATATGGAGATGAATGATGCAGTGCAATATTGAACTTCTTACATAGGTCCTTAAGCTCTTGGGAGACGAACTGGGGTCCGTTGTCGGTGATGATGCTGCTTGGCACTCCGAACCGCGAGATGATATTCTTCATGATAAAGCGGCACACTGTTGTAGCTTTGATCTCTGTGTACGCCTCGGCTTCGGCCCATTTGGTGAAGTACTCAGTAGTGGTGAGGATAAAGGATTTCTGCTTGATCTGAGAATTAGGATCACCGAGTGGGCCGACAACGTCGAAAGCCCACATAGAAAAAGGCCAAGGAGCAGTCATAGGATGGAGGGACGAAGCTGGAGAGTGAATTTTATCAGCGTGGAGTTGGCATTTGAGACACCTCCGGACAAAGAGGGAGCAATCTTCCTCCAGAGTGGGCCAGTAGTAGCCCTGCCTAAGGATCTTCTTCGCTAGAGCCTGGCCATTGACATGACCTCCACACTCACTAGAATGGGCTGCTTCAGCCACTTTCCAAGCTTCTACATCATCTAAGCATCTCATGAGCATTCCATTAGTGGCACGCCTATACAGTTCTCCTGCAATGATAGTGTACCTTCGGCGGCTCTTCTTATCGCTTTACGCTGCTCAGCCTTTGCCCCTTCAGGAAATGACCCTTCTTTGCAAAACAACTCGATTTCATGATACCAAGACAATTCTCTTCGTCCTGAATCTCCTCTAGTTCGGTTAATGAAACTTCCTTGAGATCTACCTTCTCAACTCTCGCCTCTACAGATTTCCTAAGGTTGATGAACCAAGGATCTGAAGAGAGGGTGCGTCCAATCTCTGGACGACGATGGTCTCAGTACTACGACTGAGAGAAAAGATAAGGAGGAAGCAAGAGATGCCAAAGCATCAGGTAGAATGTTCAGAGAACGGGGAGTATGGATATAGATCAGCTTACGGAATCGCTTAGCAATGAGCGTGACCAAATCTTGATAAGGTTTGAGCTTGGGTCACGAGTACGGTAAGTGGACAGAACTTGCCGTAGAACGAGCTGAGAGTCTCCTATGATGTTTAAATAGCGCGCGCCTAGGAGATAGGCGTGCTTCAAGCCGGCCAGGAGAGCCTCATACTCAGCGATGTTGTTGGTAGCAGGAAATCGCAGTTGATAAGCGAAGGGGATGGTTACTCCCTCTGGAGTAAGCAAGACCGCCCCGATCCCTTGGCCTTGAGAGTTGAGTGCACCGTCGAAGTGCAGAGACCAGAAGGGATGATGGGAAAGGACAGAGAGATGCTCATCAGGGAAATCATCCTGAATGGAATCGGTATGAGGAATAGGGAGATGTGCAAGATGCTCAGCAATGGCATATCCTTTGACTGCCTTCTGAACAACAAAGGTGATGTCAAACTGAGAGAGGAAGCTCTGCCAGCGAGCTAACCTACTAGAAAGGACGGGCTTTTCTAGGAGATAACGGATCGGGTCCATTCTAGAGATCAACCTAACTGGGTGGGCGAGAAAGTAATGTTTAAGCTTCTGAGCTACCCACACTAAGGCGGCACAAGTCTTCTCCATAGCGGTGTACTTAGATTCAGCCTAATTAAACAACCGAGAGAGGTAGTATGCAGCCCGCTCTTTCCCTTCATCATCCACTTGTGCTAAAACCGCCCCTAGGGAGTCTTCAATGACCGAGATGTATAGGATTAGGGGTTTCCCAGGGACAGGAGGTTGCAAAACCGGGGGATTGGTTAGATACTCTTTGAGGTCTTCATAGGCCTTTTGACAATCCTGATTCCATTCGAACTTAACCCCCGCTTTAAGCAATTCATAGAACGGACGGCACCTTTGAGAATGTTGAGATATGAATCTCCTAATGAATTGCAGCCGACCGATCAATCCTCGAAGTTCAGTAATGTTCTTTGGCGGAGGCATGTCCATGACGGCCTGTGCTTTATTAGGATCAATCTGGATCCCCCGTTTGCTCACTATGAACCCTAGTAGCTTCCCTGAGGAGACTCCGAATACACACTTCTTCGGATTCATCTTAAGCTTATACTCCCTAGCTCTCTGTAACACCTTAGCCAGGATAGAAGGGTGTTCTTCTTTTGTTCTTGATTTCACCAAGATGTCATCCACGTAGGCCTCCATGTATATGTGCATCATATCGTGAAAAATGGCCATCATCACCCTTTGATAGGTGGCACCTGCGTTCTTTAACCCAAATGGCATAACCACATAACAATACGTGCCCCAGGGCGTGGTGAAAGAAGTTTTCTCTTGATCTTCCGGAGCGAGACGGATTTGATTGTAGCCCGAGTATCCATCCATAAATGACAGAGCTTCGTACCCGGCAGTGTTATCCACCAGGATATCTATATGAGGTAGCGGGAAATCATCTTTGGGACATGCTTAGTTTAAGTCCCTGAAATCAATGCATATGCGCACTTTTCCATCCTTTTTGAGGACAGGGACTATGTTCGCCACCCACTGGGGATATAAGACTACTCTGACGAACTTGGCCTTGTATAGCTTGTCGACCTCTTCTTTGATCCTTAAGGCCATGTGGGGGTGAAATCTTCTTGACCTTTGTTTAACAGGTGTTGCCCCTGGTTTAAGCACGAGTCGATGTTCCACTAAGGAGGGGTCAAGACCTTGCATGTCCTCATAAGACCAGGCGAAAGAATCGCTATACTCCCTTAGTACTTTAATTAGATCCTCTTCTACCTGTGAAGGGAGATCAGCTGAGATGATGATGGGCCTTGGGTCTTCTTCTGTTCCCAAGTTGATTTCCTTTGTAGGTTCATCCACTGCCGTCGACGGTTGGTCGAATCTCTTTAATCCTTGTGCATATAGATCGGCAGTGTCCTCTACATCGCTGTCTTCATCTATTGGATCCTTCTCATCCAAAACCTCATAGACGCCCAATCCGTCGTCGCTCCATTCCCCTTCTATCTCCTCTTCGTCTTCCATCACAATTGCTGTGGCGACAAATTCCAGAAATTTCAACAGAGCATGACACCGCTGAGCTAAATCTTGCAAGAACCTATCAGGAACAGATCGGGGAGGATGCGCAAGCGAGCGCGGCTCAGAATGGGAAGGGTTGGATGACCTAGAACAAGACCCGACTTCTCTAGATCTAACTGACTCTACTTCCTTAGACTCGCTAGACCCTAACCCTAACCTAGGAGAGAGAAGGTTTAATGGAAGGGGAGGAGCAGGGGACTCGTGCCCCTGGAAGAGGAGGATGGAGACAGGACAGCGTAATCTTCCACTGAAATCTCCGTTTTAAATTTGACGTTTTTTTTTTTGGGGATCAGTAGAGACTACAAAACAAGACGGAGGAGGTGGGAGCTGCATAGGGAATAGCTCGGGAAAGATGCAATCGAAGAAGGGGTCAGAAGAAGAGAACCACATCTCGTGGAGTTGAGTGTTGGGAGGAGGAGGAGTAAATAGAGTGGATAGATCATCGCGCGGGCACTTCTTGCGAGCACAAGGAATGAACAGACTCCCCGGTGGATCAATGACGGATGGATTTATCAAGATAGGAGGAAGGCGGGGTATGAACTCCCTTTGCTGAAAGAAGGATTGGAAGCGTGAGAGAGACCAAGAGAATATAACTGGAGAGCTCTCCTCCTTCTGCAACTTAACCGCGGGCTGCTTCTTCGGCCTCCACTGTACGAGCCGAACCTCTTGTTGCCTCTGGCGATCCTCCTCATGAAAGAGCCTCTGCAAGGCCTGACTGTAGTCGAGCATGTCATCATCTGACCCTCCTGGCAAGGAAGGCGGACTGGCAATCGGACAAACTATATCCCTCCTTGGCTGAACCGACTTTGGAGCTAATGTGCCGGGCTAGAGAGGCCCTCTGACAAAGTGCTGACGATAATCCCAGGTAAGCGGCCCTGTAGCAACCCTAATAAATGAATAATTGAAATGAATTAAAACATATATATTACAGAAGTAATATATATAAAAGGAATAGGGTTAATTGGACGAAATAAAACAAATTAAAAATAACGCCTCTTATTAAGGCGTTAATTTATAAAGAAACGCCTCTATCCATGGCGTGACTAAAGAAAGGACGCCCACACATGCGGTCGTCAGTTCTCATGCGACCAAATGGGTAAGTAAAAGAAACGCCCCTATCTTGGGTGTGTTTTAAAACACGAAACGCCCTTCTTCAAGGCGCTTTTTAAGAAACGCCCTAAAGTAAGGCGTCAATTAAAGAATACACGCCCTGACCTAAGGCGTTAATTCAGTTCGTGAACCGTTCGAACCCAGAGCTTATCCAGGGAAGATCAACCTAATCTAGTAAGTGTCTATTAGAGTAAGGACTCTATTAGGGATATACTACCCTCAATCAAACCCTACTCTTGTTAGGACTTCAATATCCTATAAATAAGCCTGTTCGATCCAACCCTAAACCTATTTGATCATTCGCCTGCTACGGTAAGTTGACGAACAGTGAGTTTTTTTCTGATAATCTTCTTCCATGATGCATGAAGAATATTGATTATTCTTCTTCTTCTTTTCTACAGTTTAAGAGGCTTGGACGTCGTGAAGAACAACAGTAAGTATTCTTCCTTCGCCTCCAACGACTAAGTACAAAGATGTTGATACCTTTGACGTGCCCGCTATAGGTTTTGCAATCGGGACTCATCTATAACCTTCAGAGTTCTTCTTCTACAATCGAAGCCAACATCTTCTTCCATCATCCAGTAGCCGTTGTCTTCAGGAGCGTAGCAAAGCATCATCTTCTTCTAGTCAAAACCCCTCACGATTGTCTTCGAATCAAAAGGTAGGATTTTCTCAAGTTATTGTAGCCCAAAAAAAGAATTAATGCAAGATATCTATACATACGTATATGAGCATGGCATGCATACTGTTTATAAGGTTTTATTACGTTTTCTGCAAAATTTTGAAAGAAACGCCCTTGATTAGGGCGCTAATTTAAAAGAAACGACCATGGTAGTGGTCGTCAATTTAATATTTGACGCCCTCTACGCAGGCGTTAATTTCATAAGAATCGCATGTGATTAATAATTGATCATGTTTAAAAATTACAATACATATGAAATAATGATTTTTAATATCTTGCATGACCCTGTGAATTCCTGTTAAATTTTACTGCCATGACATGTCTCCTGTCTCTCGAAATATTATTTATTAAAATATCGTAAATTCCTTGAAATTCACGACTTGGACAAAGTCGTTTTCCATGTTCTAACGCCCCAGAACAAGGCGTGAATTTGAAAAGTAACGCCCCTTCCTAGGGCGTGTATCTGTTAAAATCCTGAAATTCACATATTCTGTAAAATGGAATTAGAAAGTAACGCCCCTTCTAAGGGCGCGTTTTTGATAAATTTCTGAGAATAATTATATCCTGTCGAATATGTAAATGATGAGACGCCTGCCTCTGCAGTCGTCAACTTTGAAGAAACGCCCCCAGGAAAGGCGTGTTTTTGATAAATTAATGAAATAATGGAAATTCTGTAAATTGGCAATATATGTAAACGCCCTTCTGTTAGGCGTTAATTATTCAATACACGACTTTACTTAAGTCGTTATTTTACTGTAAACTGATTTTATCCTGATTCTATTACCGATGGTTTCATATTATACATATATATATATATATATCGGCACTATTCTCCACTCCGTGAGTATAGTCCCACGTTTCATGTTGATTTATCGATCACACTCAACTCTCATTGACATACAAGCTCTCCATTGGACATTCCGTTCCTTTGGACTAGCGAGTTAGTCATAGAGACCTCCGTAAGACTCCTCGTAGCCTTGGATTCCCTCAAGGCCGACTGAGCTGGTTGTACCCTAAAAACCCATTACACGATCCTTGCCATGTCAATCTAAAGAAACATGGTATACCGGCCCTTATGATTATACAAAGAGTATATCATAAGAAATTCTTGATGGGATGATGATATCATGCCATATCATGTCGTTCTTGTAAACCCCAATTCTATGATAAGAATGAGGGTATCTTGCTTGATCTTATGTTTATGTGGACCTCAATTCTATATAAAGAATGTCCATATTGATTTGTCATGGTACCTAAGTTAAAGGAACCATATTCTACCTAGTTTTATCGATATCGTGATTATACCGTTATGATCGCCATTCTATGTCCTTGTCATATTTTTGGACTCTATTCTGTCAAAGTTGTCATACGTGTCTACAAGCTTGATGATTGAAATTCTATATTGGCTATATAAACAAGAGTGGATGTCAAAACACATGATAAATGCCTGCGCATATAGGGCCCGATCTGGTCCTGGGAGGAGCACCCGAAAGTACTTGTGCCCATGGGAGTTAAAATGATAAGGTATCTGGCATTATACCGAGTACTTGACTTGCTTGATTGGACATTCCACACACATCTTGTACTTGACTCGTACTTGACATGAAATGAAATGCGTGGCCCGAAAAAGGGTAATTTACTTGCTTGATGCATGATAGCCAAAGTTCTTGACATGACTTGTTAAATGTACTTGCTCGAATATCTCGAATAAACTTGTTATCTTGTTGAAAGTTCATGATAAGTTCATCTTATTTCCTTGATACTACATTCTATCTATCTTGTCGTTTTATGCGAGCATGCATAGCTTTATTGCATTCATGAAAATGTAATTACTTAAACCCCTTGCTAGTACTTGAGATATAATTTCCTACTGAGCGTTCGCTCATTCCGTTTGTCCCTTGTACTTTTCAGGTAAGTCCGACGACGATGGAAGTCAATCGGATGGGAATGGTCAAGAGTGAAAGTGATAGAGCTTCTACAAGTGTCGTCTAGTTGTTTCTATAGTTTTCTCGAGTCAACTATGTACTTTTCTTTTTATTAAACAGAGTATTGGATTTGTAATAGTCTATCCATTATGAAATAAAGGATTGGGTTATCTTGCTATTTTGCGCATCTCTGTCTTTGTGTCGAATACACGACCACTCTGATTGACATGATTGATATAGACACGTCGCGCATCTCCGGGTATCTTCCGCGCTCGGGGCGTGACAGTCTTTGTGGTATCAGAGCCTAAGGTTATTCAATTCCTAGGAAACCCAAGTCCAAGGATAGGTTTCAAAACCTTTAACCAAGTGAGAGTGGGTAGAACCAAGGGTTAAATGATCAATGAGTCCTTTATAAGATCATAGTGATATAATACTAACATAGCTATTGTAATTGTAGGATAATGGCTGCCGAACGTGCTCAATGGCGCAACATGCAGCGTACCCTTCAAGGGATGACCCAAGTGCTACAACAGGTAGCACAAGGTGGTGCTCCACGAGCTGGAAGCTTACACCAAGCATTCAAGAATATGAATCCCCCGAAGTTCATGGGATCGACCGATCCAGACGATGCCGAGCATTGGGTTCGGGAGATTGAACGTATATTCCGTGTTATGCAATGCACGGATCAGGACAAAGTCTTATTAGCTACTTTCCAGTTAGAAAAGGATGCTAGATGCTGGTGGGAGTCGATTGAAGCTACTATTGACCCAACTCAAGTTACATGGGGTGAATTCGTTGAATATTTCAACGCCAAATATTTCTCTGATAGGGTCCAGGAAAAGAAGGCCGCCGAATTTGCCGCATTAAAGCAAAGATCATTATCGGTGGCTGATTATGAAGCACAGTTTTCTAGACTGTCTAGAAATGCTAAGCATTTAATTAGCACGGAAAAGATGAAAGCCCGTAGATTTCTTAATGGGCTTAGGCCCTACTACATTACTCAACTGGCGCCTATGGATATTCAAGTTTATACTGAAATAGTGCGCCGAGCTCAGTTGCTTGAAGATGCCACGGAACTATCTGATAGGATCCGTGGGAAAGACAAAAAGGAGCAAGTCACAAGTTCGGGTTCTTTTAAACCCAACTTTAAGAAGAGGTCCAATAATGGAGGTTCTTCCTCTCAAGATCAGAAGTTCAAGAAATCCAAGCCTTTCTCTATCACCACTACACCTTCAAACGTAGTATGCAAGCATTGTGACAAGGCTGGTCACAAAACAGAAGAATGCTGGAGGAAATTAGGAGCATGTCTCCGTTGTGGGAGTCGTGAACATCGGATTCCCGATTGTCCATTAATGAATGACCAAGACGGTGAGGGTAAACGCCCAGTGACAAGGAACGCGCGTCTTCATGCGATCCAAGAGACTGAACCAGAAGAAGAAGGCGGATTGGTGGAAGGTACATTAAAAATTTGTTCCAAATATGCACATGTCTTATTTGATACGGGTGCATCGCATTCCATTATTTCCAAGAAGTTTGTTGACCCATTACCTCTAGAACCAGAATGGATGAAGTTAATATTGTCTACTCCTCTCGGAAACGAGACGGATATCACACATCATTACCAAAACTGTGAGGTATTGGTTCGAGGAAAGAATTTTCCTATTGATCTTATCTGCTTAGATCTAAAAGCGTATGATGTTATACTAGGAGCAGATTGGTTATCCAAATACCAGGCAACGGTTGATTGCCGTGATAGCAAGATTGTTTTCAAGGAATTTCCGGAACTGACTTATACTAGTCCTAAGAGTCGAAGCAAATCCCCTCTTATTTCGGCTCTTCGAGCAAGCAAGCTCGTCAAGAAAGGATGTGTATCCTTCCTTGCTTTTGTCACTATTAAAGAAGCTAAAGAAACCAAGATAGAGGACATTCAGGTAGTGCGAGAATTTCCAGACGTATTTCCGGAAGAATTGCCGGGATTACCCCCTCAAAGAGAAGTGGCCTTCACCATTGACTTAGTCCCTGGTGCTGGTCCTGTTTCAAAGGCACCCTATAGAATGTCCCCTGCAGAACTAAAAGAATTGAAGAAGCAATTGATGGAATTGATTCAAAAAGGGTTCATTAGACCAAGTACTTCCCCGTGGGGAGCCCCAGTCCTATTTGTAAGGAAGAAGGATGGATCCATGAGATTGTGTATCGACTATCGACAGTTGAATCATCTTACTATCAAGAACAAGTATCCACTGTCGAGAATCGATGAATTATTTGATCAGATTTCTGGATCCAAATATTTCTCCAAGATTGATCTCAGGTCTGGTTATCATCAATTGAGGATTAAAGACGAAGATATTCATAAAACTGCGTTCAGAAGCAGGTATGGCCACTATGAATTTGTTGTTATGCCTTTTGGACTAACAAATGCCCCTGCTGCCTTTATGCAGTTGATGAATAGCATATTCAGGCCTTATCTAGATCAATTTGTGGTGGTTTTCATTGATGATATATTGATATATTCCAAGACTAAGGAAGAACATGAAGAGCATTTGAGGATTTCATTACAAATCTTGAGGACAAATCAATTATATGCTAAACTCAGCAAATGCGAGTTCTGGCTTGAAGAAGTGGCTTTTCTCGGACATGTCATATCCAAGGACGGTTTATCTGTAGATCCGTCAAAGGTTGAAGCTGTAAGAAACTGGGAAAGACCACTAATGCAAGCGAGATCAGAAGTTTCTTAGGTCTTGCAGGCTATTATCGGCGATTCATCAAAGATTTCTCTAAGATCGCCGTGCCCCTTACAAGGTTAACTCGCAAGGAGATCCGATACGAATGGAGTGAGGAATGTGAAAGAAGTTTTCAAACTCTCAAAAATCATCTCACCACAGCTCCGGTCTTAGCTCTACCGATAGAAGGAGAGAAATTCGAGGTCTACACTGATGCTTCTGGCATTGGCCTCGGATGTGTCCTAATGCAACAAGGAAAGGTCATAGCATACTCTTCACGTCAGCTGAAGAAGCATGAGGAGAATTACCCCGTCCATGACTTAGAACTGGCCGCGGTAGTATTTGCCCTAAAGATATGGAAACACTACTTATATGGAGTACAGTTTACTGTATACTCCGATCACAAAAGTCTCAAATATCTATTTTCACAAAAGGAGCTAAACATGAGACAAAGACGCTGGCTAGAATATCTCAAGGACTTCGACTTCAATATACAATACCATCCCGGAAAGGGTAATTATGTTGCTGACGCCCTTAGTCGAAAGCCGAGAGCAATGATAGCAAATTGTATGATGCAAGAATGGAGGTTACTTGAACAATTCTCCGAGCTCAATATAAGCTTGGACACGGAATCCAAATTTGTCACACTATCTCATGTAAGCATACAGTCAGACTTATTATCTGAGATACAAGCACTTCAGGATGATGATCCTATGTTAGTGGAAATCAAAGGCAGATTAGAAGGACAATCTGATTTTCAACTAACTTCCGAGGGAAGATTATTATTCAAAGATAGAACTTGTATACCTGATTGTCCGGAATTAAAGAAGAAGATCTTAGATGAAGCTCACAGATCAAGATACACTATTCATCCTGGATCAACCAAAATGTACCAAGATGTAAAGAGGAACTTTTGGTGGCCTAATATGAAAAGAGAAATAGCGGACTATGTATCGCGCTGTCTCACATGCCAACAGGTCAAGGCGGAACACCAAAAGCCTGCGGGAAAACTACATCCTCTAGATATTCCTAAGTGGAAATGGGAGGATATTGGTATGGACTTCATCATGGGTTTGTCTAAATCTAAAGGAGGACATGATGGAATCTGGGTTATCATTGACCGATTAACTAAATCGGCACATTTCTTGCCAATAAAAAGCCGATGGTCAATTGATGTGCTAGCTGCACTGTACATCAAGGAAATAGTCAGGATACATGGAATTCCTGTCTCAATCGTGTCTGACAGAGATCCCCGTTTTACTTCTCATTTTTGGAAGGGATTACAACATTCGTTGGGAACAAGGCTCAACTTTAGTACTGCTTTTCGCCCACAAACAGATGGTCAGACCGAGCGAACTAATCAAGTTGTTGAAGATATGCTGAGAGCATGCATTATTGACTTTGGAGGAAGCTGGCATGACCACTTACCTTTAGTTGAATTTGCATATAATAATAGCTACCAAGCTAGTATCCAAATGGCACCTTTCGAAGCCTTATACGGAAGAAGTTGCCGATCTCCCACATGTGGAACGAAGTTGGAGAGAAACAACTATTAGGTCCAGACATGGTAAGGGATACAACTGAGAAGATACAAGTAATCAGAGAAAGATTGCAAGTTGCTCAGACGAGACAAAAAGCTTATGCTGATACAAGAAGGAGAGATCTTGAATTCCAAATCGGAGATCATGTATTTCTCAAGATATCGCCTGGACGTGGCATACGAAGATTTGGTGTTAAGGGCAAGCTTACGCCAAGATTCATCGGACCATTTGAGGTACTCGAAAGAGTTGGCGAGGTTGCTTATCGCATCGCGTTGCCTCCTCAGTTGTCCGAGGTACACAATGTATTTCACATATCTATGTTGAAGAAGTATGTGCACGATCCGTCACATATTATTGAGCATGGAGATCTGGTGATCCAGAAAGATCTCACATATGAACAGAGGCCTTTAAAGATATTAGATCGAGAAATACGAGCTCTAAGGAATAAGGTTATTCCCATGCTTAAGGTGCAATGGAATAAGAATCCTGAACACGAAGCGACATGGGAGACCGAGGAATCTATGAAGAAACGATTTCCAGAGTTATTCTAAGAGGTATATGTCCTACACTCTCCACGTATAATTATATATATATATTGAATTTGGGGACCAAATTCTTTTTAAGTGGGGGAGGGTGTAGCAACCCTAATAAATGAATAATTGAAATGAATTAAAACATATATATTACAGAAGTAATATATATAAAAGGAATAGGGTTAATTGGACGAAATAAAACAAATTAAAAATAACGCCTCTTATTAAGGCGTTAATTTATAAAGAAACGCCTCTATCCATGGCGTGACTAAAGAAAGGACGTCCACACATGCGGTCGTCAGTTCTCATGCGACCAAATGGGTAAGTAAAAGAAACGCCCCTATCTTGGGCGTGTTTTAAAACACGAAATGCCCTTCTTCAAGGCGCTTTTTAAGAAACGCCCTAAAGTAAGGCGTCAATTAAAGAATACACGCCCTGACCTAAGGCGTTAATTCAGTTCGTGAACCGTTCGAACCCAGAGCTTATCCAGGGAAGATCAACCTAATCTAGTAAGTGTCTATTAGAGTAAGGACTCTATTAGGGATATACTACCCTCAATCAAACCCTACTCTTGTTAGGACTTCAATATCCTATAAATAAGCCTGTTCGATCCAACCCTAAACCTATTTGATCATTCGCCTGCTACGGTAAGTTGACGAACAGTGAGTTTTTTTCTGATAATCTTCTTCCATGATGCATGAAGAATATTGATTATTCTTCTTCTTCTTTTCTACAGTTTAAGAGGCTTGGACGTCGTGAAGAACAACAGTAAGTATTCTTCCTTCGCCTCCAACGACTAAGTACAAAGATGTTGATACCTTTGACGTGCCCGCTATAGGTTTTGCAATCGGGACTCATCTATAACCTTCAGAGTTCTTCTTCTACAATCGAAGCCAACATCTTCTTCCATCATCCAGTAGCCGTTGTCTTCAGGAGCGTAGCAAAGCATCATCTTCTTCTAGTCAAAACCCCTCACGATTGTCTTCGAATCAAAAGGTAGGATTTTCTCAAGTTATTGTAGCCCAAAAAAAGAATTAATGCAAGATATCTATACATACGTATATGAGCATGGCATGCATACTGTTTATAAGGTTTTATTACGTTTTCTGCAAAATTTTGAAAGAAACGCCCTTGATTAGGGCGCTAATTTAAAAGAAACGACCATGGTAGTGGTCGTCAATTTAATATTTGACGTCCTCTACGCAGGCGTTAATTTCATAAGAATCGCATGTGATTAATAATTGATCATGTTTAAAAATTACAATACATATGAAATAATGATTTTTAATATCTTGCATGACCCTGTGAATTCCTGTTAAATTTTACTGCCATGACATGTCTCCTGTCTCTCGAAATATTATTTATTAAAATATCGTAAATTCCTTGAAATTCACGACTTGGACAAAGTCGTTTTCCATGTTCTAACGCCCCAGAACAAGGCGTGAATTTGAAAAGTAACGCCCCTTCCTAGGGCGTGTATCTGTTAAAATCCTGAAATTCACATATTCTGTAAAATGGAATTAGAAAGTAACGCCCCTTCCAAGGGCGCGTTTTTGATAAATTTCTGAGAATAATTATATCCTGTTGAATATGTAAATGATGAGACGCCTGCCTCTGCAGTCGTCAACTTTGAAGAAACGCCCCCAGGAAAGGCGTGTTTTTGATAAATTAATGAAATAATGGAAATTCTGCAAATTGGCAATATATGTAAACGCCCTTCTGTTAGGCGTTAATTATTCAATACACGACTTTACTTAAGTCGTTATTTTACTGTAAACTGATTTTATCCTGATTCTATTACCGATGGTTTCATATTATACATATATATATATATCGGCACTATTCTCCACTCCGTGAGTATAGTCCCACGTTTCATGTTGATTTATCGATCACACTCAACTCTCATTGACATACAAGCTCTCCATTGGACATTCCGTTCCTTTGGACTAGCGAGTTAGTCATAGAGACCTCCGTAAGACTCCTCGTAGCCTTGGATTCCCTCAAGGCCGACTGAGCTGGTTGTACCCTAAAAACCCATTACACGATCCTTGCCATGTCAATCTAAAGAAACATGGTATACCGGCCCTTATGATTATACAAAGAGTATATCATAAGAAATTCTTGATGGGATGATGATATCATGCCATATCATGTCGTTCTTATAAACCCCAATTCTATGATAAGAATGAGGGTATCTTGCTTGATCTTATGTTTATGTGGACTTCAATTCTATATAAAGAATGTCCATATTGATTTGTCATGGTACCTAAGTTAAAGGAACCATATTCTACCTAGTTTTATCAATATCGTGATTATATCGTTATGATCGCCATTCTATGTCCTTGTCATATTTTTGGACTCTATTCTGTCAAAGTTGTCATACGTGTCTACAAGCTTGATGATTGAAATTCTATATTGGCTATATAAACAAGAGTGGATGTCAAAACACATGATAAATGCCTGCGCATATAGGGCCCGATCTGGTCCTGGGAGGAGCACCCGAAAGTACTTGTGCCCATGGGAGTTAAAATGATAAGGTATCTGGCATTATACCGAGTACTTGACTTGCTTGATTGGACATTCCACACACATCTTGTACTTGACTCGTACTTGACATGAAATGAAATGCGTGGCTCGAAAAAGGGTAATTTACTTGCTTGATGCATGATAGCCAAAGTTCTTGACATGACTTGTTAAATGTACTTGCTCGAATATCTCGAATAAACTTGTTATCTTGTTAAAAGTTCATGATAAGTTCATCTTATTTCCTTGATACTACATTCTATCTATCCTGTCGTTTTATGCGAGCATGCATAGCTTTATTGCATTCATGAAAATGTAATTACTTAAACCCCTTGCTAGTACTTGAGATATAATTTCCTACTGAGCGTTCGCTCATTCCGTTTGTCCCTTGTACTTTTCAGGTAAGTCCGACGACGATGGAAGTCAATCGGATGGGAATGGTCAAGAGTGAAAGTGATAGAGCTTCTACAAGTGTCGTCTAGTTGTTTCTATAGTTTTCTCGAGTCAACTATGTACTTTTCTTTTTATTAAATAGAGTATTGGATTTGTAATAGTCTATCCATTATGAAATAAAGGATTGGGTTATCTTGCTATTTTACGCATCTCTGTCTTTGTGTCGAATACACGACCACTCTGATTGACATGATTGATATAGACACGTCGCGCATCTCTGGGTATCTTCCGCGCTCGGGGCGTGACAGGCCCAGAATCACCCATCATAGATAATGTTGTTTCCTTGTAACCAAGGCCTCTTCTGCCCATTTTCCTTCCCTTAGGTATGGGCTTAGTCATTCCTTGCAGTTGCGCACCCAGGCCTCTCCCCGGTTGATAGCCCAGTTTCAATATAATATTCCACCCCTTTGAATCTAGGATCTGCGGCTTCATTTTGACATTGACTGGGGTAGTGACGGGCTTAGGAGATGTATAAGCCCAAGGAAAGTTCAAATCAAGCACTGACAGAACGGGTCGGCTGCTTGGCCAGAGTGTGGGAAGAACTTGATCTGAGATGGCCTTGACTGTCTGCACCGTGGACAAGCTCTTAACTTTGACGATCCTCCCATGGAAGGGGAATTTAACGCACTGATGTGCGGTGGAGGGTACGGCGCCAAGCGTGTCAATCCAGGGACGACCCAAGATAGCCTTGAACATAGGGTCGATATCAAGAACGTAGAATTCTACGGCCATAGTAAGGGGCCCGAGCTCGGCCTGAATGGTGATTATCCCGTGACATGCTCGCCTTGAGTTGTCATATGCTGCTATAGTAGTGGGGGTAGGTTGTAGTAACTCTTCAGATATGTTGCATGCTCGGAGGGTGCTAAGTGGGCAAACATTAATTGAGGCCCCCGTGTCAACCAGTGCAGCTTCAATGTCAACTTTGTTCAGGGTAATTGTTATGCAGAGCGGCATCTGCCGAGCCCCCGGAGGTGCGAGCTCGGTTTCAGAAAATGTGATGGCCGGCCCCTTGGAGATAGTTGCTAGTGCCGTAGGTAGGCTGTCGACTGCCATATCTTCACTAACCATTACCTTCTGTAAGAAATCCCTTAGTGCATCTTGATGAAGGGTAGACCTTTTGATCAGCTCCAGCACGGATATCTTAGCGGGTACTCGATCCAGATGATGTAACAAGTCATATTGAGTACCCGGCAGGGGTTCAGCTTCTTCTTGTTCGGCCGTTGGCTGGGTGGACTGGGGATTAGAAGTAGTAACATAATTCCGATGGAACATCCTCCCGCTCCTTAAGGCATAGTTTGCCGCAGCATCCGAAGATAGTATGATGGGCCCCGCAGGGTGGATGAGTGGAATAGGTGGTGCGGGGGAGGTGATTTGGTGGAGCGTGGGATTGGTGAGGTTAATGGGGGGTGAGCTAATGATGGGTGAAGGATTGGTGGATGGCGGGGTGGTGATGAACGTCGACGCGGGTGGAGGGAAGGCTAGTGGATGTTTCAGGATGGGCGAAGGGTTAGGTGGTGGTGTGATGATGGCGAGGGGAGTAGGTGTTGGAGGGTATGATGGGATGGAGAGCGGTAGAGGGTTTACTGGAGCGGGTGTGGATGGTAGGACGAGCGGAGAGGGTGTTTGTTGTGTAGGGAGGATGAAGGAAGGGTTGCGGAGGTTGTGGTGGAAGGCCATTACCTGCGGTGTGGCGCCATCATCATCAAAAGACCACCCGGCGTTGGGGGCCGGGGGTTGAACTACGTTTACTTGTGCTGGTGCCGGCGGCTGCTGCTGAGGCGCGGGTGGATGATTCGGCATCGGGTTCTGATGGATGCCCAGGTCTTGCACTTGCTGCGGTTGCTGCTGTTGGGGTGGCTGTTGCGGCTGTGGTGCTTGATGCTGCTGCACCTGCTGCCCCTGAGGCTGCCTCCTCTTCTCTTTAATTTCCACAATGGCCCTATGCATTTCGGCCCTGTCGATTCTCTGCCCTTCATGAAGGTCATATACCAGATCTCGGAACTGAAAACATCCTTCTATGGTATGGCCTGGCTGCCTATGGAACATGCAATATTTAGTCTGATCAACCACCGGGTTCCAAACAGGCCGTTCCGGAGGAAGTTGGATTGCATTTACTGACATGAGTGCCGAGAAAATATCTGTAAGTGTCTCTGGCAATGGAGGATACTGGGCCCTCCTGGGAGCCGGGCGCTTGCTATTAGGGTTGTTGTTGTTGTAGCCGTTGGGTGGAGGGACGTTATGGTATTGCGATGGTGGCGGTGGTTGTTGCGGAATGCTGAAGGTGTTTTGAGGTATGGTGAAGGCGGGGGGAGGGTTTTGTGGAGTGGCCTGGAAGTTTTATGGAGCGGTGTTTTGTGGATTGCGGGGGTTTTGGTTGTAGCGGAAGGGTGCAGCCTGAAATGGAAAAGCAACGGCTTGTACTTGCTCCTTTGTTTGGACTCCCTCGGTAACTGGCCCTTGTGGTTTCTTGTGGTACTTGGGCTTTTGGCTTTCAAAGAGAGAATGGATGGGTGAGTCCTTGAATTGAGTCTGTATGAAGCGCGCCCGGCTGTAGAGTTGATGCATGTTAGCTATATCATTCATTGCCAGGATGTTGCGGAAGGTCGGGGTGGCATTGGAAATTAGCAGTTTGACCTTCTCTTCCTCCGGAATGTGGCCAGGCACTCTGGCGGCCATCTGCCTCCACCTGTATGCATAGGTGGCGAAGTCTTCCTCTGGTTTCATTTTTTCGGCTACTAGGTCTGTAAATGAATATTCTGGTCTGACCCTGTCTTGAAATCGCTGAATGAATTTGTCCTTAACTACCTTGAAACTCTCGGCCTCTTCCAGTGGCAGAGAATAGAACCATTCCAGAGCAACTCCATCTAAGGATCGGCGGAATAAGTATGCCATGAGGCGATCATCATATTGGAACTGCGCCGATTCATATAGAAAATCCCTCACATGGATAAAGGGATTGCTGTTCCCATCATAGTTGCGGTAGTTGGGGAGCTCTGATTGCGGAGGGAACCGAATGTTCTGGAAGCTCAGAATAGGAATATCGGCCAAGGATTGTGGGCCAACCCTTTTCTGGAGGAAATCAAGTTGTTGCTGCATGGCGGCCCACTTGTTAAGCAAGTGCTGCTCTTGGGAGGGAGCAGGGGTAGTGAAGGACGCCGATTGTTGAGGAGTGGATGGAATGATGGTGGCAGACGGGGGAGGCCCATAGGCATGAGTAGAAGGATAGACAGTGGAAATAGGGGGCCCGTAAGAAGGATATTGAGCCTGAGATATACCCAGATGGGAGTGAGTTTGGGTCACCCCTTGCTGAGGGTGTAAGAAATCAGAAGGGTTCATGAGAAGCTGTGAAGCCACCGAACCAGAATTGTGATGATCCACCTGGACAAAAGAAGGGATAGGCGATTTCCCTTTATCAAAAGACTGATGGGCTGAATTGGAAGATTGGCCCATCTCCATGCCAGCGAAAGTGATGGTCCGGGGTTGGACCGGAGTGAGGTCAATCGGAGTGGGCTGAGCGGACGGCCCAATAACGGAAGGATTATATTGACCTTGAACAACGGCGGAGGGGGAAGTGTTGGACCCTTGCATCGCTTGGTATAGGACTTGAAGTTGGGCCGGGTCCAATTGGGCCATCATGTGAAGGACGGAACCCGCAGAAGGAATAGAAAGAGAAGGGGTACCTTGACTACCCTCCATAGAGGTGGAGGACGGGAGAGGGGCAGTCCCTTCCCCGGAGGAAAAAGTGATAACCCTAGGGGGTTTTCAAGGAGCCCTTGAGGAAGAGAGTCCTCTTGGGAGCGCGGAGGATTGAAGGATGCCATGGTGGATTCGAAGAGGGGATTGGAATAGAACGTGAAGGAAGAAGCGACTCGAGGAGAGAATTCGGACGGACGAAAACAACTCCACATGCAACGGATAACCTTGACAAAATGCAAAACAACCAACACAAAACACACAATAAGCAACCAAACTTAGGTGATTCTAACAAGATGTAAGTGATAAAAGATGAAGACACTCAAAAATCAAACAAGTTGTTTAGAATGATGCGACAAGCTTCTTATGATTTCTCCCTTGGAACTTTAGTGAATTGATCGATATGTACTCTCAACAATGGGTTCCTAATAGGAGATGGATATGGGACTTGGTTTGACTCTAAGTGTAACCACTCAATCACTTATGCAATCCTAGACACGGGGTGGGAAAGGTACAACCAGCCCGGCGTCCGTGTGGGAATCCAAGGCTCGCGGGGACTTATGGAGGTCCCTGCTGTGATTTCCTAGTCGGCCCCAAGGAGTATGGAGACGAGAGGTCCTCACAACAAGGTAGAAAAATGCAATCTAATGTATGAAGAGATGAATGACCCTATGTGCACCGGAGTGCATGCAAAGTCTAGCCTAACAATCTAGCAATCAATAGTGCACACCATGATATGCAGATATGAGCAAAGCAAGAGGAAGGTCAAGTGTCACCCAAGCAATAAATCACAGCAAAAAACTGCGGAAATAAATGCACCTCGGATGCGTACCTGCCAGGAGAGTAACAGTCGAAGACCCCTGCGTCAGAGAACAATAACGGTTGAAGGCCAGACCGCCGGATAATATATAACGCAGGAGGATGAGACCGTCGGATAAGCCAGGGAGCCAAAAACTAAGCAGAAGTAACCGGGAAACCCGCGGGGGCTCACGCAGCAGAATCAAAGTGGCGGTCCAATGCCCCTGCGTCAGACGACTGTGACGCGGGGACACAGGGCCGTCAGAGGACTCAGAAAACCAGAATGAACAATACTCAAAGGGGACAAAAGACAACTGAACAAATAGATGATGGCAGGTTTAAACAAGAATCAGAAGCACGATTGGCACAAGCTGTCCCACCGTGATCGCCAAAAAATTATCTGTTGATATTTATTTGCCTATCTTTTATCTTACTTTTGAGGTTTGCAAAGGAACATGGCAAGATGACAAACAAGCAATCAAAGATTTACTCAAACCTGTGAACATGTGAACATGAACCTAGGCAATCATAGCTAGCTCTAGCATGGGCATGCTATCTCAGTCAAATTACGCTAAGGAAAAGGAAAACACACGCCGGGGCGTGGAGCAAGGAGTAAATAAAAACACACTGTGAAGGTGGAGCAAGCAAGGAAAGTAAAGATGATATGATGAAGAAGACAGCTAATGCCCAATACCAAGGAAAGATGTGATCGCCACCAAAGTAAACACAAGTCAAAAGACCTGAATATACCTTGGAAATAGGTGGATGAAGCACTCGCCCACGGGAGAGAAAACCAAGGAAAGCCTGCAGATCAACTTGGAAGTAACGGCCAGAACCCTGTGCGTCGTTTGGAAGCGACGGCCGCACGATAGACCGCCAGAAGATAGTGACGCGCCTGCACCAGATCGTCAGGTAACCTGCAGTAGTAAAGCTTGAATCCTTTTAACTCCAACTCTTCCAGCCGGCTAGAAGACTTGGGCCTCGTGCTAATGAACCTGTAAACCTGCCAAAGATGTAGAAAGATAAGACAAGACAACCTCAATTAGCCCTCTTCACAAGCATAGCATCAATCCTTAAAAATCTTAAGAACATCAAAAGGAGAGGGAATTACCGGGGAGTTTTGGTTTTTTAACCCCTCTGGGTGTTTTTAAAAGTTGGGAGGATGTTTGTATGCTTAAAGAACAGTGAAAAACGTGGAGGAAGAGGAGGGACAATGCTTTGTTTGAGGAAAAAACCAAGGAAGAACTCAAGCATGCAATGATGCACTTGAAAGACCAAAACTAAAAGTACTCCCTTGATTGGAAGATGGATGGACGTGGGAAGCAGTTCCTCCTGGATGAAGATGACTCCTGAGTTCGGCAGCACTTCGTCGTGAATTCAAACCTCTTCTCCGGGCCATCAAGTCAAGGGTTCTATTTATAGACCCTCAAACCCTTAGGTTGAGTAGAGGATAATTTAGCAGGAAAGAAGGATAGATCTTTAGCAAATCCTCAAAGATAATATCACCAAGAGTCCATAGAAACAAACGGGAAGTCCTGAGGATCGGATTTGAAAAAGATAACGTTAATCCAAATTCTTATCTCAACCACGGAGTAGCAGAGAAAAGGCCTGAACTGCCAGGACTCTCGGAAGGAAGTAACGGCTGCACGACAGACCGCCACTTGAAAGTAACGCATCAATGAGTATCCGTCACTTTCAACCTTGTCCCAAAGGATAAGATCAACGGGAAGAAGACCCAACAAGTCGGACTCTTCAAGGAAGCGACGGCCAAGGCATAGGGCGTCACAGAGAAACAACGGCTGCACGACAGACCGTTATTATCAACGTAGAATTAAAAGGATAAGCACTGACCACGAGGCCTTAGCCTTTAGGACTCTTCAAAGAGTAACGGTCCAGGACCCATGCGTCAGAAGGAAGCAACGCGCCGGACTGGGACCGTTATTATCATTGAGGTTCAAAAAAATATAATGAAGAGGATTACCAAGCTTTACCAACGAAATGCCACCAGGAGCCAATTCTTAATCCGGGAATTAAGACCCAAGAAACAGGCTTCAACTGATCAAGAGACTCGTCAAAGAATGAACAACTCGGAGCATCATAAGGAATGAATAAGGAGACGACCCGACTTATTGGGTATAAAATGGGTGTCAACACCGTCCACTTAGACTTAATGGACAAGAAATGAGTAGACTTCGTCAATCTATCAACAATAACCCATATTGCATCGAATCCATTGCGAGTCCTAGGTAGACCCATAATAAAGTCCATACCAATACTCTCCCACTTCCATTGGGGTATATCAAGTGGTTTCAATTTTCCTGCAGGTCTGAAATGCTCAGCCTTGACTTGCTGACACACTAAGCATCTACTCACGAATTATGCAATTTCCTTCTTCATATTCGGCCACCAAAAGGATCTTTTTAAATCTTTAAACATCTTAGTACCTCCAGGATGAATAGTGTATCTGGATCTATGAGCTTCTTCGAGAATCTTATTCTTGATTTTTGCTACATCAGGTACACATGTCCTTCCTTGAAACAACAATCTGCCATCGTCAGCCATCATGAAATCAGGTATGCTACTCAAATTCTCCTTGATCTCTACCAACTCTGGGTCATTATCTTGCAAGGTCTTGATTTCCATTAACAATTCTGGTCTGAGTTGAATTTGAGCGATCGTAACCCGATCCTTGTCAACATTGAGGTCCAAACTAGCTAACTGCTCCAACAGCCTCCATTCTTGTAACATAAGATGCGACAATTTAGCTACTGGCTTGCGACTCAAGGCATCTGCTACTACATTCCCTTTTCCAGGATGGTATTCTATAGAGAAGTCAAAGTCCTGTAAATACTCGAGCCATCTCCTCTGCCTCATATTGAGTTCCTTTTGAGAAAACAAATACTTCAGACTCTTATGATCTGAGAACACCGTAAATGTCTCTCCATACAAGTAGTGCCTCCATATCTTCAAGGCAAACACCACCGCTACAAGTTCCAAATCATGAACATGATAGTTCTCTTCATGCTTCCTCAACTGCCTAGAAGAATAGGCTATCACTTTCCCATGCTACATGAGCACACAACCTAGACCAATGCTTGAAGCATCCGTATACACCACGAAACCTCCTTCTCCTGATGGTAAAGCCAACACAGGGGCAATAGTTAGACATTCCTTCAAGGTCTGAAAACTTCTCTCGCAATCCTTAGACCAATCAAATTTATTCTCCTTACGGGTTAATCTTGTCAAAGGTACCACAATCTTGGAGAATCCTTAATAAACCTCTGGTAATAACCTGCTAGGCCTAGGAAACTTCTAACTTCAGTCACACTAGCAGGCCTATCCCAATTCTCCACTGCCTCTACCTTCGAGGGGTCAACGAAAATACCTTCCTTTGTAATAATATGCCCTAAAAGGACACCTCTTGCAGCCAGAATTCACACTTACTAAACTTGGCGTGTAGCTGATCATCTCTCAATAATTGCAACGCCATCCTCAGATGTTCAGCATGCTCCTCCTCGCTCTTAGAATAAGTCAAGATGTCATCAATAAACACTACGGCCCATCGATCAAGATAGTGTCGAAACACATTGTTCATCAACTGCATGAAAGTTGCGGGTGCATTCGTTAGTCCAAAAGGCATAACCACAAATTCAAAATGCCCATACCTGCTACGAAATGCCATTTTATAAATATCTTCATCCTTGATTCGCAACTGATGATATCTTGATCAAAGATCAATCTTAGAAAACTACTGAGCTCTTGCTATCTGATCAAATAATTCGTCAATTCTCAGCAATGTGTACTTGTTCTTGATAGTTAGCTGATTCAATTGTCGATAATCAATGCACAACATCATCGAACCATCCTTTTTCCGGACAAATAATACTGGAGCTCCCCACAGGGATGTACTTGGACGAATGAACCCCTTCTCAAGTAATTCCATTAACTACTGCTTCAATTCCCTTAGCTCCGCAGGAGACATACGATAAGGAGCCTTAGAAATAGGGGTCGCGCCAGGAATTAAATCAATAGAAAAGATAACTTCCCTCTCCAGTGGAAGTCCTTGCAATTCCACAAGAAAAACATCCAGAAAATCTCGGACAATAGGAATGTCCTGAATCTCAATCTTCTTCTCAGGGGTCACATAAACAAAGGCTAGGAAAGCCTGACATCCTCTCCTCATCAACTTATCAGCTCGGAGAGCCGAAATAAGTGGCACAGACTTATGGTGCCTAACCCCTATAAAGGAAAGTCCCAGGTGTCTAGAAAAAGACACGGAACTGGAACCACAATGAACATTGGCCTCATGCTTAGCCAACCAATCTGCTCCTAGAATTACATCATAGTCTTTCATATCCATACAAACTAAATCAGCGGGCAAGTTCTGTTCATTAATCGTAACCTTACTAGAAGGATAAAAATACTTAATTGCTGAACTAGAACCAATAGGGGTTGATATCTCTAATGGGGAATTCATCAAAACCGGCTTCACAGCCAAAGACTTAGCAAATTTTTGAGAGACAAAAGAATGAGTGGCACCGGTATCAAAGAGAACGAATGCTGGCTTATCATGAATAAAAAGAGTACCTTCAACGAGCCGACCCTCCTCGGTGGTTCCTGCATCATCTTCCTTTAGGGATTGGAGCTTGCCCTGCTGCTTCTTCTTTCCTTGCGGCTTAGTCGGAGTCGCTTGATCTGACAAAAGGGGACACTCAGGAATACGATGGTCCCTACTACCACAACGCAGACAGGCACCCAGCTTGCGCCAGCACTGTTCCATCCTGTGACCTGAACGGTCACAAAACTTGCACACGCCCTTAAACGGCACGATCGGGACAGGCTTCTTGTCTTCATTCTTCGGGACCTTGCCCTTCCACGAACCAGACCCTCCATTGGGCCTCTTCTTGCCATTGCCGGGTTTAGGGTTCCCGGATCTAGTAGGTTGCTCCTTCTTAACATTCTTCCCACGGATTCTCTCCATCATCTCCAAGGTGTCTTCCAAAACTTGAGCTTTCCTTACCATCTCCGCATATGTTTGAATTTCCATTGGCGCCAATTGATTAATATACTGTAACTTCAACCCGTTTAGGAAATGCTTGACCTTCATCTTTTCTGTGGAAATCAAGTGAGTGGCGTAATGAGAAAGTCTAGAGAATTGAGCTTCATACTCCGCCACAGATAAACACCGCTGCTTCAGAGCAGAAAACTCAGCGGCTTTCTTTTCTTGGACTCTGTTGGAAAAGTATTTACTGTTAAATAATTCCTCAAACTCCGTCCACGAGATTTGCATGTCACCGAGGGTCGCCTTTACAGCATCCCACCATGTTCTCGCATCACGTTCTAGCTGGAAAGTCATTAGAAGAACACGCTCCTGGTCACTGCGCTGCATCACTTCGAAGATCCTCTCCATCTCCTTCAACCAGTGCTTGGCTTCATCGGGGTCAGTCGAGCCTCCAAAACGTGAGGGATTCATGCCACAGAAATTACGATGAAGATTGACAGCTCCATGATTTGCCGCTCCACCTTTGGCCACTTGCTGCAAGGCCCGAGTGAGTCCTTGAACTATTCGCTGCATATCTCGCCATTGCGCATGTTCAGCCGCCATTAGAATGTCCCACACGTAGAATAAATTATTTTAGGATCATTTAGAAGGAATAATTTAGAATTTGTTTATTAACTCAACCCAAGTCTCTACCCAATTCTCACTAGGTATGATTCTTAGACATATAACATGGTTGTAGGTTCAACGACATCACTTAGAATCTTAGAACTTAGAAAACCTAGGAATAATGGAAACCTAGGCTCTGATACCACCTAACTATCACGCCCCGATGCAGAATATCGGGACTGGCAGTAGAAACAAGTAATAATAATATGTTGATTTACAGACATGATGTCTGAACCTAAGAGATCAAGAACACACAACTCCATTCACTAAATAATATTTACATAATCCAGGTTCCAATCACATAAACTCCCTAAAACAATCTTTCGACAACATCCACTTAACACTATTACATTGCTGAATTCAAATTACAATCCTCTCACAACATAAATAGACACAAATACTACGACTAGATCCACAGGCTTCAAACTGTCTCGCTCCAAGGCCATCACTCTTGCCCATCCCCATCAGTCTGTGAATCCTCTCCTGAGCTACCTGAAAAGGGGGAAACAACTGGGTGAACGAACGTTCAATAGGTAATAACAGGCAAATTTAAGTGATTAACCAATTAAATTACATTTTTAAGCACGAAAATAAAGAACAAAATGAAATGATAATATGACAACAAGATAATCGAACGAAGGCAAGATCATGATATAATTGGAAATTGGCCAATCAAGCAAGAACTAACCAAGTCAAGAAAAGTTCAAGTACTAGATTATTATCGTAGACATCACGCTTGTCATGCACTCGGTGCAATGCCTCACAATGTCATTCAAACTACCCGGGGCACAAGTACTTTTCGGGCGCTCCTCCCAGGACCAGACTGGGCCCTTATGATGCGTTAGCATTGATTTGTTGGATCCAAGATCCCAAGTTATGTCTAGACATTAATCAAGTTAAATGGCCAATAGTGTCAAGGTATAACTTACCTCGGAGGATCCCAAGGATAAGTTGAAGAGATATTTTGACCAAAAATGCAAGTTATCAAGAACCAATCAGGTCCTTGGGTTCAAACACGAATAATCACGAAAAATCACTTCTGGATGATAAGCGGTTCACATTGGGCCGCTCAAACCATACACGGTCGATACTGGAGCGTTCAAGACAGAAATGGGCTGAGGATCAGCCTCACCGAAGTCAAGGGTACACGGTCCATGTCGAGCCGTTCAAAGAATTGGACGGTCAATATTGGATCGCTCAAGGCTAGCAGAGCTGGGAGCCCAAGAACAAAATAAATGGGCCTTACGGGGACGCTCAATAGATGGACGGTCCAATAAGATCCTCTCTATGAAGTGGGCGGTTCAAATTAGTCCGTTCAACAGAACTTAGCACAAGGAATTATAAATCTACCCAAATGGGCTCTAGGCTGTCATAAGTGGGACAGAACTAAACTAGGTCCAGCCCACTGTCCACTGGTTAGCCTAGGGCTTATCGGGTCGATCCAAACATGATTTGGTCGAAGATAGAACAAGGTTAATCGACCAAGGTAAGTGGCACTTGGCCAGAGTTGCACGGTTCTTAATGGGCCGCCCACTGAGTCAGACGGTCCTTTTCGGGCCGTGTAAACCTCAGGGGGTCCAAGTTGAGTTGTGACTCGCAACATGATAATCCAAGCGATTCGGTCACGTACACAGGTTCAGGCTTTGGTGGTACAACCTGCCCGACATCCTAGTGGGAAACCCAGGCTCGCGGGGGCTTACGGAGGTCCCGTAATGAAGGTCCTAGTCCGACGGAAGGAATATCCAACGGAGAGTCCCAAACATTACAAGGAAATGAGGCTATCAAATCATCAGAAATCAGTATGGCGGTCAGTCAATCCTATCGGAGTAGAACGTCTGTCAAACAATCCTAATAGCATGAAATCATGGTTAAATTAACATATTGAAATAAATTAAGGCTATGATGAAAGAATAGTCAAACATTATGAAATATGTTCTCACATATGTTCCTTTTTCTTATGGGTTATTAACCTATCATTAGCCAAAATTTACTAAGTTAAATCATGCTAAAAAGGAAAACAAGCAGTTCTGTACTATTGTGCGGTTCTCTCTGAGCCGCTCACGGCCTCGGCGGTTGCACGACAGGCCATTCATCTCCTTCCAAGTCAAAAGGCCTGTCAAGGTTGAGCAGTCTGTAATGTGCCGCTGGGGAACATGCACGGTCTAGAACATGCCACCTAATGACAGGGCGGTTAGGGTTAAGCCGCGCAAACTACGAAACTAATCAAAAGCACAATACATGAACGGTCAGGAACTAGCCACCTGACATGGATGGGCGGTCTATCCAGAGGCCGCGCAAACCAACCCAGCCCGCCACCCCTTCGTCTTATCCGTTGCCAGCGGGGTTGGCTAGGGTTAGCAAGAATGTCTAAATACGAACGGTATAAAGCATAAAAATTTGGGCTTTTATAGTCAAAAGAATGAGCATGAAAAGTTTTACAAGATAGCATGATCAATTTCATGTTTAGTGCCTGGAATCCCTACGTAAATCAAGATGGAACAATGTTAACCCTAGTTCTAGCATGCTTCCACTAAACCTTGAAATACTAATAGGGTACAAGATTAAAATTGGGGCTTTCTAGACCACTACATCACCTACCTTATTCGAAGGATGAAGGAGGAAGAGGGATGTCGACACGCTAGGTACACACCGCCAAAGATCACCAGAATTCTCCCTCGATCGAGCTCCTCTCTGGCCGCCACAGCAACTAAACGATTTTAGGGTTGCCAAGTGTAATTTTTATAGGTTCAATTGAGTCTAGACAGTCCTAATCGCGAAGATAGAGTCCTATCATCGTGGACATGAGAGATTCGTGCGAGACCGAGTCTATCCACTACTCCGCCGCCAAATACTCCTCCTAGGGTTAGGGTTTCAAAGATTAATCAGAGGGGAAACGAAGAGTTAATCTTAGCATTTCATTTGCATCCGATTTTAGCTTAAATGGTCGGGTATTGGGCTCGAATTTCACATTTTAAGGTCCAATTAGGCTCAGTGTGTTTTTGGGCCTTAATCTGTTAATTCGACTTGGTAACAATTTGTATTTGGGTTGGTCATAGAAGACAATTTTACTAAGTGTTTTATCCGCTACGAGATTCTAGTTTTTCCAGATTTTTATAAAATGGTTGAATTTTGACTTATCTTATTTCTTAAGGAATATCTTATTAATTTTCTTGAAATTTTTATTCTTTAATAAATCGGGGTGCTACAGATCCCACCCCAGCATCCTCTGCACTAAGCGAAGGAAGAGTGGATCCTTCAGGTTCACGCAGAACAACGTTGTATCCCTGTGAAACCAAGCTCACCCTTCCCTCACGGAAGGCTGAGTGGTGGTATCCTCTATCGTGTAGGGAGTCCAAATCACCTGCCACACATCGATGGAAAAGATCAATGTTTTGATAATTGAGTACACAACAAATGATAAAACAAGTTACACAACTCTTTTATCCAAGACACTCACCCGGTGGGGAGGGTACTCATCCAGTGCTGTCCTGAGGTCGGAGAGTCTAGTGGCCACTAATCGCCGATCCCGAACCATCTCCCATCGAGCCATTAGAGGAACCATCTGCATTAGGGCTCGCGGGATCGTGCTGCGACCTAGAGGGAACCGAGTGTTCCCCTAAATCTGAAAACCACAAAAGGACAATTAATCAATCAAATTTTTAATCAACATGCTTAGAAGGGGTAGACTCTATACCTGCAAGAAGGGCGTGAAACATCCCAGGTTCCCTGAACCTGGGCGTACTAGATCCAAGTGGGCCAAGAGGTGCGCCAGCATCGCTCTTCCCCACGCAAGCTGAGGTCCCTGTTATAGGTCCCGCACCAGTAAGAGATACTTTTGATTCACCTTATTTGATGCAGTAGCAAACATCAGTCTCCCAAAGAAGTACAAGAAGAAAAGTCGCAACTCCTACTGCTCGTTCCTCCCCTAAGATCTGAGTCTCTGTCTCACTCGCCTTGAGTACACATCTAAATCCTCTAGCGGCCCGCGTATCATCCTCGCGAGCCCCAACGCTGCATTGATCTTCTCGGGCGGAATACTGGTCACTAGTCCCCTGGATCGAGCCAGCTGAGGCCCGAGCAAGTCCTCTATCTCCTCGTGATAATCTCTCAGCTCACGGCCGAGCACTGGGGCCCCTGCCACTGGCAACCCCGTCAAGAAGGCCACATCCTCAAGCGTGGGGATCATGTGCCCCCATGGCATCTCAAACGCTCTGCAGTTGTCCATCCATCTCTCTCGTATCGCCGTCAGGAAGGTAGCGTCTACCTAGAAGGGTCGGATCGTGAAGAACGGGCCAAAGCCCAGTCTATCCACCCTCTCTCGTTGCCCAGGAGGAAGGGCATGGTACCAAGCCCATACCAAGTCCCATGTGACTCGGGCTCGTATTCTCTTTGGACCCTGCACACATTAGAAAGAAGAACACAAGAAATCATTAGATCTTCTAAGCCATTCCACTTTTTCTCACTTTTTCCACTTCCACAAGCCCTGGGAGCAGGGCGGCTAAACCCCTGGCCGCCCTCACCACATCAGTGGGCGACCAACGACCTAGCCGCCCAGGCTTGTGGGTGACTAGGACCCTGGCCGCCCACTTGTTCACCCCCCCTCCAAGCCTTCCTCCGACCTCCATCTCCCCATAAAACACATAAATACAAGAGGATCTAATAAATTCAAGGTATGGGTATGAAACTTACCTTCCCGGGCTATTCTTTTCCCACTTGGTCGGGCTCGCCATCATCCGAACCCTCGTCTTCATCATCCTCTTCCCCATCTTCAACGTCGGCCATCCCTTCGTTGGGGATAGCTTCCCCCGCATCACCTCCAGCATCTCTATTCTCCTCCAAGCTTGCAGAGACCGTGGACGGCAAAGATGAGCTCTCCGTAGCTTCTACTTCCTCTTCCTCCTCACTCGAACAAGAGGGTCGAGCACAATGTTAAGGCGAGCCCTTCTACTTGTCTCCATTGATCAAATTAGAAGATTCCAGTGGCTAGAATCTCACTCAAGCAAGGATCTCACTCTCCAAGTTCTCCAGCTCTCGAGGCGTCCACAACAAGGGCCGCCCAAATGAGGAGGAGACCACCCATTTTAATGAGCCCTCCAAGCAGAGGCCGGCCAAAGTACTGGCCGCCCAGGCTTTAGTGGAGGCAACTAGTACCCTGGCCGCCCTCCCCCTTGTCCAGCAAAAAAAAACAAAAAAAAGAAGAGAGAAAAATGTAAAAATCAACAAAAATTCATGCAAGTCCGATCTCACAAATCCATCCACACAACTTTATTCCATCTATTAAGTTCCATAACCATACAATCATTTATTTTTCCTAACAAAAGAAAAAATACAAAAATAGTTCATTTGTTTTAACATAATCCTAAGGAAGAAAAATGTTGAACAAGCTCTAATTAGGTGCGCCTCCTCATGAAAAATTCATTCACCGTTGGCCGGAAGCCTCGTAGGTAGCTCACGTAGCGCCCTAAGTCATCTTTATCCTCTTCCACATCCACTTTAGCCTTCACGGTGGTGGCATGGCATCTCCACGCCTTCCCGATCCTCTCTAGTCGCCGTCGATCCGCGTCGGTCCCCAGAAGGCGCTTTCCAATCAATCCTCCTTTTGAAGCCGCCAACGGGATCCGTCTGGGTAATCCCACCTGGCGATGGCAGCGGTGCCCCTGGTACAACACCAAGTCCTCGGCCCCCACAAGCCACAACTCTTGCTCTGACGATCCACGCACTTTAAATTCCTCATGTCGATACATCATCGGCACGAACACAAAGTCATCCTCAGGCAGGAAATTCAGATAGTCACGCCAGTCATCTCTGGTCTTCAGTAATGCCGTCTCGCATATCACTTGATCTTCGGGACCAAAGATAGTCCTCCCGGGGTAGATGGCGCTCTTCTCAAAAATCCGGGAAGTAGTGGTCGCCTCATTGTCAAAATCAAAACTCAGGTGGACTTCCATCCACAGCTGCAGAAGGTATAGACTCCCCATGGTGCTGCCACCTAGGCTCATCTGAGTGAGCCCGCAGTACATGTGAGCCAGCACGGCTCGAGAAAGAGAACATCATGTCCACAGGAGTGTCAGGGGCCCCACATACTCTCGCCTCAGCACGTCGCCAGACGTAAGGAAGAGTAACGCTTCGCCTAGGCACAATGTCACACCACGCATTAGTCGATCTACTTCCACCGCCTTATCCTTCACATGGCCCGTAAGCCATCCTGCTAGGCGGTCGACTAGGATCCCTCGCTGGTCTGTCATCCAGTAGACTTCGCGCTTGTCTCTTACAATCTCTGCTAGGATCTCATCCTAGGGAGGAAGGTCGATCAGCTCGCCCAACTCCAAGTCACCCCACTGGAAAATGAAATCCAGTTCTTCTACCAGTATCGAGGCTTCGAACTCAGGGAAGATGAAGGTGTGCGTGTCAGGATGCCACAGCTCGATCAATGCCGCCAATGATTCCCAGTTCCACCTCATGTTGTTGAAGCGCTTCGCCATGATGACCAGCCGGATCAGATGTCACTGGTGCATGAATACCCTCATGGCGGGAGTAATCGCATCCATCAAATCATGAAGCCAGTCGTAACGTCGGGCATGCCTTGCCCCAGGGAAAGCAGGCACAAGCTGCATCGTTTAGAAGAAAGAGAAGAGAAGAGAAAATCAATAATTATGCTAAATCCCATCAACAAAAAAACACAAAAAAAGAACAAATAAGAAAACCAATAAAAACAACGAAAATAGCTTGCACACAAGCCATACCTTGCCTTGCTTCACAAGATTGCTTAAGTGACCGGGCACATCAGAGAGAACACCAAGCTCGTGATCTCCTGATTGGGTAGAAGAAGATGCCATTGCCTATTCCCTCTTTTGAACCACTCCTCTTGCTTCAATTTTTGATCAACTACGGAGTAGAAACCTGCCCCGTGGCCCTTATAGGCTAGGAGTCCCACCTGGCTAGAATTCCAACGATTTTGGGATAAGAGTAGGAGGGCGGCCAAACCGATGACCGCCCTCCCCAGGCCTGGGCGACCACAAGTCTGGCCGCCCAGACCTTAGGGTGTCTATCGCCCTGGCCTCCCTCATTCCCCTCTTTGTGAAGCTATGCTTGAATGATTATATATGGTTTGGCTTAATATCTTGATCATTCATTAAATGAAATACGTTTATTGTTCTATTCCTATTATCATTGATGAACTTTACTGACGTGTGCTAATGCAGCTGCAGGTCTCCACAGCTATGGGACCAGAAGGCGATAAGGCCTTGTTACCTTGCACCGTAGTTAGAATGCCGGAGGCTAATAGCTTCGGGCGTATAAACTCCGAGTTCCTCTCTAAAAAAAACCATGAAGAGTTTATACTCCTTAAGCTATTTGATGGCCGCCTACTGTCTAAACACGGGATGACGGACTTCCCGAATTCTCGACTATGCTTGACTACAATGTGGAATGATGGACCCCATTGGGATCCTGACCACGTCTGTCACCAAGCATAGGATGACAGACTTCTTGAACTCTTGACCGATTCATTCGGAGGCAGACAAATAAATCCTCCGGCTTTGCATTAGTTAGGTTTTTACTTTAAACACAGCATGCATCATATAGGTCTTTTAACCCCATTTGAAAGAAAATATAAAAAAAAGTATATATATGAAAAAGGAAACAAAATGCATACATCTCATCTGGAAGCCGTGACACATACGGAAGGGAGGCCACGTTGATCTGACCAGCCCATGGTCCTCTGGTCCCCCGCATCTGGTTTTTCGAGTCCTTCGATTTTGCCGAATTTGCATGATTAAGTCTATGTGATTCCACTCCGATTTGACCAGCAGAAAATGTGTTTTATACAAGGCCATTTTGAGTACCTCACGATTCAACGAGTCATTGTATTCCCATATCCTGATCATTTTACTTGACTTTGTTTAGGTCTTGTATCTCCTTGAGCACTGGATGCGATCATCCCCTCAAGTCCCGCAGCTCCATGCTAGGGGGCCCCACGCGGCCGCAGATACAAGCCTCTTATATTAATTGTCCTTCTTTACCTTTGCCAATGACTTACTTGATCACTTGATGCACATGCGACCCTGCATGAAGCTTGTTTTCCACTAAAGAATCTCCTTGAGTGTGTTTCCCTCATTAGGCTTGTTTCTTTATCGAAACACCCATTTATCAGTCCGCCGGGCTCCCTTGCAAAATGGGTGTTCCGGAGTGGCATTTGTAGATGCCTAATTTCGGACATCCCGTGGATCCCCAATGGACCTTCGTGTAAATGACGCTTAATTGTCGTACTCGTTTTACCGATGTTTGAATTTTTAAAGTCCAACCCATAGCCTTAAGCTATTGGGCCTCGTCCATTTAGGGGGCCCAAGAGCCAGAGTCTGGGCGGCCAAGGTGCTGGCCGCCCCTCACTCCTGGGTGACCAGGGCAATGGCAGCCCTGGTCTGCTGGGCGACCAGCCTCCTGGCCGCCCTCCCTTTCCAAGGTGGCCAATGACTTGGCCGCCTTCCCCTGTTTACCTGGTCAGAGAACGTGGCCCTGCTCGTGGCCACATCCTCTCCCCTGTTCTGCACGATTTCCAACCACGTTATGTAACTTTCAGATCGTCGAATCAAAACTCTACCACCTCCAGTATAGGGGGAGAGGAGAGATTCGGGAGGGAGAGGGGAGGAGTTTGGAAGTTGGCGCACGGGGAGGAGAACGGAGTTCCCACCGAGGAGAACTCACAGAACTTCATCCCGGAGGCTCTCATCTTCTTCCTATGAACCTGGTTTGAACGCCATACTCCCTGCTCCTACTTGCATTACGGCTTCCAGTTAAGTGTAGCATTGCATGTAGTGTTCTCCTAGACCCCTAACTTAAGAGGTTTCTTCCAAAAAACAAAGGGGAGGTGGGTGGTCGAAAGTCTCGGCCATCCCTCCTTCCCACCACCCCCAGGTACCTTTGCCACCATCGTTCTCGTGTCTTCCCATTTTTTAGAATATATACTGCACTATAAGTTTCACTAATGGCCTTCTTTTTTATTTTCTTTTGAGCTACGTTGCAGGACTTCAGCACAAGGGACGAGCAGGGCTCCTTGCCCTTGGCCAGCCAGGACGAGGAAGAGGGAATCCACGTCTCTTCATCTTGAACATCTCCCCGCGATCATCACCCTGCCAGGTTCAGGTAAAACGACCTCTGGCGATCACGTTCTGACTCTTTTTGTTCCTCTGTAGTTACCATTGCACGGAGATATCTTGTCCCCAAAGCACCAAGCAAGCCCGCATCCTCGATCGATCCGATCCACAACACACATCCCTCCCAATCTTCAGGCGCCTACACTCGTACCTCATCTACAAAGGGGCCAATCAGTGGCCATTCTCTCTGCGATCTGAATCCCCTATAAATGCTAATGGTTCTTCATCAGTTAAGAATGACAAACAGAGAAACAGAAACAGAAGATACATTCGAAGTAGGAGGAGTTCGTCCAAAGAAGAAGAAGAAGAGGGAGCCATTGTTGCCGGTTTCGTTACTAGAAGAAGAAGAAGAACGAGCTACTATTGTTGCCTTCATTGCCAGAAGAAAGAAGAGGAAGAAGGTGCTGCTGCTGCTACCTGCGTTGCAACACAGAAGAGAAGGAAGAGGAGAGGCTGCGAAGAAGAAGAGAAAGGGAGCTGTAGACGAAGCTGTAGATCTAGATATACAAAGGGCCAGTGGTGCTTGCAAGAGAAGATAGAAGATGAAGGTGAACCTGCTGGGCTAGCAGGAACTGTGAAGAAAAAGCCTCATCCACTGAAGAACGAGTGAAGAGAGAAGTAGAGACATGGAATAAGAATCTCGCCTACTGCTGCAAGAAATCTGAGCATCAGTTCTTGGGTTTAGGAAGTTTTTCATTGAAGCTATTTTCTGTCAATTGTTGTCAAGTTTATCTGTTGTTTGTTTTTGCACCTTTGAACGATATATCCTTGTGTGTGTATTGCTGTGCAAGGTTTGCACAGGCTCGGAGCTGAGCAGTTGTGTGAGTGTGTGTGTATCATTGGGTTTCAGACCCAGGACGTTTGGGGTTTGTCCCCGTGGTTGTGCAGGGTCAAACCTGCGTGTGTGTATTGGGGCATGTCCCCGTGTGTGTAGGCTTGTCCTGTGTGTGGTTGGAGCCTTGCTCTATGTTGGGGCGTTGTCCCCGTGCTACTGTTCCAATAGTGAAGTCTCACCGGGTTTCGATGAGGGGTGGACGTAGGGAGCCCGTCGTGATCCCGAATCACCTAAAAATCTGCATGTTTTGTGTGGCTTGCCTGTGTGATTGTCTCCATATCTTCTACCCCATTCACAGGTTTTTATTTCAGTTTGCATATCTCATTTGTTTAAACGGATTTCATCATTGGTTCATGATTGATCATTACACACATCATCGATAGTAAGCTTTCCGCTGTGTGAAATCTGATAAGATTTAAATTCGACATAATTTTGTAAAGGGATCTATTCAACCTCCCTTCTAGATCCTATTCCTTGCACCTTAGGACCCAACAGAATAGCTGCCAATCACTGAAAGCTCCAAAACCAATAGATCAATCAACTCAGTATAGTACCTAGCGGAGGTTTGATTAGAAAATCTCCCCACGCATATATCAGTTTTCCAGATAGACGTAATCTATTTTTCTGACTGAGCCATTTTTATATACCACTGAGTTACCGATCACAGATCATATATAATATGGTAAATCTATTAAACGATTCAAGACAATAACAACTTATGATGAATTAGCACAGACAATTCGGAAGACATTCAAACAGCCAGGTTGGGTACTCTGGCGTTAGCAACAGATGAATGTATTGAAAGCATTAACGACTTGTAGTAGACGATCCTAGGCATTCATCTAGTTGCTGTAAAAATAAAAGTGCAATCACACAGAATACAGATCAATTTTTAAGGTGGTTCGATCTCGTGAGATCTATGTCCACCCCTTACTCAACTGAGTAAGGCTTCCGCTACCAAACAACTTGAACTCTACTGATCCACAGCTTTGGGGATGAAATCCCTACAAACAGCCGAGCCTCACAGGTTGCTTTCCCGCTGAGCAACACAGCTTGCTGTCCGAAGATCACACCTCGCCGCTGAGCACCACATCTTACTCCGCTTATACACAGCTTGCAGTAATTTTTAAAAGAAAACTAAAGAGGCAATGAAAAATAATAACTGAAAGAATAAACTGTAGCTCCACTAGAGCGATCTGACTTTGGATCTGATCTAGAAGCTAGGACATTACTTTTTTGCTCAATCTCACTTCTCTCTCTGAGATAGACTTACGGTACTCTGTTTTCTTCTTACTCTCTTCAATAGACTCTTTCACTCTCGAACTCTTCCCAGACTCTTCTCCCTTGAACTCTTCTTGTTGTGCCCCTGTGGTTGTGATGATGGTTTTGATTTGATGATGGTTTTGATGTTAGCAACACTATAGGTCACACTGAGTGTGATACATTGAATTTGATGATGGTTTGTATGTTAGTTCATGTGGTTTTGATGTTAGCAACACTATATGTCATACTGAGTGTGATTCATTGCTTTGTTGATAATCATATTATGAGTCACCACTTGAGTTTGCTTGATTGAATGATTGAACAATTGTATGTGGCATCTTGATGTTATTTTGAATGAAAGCATCGCATCTGGTTCATCTTAGTGCAATTCCATACGCATCAGTTAAGTCAGTGCACTTTAGCGGTTAAGTCATTATCTAAGGCTAAGGTTCATGCATATATGTCAGTCCGACTGCACAAGGAACTCAGTGCATGTTATGATTCACGTGCATATTGGTCTGTGCGTCTTAGTCCTTGCACGCTGCCTTGGCGAATGATAGTCAGTGCAATGTGCACTCCAACCATGTAAGGTCGACACAGTCCTTGCATTGGGCTGGCATCATGTCGATGCAACCTTTGTATTGCATGCTAGCTAGGTCAGTGCAAGATTGAGCTGTGGAGTTTAGAGTCGGTGCTACTAGCGTTATCGCACGCATTCAAGTCGGTGCAACTCTCGCACCGAGTGCATAAAGTCAGTGCACATGTATTCGGCACGTCGGTGCATGAGGGATGTATGTGTTTTGAGTCTGTGCAAGCTTAAGGCATGCGCTGCCATGTCTGTGCATTCCTCATCTTTTTGCACGCTCAATGTCGGTGCATCATTGCTCATGGCATTTTCAGTATGGGCAGAGCCTGTAAAGTCTGTGTATTCCTTGCCTTGTACACACACAGTTCGTGCACCTCTTAGATTTGCATACAGGTTAAGTCTGTGCACACCTAAGTCTAGGCACAATGAGTCGGTGTAACTCTTGAACCAGGCACATTTTGTCTGTGCAACTTCTCTGAGGCAACTCGATGCATAAGAGGCTCATGCATCTAGCGTCAAGTCTAAGCACGTCCCGCATATGCATGAGTATTAAGTCTGTGCATGTGTGTGTATGCTAATACCAAGTTGAGTCTGTGCACTTCAATTCTGACATTACATCATCTCAGTGCGTTCTTTATTTGTGCACACACCAAGTCTCATGTCAGTGTCAGTGCATGTGCCTGTTGTGTAAATTAGTTAGGTCAGTGCATATATGTGTTTAAGCCATATTGAGTCTATGCACACCTGAGCACCCACGGTGTCTGTTTAATGGTCTTATCAACTCGGTGCAACACTTTATTCTTGTCTATCTTAAACTGACTAAGTGTCTGATATTGTGACAGGATAACTACTGATTGTGACTTATTAAGAAAGGTCACGTGATCCACGGCGGACCGTCCCTGAAAGAAGTCGCCATGTGGATTCTCATTCGTTCAGATTCTGACACGTGGCCAAGACATTCCTGAAGCTTCCTGGCGGGAGTGTTCTCTCCACACTCCTAGGGCGAGAGATCGTGGGTCTTAGACTAAAGGAGTATATAAGACCCTTTTCATGCCATCAATATAACTATTCCTGGAGAAAAAAGAGAAGAATCGAAGAACATGAATCATTTGAGAGCAGCAGCAGAGCAGAGCAGAAGTGGAAAATAGAAAGCTCGTGAGATCGAGAGAAGAAGAGAGAGTGAAGAGAGAGCTCGAGGAGAAGAAGATAGAAGACTTTGCTAAAGATTAGTTCCAATGAACCTTGGATCAAATCCAGGCCAGTCAGCTCCTGTGAGAGCTTCAGTTGGTTTACAATTTTTTAGCTTTCAATCGCTGTGATTTCCTATGTCTTGTTTTCCTTTTACACCCTTTATTTCAAGCTATTAGTCAGTAGAGCAAGCTGTGTTGCTCAGCGGTTTCAGAGGAGGATTCCTCTGGTAGGCTAAGCTGTATTGCCCAGCGGGTCAAGCTATTAGGCAGCAGATGGCTAAGCTGTATTGCCCAGCGGAAGCAAGCTATGACGCTCAGCTGTTGTAGGCAAGCTGTGAGGCGCAACGGTTTAAGATGTGTTTCAGTAGAAGCCACACTCTGGTTTGAGTGTGGGGTGGACGTAGGTCTGTGGAGCGAACCACCTAAAAATTTTCTTGTCTACTGTGGTTTGGTTGTCTTATTCCGTTAGATGAATGCTTAGGCACGATCTGTCTCTCTATGTCCAGTGAGTATGTTGGTTGCACGTTTTCTGTTTGATTGAGCGGATCATTGTCTTTCAGACTTGGTAGAACCTAGTTTGTTTTAATTCCGCATCTCTGATTGTTACAGTTAATTTTTATTGGGCAAAATGATTAAGGGATTCATTCAACCCCCCTTCTGAATCCGAGCCTTGGTCCTTACTCGTGGTATCAGAGCATACCATCTTGGACTCATTTGACCCTACAATTGGTATCAGAGCGAGGTTGCTGTGTAATCGGATCCAACGATCCGCAGTAGATCCTATAGCTTTCTTGGTGCATTTCAGAGAGGGTCTTGTCTCTTTGTGTTCGGTGCTTTGTTTTGCTGATTTGGTGTCGTGCTCTGTTGTTGTTTGACTTCGGTGCATTTCTCATACATTGCCCTTAGATCTATACTTGGTCAGTCATTCTTCGATGGCTCATCCGCTGATCTTTAGAGGTAATGATTTTGATCTTTGGTTGGAGAACTTGCATCGGTATGTAAGATCAACAGATCCTGATCTTTGGAAGGTAATGGTTCACGGTCCACATAAATTATTGAGAGATAAATCTAAATGGACTGATAAGGATAGATTGAAAGACTCTGTGAACTCTAGAGCATTAGACTTAATGAAAGCATCACTTGACAGAGCTCTAATTTCATGTGTTTCATCCTGCAGGTCGGCCAAGGAGATCTTGAATAAACTGAAGACTGCCAGCTCTGGAAATGAAGACCGATGCATGATGGCTCATGGCAGTAAGCAAAGCAACAAACAATATGAAGAAGAGGAAGATGATCAGGTAAATCTCTTTGAAAATTACACTCTAGATGACTGGATTGAAGCATATAATGACTTGCTTGACTCTCACGAACAATTAAGAAAATAATATAAAAAGATGAAAAAAAATTGATCAGAATGGTCTTAACCCATCCTGTGAAAACTGCTTAAAAACAAACCAATCATATGATGCTTGTCTATCTGAGGTTCACTCGAACATGAAATAAATATGCTTACTGAAAAATGAGAATCAAGGATGTTTGAACAAGATAATTGAATTGGAAGACAAACTGAATGTTAAAAATGATGAGTATCTAATGAAACTGCAAGAGTTGAATAAGGCTAATTCTGAATCAGACAAATTGAAACTTGACAATGTAGAACTTCAGAAGAATAATGAAAACCTTGCTGCCAGAATAAAAGAAATTGAGGAAGAAGCCTCAAGCAATTATTCCATAAAGTCAGCCTACAGTAGATGTTCTCTGCTAAAGGAATGCAATGAAGATCTCTATCTGGAAAGTGAATGGCAGAGGAAGTTGATTGACTCCCTCAAGGAAGATCATAAAGACTTGCTGGCTGCAAAAATTGAAGTTGAACAGTCCGAAGAAAAACTGATTGATGAAAATGAACATTTGAAAGCTGAAATAAAGAAGATTAAAAATTCATGTGATAAATATACTTCTGTAAAGAATTTGAATGATGATCTTCAATCTGAACTGAAAATCCAAGAAGGATTAATTGACTCTCTAAGAAAAGAAAATGAGAAACTAGAACAAGAAATTGAGAAGCACAAAACTACAAACAAAGTTTTGAGTGAATGTGTTAATTGTAGTGAACAAGAGATTGCTAGTTATGAGATACAGATTGTATCCTTTGAAAATAAAATTAAAAAACTTGAAAGACTGCAAGAAGAAAATAAAGAAATCTCTAAGGAACTTGATGCTGTTAAAGCTGTTAATGTGGAACTACAGAGAAATCTGGAAAAATCTGAATTTAAACAGAAACAAGAACTATCTCCTAAAGATCAGATTTTAAAAATTGAACTAGCTCCGATTGAAGAGATAATGAAAGAAAATGAAGAATTGAAGCTGTTGAATTCGGCTATATCTGAAAGGCTCTTGACCTTGGAAAAGGGAAAGTGCCCAATTGATAATGAATCTGAAAAAATGAATACATTGACGCAAGAAATTGACAGTCATAAAACCATCAATGCTATGTTGAATGAAAAGGTAACAAAATGTGAAGAAGAATTAGTGAATTCTGAAGTGAACATTACTTCACTTCAAAACGTAATTCATAATTTGAATGATGCTCTGTCAAAATCTGTTGATGGAAAAAGTAATCTTGATAAGATTCTTAGAACTAAGGTTAATGTTCAGAAGGAAGGATTGAGTTATAATTTGGTCAACAAGAAGAAACCTGAAAATAATTATCCACCTTGTTTGCTAGTTGTTCTGAGCCATTTAAAACACCATCATCATTATTCTTTCAATTCAAGGCTCAGAGAAATGAAAAACAAACAAAAGCTTTGAAAAAGACTAAACAATTGAAAAAGAATGCACATATGAATAAATTCAAAGTTACTCATGCCTGCGTTGTTAACTCTACTAGTTCTGTGACATCTGATAACTTAATGCATGCTGCTCATAAGTCTTTTACTCATTCTCATGCAAATAAAGAGGATGATCACACTTGTGGAACAATGCATTCAAAAAACTCATTTAACAAAAATCATGCTACTAAGGAGTTTAATGGTCCTTGTTATTACTGTGGTAGGCATGGTCACTTCATGAATGAATGCTTTGTCATGAAACAAGATGATAGGATGCATGCTAAATTCCCTGCAAATCATAATGGCCTTAATAGAAATTGATCTGTTTCAAACCAGCACATCATATGCTTCAATTGTAACAAGCCTGGTAACAAGGCTATTGAATGCTGGTCATGGTCTCATTGGAATAATGCGGGTTCTAGAGGTAAGAACATCAGGTGCTTTGAGTGTGGGAAGGATGGCCATACAGTCAAAGACTGTTGGCATGCTCAGGAAAATTCAATTAAATCCAAATTTGCTAAATTTTCTTTAAAAAGACATGCATTTGATTGGAACCCTAAAAGAATGAACTTTTCATGTTTCAATTATGGAAAACCAGGTCATAAATATGCAAATTGTTGGCTAACTAAAAATAAAAGATAAAATGTTCATGCAAACAACAGAAAGTTTCATGTTCATGCACGTAGATTTCATGCTTATGATGATGTGCATAATAAAATCAAAAAGCCTGTTGTTTCATGTACATATTGTGGAAAATTCAGACACTCTATGGTTGATTGTTCTCTGATGGAATTTCATGACAATCTAGCTAAGAAACTATTTAGAACACCTTCTGGGAGTAATACAGGACCCAAGACTACTTGGGTTCCTGATGGATCAAAATAATTCAGTTTTTGCAGGTGTGCCTTGGAATGGAATAAAGGGGGTTAATAAGCTAAGGCACTCAAGAATGAAAAACCCTATGATTGCACTCTTCAGGTCAGTTCTGAAAACTTTGTTTACATTCTATCTTTCGAACTAGTCTGTTTCAAATGTCTGCACATTGTGATAAGTCATTAAATATCTTCTAGTTGAATTTTCTTTGATAATCTAAAATGCACATGGAAATAATTGTAGTTTGTCTTTGAATGCAATGCATATCGTTGTCATGATGCGTGATTTGTCAATTTCCCTACATGTTGATTATTGCACACATTGCATTTAGTCAGGGGAGTATGCCTGCCTCTGCATAATGTTCATGACATTCATGTTCAGGAAATATCTTTAGGAGAGTCATTGCATATGCATACATGTAGTGAATTGCATTGCTTGTCATTAATTTTTGAAAATTCCAAAAAGGAGAGAATCACTGCATATAGACTGGGGGAGCCTTTTAGTTTCATAAATCCTGTCTGAATTCTCTGTCTGCTTCTCCTCTAAGCTGTTGATAAAGAGTTAAACTAGAGTTCACTGTTGTCAAGCTGATCTGTATGTACTCCAGACTCAGTCACTGAATTCTATTTTGCATAACTTTGATGATCTTTTCTTGGTTGTTGTTATTTGTACTGCCAGCTTTTCCTACTCACTCATATTCCTTCAAGCTGGTTTGACTGGTTTGGTTCCATGATGTGAATCTCATAGAATTCTTCTCTCTTGCTTAATCATCTGCTGAAATCGTTTGAAAATCTGTTCAAATTCTTTCATATCAGAATTTTGTGCTCTGGTGTAGATAAGTTATTCAGTTGTATTAAATGAATTGATCTGAGAAAAATTTAAGTTGTGTACCCTGTTTATATGTCTGAAACCATAAAAGAAATTTCTACCATACAGGGTTAGGAATGTCCACTGATTCAGATTGGTATAAGTCTAATGTATTATCGGATTTGAACTTGAATGATTTGAAAGTATCTGAATCATAAGTTTTAATAAATCTCAACCAACCATGTCATAAAATATCTAGACTCATTCGTCTGAAATCTGAAAATATGAGATCAAGGCTACTTTGGTAGAGATACATAGAGCTAGTATTGTTTTTAAACATTAACTTGAAAAAGGTTAACTAAAAATAAAAATAGTTATCAGAGCAATGATCTTGGTCACTATGAAACTGGGTCCTCTATCAAAGAAATGGAGTAAACCTAAGTCATGAAGTGCTATAGTTATCTCTGGTGTAAAAATAATTGAAGAATCTGACAGAGCAATGGCACAGGTGTGTTGAGTAACTGGGGATTCTGGCCTCTAATCAAGGTGTCTCCTCATGTAAAAAGACACTTATATTGCTAACTCTGGTCTCACAATTGAGAGGAAATAACAGTTATCACACTGAGTAACTGGGTCACTTCACCTAAGACGTGTTGTGCCTCATGTAAAAAGGTGTTGATCAACTAAAATTGCTCAAGAAAATTAAAGTGCTGATCAAAAGTAAATTTCGTGTGAAAATCAGTCAACTTCACATACATTTAAGGGTGTTTAATCTCAATACTGCACTGTGTAACTCTCAAACGAGTCATTGAGATTATTTGTGTAAGATGGAAGATGACTGATCTGGCATGTTGCATGACTTTTTGGTTCACCTTTATTAAAACTTAGTTTCAGATATGAGTATTGAATTTAATTGATAAATTTGGTATACATCATGTTTAAACCAGTTGGGTCATGTCGGTTAATTCATAACCCCTTATGATAGGAGGGTCTTTCCTTATGAGGATTTATAACAGTGGTACCTGCTATACTATTTCCTCTGATCAATCTGACCTCGGACAACTTAATCATCTTGCACATTCACCTGTTGGTCACTCCCTACACTATGTTTGTCAGATCGTGCTTAATCTCTACTGAATGATTCTTGAAAAATCCTATGCTACGATTCCTATGATATCACTCTACCTTTGGCTACACTTACTTCATTTACATCACTAGTTTCATTCTCCACACTGTTAGAATCTTCCATCTTGTTTTTGTATCCTTGACGAAATACTCTTGTAATCGATTCTGGTTCTGTGGGCCTTCCACATGTATTTTTCTGACCATACAAATGTGATGTGCCACTCCAAATATTACCTTGTTCACTTGCAGCCTTATGAATTTTAGAATTCTTATGATGGTGGATTCCAGATTGATTCATTGGTTAACCAAAGTTCATCCCTGTAAGTACACCCTGTGTCTTGATATCACAAGCAATAAAAGGTTTCAAGCTATTTTGACTGCATTTCTTGCTTCTCACTGTCCTTGTGATTTCTGATTCCACTCATGTTTTTAGGGGGAGGCTTGATACTTGATTGTCTAACTGCCCCTGTGCTTGTTGCTTTCATTTCTTCATTCAGGCAGAGATTTTATTACATTTCAAGTATGTCTGCTTCTTCTTCTCATCCAGGGAGAGTATGTTGTGTCTTATTGCACTTTGGGGGGAGAATAGCTCTCATGTGCTTTCCTGTTGTCAACAGGATAGATTTTATTGCATTTCATTCATTCTTGCTTATTCACTCTCTCAAACTATTTTCTTTTTGATGAAGTCAAAGGGGGAGGATTGTTTGAGTCAGTGTGACTCATCTTGAGTTAGTGTGACTCAAGGTGTTGCCATCATCAAAAAGGGGGAGATTGTTGTGCCCCTATGGTTGTGATGATGGTTTTGATTTGATGATGGTTTTGATGTTAGCAACACTATAAGTCACACTGAGTGTGATACATTGAATTTGATGATGGTTTGTATGTTAGTTCATGTGGTTTTGATGTTAGCAACACTATATGTCATACTGAGTGTGATTCATTGCTTTGTTGATAATCATATTATGAGTCACCACTTGAGTTTGCTTGATTGAATAATTGAATAATTGTATGTGGCATCTTGATGATATTTTGAATGAAAGCATCGCATCTGGTTCATCTCAGTGCAATTCCATACACATCGGTTAAGTCAGTGCACTTTAGCGGTTAAGTCATTATCTAAGGCTAAGGTTCGTGCATATATGTCAGTCCGACTGCACAAGGAACTCAGTGCATGTTATTATTCTTGTGCATAATGGTCTGTGCATCTTAGTCCTTGCACGCTGCCTCGGTGAATGATAGTCGGTGCAATGTGCACTCCATCCATGTAAGGTCGGCATAGTCCTTGCATTGGGCTGGCATCATGTCGATGCAACCTTTGTATTGCATGCTAGCTAGGACAGTGCAAGATTGAGCTGTGGAGTTTAGAGTCGGTGCAACTAGCATTATCGCATGCATTCAAGTTGGTGCAACTCTCGCACCGAGTGCATAAAGTCAATGCACATGTATTCGGCACGTCGGTGCATGAGGGATGTATGTGTTTTGAGTTCGTGCAAGCTTAAGGCATGCGCTGCCATGTCTGTGCATTCCTCATCTTTTTGCATGCTCAATGTTGGTGCATCATTGCTCATGGCATTTTCAGTATGGGCAGAGCCTGTAAAGTCTGTGCATTCCTTGCTTTGTACACACACAGTTCATGCACCTCTTCGATTTGCATACAGGTTAAGTCTGTGCACACCTAAGTCTAGGCACAATGAGTCGGTGCAACTCTTGCACTGGGAACATTTTGTCTGTGCAACTTCTCTGAGGCAACTCGATGCATAAGAGTCTCATGCATCTAGCGTCAAGTCTAAGCAAGTCCCGCATATGCATGAGTATTAAGTCTATACATGTGTGTGTATGCTAATACCATGTTGAGTCTGTGCACTTCAGTTCTGACATTACATCATCTCAGTGCGTTCTTTATTTGTGCACACACCAAGTCTCATGTCAGTGTCAGTGCATGTGCCTGTTGTGTAAATTAGTTAGGTCAGTGCATATATGTGTTTAAGCCATATTGAGTCTATGCACGCCTGAGCACCCACGGTGTCTGTTTAATGGTCTTATCAACTCGGTGCAACACTTTATTCTTGTCTATCCTAAATTGACTAAGTGTTCAATATTGTGACAAGATAACTACTGATCGTGACTTATTAAGAAAGGGCACGTGATCCACGGTGGACCGTTCCTGAAAGAAGTCACCACGTGGATTCTCATTCGTTTAGATTCTGACACGTGGCCAAGACATTCCTGAAGCTTCTTGGCGGGAGTGTTCTCTCCACACTCCTAGGGCGAGAGCTCGTGGGTCTTAGACTGATGGAGTATATAAGACCCTTTTCCTGCCATCAATATAACTATTCCTAGAGAAAAAGGAGAAGAATAGAAGAACAGGAATAGTTTGAGAGTAGCAGCAGAGCAGAGCAGAAGTGGAAAAGAGAATGCTCGTGAGATCGAGAGAAGAAGAGAGTGAGTGAAGAGAGAGCTAGAGGAGAAGAAGATTGAAGACTTTGCTGAAGATTAGTTCCACTGGACCTTGGATCAAATCCAAGCCAGTCAGCTCCTAAGAGAGCTTCAGTTGGTTTACGATTTTTTAGCTTTAAGTCGCTGTGATTTTCTATCTCTTGTTTTCCTTTTACACCCTTTATTTCAAGCTGTTAGTTAGAAGAGCAAGCTGTGTTGCTCAGCGGTTTCAGAGGAGGATTCCTCTTTTAGGCTAAGCTGTATTGCCCAGTGGGTCAAGCTGTTAGGCAGCGGATGGCTAAGCTGTATTGCCCAGTGGAAGTAAGCTGTGACGCTCAGCTATTGTAGGCAAGCTATGAGGTCCAGCAATTTAAGCTGTGTATCAGCGGAAGCCACACTCTAGTTTGAGTGTGGGGTGGACGTAAGTCTACGGACCGAACCACCTAAAAATTCTCTTGTCTACGGTGGTTTGGTTGTCCTATTCCGTTAGATGAATGCTTAGGCACGATCTGTCTCTCTATGTCCAGTGAGCATGTTGGTTGCACGTTTTCTGTTTGATTGAGCGGCTCACTGTCCTTTAGACTTGGTAGAACCTAGTTTGTTTTAATTCCGCATCTATGATTGTTACAGTTAATTTTTATTGGGTAAAATGTTTAAGGGATTCATTTAGCCCCCCTTCTGAATCCGAGCCTTGGTCCTTACTCTTGGTATCAGATGATACCGTCTAGGACTTATTTAAACCTACACTTCTCAAACTCTTCACTCTCGAACTCTTCTCTCTCGACCTCTGGAACTCTCTTGCTTTTCAGCTCTTTTCTCCTCTTCTGATCTGCTTCTCTCGTACTTAATATTTTTCAAATTTGACTGTTTGATCCCCTTTTATACAGGAGAGCACGAGTCTATGGTCCCATGAGCTTTTCATATTTTGGGCGCGTGGAAGACACACTCCCGCCTAATAATTTTATCCAGAATGTGCACTTCGAGGGCCCACGTGTCATGAGTAGAAGATAAGATGATCCACGTGGCAGGACGTTAGTTCAGCTTCCTGCCTTGGATCACGTGCCCATAATCCGCTTCACTTTAAATTCCACATGAGAGTATTGCGGTCTGCCTTTATGTAACCTAGCTGTTCGAGCATGGATCTGGGTTGTTTCTTCCTTTCTGTCCAAAACAGAATCAAAGATTTATGAGACTTATGAAGCATGTAATAATTATTAGCAAATGCAATTTTAGATGCTTCGCAAGGTCAGACAATTCATATATAAGTGTATGCACAAAATTCTTCAAGAGCATAGATGCATAAATGAGATACATTAGCCTGTATAGCTAACACAAACAGCAGGTTAGAATAGAAACATCGACCTTAGAGTTATACATGTAGACCTTATTTGCCAGACAAACCAACTCTATAATGAAGGTGCATCGACCTGTCTTTATAGTGAATGCACAAGGTGCATCGACCTTGAGAGTGATGACTTACTAGCATCGACCCTTCTATAACATGCATTGACCTATGCTGTAGTCGCTAGCTCACTAGCATCGACCTTTCTATGACATGCATCGACTTTTCTCTAGAATCCAAAATATGCACTGACCTTATGGAGCAATACTTCTACACATGCACCGACCTTCTGGTGCAATACGTCTACATATGTACCGACCTTCTAGTGCAAGACTTCTGCAAATGCACCAATCTTTAGGACTGGAATGAATGTATGCACCGACCTGATAGACTATAAAGTAATGAATGTATGCACTGACCTGATAGACTATAAAGTGAATGTGCACCGATCTTATAGTGCATGATTTCTTCATGTGCACGGACCTTATAGACTTATATGCAAATGTGCACCGACCTTTCAATGCAACAATTCTGCACATGCATAGACCTTCAGAACAAAAGTGGATATATGCACCGACCTTTCAATGCAACAATATGAATATGCATCGACCTTGTTATGAACAAGAACTTATTCTAACTATGGAAAAGACTTTAAAATAACAATGTTGCCAGAGTTAAATTAAGGTCAAACACACTGTTGCCAGCATCAAAACTAGACATCGAATCCAGAGGAGACACAACATCCCTCATTTGAAAAAGAGAACTCCGATCTTTGATCAATATTAGCCTTGATTTCCATCAGTGTGGGGTCATTTTCTTGTAATTTGACTAGATCTTCAATTAGTGCAAGTTGTGACCAGATATTGGCAATAATACCATTTTCTTCTTCTGCATCCACATCTATATTCAAATGAGTAAAATCCTCGATAAGACAAGTCATACCTTTTTGGAGACTTGCTAGAGTTACCATTGGTCTTCTACTAAGAGCGTCAGCTATGTCATTTGCCTTGCCTGGATGGTACTGAATAGAGAAGTTGAAGTCCTTATGGTATTCTTGCCATCTTCTTTGTCTCATGTTAAGTTCCTTTTGGGTGAAAAGGTATTTCATACTTTTGTGGTCCGAAAATATAGTGAACTTCTCCCCATAAAGGTAGTGTCGCCAAAATTTTAAGACTAAAATAATAACAGCCAATTCCAGATCATGGACAGGGTAGTTTTCTTCCTGATGCTTCAATTGCCTCGAAGCATAACAGATCACCTTACCATGTTGCATAAGGACGCACCCGTGGCCAATGCCAGATGCATCCGTGTAGACTACAAATCCACCACTCTCGACAGTTAGTGCCAAGACAGGAGCAGTGGTGAGATGTTCTTTAAGAGTTAAGAAACTCTCCTCGCAGTCTTTTGACCATATGAAGGGATTTTCTTTTCTTGTGAACCTAGTTAATAGAACAGCGATTTTGGAGAAATCCTTAATGAACCACCGATAGTAACCAGCCAAACCGATAAAAGTCCTAACTTCGGTTACGGCCGTTGGTCGGCTCCAATTCCTGACAGCTTCTACCTTTGAAGGATCAATAGCAATACCTTCCTTTGAAATAATATGGCCAAGCGAAGATACCTCCTTTATCCAGAACTCGCACTTGCTGAGCTTTGCGTAGAGTTGATGCTCTCTCAGAGTTTCAGAGCTATTTTTAAATGTTCTTCATGTTCTTCCTTTGTTTTGGAATAGATGAGAATATCATCAATAAATACGACCACAAATCTGTCAAGATATGGCCTGAAGACATTGTTCATGAGTTGCATAAATGCTGAAGGGGCATTGGTCAACCCGAATGGCATTACTACAAACTCATAATGCCCATATCTGCTTCAGAATGCAGACTTGTAGATGTCTTCATCTTTGCTCCATAGCTGATGGTAGCCCGACCGGAGGTCGTCCTTGGAAAAATATTCTGCCCCAGAAATTTGATCAAATAGCTCATCGATACCCGGCAATGGATATTTGTTCTTGATGGTGAGTTGATTAAGTCGTCGGTAGTCGATACATAGCCTGCGAGATCCATCTTTCTTTTTGACAAATAGAACCGGCGCACCCCAAGGAGAAGTCCTGAGTCGAATGAAGCCCTTATCTAGTAACTCCTGAAGCTACCTTTTCAGTTCCTTTAGTTCTGTGGGGGATATCCTGTAGGGAGCTATTGAAATAGGTGCTGCTCTAGGAATGAGTTCAATGGAGAAATTTACTTCCCTTTTGGGCGGTAAATCGAGTACGTTCGATGGAAAGACATCAGGGAATTCCTTGACAATAGGGATTTCTTCTATGTGAATTTCCTTGGACTCGGTGACCATCACGGAAGCAAGGAAAGCTTCACATCCGTGGGAAATTAGTTTGTAAGCGTGCAAAGAAGAAATAATGGTAGGGAGCTTCTTATACTTGATGCCAAGGAAAGAGAACCATGGGAGTCCTAGTTTCTGAAAAGAAGTTCTCCTATTGTGACAATTTACGCAAGCGTCATGGTAACAAGCCAGTCTACACCTAGAATGGCATCATAGCCTTCCATATCAAGGCATACGAGGTTTTCCGGAAGATTATGACCTTCTACAATCACCTCACTATCGGGGTAGTAGGTTGTAAGTTTGGTTCCGGGACCTATCAGTGTTGTGATTGCTAGGTTCGATGGTAGAGGAGCAGGTGAAATTGGTAAAGTTCTAGCAAAGGTTGTAGATATAAAAGAATGAGAGGCACCAGTATTGAATAGTACAAATGCAGGATGTGAATAAATTTGAACGGTACCTTCCATCAGCCCATCATCCTTGGGCGCTTCATCACCGTCCAGAACAACATTAAGACGCGCTTGCCGCTTACGTCCACTGTTAGAGCGTTGTTCCATCATAAGAGGGCAATCGGGCATACGGTGCTCCCGACTTCCACAATGCAAACAAGCGCCAAGGTGCTTCCAGCAGTCCTCGGCTGAGTGGCCATGTTTTTCACAGAATGAGCAAGCCATTGCGATTTGCATTTCCTCCTCCTTTACCTTCTTGTTTTTGTGATTATTCCTTCTGTTCCCATTGCGGGACCTCTTTTTGTTATCCCGGGAGTTGTAAGTGATGTTAAACTTTTCATCTTTTTGTCCTCGCTTCTTGAACTTGCGGCTAGACTCCTCGCTCTCGCCTTTGTACCTTTCGACCATTTTCAAGGTCCTTTCACATAAATGAGCTCGTTGGACCATCTCCGTATAAGTGTGGATATTCTAGGGTCCGAGTTGTTGAATGAAGCGAGGCCTTAAACCATCCATAAAATGATTTGCCTTCAAGAGATCTGTGCCCACGAGATGTAGGGCATAAGGAGCTAGACGAGAGAATTGAAGTTCATACTCCGCCACGGACATCATGCCTTTGCGAAGCGCGGCGAATTCTACGGCCTTTCTCTCCTTAACATGCTTAGAGAAATACTTTGCTCGGAAGAGTGTAAGAAATCCTTCCCAAGTATGTGGTGCGTTTAGAGGCGGTGCTGGAATAGCTTTCCACCAAGTACGTACATCCTTGTTCAACTTGAAGGTGGCGAGACAGACTTTTTCTTGATCCGTGCATTTCATAACGTCAAATATTCTGTTCATTTCGTCAATCCAATTTTTCGCCTCATCGGGGTTGGAGGATCTAGAAAATCTTGGAGGGTTCATGCTTCGAAAATTTCGTGCAGATTATCGACGCCAGCCCGTGCGCCAGCTTGGGCCACAGTCTATAGGGCCTGTGTAAGACCCGCAATTGATTGCTACATCGCTTCCCAATTAGCACGATTAGCAGCACGTTCAGCGGCCATTGTAAGAGTGAAGTGCCTGAAAGACATAAACAAGTAATTAACTCCTATGGAATTGAAGGGAGTTATCCTAGAGGTAATTTCTAGTTAGCTATGTCATCCCGGGCTCTACCCAATCTCTCATGGGTTTGGATTTTCTTTTTCCTTAGTTTATAGGTGTGAGTCCTTAAATCCTTGGACTTAGCCTATGACATGACAATTTCCTAAGAATAAGTACGTCCTTAGACCTAGGCTCTAATACCACTTTAACTGTCACGCCCCCAGATATAAGTCCAGCAGAAGATGATCGAGAACATGAACAAATGTCTAGTACGCCACAAGCGAACAATACAATCAGAGCACTAACACATTCACACATAAAAGGGAATGCACAGAATAATATACTCAAAACTGCACTTGTATTGAATAATATTCAAGTACAATGATAGTTGACTCATTTCACTAGACTCAATAAAGACAAAATTACATGGACTTGACTCATAACTCTACTAGGTCTTCTCTCGATCTTTAATCACTCTCGGACTCATCACTTGAGTAGTCAGAATCTCCTCTAGAATTTCTTGAAAAGATTAGAAAAAGTAGGGAATGAGCACACTTGCCTAGTAGGTATCTTCGTATCACCAAGAAGGCAATGTTTAAATAATTAGCATTTTAGCTCTAGAATAAAGAATAAATGCTTGCGAACAAAACCAAAGTAATGACGCAAGTAACAAGACATGACTATGAAGATATGAGATGTTATATAGAGATGGAGATGATATTCATTCCAGAATGTATAGTGGCCTTTCATGTAATAAGAGTGTACTAGCATGTATCGAGAATGTACTTTTCATAACCATGAAGGTCATGCACTAGCAAGTCATGTAATCAAGAATGTATATTTCATGTAGAGCCTCGTGGTTTTCACTCGTCTATAAAAACAAGTACTCCCAGCGCAATGCCACGCCAGTATCATCGTACCCCTTGATTTTCAACACATTTCCGACAATCATCCGAGGGGGCTAGCATAGAGCCCTTCGACACAATCAGTGCCCGAACTGCATCTTCAAGTTATAAATCAAGCTACTTCCATGAGAAATATCAACAAAGTAAGTCAATAATGTATCGATTCAAATAATAAGCTTATGATACTCAATACCAAGGTCTGAATGCTTCAATTATGAACATGATAATTCAAGGACTAATTTAAACAAGGTCATGCCACGGAAAAGAATTCGGTAGCATAACAATATATTCCTTAATTTTTATAATTCATTAGATAGCTTCAGAATAAGGTGTTAAGTTCTAGAAAATCAATAGATCATCTTGGATCATAGAAAAATCAACCCTTGGTCAAACCCCTGGGTTAAATAGGAACTAGATAGAACCGGTCATTACTGGACCATTTATGGATCTATGCGGTCACGACTGGACTGTTTAACGATAGAGTCAATGAAACGAATGAACTGAAGCCATGCGGTCTTGGCAGGGCCGCTAGGCGTCTTTGGCGGTCAAGTAAATGGCCGCTACTAGACTCTGGCGGTCTCCGTATGGCCGCTAGTCACCAGAACACATAAAAACACCGGTAAAGTGCTTTCTAGACAATTGAATTTTTAGGGTACAACCAGCTCGGCATCCTAGTAGGAATCCCAGACTCACGGAGACTTACGGAGGCCTTGAAAGAAGATCACCTAGTCCGGTTGAAGGAATATCCAATAGAGAGGATCACAAGTTGAAGATTATATGCTTATGAGTGCAAAGTGTATCTAATGGCCACGCACCGGGGTACGCACCATGTACCTAAGAAAAGACTATAATGAGAAAGGATCGTGGTAAAACAACGATCAAATCAAAACATAAACAAGTCCATGAAATATGTAAAATAGGATCATAGTACAAGAATATAAGTTTTGGAATGAAATTAACATAAGTTTAAAATAAGCATATAACCCATGTAAGACATGCAATCTATCAGAGATGATGCATAATATAATCAATAATACGAATAGGAATCCAAAACAAGGAATAAAACCTAATTAGCTAGGCTTAACATATGTTTAATAGGGTCAATCTGCAATCTGTTGGAGTTAACAGTTTACAGAGTTTAGGGGTCAGGTGAGGACCGCATGCAGATGTTTAGCGGTCTATCGCATGGCCGCTAAAGGATATTGGCGGTCTTATGGAGACCGTTTATTCCCTGTAGCAGATAAAAAGTAAAACCGAGCTACAGGGCTAACTTCTAGAAGAATTTATGCATGAAACATATAAAGATTAGAAGGGTAAAGCACGCTAACATGTTAATCTCAACTAGGGTGCATGACTGGGCATGAATTAAATAAGAATTATCATCTTTGGTTGAGGGGTATAAGGATAACATGTTGTAAGCATCATGCGTGCGCAGTCATAGAAAAACATGAAATACTACAAGTAGAAAGTATGAAACGGAATGAAAACATAGGGATTTTATTCCTAACATGTTGATTTAGCCTTTTCATGAGATAACCTGCCTTTGATTTGATCCTTAGACTTCAGATTTCTAACTGAAAGTAGACCCTAGTTCCTGCACGTCCTGTGCCAAACCAACAACTTCCCACCCCTCTATCTTATGATTCTCATGACCTAAATAGATGAAATTGGAGGGTATGTAGAAGATAGAAAGGGGAACAGAAAGTTCTAAATAATGAACTCCTAAATACCTTGATTTGGGCTTCCAATCCCTAGATCTTTCGTGGACCCACACGTTGGTTCTTGAGCGCCTTTAAAGGAACAGCAACTTCGAGGGCTCCTAACTCTCTGGACGCTTGACCTCCAAACATGAAATTTTGAGGGAAGTTAGATAAAACTAAGGTAAATAAAAAGTTCTAAAGAACTAACCTGAAATATCAACTCCTTACCGTCGATCAACAAGATCAAAAAGTATAGTTCGCGCAGGTCGAACCTGAAACCTATTTATAGGGTTTTAGTTAGGGTTTGAGGATGTGATCGATCTAAGAGTTCTAGTGGAGAGTAGGATCGATCCTAATAGAGTCCTAGACATGTTTACATGTCTACACACTTTGATCTATGGGGATTTGGATGCCAAAGATCCAACTTTTTCATGTTTCTCTCTTTCTCAGAACCAGACGGGTTTAGCGGTCATGGGAGGACCGCTAAGCTGGCATGGCAGTCTCGCGATAGACCGCCAATTGGCATAAACTCCAAAAAAATTTGATTTTCTTATTATCTCTCATTTATCTCTTAATTGGTGTATATATATCCCATGTTAAATCTGTAAATTACTCAATTTACGTTTCTATTAGTGGGCTTGGGTCTCAAGTTTATGAAATTGGGTCTTTGGGCCCATTTGAGTTGAGCTTAATCCTTTGTTTAATATAGGGCCTTTAAATAAATCCATGATTCCTTCTTAATAGCCCATTAAGCCTTTTAATTGTTTAGTAACTAGATTTTGTTTCAGAAAATTCCTATAAAATTCTTGGGTGTTACAAGTCAAGTATGTATTCAATATGTATAAAGATCAATCAACTTGCTAGCCCAAAACTTTCAAGAAGAAATAGACATGAACTACATTCTTCACACTCTTGAGAAAATGGAAGGATAAGCATGAAAACCCCTTGAAAGATTAAGTAACACAACTTTCAATCTATTTGATCAATGTTAAATCAATAATCGTCAAGAGAACGAATCCACATGATCAATCTCAAAGAAACATATTCAAGCAATCTAAGTCTGACTCCCCTTGAATCAAGAGTCAATTTCTCATGAGTCAGAAGTTGACTTCCCTTAATGCTGAAGTCGACTTGCATCAACATAGGTCACTCCAATGATTCTACAAAACAAGTTGATCAAAGTATGAACATCTTGGTTAGCATTCTTCAATGAACTTTCTGAGAGACACATACACACAAGATTTGTCACCATTAAAACTTAATCTACCAAAATCAACTAGTGGACCCAACAATCTCCCCCTTTTTGATGATGACAAAATGGTGTGTGCATGATGTGTGCATTAATTCCAAATGTAAATTTATTGAACAAGTTAAAACCATGAACATGTATGAAACTATGAACATGTGACAAAACTATGAAGTATCTGGAGTATATGCATATGAACCAAACTATGCAAAGGAATCTTGATATGAAAAAAAAAACTTCCAAACTTATATGAATATGCACAAACGTCCAAACTAATATGAACATGATATGCACTTTTTCTCCCCCTTTGTCATCAACAAAAATCGATTGACAATAGGGTTATTAAAGTCTGATATGAACATGTATGATTGAGTATGAACTTCTCCAAATTATTCATGCAAGCAAGCAGGTAAGCATGAAAGACAAGCAAGTATGCAAATATCTATAACTCCCCCTTAATGGGGTAAAATGATAGCAAGTGAATAGTAGATTTAAAATCAAATTGTGTCACATAAAGCATAATAAAAAAAGGTAGTACATGCATATGCTAGAGGCACTGCATAAACCATGATAAGAATAAATTCAAGATACATATTCATCACAATAATACCCAAGAGTGAAATGTGAGGCAATGAGCAATGAACTTCATATATATATGGATATTAGTAGAATTTCTAAAGAACACTAGAGCGTTATTTCCTTTCTATAATTCCATTTCGATCTTCAACTTTTGGTAACTTCGCACAACCCCTTTTTATTTCTTTTTATTGAATTTCACCGTTCGGTACGAGTTACCTCATGTGTCTCAATGGGGATTCCCGGCTACTAGGATTCATCACGCATTGTGAATTTTTGTTTCACCTTTCGACGCGAGTTTCCTCAATTATTTCAGTGGGAATTCTCAGATACTTAGTTTGACATTCCACTTATTCAATTTTTGTGGGATAGATAGCTTTTTCCTCACGATTACTCTAGATTTCCATGTAGAAATTTTGTTCCCCTTAAAGTGTTGAGAAGAATTTCTAAAATCTTTATTGATTAAAGTCATATGCATCATTTTGTGCAAGGTGTGTAGGTAATTGCTTTGGATGTTGAAAAAGAATATGCCAAAATATAGTTATGACTCTCCCTAAATGTATGCACAATTGGAAACAAATCCTCCTTCTTTGTATATGTCACTATTCATAAATGATCAAAATAACTGTATTTTATCTAGCAAGGAGGTGAGGTCTTAGAAAATTTTCAAGAGAGGGTTTTCTAGAACATATACATGCAGTCATGCAAAGATTTGAAAGTAAATTCATGCAATATGATTTTCGGTACTTGGCGGAGAACTTACGTCCGAAGATCACCTCACGCATAGTGAAAGCTTCCGGATAGACAAAATCCAACCTTCCACAAACACCATTTGATATACCGAAGAATCATGGCATTCAAGCAAGTAAGTATATCAAGTATATACAGGCATATGCAAGTGAATGAAAAGATGATGAAGAATTATTCCTATTCATAAGTATGCAAGAATATGTGCAATCTAAACCATGTGGTTGAATATATGCAAATCTGAAATGTTACTCGCAAAATAAGCAAAAATATGTATTCAAGCCTAATATGAAAAATTACTCATTCAACCATCAAATTCTTAGTTCTCTTCTTATTCTTGTGAAATTTTCAGGAGATAAGAGTTTTGTAAAAATATCTGCAAATTAGTTTTCAGTATTTACATGTATAAGCTCAAAATGACCCTTACTCACATGATCTTGTAAAAAGTGGGGTCAAATTTCTATGTGCTTTATTTGAGAATGCAAAACAGGATTTTAGAAATGTTAATGGCAGAGGTGTTATCACAAAGAATGGGCGTGTTATTCAAGATAATATCAAAATCAACTAACTATTGTTGGATCCATACCACTTGGGCTGCACAACTACCTACCACCATGTATTCGACTTCGACAGTTGACAATGCCACTGTGTTTTGTTTCCTAGAGGCCCATGAAATCATGCAACCTCTAAGCAATTGACAATACCCGCTCGTGCTTTTACGATCCACTAAACACCCAGCATAATCGGAATCAATGTAAGCTACTAAATCAAAATTACAACTACAAGGAAACCAAAGACCAAGATCCGATGTGCCAAGCAAATATCTGAAAATTCTTTTGACTGCTATCATGTGTGAATCTTTCGGGTCAGATTGAAATCTAGCACACAAGTAAACACTAAACATAATATCCGACCTGCTAGAAGTCAAGTACAACAAAGAACCAATCATTCCACGAAAGAGTTTCTGATTGACAGACGTATCTTTTTCATCCTTCTTCAATTTGACATTTGTTGAAATCGATGTCTTTTGTGGCTTCACATTGTCAAACTTGAATTTCTTGATGAGCTCCTTGGTGCACTTCTTTTGATTTATAAAGATTCCATCCTTTAGCTGCTTCACCTGTAAACCCAAAAAGAAAGTTAACTCCCCCATCAAACTCATCTCAAACTCCCCTTGCATCAATTTAAAAAAATCATCATTCAATGAATCACAAGTGGCTCCAAAGATAATGTCATCAACATATACATGTACAAGAAGCATATGTTCATTATCCCTCTTAATGAAAAGGGTTTGATCGATGCTTCCTCTTTTGAAGCCATTTTATGAAAGCAACGTACTTAATCTTTCATATCACGCACGGGGGGCTTGCTTCAGACCTTACAATGCTTTGTCAAGTTTGTATACATGGTCTGGGTGCTTCTCATCTTTAAATCCCGGTGGCTGCTCAACATAGATGTCTTCTTTCACTACACCATTCAAAAATACACTTTTAACGTCCATTTGAAAGAGTTTTATATTCCTAGAGCATGCAAGGGCAAGTAATATTCTAACTGCTTCAAGCCTAGCCACGGGTGCAAATGATTCATCAAAACCAATTCCTAATTCTTGACTATAGCCTTTGGCTACAAGCCGAGCTTTATTCCTAATCACCACCTCTTGATCACTAAGCTTGTTTCGAAAAACCCACTTAGTTCTAATCACTGGGTGATTCTTAGGTCTAGACACAAGAAATCACACCTCATTCCTTTGAAATTGGTGTAATTCTTCCTGCATAGCCAAGATCCAGAAATTATCATTTAATGCCTCATCTACAGATTTGGGCTCAATATCGAAAGTAATGCAAGATTATCGAATAGTTCAACTTCCCTGATTGAAGCCCTTGTTCTTATACCTTCTTCCACATCTCCTATAACATTGTCTTGTGGGTGGTCTTTGTGGAACGTCCATTGCCTAGGGTGGTCTTCATTTTGGGTTGGAGCTTCATCAGTTTTGTTACTCGACTCCGCTTGATCCATATCTTATTTTCCTTTGTTATTCTTTTCTTCTCCATCTTCATGCCCTACATGAAGAAAATGATTATCTCTATTAGATAATCTTAAAGTGCATTCATCAATGATCACATGTGGGCTTTCTTCTACCACAAGAGTACGTAGGTTATATACTCGATATGCTCTAGATGATGAAGAATATCCAAGAAATATACCTCTATCACTCTTTGTGGCAAACTTCTCTAAATTTTCTTTAGAATTGTTCAAAATGAAACATGGAGAACCAAAAGGTTTTAAATATGCGATGTTCGGTTTCTTACCTTTAAATAGCCCGTATGGAGTTTTCTTGAGGATTGGTCTTACCATGGCACGATTGATGATGTGGCAGGTCGTGTTGACTTCCTCGGCCTAAAAATACCTTGGTAAGCCATTTTCAGCAAGCATCGTTTTCGCCATCTCTACGAGCGTCCTATTCTTTCTTTCCACGACTCTGTTTTGTTGTGGGGTTCTAGGTGCTAAGAAGTTGTGTGAAAACCCCTATTTCCTGCAAAAATTATCAAAGTCATGGTTATCGAATTCTCTTCCATGATCACGCCGAATGGCCTTGATTTGAAACCCTTTATCATTTTGTAAATTCCTGCAAAGATCTTCAAACTCCTGCAATGCATCATTCTTATGGGATAAAAATAACACCCAAGTGAATCTCGAGTAATCATCTACAATCACAAACCCATAAAGTTTCCCTCCAAGACTGTGTGTCTTAGTGGGACCAAATAAATCCAAATGATGGAGTTCAAGGGGTCTAGTGGTTGTAGACGGCAGGAGTCGTCGTCCACCCTCGGGGAAAAACAATGATGCAAAGTAATGATGAAAAGGTGATCGCCAGAGAGGTGTAGACGGCGTGAGTCGTCGTCCACCCTCGTCTGTAAGAGATGGAGATAACGAGATCAACTCAAGGAAAGAGAAAGAAAATAGGGATGCAGAACAAATTCCGGTACGTGGCGGAGATAGGGGTCCGAAGGCCCTCTCGCGCAAACTGACCCTTTCCAGGTAAGCGTGTCCTACCGTTCCACGAGCAGTTTTTCATATACCGAAAAGTCTGAGAATCGATATAACAGAAATGGAGAGACACGTAGATTTAGAAATTATAACGGTATATCGTTCTCTGAACAATTATAAGGACAATACGAACAAAGACGTACCACCACAGGACATTGGCCTTTGTGGGGTTCAAACAGTAATATAGTAGTATCAGTAGTAATGAATATATATGTACATATAGAAACCACCATAAGACATTGGCCTTACGGGATTTTTACTGCAATATAAATAATAAATATTATATATACATACCACCGCAAGACATTGGCCTTTGCGGGGTTGTTGCAGCGATATAAATAATAAATATAAATATATACAAAGGACCACCGCGAGGTATTACCCTCCGCGGGGTTTTTTATTATAATAACTATATGTATATAATGAGAAAAGAAAAAGGGGATCAAATAAACCGCCGCGAGATGTTACTCTCCGCGGGGTTTTAGAACGATGATAGGGGGATGTTGAAATCAAATGGTTAGGGGTTAGGAGGTTAGCGTGCGGAAATTAAATTACTGGAATGAAGATGGTCGCGGGAGATGACCCACCGCACCAGTTAGATAAGACCACCGCGAGGAACGGGTTCCTTGATCGGGGTCAGAACAAAAGAATGCAGAAAATTAAACCATCGCGAGGAACGAATTCCTTGATCGGGGTTGGAATTGAAAGTGCAGAAAATTAAACCACCGCGAGGAACGAGTTCCTTGATCGGGGTTAGAATAAATGAAAAGGGGATTAAATAAACCGCCGCGAGATGTCACTCTCCGCGGGGTTTTGAAGCGATGATAGGGGAGGGTTAGAGTTAAGCAGTTAACGGTTAGGATGTTAGAATGCTGAAATTAAATTACTGAAATAAAATGGTCTCGGGAGATAGCCCACCGCACTAGTTAGATGAGACCACCGCGAGGAACTGGTTCCGTCAACGGGGTTTGGACAGAAATAAATAACAAAAGAAGGGGAAGGGAAGTGTGATCGTCAGGGGCTGAGAACCCCACAAGAAATGTCCTGATCGCGTTCACCGCCGAAGCGGGAGCAGTGCGGGTCCTTTCTTCCTCTTCCGTCGACCGGCCGACGAAGAGGGCCTTTTTTGGTTACCCTGATTTTATTATTCTTTTTGTTTTGTTTTATCTTTTGTTATTATATTTTTTTGGAGTTTTATTACTTTTATTATTATTTTTTTATGCTTTTATGTCTTTTAGAGGGACGTGAGAAGATGAAGAAAGAAACCGAGAGGTAGATGATAGAATAATATAATAGGATATAAGGAAAAACCACTAAGAAAAATATAGGTAGAGTGAGAGACGTATTTTAGACAAAATAGAAAAGAACGGGAATGGAGATTTAATGATATATGATAACAACAAGAGAGGGGAGATAGACTTCCTTTTAGACAAAATGGAGAGGGATGAGGGTGGAACTTTAACAAGAAATAACAATAATAAGGGACAGAACTAAAATGGGATGAGGGAGATGATAGCCGGGTACCTCAAAACAAGAGGGATGGTCGCGTTTCATCCCCGAACTGGGGGCATGTGAGTTGCTTCTCCTGCTCTTTCGACCGACTGAAGAAGCGGACTTCTGGACTGGTTAACCCTGCACAGAAAAATAAACAAAGAGGAACAACTAAATAAGAACAACGGAGGTGTAGCACCAATTCTTTAGAAACTGATATTAAAAATAATATAAACGAATACTCACCTGGTTGGTGGTATTTGAAACCCCTTTTACAACTAAAGGGTGGACAGACAATACGATGAATGAACAATTGAGGGGTCTCTCAGGGAGAGAAATGCAACATGGACGATAGGTAATGATGCATGCAATGCAACGTAACTAATGAAACAAAAATAAATAAGACGGTGTGGTGAGAATGAGAAGACTTATTGGGTGGCCGATGACGGGCTCGAGAATGCGCGTCGGAGACGCGGACGCAGCACGGTGAAGGGCCTTCACAGCAGACTCCATGAATTGGTTAGACTGAACATAATAACACACATGCATATATATATGTATACGAGTAGTAAATATGTTTACATAACATGTATATGAACATATTAAACATTATATATATATATATATATATCATATACATATATATATCAATATATATATATGGAGGAAAGAATGAAATAGAGAGGGCGAGAGAGGGGATGAGAGAGGGAGAGAGGAGAAGGAGGGGAGAACAGAGAGATAACCGAGAGAGGGAATTGAGAGGAAGAGAGAAAGAAGAACAAAATAAAAAAAGGGAAAAAATGTGTAAAAAAAAGAGAGTGAGAGATCGGATAATGAGAGTGAGAAAGAGAGAGAATAATAAAAAGGGAATAAAAGAGTGACAGTGGGAGGAAGAGAGAGAGGGTGAGAGAGATTAAGAGAGAGAAAAAAAATATTAAAACAATAATAAAGAGAGAGAGAGAGATCGTGTGAGAGAGCCGAGAGAGAGAGAGGGGAAGGGAGAGGGAGAGAGTAACGGCCGGGGGAAGAAAATGAAAATAAAAAAAAGAGTGAGAGATCGAGAGGGATAGAGAAAGAGAGTGGAGGAGAGAGAGAGAGAGAGAGAGGGAGAAAGAGGGAGAACGAGAGAGAGAGAGCAGAGAGTGTGAGAGGGAGAGCAGAAAGAGACGGGAGAGAGGAGGGGGTGCGAGTGAGAGAAAACGGGAGAGGGTGAGAGAAACAGAGAGGGAGAGAGAGAGAGAGAGAGAGAGAGAGAGAGAGAGTGAGGGAGATGGGGAGGTGGAGAGAGGGAAAACAGAGAGAGAGGAGGGGAGCGGGAGAGAGAAGAAGAGAGTAAAAAGGTGGGGGGGGTCCGGCAATGGTGGCGGACGACGTCGACGGCGACGGGGACGGTGGCCAGAGGCAGGGGCGACATCGGCGGAGGGAGCTGCGGCGCGCGGTGGGGGGTGGCGTCGGAGCGCTGGCCGGAGGGGGGCGTTGACGCGGGGACGGCAGCGGCGGTGGAGGCGTGGCCGGCGGGGGCGGCGTCGGGGTCGCCGGAGGCGTCGAGCTGCGGGGGCGGCGTCGGGGGGCCGGGGGCGTGTGCGGACGGAGGCGGTGGGCGGAGCAGACGGCAGCGACGGCGTCGCGGGGGGCCGGGGGCGTCGTGGGGCGGCGTCGTGGCGTGAGCTCGGGCCGCCGTGCGCGGATGATAAAAGGGGCCGTTGCGGCCCCTTGTGGTTCAAAGGGGGGGCACGGGCGACGAGGCCCCCCCTGCGAACTCACTAAACCTTTTTTTTTTTGTTTTAAAACACAAGTAAGAGAGAGAGAGAGAGAGGGAAGAAGAGTGGAGAGGGAGAGTGAGAAGGGGTGAGGGAGAAAGAGATCGAGGGGGAGAGATGGAGGGGGAAAGAGAGAAAGACAGGGGGTGGTTGAGAGATCAATGGGGAGTGGGAGAGAAGAAGAGGATGTGGAGGGGAGTGGAGCTTAGCCGGGAATGGGAAGGGGAGGAGGGAGACGGTGGAGGTGGCTGTTGTGGGGAGAAAGAGAAGGTGAGGAAGGAGGTGGAAGTGGCTGTGGGTGGTTGGGTGGCTGCCGAGGAGTGGAGAGGGGGGTGGAGGTTGCTACGTGAGTGGGAGTGTGGCTGCAGAGGGTTGGTGTCGCAAGGAGATCAGGGGGGTGGTTCATGTGTGTGTGTGGGGGAGAAGTGAGAGAGAGAGTGTCGTGGGGTGGAGGGTGAGTGCAGTGAGGTGCATGTGTGTGCAGTGAAGTGAGTGTGTGTGTCGTGAGAGAGAGGGAAGGGAATAGGAAGATAGGATGATTAGTGTTAATTAAAAAATTAAAGATTAGTAAATAAAGATTAGATTAGGGATATGATTATATTTTTTATGTTTTTTTATTGATATCTCTTTATATTTATATACATAAATAAGGTTATTTATTTTTTATATATATTACGATTTTATTTTTATTATTTTATCTTTAAAATATTATCTCATTATTTTTAAATCTTCTTCAATTCTTCGAATTTTTTTTAATAGCCTTTTTATCTCTTTTTTTGTATTTTCTTATGACCCCTTTTTTTGATTATTTTTCTAAAATTTTTATAAGCCCTTACCCATTTTTTTATATTTTAACATCTTCTCAATTTTTATAACCCTTTTCAACTTTCTAAATTTTTTTATATTTTTATAAAACTCAAACAAATGATAATCAATCACCTAAGTTAATCGTGTAAGCCACTCTGGGGCATCGTGGTGTAATATGAGATTTACTCGCGAAAAATGTGAAAATAGCGTGTCTACAGCTGCCCCGCCTTGGCATCTGCTTTGTAAGGGCAGGACACGTAATGCAATGGAATGAAATGTATGGAATGGAGTGGAGTGGAGTGAAAAGCAGGTGCAAAGGTGTGATGAGACACGCCCTCATCATTTTCATGATGAGCATCTTTCCTGAATTTTATCGAAGCAACCTTAAAGGAGGTCCTCCGGAATCAACGATTGTTTGGATGGTGAACAAACTAGGAAAAGACATTACGTGCGCTAGGGCATAAGTAAACTAAAAGGGACCAACTTCACGGTGCGGAAGTACCCGGGTCGTAAACCTCAGGTTTCACCATTGGGGAGCGCAGCCATTGTGGAAGTGCTGCAGCCAAGGTGGGTCCAAGGGAAATTGAAAAGATGAATTAGAGACCAATCCAAACAATGGTTTCTTTCAGAGAAACATCCCAAGGCAACTTCGGGAAACTCAGTACTCGACTTGGAATAGAATATCTCATATTTGAGCATTTAAACATAGTGGCTCACACAATCAAAGTGAGTGAATGATTTTCCACAATAGACTCAAAGTCCTACATGAATGCATGATGGGCTTAAAAGAAAAATATAAAACAAAAGAAAATATAAGATAACCAAGGATAATATTGTTAAGTTGTGGAGACTGAGTCAGGATACTAATCCGATGAGCTGATACTGAGCCGGGGGCCCGTTTATCCACGTACCGACTCATCGGACGGAACCGTCGTCCCCATACTATCACAACTCAACGGCCTATCCGTAGATCATGAATTCCTCTGAAGTTATCACTGTTTTTGTTGAAGGGGAACTCAAACTCCAGATTTGTCCAAGACATAAGGTCCTTGGTATGCTCTAATAGCGTAGATATCATATAGTAGGATGCATGACACAGTGGGGTCAGTCACCGGGGTGACTTAAGGGTGGGACATGATATCCTTTTTTTTGTTCTTTTTCAATGGTACCTGCACTCAACAATTAACACACCATGATGGCTGCACCAATTATTGCACAAGAAATGTAATTGCACTTCACAAAGAAATCCACACACCAAGGTAATTCTCAGAAACAAGCAAAGACATAATGCGAACCAAACAAGATTCCTCCGGTAAAAATCCATAACGGTAACTTATCGTTCATGCTTTACTTTTACCATTTTACCACCTTCCCTCTATAAGTACCCCCCTAGGTCTTAGCCAGATGTCATTCAAGGGTGTTCTGTTCTTTCGAGATGGAAAGAGAGAGGTCCCAGTCCTTTGAGGTGGAGGGTGAACCTTCCCACCTTACCAAAAGGGGGAGGTTCGCTCGCGAATTCAAGAAATTGACCGACATTGAAGGTCATCTGAGCGAAAGGATTCACTCACGGATGGTAAGCCGACCCCTTTTCCTCTACTTTTCCTGCATGAGTCCTTCCTTATCCCTTGATTCTTTTCTTTCCTTTTCTTCCAGCCGTATCCTCTCTTTCCGGGCCCGAGAAAATTCTCCAGGCTGCCGTGGCTGTCGAAGCTCACGTCTAACATTACTACCGGTATGAGGGTTTTCATTTCAAAGTGGCACCTTCAAGGCCTGGTTATCCACGCCAAATATTATAACAAGATTTGCATGGACTGGGCAGCCATGGGTGCACTGGTAGAGGTTTGGCACCCTGAAACCCACACCTTCGTCTTCCCGACTTTTGAATCAACGATCCTTTTGGAGGAGGCGGAACTCCTGCTCGGCTTAAAGAGATTCAGGAATGATGGCAAAATAAAGATTTTGTGCATGGGGAAGTAAGTATCCCCTGAGGAGATTCTGGGAAGCTTCATGCCCTGCGAAGTTGTGAAAGGCGTTCATACCCAGAGGGGAATCAACCTACAGAAGCTGGCAGACTGGACTACGAACGCCTTGGAAAGATCGCCAAGCGACGAACGTTTAACAGCACTCATGAAAGGGTTCGTAATTTGTTTGGCGGGAGCTCTCCTCTTTCCTAGCATCGACAACATCCTGGAGGAGGATCAGTTGGGTGCGATCTGTGGACTCTGGAAGGGCAAAAGAGTGGGGCCAGCCGTCCTCGCCTACCTTTACAGCGGTCTTACGGCTTCCAGCATAGGTCAGCCCCCCTATGGGTGCATGTTTCTCCTCAATTGCTGGATCGATCTCCATTTCAAATTTGATCACTGCAAGGAGGCACGAACTTCTTCCAGAATCTTCCAACAAAGCCCCCTTTATCACATGGTTGATGCGTTGGGTTTTGGCGGGAGCGTGGTCAATCGCATGCCTCGGCTGAAGTCACGTGGAGACTGGCGTGCTTACTTCAACAATTTGGAGCAGGATGCGTTTACTCATGCGCCAGCATGTTTACTTGGACGTGAGCTTCTTGCGAGATCCTCCCCTGATGCGGAACTCCAGCTTATCGGTGCAACTGAATTTGTTCTTTACAGCTCGCACCGATGTTGCCTGTAAATCGGCCTTCCGCGACACTCTTTTCCTACACCATCCGATCTCCCTTTGATTAAGGAAAGAGAGTTAGACACGGAAGGTGATGCCAAGGATAGAAAGGCGATCAAAGCATCATGGAAAGCCAGTATTCCACAGAAGGCGATGGTGACTGTGAGTGAGGATCGGGAGCTATGGAAGGCTTATGTAATGGAGCTTGGGAAACTGAGGCCTGAGGTGCCCAAACCCTAATGTATCTCGTTTTAGAATAAATGCCAAGCCTTGATGTCATTGCATGCTCCTTGAATCCCCTTCCCTTTTTTCTTTTCATAGAGGCGGTTTAGAATGTGAGACGCTGGAGGACGGCTACCTGTCATCGGACAGGAGCCGAAGGACTGGGGCGATTACAGCAAAGGGCTTCCCTTGAGATGTCCTGGTGCTGATGTTCTCTTCAGACGACGAGGAGAGAGTGAGAAGGAATGGAGGGATAGAGCGACGCTGAGATTGATACAAGAGGAGGGCATTGGAGGCCCAACTGATGAAGCTTTAGGAGAAACAACGAACGGACGCGTCAATCCCTCAGAGTTGTTGCAGATTAGGGCAGAATTGGAGCTCGCAGTGGAGGAGCTCCTGGAGCTGGTGCAGTGTCTTTTGGCAGAACAGAGGGCAGCTGAACCAGCAGCCTCAACTTCAAGAGCTTCGCGGCCATCGGGATCGCGAGAGAAGCAGGAGGACGACGAAGAGCACCGCCAAAGAGCAGGTGGGAACTCGTGGCACGGCAAAGCGATTGCTGCGTCACAGAACTATAGAAAGCCTCCGAGGGTCTTCTTGCCTTCGGAGAGAAGAGAAGTGACCAGGAGGGTGATGAGGGTTAGTGAGTGGCTTGCATACCCACTCTTTCCTCATGACGGGCTCAAACCCTTATATAGATGTATAAGTGGAATGGGTTGGTTTAAGGGTAGCTCGCTGGCCCTAGATGCGTTCCTTCGGGTCTACAGCTCTCCTCTACCACGAGACACGTTCGACGAGATTTCTGCTTAAAACACGGAGTGGTAACTCACCATAGCCATGATTTTCAAAGAGAATCTGCCACCGCCTTTGAAATGACGGCCCTCTAGTACTCTATTCCCACGTGAATGTCCTAATTTTCTTTCTTTGTGCTGAAAGTAGTCGCAATAGGACAAGGGACACGGGGAATCTTTAGACCATGTCATGGCTCTGAAGCATTCGCCCGACATGGCAAAGTGGCATCCGAGGGCACCTCGGCCATGGCTTGAGTGGAAGCTATCACCAATTTCAATAGTCCCGACCCCTGTCACAAGGGACACGTGGATTCTTCAGACTGTATTACGGCTCTGAAGCCTTCACCCGACATGGCAAAATGGCATCCGAGGACACCACGGCCATGGCTTGCAGTGGAAGATATCACCAATTTAAATAACATCGGCCCCTATCACAAGGGACACGTGGATTCTTCGAACCGTATTATGGCTCTGAAGCATTCATCCGACATGGCAAAGTGGCATCCGAGGACACCTCGGCCATGGCTTGCAATGGAAGCTATCACTAATTTCAATAATATCGGCCCCTGGCCCTGTTTTCCCACATGAATGTCCCCCGTTTTTCTTTCGTTGCGCTAGCAGTAGTCACAACGAGACAATGAACACGGAGAATCTTTGGACCGAATAGGAGGACAAGTCAACAAATCACGCCTCCGAATCGATCACTCCACATGGTAGAGTGGCCGTAAAAGTAAAGAGAGGGTGACTTGTCGTAAGAGCTGTTGCTAGGGGTGATGGTGATAGATCCAGACCACCTTCTCTCCGATCCTATAAATACCTCCCCTTTCTCTCGACCTGGAAGCACCAAGGTCCTGAGAGCAGACTTGAGGAGTGCAAGTTTGTAAGGAAGGGAGGTTGCGAGTGTTACTCATTTTTTCAAGATGGAGGGTGAATCCAGCTTCAGAGCAGAAAGTGAGTCTTATCGCTCCTCGAAGAGGAGCAGATCAGGTAGCAGTTCCAGGAGACTCTCAGAAGTCGAAGGACAACTGAGTGAGAGGACCCGATCACAGCTTGTAAGTGGCTTCTTTGGTTTCCTTCCTTCATCCTTTTCTTCTCTTTTCTTGCTTAGCAATGCTCCCCTTTTTCACCTTTGTGTATGTGCAGAGCATGATGCGCTCGCACATTTCGTGGGAGCTGGTAGTGGCAGCGTATCGAGGTCTCCCGGACTTCCAAAAGGCCAGGCTAGACGTGATGGGGTTTGGTGCCTTTCTCCGAATCGAGCCGATAAAGCTCGACCTTGCCCTGATCCAAGCATTACATGAAAGATGGGATCCGGCGAGTCGGGCATTCCTGATGCCTTGGGAGCACATGGTGCCCAGTCTGGAAGATATGGTCCGCATTACGGGCCTCAAAGTGGATGGAGAGGCAGTGACTGGCGTCACTACGCGGATTACCGAGAAGGTGCCCAGAAACTGTTAGGACTGGAACTCGACGGTCGGAAGAACAGGTCAGTAGCCAAGACATCGATCATGGAGATGTTAGGGCTTACTGACATTCATCCACAGGATGACGAGTCCCTGGAGGAATTCATGGAAAGGGCAGAAAGAGGTGCCCGTGCTGTATACTGTGCGGATGCCAGCAACAGGGAGCGGTCCAACATGGACCTGAGGAGGTTCCTCCTCTTTCTACTGGGTAGGTTGCTACTGGGCTCCAAAGGAGACAACATACACTGCCGCTTCCTGGAGCTGCTCGTGGACTTGGAGAGAGTAGGGCAGTACGCCTGGGGAGCTACCGTACTAGCGCATCTATTCACAAGTCTGTCGCAAAGGACAGGCCGAGAGGTGACAATAAATGGATTTACGCCCTTCATCCAGGTAAAAGATTATATTTTTTTTTGGTTTTCGTTTTATGCTTTTTTCTTGTATTTGTTGATGCCAATGACACATGATGATGTAGCTATGGAGCTACTATTATATTCCAATGGGGAGAGCTCGACACTGTCGGCCAGTGACGATCCCGTTGGCTAGGCGGTGGCAACCCATCATGAGTACAGCACCATTATCCTACCAGTTGATGGTATCGAGACGGGAGCTATAAGAATTCCCTGCAACGATGGTAGGATACTCTTTTCTATTTTTTTTAATTTTTTTTTGTTCATTTTTTACCATTTTTTATATTTTTGAGTAACTAAGAAGATATGTACAACCAACATAGGTGAACTGAAGGCCTTACTTGAACATGGTCGATGCCGACCAGCCATGGGTAATTGGAAGCCGTGCCCGATTTGGACAGGATCTCTGGCTCCATTGCTTGAATGAAATTGAGCCACTAAGGCTACGGTTAGCCATGAGGACCCTCGGGCTTGCCCAGGAATGGGTGGATATAACTTTATCACCCAGTGTCGGGAAAAAGACGCGCGGGCCGGCAACCTGCGTTGATTGGAGGGTGCGCTTCCCCGAACAGTATCAAGATTGGCAGCGGGGTGGCACGCTCGTGGAATCACATGCGCAAGACAGTGAAGATTACCTACGGGTCTATAGGGCAATGTATGCGGAGAGGCTCCAGCTTGGAGGGCTTGTAGAGGTAAAGTAAAACACCATTTTTTTTTGTCTTTTACAATTTCCATTTTTTTTTGATTTTTGTTTGTGAACTCAAGAGCCATGACTGTAGGATGCCCGTGACACCATAATAACGAACTTACAAGCTTGTTTAGCGGACACAGAGCGAGAGTTAACTGACACCCGAGTGGCTCTGGGTTCATCAGTAAGTGTACATATACATACTCCTGGCATGATTTGAAATTCATGGTGTTAACCATTTAACTGTCACCTCTCGTATGTGTACGCAGCGTGCCCAACTCAATGTAGTTTCATCGGCAATGGGGGCAGACGGCGTTTCTTCCAGTCTATGGATTCCCACTTCAGAGTTAGATTTACTCCACGAGCAACTTGCTCATGTCACCCAGCGGGCTGCGGAAGAAGAAGGGATGCTTTCTGTACAGGTGAGACCCTCACCATTTAATATCCCTTGTTCAAGCGTTACCAGAAGCCTCAGATGAAACGTTTGGCAGGAGAAAGAAACGGAGGAGGCACTCGCGCATGCCGCCCAGAAGGAAACTAGAATAGCCGAGCTAGAAGAGGAACTGCAGCGTCGTCCAGGTGACGACTTTTCTAGGGACGCTATAGAGCTGAGGATCACCCTTCAGCTGGAGAGGGAAGACAGAGCGAGAGAACGCGCTGAGAGGGAAAAGGCCAAGGAAAGAGAGAAAGCCAAGAGGTCGGCCGAGAAAGAGGAGAAGAGGGCCCTGGAGGCCCAACTATTTGAATTGAAGACCAGTCTCGGCCTCGCCGAGCAGTGGCTAAAGGATGGTGAGGAACGCTACCGAAGAGCACGAGAGCGTGACTTTCGTGTCAGCAGCTTCTTTGGTGCCCCCGTAGATCGGCGCCGGGGAGTGGAGATAGAAAGAGGACCACAAAGCGGTAGAAGGACCGCTTTTCATGGTTGGGTAGCACCCTCAAGAGCATCTTGCCCGGAGAGTGGCGGGACAAGTAACGTGGAGAGAGGAGGTGGAACTTAATATAGCCTTCCATTTTGTTTGTTTTGATTGGGAGTGGAATAAAATGTTTTATGCTTGGTTCGCTGCTTCTTTCTTGTCTCTCGAATCCCTGCATACATCTAAGCAAACAAGTCAGTATTTCTGTTCTGACTTGCCCCTTGCTCAATGAGCAAATATGATGAAGAACCATTCTTGATAACGAGTCAAGGGGCAAGCCTTTATTAACAAAGGCAATAATAAAGGATGATGATGAATGCGGCATACAAGCATACAGATGCAAACGAAAATTTAAAATGAGATATTGCATACAAATGCCAACATGCAAATTGCGATTTTTTTATTTTGGAGTTTTTCATTAATTTTTTTTTGTGTTTTGTTATTGGTTTATTATTTTTTTTGTCTTTTACATTTCCATTTTTTTATGCATATACATTTTTCTACTTTTTTCAAATTTATGGATTTATTATTTTTTTGTTTTTTTGATTAGTTTATTTTTGTTTTTGCTAATGCATGATGACTACGTGAGATAGCATCTAACCTGCATGAGAATAAGGGTTTCTTACTAACCTCCCAGGCATCCTAAGTGCATATCTAAGTTGATTTGGGCCTCAAGACTCCTCGAATGATAATCCCGCCGGCTAAGACTTACCCTGATGACAATACCGTCATGCCATGCTTAGACTCCCAGTTGCTTCCGTCCACAGGGATTCACCCAAAAAGTGTTCGAGGTAAATGATTTGCCCGACCCGGGTCTATTTCCTCACAACTCTAGATGATATATGATGGAACGCCCTGGAACCCAAATGACCAACCGCGCTATGTTGACCCGGAATCAGACGCCGTCGCACCTATATGTGACGCGCTTGCATTGGTCTAAGCCCAAGGTTAGGGTCTTAACCGGCCAGAAACACGGGGACTCCTTCACGACAACGGCTTTGACTTTTCAAAATGGACAACCATATGTTTGTATTGAAATGAGGTTACAAGCTTGGGCAAGCCTCACCCTTCGGGAACTCCATTGAGCCTTCATCTTCAGAGGAAGAAGGAAGAGTGTAGGGGGGTAAACCTCCTGAGAGGACCGACAAAACCGTTAACCCGGCGAGCCAGTAGGGGCACACTTAACTCTCCCTTTCGGACAACTTTAGACCAAATCTCGAGCATTTACATCTCATGACCCCTTTTGTATAGAATTTGACTTTCAGTCAAAGGGGTTTCATTTGTAGGATCAGGCACGGTTACGACCAGGCTTTTCACTTGACTTCAATTTTGTTCTTTTTTTTTCTGATTTTTCTTGACAGATTTTTGCGAGGGACATAGTATTTTGACATTATGGAATCCCTCTTGGATGCCTGCGGGGACACTACCCTCTTCTTGTGCTCTGACCCATGCTCGAGGAATTGGACCCTACTCTCACCCTAGGGGTTGTGTTTGTGTTTCCCATGCTCAGCGTTTTAAGGGCGCCGGCTGTCTCTTTCGGTCGAAGAGAGAGAGAACGAAGATTTAAGCGTTCTGGAGACCTTCTAGGTGAGGCCTCACCATGAGCGGTGCTACCGATCTTTCATATAACACATGTGTACATGTATGTTGCCTTCTTTAAGGGGATAAGCCGAACTAGTCGGACAGGGATCTCCACGGTTCTGACAAACCAAGACCCGGAACCTACCAAGTCTTAATAGGCCCTTGTTGTGCCCCTGTGTGGTTTTGATGATGGCTGACACACCATGAGTCACACGGAGGTGTGCTAATTAATATAGATGACTGTTTGACTGCTTAAATATCTGATTGTTTGCTTGAATAGCTAATTCATGAATATGGCTAGATTGGGTTAATGTAGTGGCTAATTGTTCATGCAGTGCGTTGACGCTTCAAGGACACTACGTTGACGCAGTAGTTGCTGGTTTACTTGCTGCGTTGATGCAGTGGAACAGCTGGGTTGACGCTATGCCGCTCTGTCTAAGCAAGGCTCGTGCATGTTCTGGTTGGATGCACTTGGTTCATGCATACTTTAATATTCATGTTTTAATATTGTGCTCGTGCATCTTGTCTTAAATGTTCTTTGACTTATATGCTCACAGTAGCTCAATATTATTTTTAAAGCACATGGTGCTGAGTGCTGAGCAGTGTACTATCTCCGTGGAATATACACATATGTATATATATATATATATATTTCAGTAATATATATATATATATATATATATATATATCACTGATATATATCTGGACAACCAATGAGATATGAATGGCGTGTTTGTGATTAAGTCTTGATTCATTAATCTCTTCGTTTGAATTAATTCCTGATGCAAGACAGGAACAGGGTCGATGCTAGAGCTTAAGGCGTCCACGCACCAGTGAAGATGCATCCATGGATACTCTTCACAGCGTTAACTCTACACAAAGGCTGCGTCAACTCAGCCACTCGAGAAGCAGAAGCCTTGTCTGAAATACTCCAATGCGTCAACGCCATCAACAAGCAGCGTCGACGCAGCGGCTTAAGAGACGCCAATATACAAAGCAAGACAGGCTTTAATGTACATGTCCGTGCGTCAATGCCATAAACAAGCAGCGTTGACGCAGCGGTGGAAGAAAGGCCAATACACACTTCTGATTCTCATCCGTGCGTCAACGCCACCAACTGGCAGCGTCGACACAGCAGTTCAAGAAAGGGGCGACTTATCTCTGGCTATCTTCAACGCGTCAACGCTATCCATAGCAGGGTCAACGCAGTGGGACAAATTCAAATATGTTCAAGCAAAGAGTAGACGCAGTGATGACAGTGCGTCAACGCGGTCAGTCTCCAGAAACAGCAGGATGATGGAGTCAACGCAGCAGACTTAAGTTTTAGTTGCTGAGTGTGCTAATAGAGGGCACGTGATCCGAGGTACCTGGCTCGTGATCCCAGGATGGACGAGGTACCAGGATGCTGACACGTGGCCAAAAGAAGAAAAAGCTCCAGAAGACACGTGGAAAGAAATTATACCACGTGGACCCGTCAAAGCTCACTAGGGCAACACCGCCCCATCCTTTCATCTCGGCTATAAATATACTGCCTCAGCCTCCGAGGGAGATATATACCCTTGAAGCAGAAGAAACTCTAGCAGTGAAGAAGAGAAGGAGTCCTAGCCGTGAGCAATAGAGAGAGCAGTGCCCAAGCACATCAGAGAGCAGAAAGAAGAGGAAGAAGAAAGAAAAAGGAAGTATTCGTGTGAAGAAAAAGAGAGTGAGCATAGAAGAAGGAATCCCGAAGATCAGTCCTTCGAGCCTGGCTGCTTGGATCAAATCCAGAGCCATCTGAGCTTCATTCCTATTCTGCAGTCTTGTTTTGTCTTTGTCTTTTCTTTAAGGTTTCTTTGTTGTTCTTCCGTGTCTCTTGTGAGAACGGGTTCCTCCTGTGCCATCAGGAGAAGAGAGGTTCTTCACCTCTGGTCAGCAAGCAGCTGGGGGCTGTCTTGTGGGTTCCCTCTTGGTATAGAGGAAGAGAGACGTGAGTCTTTGGTTTCTAGTGACCGTGGGTTGCTAGAGGCTCCCTCCGGGCTAGGAGGAAGAGAGGACTCGTCCTCTGGTTGCAAGTGACAGGGTGTCACTTGGGTGTTCCCTCCGGGCTAGGAGGAAGAGAGGACTCGTCCTCTGGTTGCAAGTGACAGGGTGTCACTTGAGTGTTCCCTTCGGATAGGAGGAAGAGAGACCTTGGTCTCTGGATTTCCGTGGCCGTGGGTCACTGGTGTTTCCCTCCTGGGTTGGAGGAAGAGAGAAGCCTGGTCCTCTGGAAAGCTGTGTGACAGCGTATGTTGGCAAGCTGTGTTGCCCAGTAGTTTTAGTGAATCCACATTCTGGTTGGGAGTGTGGGGTGGACGTAGGCAGACTTGTGTCTGGCCGAACCACCTAAAAATCCTCTATGCAGTGGTTGTGATTGTGGTGTATCTTTCCGTTTCATCTACCCCATTCACATGTATCGCATGTTTTTTCTTTGCTTAGCTGTTTATGAATTACATTGAATATCTCCCTTGCATGTGATGTGCTTGATAGATGAGTTAGAGGACTTCTTGTCCTACACCGATTGAATTCCGAGTTCTGCTCAACAGATAAACCTCTTCACTAAGAGTGAAGGTTGCAGCATCTCCAGTTAAGATTTTATTTCCGCTTTAGTTTTATATTTGGACAAATTGTTATAAGGGGATTCATTCACCCCCCCTCTGAATCTATAGCACCTGTTATAACAATTGGTATCAGAGCTGTTACTGCTTCAAGATCCAACGATCTGCAGTGATCCCCGTGCTTCTCGGTGCTTATTCCGGTTTGCTGCTCCTTGATTTTTTTTTTGTCTAATTGATCATAGCCTATAAATGGCTCTTCCACTGGTTTTCAATGGGTCTAACTTTGATTCATGGTTCAGTAGTTTGCGTAACTACGTCAATCTAGATAATCCCGATTTGTGGAAGTTAATTACTCATGGTTCTCATAGGTTACCACGAAAAGAGTCCAAATGGACTGATCGTCATAGATCAATGCATAGAGAAAATCAGAAAGCTATAAATCTGATAAAAGCATCCATTAACAAGGCCCTACACTTTTGCCTTCATGATTCCAGGTCTGCTAGGGATATTCTGGACAAGATGAAACTAACTTGCAGAACAGGGAAGGAAAACTGCATGATGGCTGATGGGAGCGACCATATCAGCAGCCACAGTGATAAAGAAGAGAACGAAGTTCAGGTAAATCCCTTTGCGAACTATACCTTAGATGATTGGGTAGATGCTTATTCCAAGCTGTTAAGATCTAGCAATAAATTGAGCAAGAAAAACATATCTATGAAAAAACGGTTAGATAAGTTTGAGAATTCTAAACTTACTGGTGAGGACAGTGATACTCTGAAAACTGAAAATCAGATATTTAGAAGACAGCTGACTGATCTTGATTCTATTACTTCAGATCTGGAATATCTGAAATCTGAAAATGCTAGACTCAAAAAACAAACTGAGGAATCTGGATCTAAATCAGTGAGCCTTGAAAATGAAAATAGATTGATTTCTGAAACTTTGAAGACTGTCAGAATAGAAAACTCAGAACTTCAGAGAAGGCTTGAAAATCTTCAATCTGAAGATGAACAAGAAGTGTTTAGTGAATGTCAGACCTCCTTAAGTGTTTTGAAATTTGATGATGAAATCCTGGAACAAAATGGTAAAATGAGACAGGAGATCTGCAAGCTAAAATAGTTAAATACAGCTATGTCTGAGAGACTTATCACTCTTGAAAAGGGGAAGAGTGTAAGCCTGGATAGCTCTGATGAGCTAATGAAAGCTGAACAGGAAATTGAAAGTCTTAGGACTGTTAATCAAATGTTGAAAGAAGATGCTGTTTGCTATAAAAAGAAAGCTGATGAATATGAAATCCATGTATCAAAGCTTGGATCAGAAGTTACAGAATTGAGGAAATCTCTTGAGAAATTTGTCAGTGGAAAAGAAAATCTTGATAAAATTCTTGGATCTAAAGTGAATCTCCGAAGAGAGGGGTTGGGCTACAAACCAATAAATAAAAAGAGCTTTGAAAGTAAGCTTCAAACTTCATTCGTGAGTAGCTCTATGTCTGGCAGCACATCGAATGTGCCTATTTTTGAATTTAGTGCTAAGAAGAATCAAAATTCCACTGACAGCCCTAAGTCTGAGAAACAAGTTCAAAAATAGAAAAAGACTGTTCATGTTCAGAACAAAGATTCAAGGAACTCTCATGATAAAACTGAGAATGTTGTGCCTAAATTGAACAAACACATTCATGCAAATAAAAAGAAAATTTCATGCCATTACTGTCATAGGTTTGGTCACTTGATGCATGAATGTAAATTGATGGAACAGGATGATAGAATGCATGCTAGAAAGTACAATAACAAAAATAGTCCTGTTGAACAGAAAAGAAAAAGTTATTGTTATCATTGTGGAAAAACAGGTCATGTTAGTGAACAATGTTGGTTTGCCAAAGGTAAAGGCAAATATTTTTCAAATTCTAATCATGTCAATTTGTATGAAAATCAGCATGTCTTTAAGAGGAACAAAAATGGGTCTAGGGGCCAACACATGGTGTGTTCCACCTGCAGCAAGTCAGGCCATAGGGCGGTTGACTGCTGGCTTAATGTTGGTAGAAGAAATTCCATCTTCTGCTATCACTGTGAGAAACCTGGCCATACAGTCAAAGACTGCTGGCATTCTCAGAGAAAGAAGGTCAACTCTAAATTTGTTAAACAAAGTGTGTTTGGTAGGAACAAAACTGTTCAAACAAGAAAATCCCTCACATGCTTTGAGTGTGGAAAGCAAGGTCACAAGGTGACTGATTGCTGGTTTTCTGACCATCTGAAACAAAGTGGTGGTAAAAACAGAAACATTCATGCTCATGAATTTAGCACACCTGCTTACATGCATAGTAAGAAATTCAGACCGAGTGGTTCATGTGATTATTGTGGTCGGTCTGGACATTCCATGCCTAGTTGCTATATGAAAAAGCATGATGATATGATGGCTCAGAAGCTTTGGAAAACATCCCATCAAAATGCCACTAACCCTGCAGGACCCAAGGAAACTTGGGTACCAAAATGTGCCAAGTAAGAAACTTTTTGCAGGTGTGTCTTGGGAACAAGAAATAAAAGGGGCAAATAAACCAAGACACCCTAAGAAGGTAAACCCCACTCATGCACTTCTCAGGTAAGTCTCTTGACTTTTTAATGAGTCTGCTTAGATGGCATTAGGTATATAGATAGATTTGTTAATTAGTGGTTTAAACATGCATGTTTGCATTTCCATGCAATAGTTGTTGCGTCTGGATATGCTCATTCTGTGACTGCATACATCTAGAATTTATGACTCATGAATGATTTTCAAATGTTTTGAATGCATACCATCAGGGGGAGCTGCACTGCATATCATGCACATTTGACTAGTCTAATACCCTTCAGGGTCTTCATGCCCTTCATGAGTAGTTAATGCATCTAATTGCATCTTAGAGTGGCATCATTTAATCATGAAATTTTTTTTCAAAAGAAAAGGGAGGGTTTCAGTTTATGCATTTAGTGAGGGGGAGCATTTCTCATTATTCATTCATGTAATTGCATGTGACCATCATACCTCTCATCAAAGCTCATGTCTGATGACTAATACTCACCATCCTGTTTGAACTGCAATCTTGATAAACTCCTTGGTGATTGTGAAATACATTGTATTTCAGCCTCTTGTTTCAACTCTTGTCAGCCATTGTCACTCATACTATCAATTGGTATCCATTGGCATTTGTTGACTTGGCTGTACCTGAAAAATGCTCTTGCCTTCCTTGAAGTCCCAGAAAGATTTCTCTGCGCATATCTTGATCATAAATCCGAAAACATTATTTTTAAGGAAATTTCTATCATATAGGACTATGAATGTCTGAAGCTTTCAGCCGGTTGAAGTTTCATGTATTTCTTGTGTTTGCTTATGAATTCTTCCTAAAAATATCTGAGTTAGTCTTAATAAACTTTAACCAACCCTTTCATGTTGTCTTTTAAACTCTTCTGAAATCTGAAATTCTGAAATCATGATTTTCCTTGACTGATTTGTATGAAAATATGTATTGTTTTTAAACATCAGGGAATATGGATTATGTCAAATACCAAATCCTGTCAGAGCAATGTCTTTGGTCACTGAGAAACACATCTCATTCATCAAAGAAATGAATTATGATATGTCATGAAGTGCCATAGTTAACTCTGCTTAAATATGTTGATTAAAAATCTGGTAGAACAATGGCAGGCACACTGAGAAATACATGTCCCTCATCAAAGAAATGAGTTTCAGTATGTCATGAGGTGTAAATGCTATCTCTGTTCATAAGAAACATGACAGTTAGTCCTTCCAAGCACTTAGGGATACTGGAGTCTAAACAAGGCGTATCCTCCAGTTGTAAGGATGTACTTAACTTAATTGCTCCTGAATATGTTGTTAAAAATTCGTTGCCTCTAGCATATCATCTAAAATTGTTTGGAAAAGAATCTTCTTTCAATAGAAACTTTGACAGAAATAAATGGTTTCTTGTTTGTTTATCCTCAATACTATCGATTGCATTTCTTGAGGAAATCTTTGAAATTAAGTGAGTAAAATGAAGAAGGTTAAAAAGGTCTCTCAATATGAAAACTTGGTTCACTTGTTATTAAGAAAACTGATTTCAGATATGAGTAGAAAAGGCTCATGTTCAAACCTTGCATACATAAAATTCTGATCTGGTTTGTCAACGTAGGTTCATTCATAGGTTTCTATGATGGAAGAGTCTGTAATCATCTGTTTAAATCAGATTTATGAAAGTTGATATTCCATTGAAAATCTTTCTCATTCTATCTGAATTCCTTTTACTCTCTCATATTGGACTCCAGTCATTCAGACAAATCTGACTGTTTCCTTTGCACTCAATCCTATCAATTGGTCCCAACTGTGAGCCTCCACTCATATCTTGGGCCTGCATAAGCATGGTGGATGCATAAGGGTTGTATGACTAAGGGGGAGCTAGTCAAACTAAATGCATAACATGCCTTTCAGGTTTTGACTCATGCATAGTTCCAATATCCTACATGAATTGTCAATGACTGTGCACTCATATAGTTAATTGCACTCAGATAGTTAATTTTCAATGTTATTTTTGCTGAGATGACCTTATGTTCTGATGCATAAGTCATTGCTTGCTGAATTCATGGGTCGACCCCATGGGTCGACTCCTGCAGTCCTGGAATCAGATCCAATTCAAACTCCCTGTGTGCGTGCTGCTATGCTCCACTTCGTTAAGGGAAATTTGTTGTGTCAGAAATTTTCAATTGATATCAGAAAATAGCTGCTCTTTCCATAATTCAAAAAAAAGGGGGGGGAGACTTGATTCATGCATTTTATTGAGTTCCTCACTCTCTACATGATTGAGTTCTTCATACTTCAGTGCTCCTGTGTGATTGAAAATATGACATATCTACAGGGGGAGAAGCTCTTGAAAGGATACATTTGGAAGATAGCTATCTCCAAAGAAAAGGCCTCCTTCGAACCATCAACAATCCAAAAGGAAGTATAACATTCCTGTGCTTTACTGAATTGTTTCCCTATTTCCTTTTTTTGATGAAGGCAAAGGGGGAGAAGAATCTAATCTGAGTCAGTGTAACTCATAGTGTTGCCATCATCAAAAAGGGGGAGATTGTTGTGCCCCTGTGTGGTTTTGATGATGGCTGGCACACCATGAGTCACACGGAGATGTGCTAATTAATATAGATGACTGTTTGATTGCTTAAATATCTGATTGTTTGCTTGAATAGCTAATTCATGAATATGGCTAGATTGGGTTAACATACTGGCTAATTGTTCATGCAGTGCGTTGACGCTTCAAGGACACTGCGTTGACGCAGTAGTTGCTGGTTTACTTGCTGCATTGACACAGTGGAACAGCTGGGTTGACGCTATGCCGCTCTGTCTAAGCAAGGCTCGTGCATGTTCTGGTTAGATGCACTTGGTTCATGCATACTTTAATATTCATGTTTTAATATTGTGCTCGTGCATCTTGTCTTAAATGTTCTTTGACTTATATGCTCACAGTAGCTCAATATTAGTTTTAAAGCACATGGTGCTGAGTGCTGAGCAGTGTATTATCTCCGTGGAATATACACATATGTATATATATATATATATTTCAGTAATATATATATATATATATATATATATATATATCACTGATATATATCTGGACAACCAATGAGATATGAATGGCGTGTTTGTGATTAAGTCTTGATTCATTAATCTCTTCGTTTGAATTACTTCCTGATGCAAGACAGGAACATGGTCGACGCTAGAGCTTAAGGCATCCACGCACCAGTGAAGATGCATCCATGGATACTCTTCACAGCGTTAACTCTACGCAAAGGCTGTGTCAACTCAGCCACTCAAGAAGCAGAGGCCTTGTCTGAAATACTCCAATGCGTCAATGCCATCAACAAGCAGCGTCGACGCAGCGGCTTAAGAGACGCCAATATACAAAGCAAGACAGGCTTTAATGTACATGTTCGTGCGTCAACGCCATCAACAAGCAGCGTTGATGCAGCGGCGGAAGAAAGGCCAATACACACTTCTGATTCTCATCCGTGCGTCAACGCCACCAACTGGCAGCGTCGACGCAGCAGTTAAAGAAAGGGGCGACTTATCTCTGGCTGTCTTCAACGCGTCAACGCTATCCATAGCAGGGTCGACGCAGTGGGACAAATTCAAATATGTTCAAGCAAAGAGTAGACACAGTGATGACAGTGCGTCAACGCGGTCAGTCTCCAGAAACAGCAGGATGATGGAGTCAACGCAGCAGACTTAAGTTTTAGTTGCCGAGCGTGCTAATAGAGGGCACGTGATCCGAGGTGCCTGGCTCGTGATCCCAGGATGGATGAGGTACCAGGATGCTGACACGTGGCCAAAAGAAGAAAAAGCTCCAGAAGACACGTGGAAAGAAATTATACCACGTGGACCAGTCAAAGCTCACTAGGGCAACACCGCCCCATCCTTTCATCTCGGCTATAAATATACTGCCTCAGCCTCCGAGGGAGATATATACCCTTGAAGCAGAAGAAACTCTAGCAGTGAAGAAGAGAAGGAGTCCTAGCCGTGAGCAGCAGAGAGAGCAGTGCCCAAGCACATCAGAGAGCAGAAAGAAGAGGAAGAAGAAAGAAAAAGGAAGTATTCGTGAGAAGAAAAAGAGAGTGAGCATAGAAGAAGGAATCCTGAAGATCAGTCCTTCGAGCCTGGCTGCTTGGATCAAATCCAGAGCCATCTGAGCTTCATTCCTATTCTGCTATCTTGTTTTGTCTTTGTCTTTTCTTTAAGGTTTTTTTGTTGTTCTTCCGTGTCTCTTGTGAGAACGGGTTCCTCCTGTGCCATCAGGAGAAGAGAGGTTCTTCATCTCTAGTCAGCAAGCAGCTGGGGGCTGTCTTGTGGGTTCCCTCTTGGTATAGAGGAAGAGAGATGTGAGTCTCTGGTTTCTAGTGACCGTGGGTTGCTAGAGGCTCCCTCCGGGCTAGGAGGAAGAGAGGACTCGTCCTCTGGTTGCAAGTGACAGGGTGTCACTTGAGTGTTCCGCCCTGTCACTTGGGTGTTCCCTCCGGGCTAGGAGGAAGAGAGGACTCGTCCTCTGGTTGCAAGTGACAGGGTGTCACTTGGGTGTTCCCTTCGGGTAGGAGGAAAAGAGACCTTGGTCTCTGGATTTCCGTGGCCGTGGGTCACTGGTGTTTCCCTCCTGGGTTGGAGGAAGAGAGGAGCCTGGTCCTCTAGAAAGCTGTGTGACAGCATATGTTGGCAAGCTGTGTTGCCCAGCAGTTTTAGGGAATCCACATTCCGGTTGGGAGTGTGGGGTGGACGTAGGCAGACTTGTGTCTGGCCGAACCACCTAAAAATCCTCTGTGCAGTGGTTGTGATTGTGGTGTATCTTTCCGTTTCATCTACCCCATTCACAGGTATCACATGTTTTTTCTTTGCTCAGCTGTTTATGAATTACATTGAATATCTCCCTTGCATGTGATGTGCTTGATAGATGAGTTAGAGGACTTCTTGTCCTACACCGATTGAATTCCGGGCTTTGCTCAACAGATAAACCTCTTCACTAAGAGTGAAGGTTGCTGCATCTCCAGGTAAGATTTTATTTCCGCTTTAGTTTTATATTTGGACAAGTTTTTATAAGGGGATTTATTCACCCCCCCCCCTCTAAATCTATAGCACCTGTTATAACAGCCCTATCCCAACATGGAGGTTAAATACGATGACTTAACTGCAGGGTGGTCTCCAGGCATTGGCATTTTAAATTTTCTATTTTTTTCTTTTCATTTCCTATTTATTTTTTCTTGCTTTTTTTGTTGGATATATACATATTTTTTGTTATTTTCAATTTTTTTTAATTTTTTGTTGTTTTTCGTTTCATCATTTGTTGACACTATATACACTTATCTAAGGATAGTACTTCTTAAGATAAAGCCCATTCCAAGGGTGAGATAACTCGACTCCTTCAGCATTGACTAACCTGTAGGCGTTGCCAGGATGCACAGCCTGAATCACGTACAGTCCTTCCCAAATGGGTTGGAGTTTAGAACGTGGCCCACCAGGTTTTACAAAAATTCTTTTAACTACCATTTCACCGACTTGAAATTTCCTTTCAATGACCTTCTTTTGGTAAAAACGTGTGAGTTTGTTCTGATATACGCGTGCATGCTCGGCAGCGGCCAGACGTTTCTCATCTAAGAGTTCCAACTGGGCAAGGAGGGAATCACAACGTTCGTCGAGGGGGAGGTCCTTATCCAATTGTACTCTCAGAGAGGGAACCAGAATTTCATACGGAACTACCGCTTCCATCCCATAAGTAAGGGCGAATGGAGTTTGCCCAGTGGGGGTACGGATTGAGATGCGATAGGCCCATAGAGCCTCAATGAGCTTTTCTGGCCAATCCGAGAACTCACATGTCTTTTTAATGATTTTAATCAATGTTTTGTTAGTGGCCTCTGCTTGGCCATTACCTTGTGGATAATAAGATGATGAATGATGCAATGGAATTTTATACCTTTTGCAGAGGTCCTGAAGGTCCTGAGAAATGAATTGCGGTCCATTGTCGGTGATGATCGTGCTTGGAATGCCGAACCTGGCGATGATGTTCTTCATGATGAATTTGCAGACTGTTGATGCTTTAACCTCCACGTAAGCTTCAGCTTCGGCCCATTTGGTAAAGTACTCCGTTGCAGTAAGGATGAATGATTTTTGCTTAGTGAGGGAGTAAGGATTACCTAGAGGACCAATGACATTGAAAGCCCACATGGAGAAAGGCCATGGGGAGGATACTGGATGAAGTGAAGAAGATGGGAAATGAATTTTATCGGCGTGAAGTTGACACTTGACGCACCTACGGACATAGATGGCACAATCCTCTTCCATGGTGGGCCAGTAAAAGCCTTGCTGAAGGATTTTTTTGGCAAGCATTTGGCTATTCACATGGCCACCGCACACACCAGAGTGTGCTTCCTCGACGCATTTCCAGACCTCCTCTTCGTCGAGACATCTTAGGAGAACACCAGTAAGACTTCTCTTGTACAGCACTCCTCCGACCAGCATGTATCTCTGTGCCACTCTCCTTATGGCTTTTCTATCTTCTGATGTGGCTTCTCCAGGGTAGGATTGATCTTTGCAATACTTGGCAATTTCGTAAAACCATGGCTTCTCCTCATCAGCCAATTCTTCTACTAACTCAGTCAACATAATTTCCCTCTTCTCAAGGATTTCTTCCTGTAGGGCCTTCCTTGCTATCCTGTCCTTGATATTTACGTAGGAAGCGTCATCGATTGCAGGGGCGTGACGCTTGTAGACGTGAATGGTATCAAACCATCTTCCTAGAGGGAACCTTAAAGATGATGCCAACGAGGAGAGAGCATCGGCCAGAATGTTCTGATGACGAGGGACATGGACAAAGATCAACTTGGTGAACAATTTGGCAAAGGCAGCAGTGAGTTCTTGGTATGGCTTGAGCTTGGGGTCGCGAGTGCGATATTTGGTGAGCACCTGGCGAAGAATGAGTTGACTATCACCTACGACTCGTAATTCGGTGATACGAAAGGAATGAGCGAGTTCTAGGCCAGCTAGAAGAGCTTCATATTCAGCTATATTGTTGGTAACGGGGAATTTGAGCTGATATGCCAGTGGGAATGTAAGGCCTTCAGGCGACAGGAGGGCAATGCCGATTCCTTTCCCTTGGGAATTCAGAGCTCCATCAAAATGTAATGTCCACATGCAATCATCTGATTGGTTGATGGACATTAGTTCCTCATCTGGAAACTCTGACTGGACAGGATCGAATCTGGGAAGAGGATGGCGAGCGAGATGCTCAGCTATAGCATACCCCTTAATCACCTTTTGCTGGATGTAAACGATGTCAAACTGAGAAAGGAAGCTTTGCCAGCGTGCTAATCTGTCCATAAGGACAGATTTTTCTAAAAGGAACTTGATAGGGTTCATTCGGGCAATCAGATGGACTTCATGAGCTAAGAAGTAGTGTTTCAACTTCTGCACTACCCAGACAAGGGCGGCACAAGTTTTCTCCATAGTCGTATACTTCTGCTCACATGAGTTGAGGAGTTTGGACAAGTAATAGGCCGCCCTTTCCTTGCCCGCTTCATCGGCTTGTGCCAGGACAGCTCCCACGGAGTCGTCTAGGACTGAGACATAAAGGATTAAAGGTCTACCTGGCGTGGGTGGAATTAGAACGGGTGAATTGGCCAGATACTCTTTCAATCCTTCAAAAGCTTTTTGGCATTTAGAATTCCAAAGGAATTCTACTCCTGACTTAGTTAACTCGTAGAAAGGTTTGCACCTTTGTGAGTGCTGTGACACAAATCGACGAATGTATTGCAACCTTCCAATTAACCCTCGAACTTCTCTCAGATTTCTCGGAGGTGACATCTCCCTGATTGCTTTAGCTTTGTTGGGATCTATTTCAATACCCCTCTTACTCACAATGAAACCAAGCAATTTGCCTGACGAAACACCAAATACGCACTTTTTTGGATTCATTTTCAAATTGAACTCTCTTGATCTTTGCAGTACCTTAGCTAGAACTTTCGGGTGTTCTGCCCTAGTCCTAGATTTGACCAATAAATCATCCACGTACACCTCTAAATATACATGCATCATGTCATGAAATATTGCCATCATAGCCCTTTGATAAGTAGCTCCAGCATTCTTCAAACCAAATGGCATGACCAAATAGCAATAAGTTCCCCAAGGTGTGGTGAATGACGTTTTCTCCTGATCCTCTTCCGCCAAACGGATCTGATTATATCCCGAAAATCTATCCATAAACGAGAGAGTTTCATAGCCTGCTGTATTATCAACCAACACGTCAATGTGAGGCAAGGGGAAATCATCTTTTGGACACGCGTGGTTAAGGTTCCGAAAATCGATACAGATTCTCACCTTTCCGTCCTTTTTCATGACCGGGACAATGTTCGCCACCCATTGAGGATATAGGACGACTCTAATAAACCTGGCTTTGTGGAGCTTATCGACCTCTTCCTTCATTTTTAAAGCCATCTGGGGGTGGAAACGTCTTAACCTTTGCTTTACCGAGACGGACCCTGGTTTTAACGTTAGGCGATGTTCGACCAGGGTGGAATCCAATCCCGGCATATCCTCGTAGCTCCATGCGAACGTGTCCCTGTACTCCTTTAGAACCTTGATCAATTCTTCTTCTTCAAATGTCGGTAAATTATTACTTATGAGGATGATCCTAGGGTCTTCCTCGATCCCCAGGTTGATTTCTTTGGTGGGTTCTTCTATAGCGGCAGATGGTTCGTCAAATCTCCTCATTCCGCTAGCATATGCGTCGGTCGCGTCCTCATATTCTTCGTCCCCTTCTTCAATAGGGTACTCTTCATCTGTGAGTTCATAAACTCCATACCCCTCATCATTTGTGCAATCCTCCTCACATTCTAACTCCGACAATTGGATAGGATTCTCTAGCAATTGAGGGATGGCTAGAAAGGCTTGACACCTATTGGCTAGATCTAGAAGGAATCGACGAGGAATTTTCCTACCCTTGGATTTTCTTCTAGGCACTACCCTTGACTTATTATTCCTAACCTGACTGACTTGTTCTATAGACGAAGAGGAAGTTGAAGAATGTACAGGAAGAGACCCCTCGATAGAGGGGTAAAGAAGGTCGCTCAAGGGACCTTGAATGAGTGGCCCGTAAGTCGGGGCACAATCGTGAGAGATGTAGGAGGTCTCCTCAAAGGAGATGCACTGTTGAGGAGATTGAAAATCGATGTTTTTTTTTCATTTTCATTTTCAATTACAAAACAATTGAAAGAAATTAGGGAATGGGAGGAGGGAACTATAGCTAGGGGGTTGCATGGCTCATTGAGCAGATCATGGTTGAAAATTTGGCACGGGCTGAAAAACCCGCGCAAGAATGTGAGCAGAGAAGGGGACCTGGGAATATCATCGGATAAGCATCGGGTCCAAGAAAGAGTCAACAGCAACGACTGAGGAGAATGATCAGATAGAATGATGGAAAGCGATCCGTCAGTGGCAACTTCCTCTCGGCGAGGAAAACTTGGAATTTCAGCAATGTCAACGACATCTTTTGGTACCTCTGAGATCAGAAGTGGCCCCTCTAAGTCCGGAGGTGAGAACATCTAGTGTAGCGTAATGGAAATATCTTGTATATCAAACCACTTGTTCCACTCACAATCTGGGTCATCGTGTTTCCCCTTCTTTGCATCTCTCGAGCAACTTTCAGCTAAGTAGGCAATTTGCAATTTCCCATGTGATTGTCGCGGGTAATCCCCCAACTGTATAACCAGACCCTTTCTGAAATGAGAGTACAAGGTCCATGTAAGAGGTCCCTCATATGCTTCAAGTGGCCCTTCAAAGCCTAGGCCGGCTCTAAGGGTTAACCTTATCTTGTTTGGCAGTCTCAGTCTCCCTTGTGATTGTGCCCCCAAACCTTTGCCCTGCTGGTAGCCAATATTTCTCATGATCTCCCATCCCTTAGAATGGGAAAGGTGACATGACTTTGGTGTTAGATACGGCTTCTGTGTCAAAGGGGCGCGGCGAGGGTCACACACATCTAGCAGTGAAAGAATTGGCCGGTGGGTCGGCCAAACAGAAGGCAAAGAGGTATTAATAGCATCCACTGTAAAAAAGATGGGCATGCTATTTACCTTGATAATCTAAGCCTTGTACGGAAACTTCAAGCACTGATGATTGGTGAAAGGTACCGCATTCATAACTTCAATGTAAGGGCGGCCTAGTATGGCCTTGAATGTGGGATCCATATCAAGGATATGGAATTCCGTGAAGACTGATGCAGGGCCCAATTCTACATTCAAGATGACCATCCCCATTGGCGGTTTTTTGCTATTATCATAGGCCGTAACTGTGATTGACGAAGGCCTTATCTGTTCCGTGTCAACCCCACATGATTGGAGGGTGATCATAGAGATCACATTTATAGACGCACCAGTGTCCACCAAACACGGGTCTACAAACACCCCATTGATCTTGACTGCAATACACAAAGCATATTTTCGAGCCTCCTTGGGGGCAAGCTCATGGTGGTGAAATATAATAGCCGGTTGTGTATCAGTTGGCATCAATACTGACGAGGTTTTCTCCACTGGGAGATCCTCATTTACCATAACCCTCTGAAGATACTCCATCAAGGCGTCTTGATGGGTTTTCGACCTCTTGATTAGCTCGAGAATGGAGATCTGAGCTGGTGTTTTATCCAAGTGTTTCAACAGGTCATATTGTGTCCCGGGGATAGACTCCTCTGGCTGTTCTTCGGTGTCTTTCTCCGGCTGAGATTGCTCGGGGACCTGACTGTTTTGGGAAAAAACCCGATGGAACATCCTTCCACTACGGAGCACCATGGCTTGCAGTTTTGGCGGCACCTTTATAGAGTTAGATATGGGGTTTAGCAGGGGTTCGAGGGGTAGTGGTGGAGGAACAATTGATGAAGCAGGGGCAATAATAGGTGTAGAGGCTCTGATGAATGGTTTGTTAGGTGGAGGCATGGTGGGAGTGGATGAAGCCTCAGATGGACGGTGAATGATAAGGGGTTTAAAAGGTGGAGGCATAGTAGAGGTTGATGGGGACCCGGATGGGTGATGAATAATGAGGGATTTCGAGGGTAAATGGGTTGTGGTGAAGGTAGATGGTGCCTCGGAAGGGTGTTGGATAATAAGGGGTTTATTTAGTGGAGGCAGAACAAAGGTGGATGACGAAATGGAAGCGTGAGAAATGATGAGAGGCTTTGAGGGTAACGATGTTATGGTGGAAGTGGAGGGCACCTCGGAAGGGTGTTGGACAATGAGAGGTTTGTTTAGTGGAGGTGGAATGAAGGTGGATGTCGAGGTGGAGACCTGAGAAATAATGAGAGGCTTCGAGGGTAACGATGTTATGGTGGAAGTGGAGGGTGTTTGCTGGGGACTCGAAGGGAGGTCATCAGCAGAGACGCGGATGAGAGGACGTGATAGCAGTGGAAATGAGTGAGATATCACTGCGGGTTGTGCTACGGGTGGAGGATAGACAGGTGCGGGACGAATAAGGCGTGGGGATTGGATAGGAACGTGATTGGTGACAATGATAGAGCCGCTTTCCGTATGCCAATCTTGCCCTCTTCCAACTTCCGGGAAGGAAGAGATGGGGTTGACTTGGTGGTTAGGTTGTTGGTGCGCCGGTAACGGATTTTGGAGGATGCCCATATTTGGCTGTTGTTGTGGTGCCTGCTGTGGCTGTTGTTGTTGTTGTTATTGTTGTTGTTGTTGTTGTTGTTGTTGTTATCTAAGAGGAGGTCTCCTGGCCTTCATCATGGTGACGCATCGCCTCATTTCATCCCAATCTATTTGATGTTCATCGTTCATATCATAGATATAATCTCTGAAATGAAAACAGTTTTCCACTGTATGACCCGGCTGTCTATGGAAGACACAATATTTGGAAGTGTCGACGTTCGGGGGCCATATGGCTTTTTCTTTAGGCAAGGTGAGGAAATTAGCAGCCATGAGAGCATTAAAGATGTCTGGCAACGACTCCGGCAAAGGTGGGTAATGAGCTCTCCTAGGGCCGATCGGCCTTCTCTGTTGTTGGAGGCCATAATCCCCGGGTGGTGGAACCTGATTATATTGAGGAGGTCGTTGTTGTTGTTGTTGAAGATAGAGGGGTTGAGGCATATTGTTCTGGAAGAGATTGTTTTGTGGGAGAGGACGATAGGGTTGCTGACCTTGTTGGTCCTGATGAAAGGGGAATTGTGGAGCTTGTGGGGGCCTAGGATTAGCTTGCTGGTTGGGATAGCCAACCGCGCCCACTTGTTCATTTATTACAACCCCTTCTGTTACCCCACCTTGGGCACCCGTGCCCGGCTTTCTAAACACCTTTGGCTTTGGTGGCTCGAACATATGCATGAGGGGAGAATCTTTTAGCTGTGTTTGGATATATCGAGCTCTCTCATACAGTTCCTCCATAGTGGTGAGTTTGTTCATTGCCAGGACGTGTCTAAATTGTGGAGTGGCATTAGACACGACCATCTTTACTTGCTCCGATTCTGAAATGGGGTCTCTCACTTTCTCTGCCAAGGATCTCCATCGATCGGCAAATTGGGTGAAATCTTCGTCTGGCTTCATTTTTTCAGCCACTAGGTCGGTAATAGAGAAGGAGGGACCGACCCTATCCTGATATTTCTGTATGAATTTCATTGCACTACGTCGAAGTTCTCAGCCTCACTCGGCTCTAGGGAATAGAACCATTCTAAGGCGGGACCATCCAATGATCTCCTGAAGAGGTATGCCGAGGATCTTTGATCGTTCAGCCAAAACGAGGACTCATACAGAAAGTCCTTCAGATGAATGAGGGGGTTGCCTGTGCCGGTGTACCGTCGATACGTTGGCATTTCAGAAGGAGGGAGATGGAATACTGGAAGGATTGGTAAAGAGATCTCAGGTGCGGATTTGACATCCACGATCTTTTTGAAATCTCGGAATTGTTCATCCATCTTGTTCATCCTATGAAGGAGAGATTGAGTGACCTCATTGTAAGGAGCAGGTTGTGGTGGCCACTGAGGCCTTGCAGAAGCCTGAGAAGGGAATTCCGGATGAGAGAGACGTTGTGACATATCAGCAAATGGAACTGACTGAAATGTCGTATGAGGAATTGGTGGAACTTGAGATTTGGGAGGTAATTGGAAAGGGGGAGGTTGCAGACGTGGCATATCAGTAAATGGAACTGACTGAAATGTTGGATGAGGAATTCGTGGAACTTGAGACTGGGGAGGTAATTGGAAAGAGGGAGGCTGCAAACTTGTCTACACAAGAGGGAATGAGGAAGGGATTGCCTGTGCGGGCTCTTGAATAGAGAGAGCAACTGGTGTTGGATTTTGAGGAGTAGAATCAACAGATTTCCCTTTTAAGACGGCCTGAAAGGCTCGGATCTGATCGGAATTGAGTTGTGTGTTCGCAAGAACACCTAGCAAGGAGGAAATATCTTGTGGCGGGGATGCTTCCCCGACGGCGGCTCGCACCTCATATGAGGGCTCACGGGAGGAACCTGCGTCCTCAGCAGGGACATGTGTCCCCTGGTGACTCGGGGTCGGATTCTGACCGTTCCCGGACATTTCTTGATCTTTTTCGGAACGTGAGATTTTGCCAGAACGCAATATCATACACACTCAAATCAATAACAAAGATTAACAAACAAGTTGATGTTTAACGCCTTTTTTATTTTTTCTTTTGTTTTCCCTTTTTTCTTTTCCTTTCTAATCAGAATGTAATAACATACACACTCAAACCATTAGCAAAGATTAACAAACAAGTTGATGTTTAACGCCTTTTTTTTTTCGTTTTCTTTTGGTTTTCCCTTTTTTTTTCTCTTTTCTAATCTAATGTTCACACCACAGGAGGGACCTTAGTTGCAATATTGATTTCCGCCATGTGATCTAAGGACACTCGATTCACCACGAATGGGTTAACTATCTCCAGGGAATTTCAGTGGTACAACCAGCCTAGTGAACGAAGAGGGAATCCTTCGATGTCGGGGACTTATGGAGGTCCCAGTGAAGGAGATCTTAGTCCGCCGAGAGGAATTCCTGACAGAGAGTCTTTCCTTCACCAAGAAAAGGTGATCCTAAAAAAAATAGAACAAAAGAAATAAAAATAAAAGGGAGATGATATGCAATGCAGTGCTGAATTTAACAGAGATATATAAACAGACAGCAAATATATACAAAAAAATAAATTAAACAAAGATCACAACACTCCTTTTCTGCAATGATACGAATCTCTTCAGACTTCAAGGGGACTCTAGAGTAATGCACGTAGTGCACGAGGGATGTAATTGGAATGCCAAGAGTGATAGCGGGAACACGAATATAGCGCACGCGGGCGTAATCAGGAGGGGGCACACGTGGGTGCCTGGTAAATGCTATATTTTACATCATAATTTACATCACATTCATCATCGTTGAGCATTATTTGAGTATATTTATGCAATATGAGCATTAATTATATTCTCGCACATTATTTGGGTCTTCATGTATTTTATCATCTTTTTGAGCTTAAAAGACCATGTAAGAAATATTTAAATATTTGCATAATTATTTTAGAGCTAAATAGGTTGATATTTTAATTTTCAGGAAACAGCGACCTAGATCAAGGCGCTATTTAAATAACGACAGATGCAAGGGCGCGTCTTCAGAAAGAAGCGACAGTGTCACAGGCGTCAAATCATTTGAAAGAAGAAAGTGAAAAAAAAAGAAAAAAAGAAGAAAAAGAATTAGCGCCCGAGATGAGGTCGCTACTCATTGAAAGGACGCCCATGGTGGAGGTCGTCAAATTCCTATTTTACAAAAAATGTGGAAATAGCAAATGAGGAATTAAGGAAACTGACGCCCGAGATGCAGTCGCTACTTCAAGAAAGAAGGCCCTAGATTAAGGCGTCATTTAAAGAAAAGACGCCCCAATATAAGTCGCTATTCAAAGTTGAACCAGAAAAGGCAACTGCAGTTCCCAATCGAGCTATTCTTCCTTGTTTTGATTTATCTACGAAGAAACAGTGGAGAGGAGGACTCTATTATGAGTAAGGACTCTATTGGGGTAATGATCCATTGCTGGAAATAAGGATATGCATCAAGATTGGAGTCCACGGTCGAAGGAAACTGCCGAATGCCATTAAAAGGATGCCATGGTCGCAGGGTTACGAGGATGATAGTTTGGAGATCTGCCCTAGGGATTAATTTCGAAGTCTTTCCTTTCATCTTTTGTAGTTGAGTTCTTCATCAAAGTTCTTCATTTTTAAGTCTTCTCCAACTTCTTCTTCTTGCTCATCTTCTAATTCTTGCACGTTTTTATGCTATAATTAGTTTTTCAAAGTTCTATCTACGGATTGTACTGTTCACCCGATTTTCACACCTTCTGTTCTTCATCATTTTTCTCCCCCTTATGGTCCGTATCTCTCTCTGTGTTCTTCATGAAAGTTGTGCGTTTTTGAAAGTTCTTCAACTTCTTATTTTACCACTTCATCCAATTTCTCACCGTTTTCAAGGTACAGTCAATTTTCTAAAGTTCAGATTTTTAGAGTTCTACACTGTTCATCCGCGACCACCTCCTGTTCATCCTCCATTTTCTCCATCTTCCTCTCGTTTTTAAACTCTGAAGTCTTCATCAATTTTCTTCATATTCGCAATCTCTACAACTTTCATGTTTTCCACGTTTTCTAATTCCTTCTGATTTTAAAGTTATTCTTCTTCCAAATCACTCTCTGTTTTCAATCTGATTTTTCACTATTTCTTCTCAAAACACACCAACGCACACACCCTTTTGCACTGTTTTCAAATTTCCTCCATCTATTTCTTTCTTCCTCTATTTTCCTCTCATATCCCAAGGCGGATCTTCATCTATTAGTCTTCTCACGGCGTCGACATCCTAAGCGGGGCGACATCCAAGGCTTGGCAAGGAGGCGGCGTTGCTCTTCATCCATTGGCTCTCAAGCTCTTTTCTTTTTCATGTTCTAAGTTATATTTTTTTTATTTACATTGTACTTGCCACCTCCTAAGGTAATAAAACTCATTTTTTGCATATTATGGTTGGCTTAATTTTCTATCTCTATCTCCTCCAATTTCTCTTCTTAAACCCTCTCAACTTCTTTAATTAAGTTTTCCTTATAGTTTATTTTTTTTAGTCTTAATCACACTCAAAACTCGGTTTTCGAAAGCACAAAGTGATTTTTCCAACTTGTTCAATAAGGATTATTTCTCCTCGTGGGATCGACTCCGCTTACCACTATATTCTTAATTTTCTACCTTTTAAAGTGAGTGAGTGTGAATATTTTGAAATTGTGGCACGGCTTTCTTAACGACACTAGTCGGTGCGCATCAATTTTTGGCGCCATTGCCGGGGAGAAAATTAATTTTTATGTTGGGAAATTCCTTGTGCTTGATTTGTATATAGTTTTCTTATTTTTCAGTTTTTATTTTGCAGGAAAAATCTAAAAAAAAATCAGAAAATCAGAAAATTACAGAAAATCGGATCTGCAAATTCTCAGGAAATAATCTATCGTAGAAAGTTAGAAATCAAGAATTCTGGGATATTCAAACGTCACTAAAGGTTGGTATACGTAGGAAAAGGTCCATTTCTTGTAAAATTCTAGAAAAATTCTAAAAAAATCTGAAAATTCTGAAAAAAATCCAAAAAAATCATAAATCCAGAAAACATCAAAAATATGATTGTTGACTTTATTTTTCATTAGTTTGCATGTTAATTATCATTTTTAGTTAGTTTATTGATTTTATTTAACCTCTTTCATAAAAAAAATTCCATAAAAATAAAAAAAATCAAAAAATTCAAAAAAAATAGAAAAAGAAAAAAATTTCATTATGTTAGCATATCTTTATCTTAGTTGTATTTTGTTCATGCATCATGTATTTTAGTTGATTTTATATTTGCTTGCATTCTTATTTAAAAAAAAATCTTTCTTTTCTCATATATTTCTCCTCTTAAGGACATTAGGATCCACACACCTTTCTTGGATTTGAAAGGACACTCCATTGAGCACTCCGTCTCTTTGGACTGGAAATTTTATTTCTAAGACCTCCATAAGTCCCCGCACCCGTGGATTCCCTCACGGACGCCGGGCCGGTTGTACCACGAAGTACCTTGGAGTTAGAGTGCCCTTAGAAGATTTTCCAAAAAAATAAAAAAAATCATCCTCCTTGCATTCATATAGTTAATCCTTGCATAACTCATTCATATAGGGATTCATTGTATTTTGAAAAAAAAAAAGCATCATTACCTTTTGGGCCCTTTGCATTGCATGCAAGGTAGGAGATCTCTCCACCCACAGTTGTTAGGACCCATTAGTGAGATTGAAAGGTTAGTGCATTTCAAAGCCCAATCCCAACCTAACCTTATGGAGAACCAAAATCAGATCCAAGCTCTTAAACAAATGAAGGATTATTTCATTCCAAATCAATATCAGCCATCCTTCTATGTGCAAGCACCACAGAATCAAGCTGCTCAGTATGAAATTAAATCCAGCACCATCCAGATGTTGCCATCCTTCTATGGCAATACTAATGAAGATCCATATAAACATCTAGATGAGTTTCTCCAAATATGTTCCAATGTCAAAATTCAAAACTTCTCAGATGATGCCCTTAAGCTCACTCTTTTCCCATTCTACCTTACGGATAAAGCTAAATACTGGCTAGGCTCCTTGGGTAGAACGATCAGTACTTGGGAAGAGATGCAAAAGGAGTTTTTGAAGAAATTTTATCCCATTGGTAGAACTAACACCATGAGAAGGGCCATCACTGGGTTTACGCAAAATCCTGGAGAACAAATTCATGAGGCCTGGGATAGATTGAAAGATCTATTAAGGAAACATCCCCATCATGGCCTATCTAGATGGCAAATTGTTCAAGCTTTTTATGAGGGATTAACTGAAAATTACAGACAGATGGTGGATGCTTCTTGTGGGGGAGCCTTTATGAGCAAAAGTGAAGATGAAGCTTATGATTTATTTGAAATGTTAAGTGAAAATTCTATCAGTCATGCTTCACTTTCTTCATATGAGAGAATGATTGGACCGTCTAAGAAGGGTGGGCTATATGAAGTTAAAACACAAGGAGATTGTGAGAATAGGTTTGATGTTAATGTGCTTGCCCAGAAATTGAATAAAGTTGATTTATTGGAGCAGAAAATTGAGAAGGTGGATTTAGTGGCCCAAAAGTTAGATCAACTTTTATCTATGAATAGACAGGAGCCCTCTCTTCCCTCTTCCCATCCTAACTCAAATTCAAACATGCAAGAACTGTGTGCCTTGTGTTCAAGCCCAAATCATGTTGTCATAGATTGTCCTACAGCGGCCCAACTACCCCCTTTTATTCAAGAACAAGTTTTTGCTGCTCAGGGAGTCTCCAAGCCCAGTTATGATCCATATTCTAATTCCTACAATCCAGGCTGGAGAAATCACCCTAATTTCTCTTGGAAATCTCAGGCATGTCCATCCAATCAAGTCAATCCCTCAGTTCCCTCAGTCCCTAAGCAATCTTTTCCAGTTCCAAATCAATCTCATCAAAAATTTTCATCTCCTTTTCAACAAAATCACCAACAACTTCCATTTCAACAGTCATCATTCCATCAAGCTCAGGCCCAATTTCAACAAACTCCACCATATCAAGGCCAGTTCAATCAGTTTCCATCACATCGCTACTCACAGGGAGCCCAATTTCAAGTTCCTTATCAGCCACCGCCTCAATTTCACCAGCCTAATTTTGAAGATAAGTTTGACCAACTTCAGCAACTTATTCTTTCTCAACAACAATCAATTGCCAGGTTAGAAGGTCAAATAGGTCAGTTGGCTGCGAGTAATGTGAGGAGAGATGTTGGGCAACTACCTAGTCAACCCGTTGCTAATCCCCGTAATCAACAACCTCCAGGTTTTCAACAAAGAGCTCCTATTCTTCCTCCTCCAAATCAACCCAATCAACCCTAGCCTCCTCTTCCTAATGCTCCTCAATTCGAAAATGCCAAAGCTATTTCTACTCTTAGGAGCGGGAAGATTCTAAGTGATCCTTATCACACTAAGGATGGGGGTTGTAGCAAGGGCCGAGACATTCAAGAGGAGAGTGAGGAAGAGGAAGAAGAGCCAAAGCAGTCGGATGGGGGGGGGGAAGACAATGGATAAAGGAAAGGGTAAGGTTGATGAAGGTGTTGAAAGATATGTTCCTAAGGTTCCTTTTCCAGATGCATTAAAGCCGAAAGCTCAAAAGAAGCCGGTCCAACAAGAAGAGATGTTGCAACTATTCAAGCAAGTTAATATCAATATTCCGCTCTTGGATGCCATTAAGCATGTACCGGCTTATGCCAAGTTTTTGAAAGAGCTTTGTACCCCAAGAAGGGAGCCGAAGGTAACCACACAAAGGATCCGTCTTTCTGAAGATGTCAGTGCTGTTCTGATGAATTCTTTGCTAAAGAAGTTGAAAGATCCAGGTGCTCCACTAATTTCATGTGATATAGGTGGGGTAACATTTGATAAAGCTTTGTTAGATCTTGGAGCGAGTGTTAATTTGTTACCCACCTGCATATATGAGCAATTTGATCTAGGAGAATTGAAGCCCACTTCTATTATCCTTCAACTGGCGGATCGGTCTGTGAAAACACCTAAGGGCTTGTTAGAAGATGTGATTGTAAAAATTCATGAGTGTTATTTCCCAGTGGACTTTTTGATCTTGGATATGGCCTCATCCCAAGAGTTAAAACATACACCAATCATTTTGGGACGCCCATTTTTGGCTCCGGCAAAGGCAAACATTAATTGTGCAAATGGGATGATGGATATTACTTTTGGAGGAGAAAAGGTTTCTTTGAATGTTTTCAAAGCCTCAAAGTACCCGGACAATGAGGAAGAATGCAATATTGTTGATATTTTTGAGGAAATAATTGAGGAATGTCCGGACGAAAATGATATTGTGTTAGAAGAGGGTAGTTTGCTTCAGGATTCACCCCTTCTTTCATCTAGAGTAGAACCTCTGCCTCCTTTAAGATCTGAACCAATCCTTCCATCTTTGGCTCAGCCACCCGTTTTGGAACTTAAACCTCTGCCGGATTCGTTGAAATATGCTTATCTAGGCCCAGATCATACCTTGCCTGTTATCATTGCTTCTAATCTTACCTCTGCTCAGGAATCCAAACTTTTAGAAGTTCTTAAGGAGCATAGGGGGGCAATAGGGTGGTCTGTGGCAGATTTGAAGGGAATAAGTCCTGATGTTTGCATGCATTACATTTATTTAGAGGACAATGCCAAACCCAGCAGAGAAATGCAGCGGAGGCTGAATCCGAATATGAAAGAGGTGGTGAAAAATGAAGTTGTAAAGTGGCTAGATGCTGGGATAATTTATCCCATTTCTGACAGTAAATGGGTGAGCCCGACACAAGTGGTTCCTAAGAAGTCGGGACTCACTGTGGTGATGAATGAGAAAGGAGAGGAGGTACCTATGCGATTGCAGACGGGGTGGAGAGTTTGTATTGATTATAGAAAGCTCAATTCTGTGACAAAGAAGGATCATTTCCCACTTCCGTTTGTTGATCAGATTCTGGAGAGATTGGCTGGACAGAATTGTTTTTGTTTCTTGTATGGTTATTCCGGATACAATCATGTTGCTATTTATCCAGAGGATCAGGAAAAGACCACCTTTACGTGCCCCTTTGGCACATTTGCTTTGAGAAGGATGCCATTCGGTCTGTGCAATGCTCCTGCTACTTTTCAGTGGTGTATGATGTCAATATTTTCTGACATGGTAGGGGAGACTTTGAAGTTTTTATGGATGATTTTTCAGTTTTTGGATCTTCATTTGAAGGATGTTTGGATAACCTATCAAAAGTTTTGAAGCAGTGCATGGAAGCTAATCTAGTATTAAGTTGGGAGAAGAGCCACTTCATGGTGCGAGAAGGCATAGTTCTAGGCCATGTGATTTCAGAAAGGGGGATAGAAGTCGATAGAGCCAAGGTTGACTTAATTTCCAATCTTCCTCCTCCTACTTCTGTTAAGCAGATCAGATCTTTCCTTGGCCATGCCGGGTTTTATCGCAGATTCATTCAGAACTTCTCCACCATTGCTCGTCCCCTCACGCAATTGCTTGCTAAAGATATTCCATTCCAGTTTGATGATGCTTGTCTTAAAGCATTCAATTCTCTGAAAACAGCCCTTACTCAAGCTCCAATTCTTCAATCTCCAGATTGGTCGCTTCCTTTTGAGATTATGTGCGACGCTTCTGATTATGCTATTGGAGCTGTCCTAGGTCAAAGGATAGATAAGAAGCCCGTGGTAATCTACTACGCGAGTCGCACCCTTGCTGATGCACAACTGAATTACACTACCACGGAGAAGGAGCTGTTAGCTGTTGTTTTCGCCCTGGAAAAATTTCGATCTTATCTTCTAGGGGCCAAAGTTATTGTTTACTCCGATCATTCAGCTTTGAAATACTTACTCTCCAAGAAGGATGCTAAGCCCCGTCTCATTAGATGGATTTTGTTGTTGCAAGAATTTGATTTGGAGATTCGAGATAAGAAGGGGTTAGCTAATGTTGTTGCTGATCATTTGTCCAGGATAGTGATTCCTAAAAGTACTCCAATGACAGATTCTTTCCCTGATGAACAAATTCTTTCCATTTCTCATTCATCCACTCCTTGGTATGCTAATATTGTTAACTACCTGGCGGTAGGACAAATTCCGGGAGGTTGGACTAGACAGGAAAAGGATCACTTCTTTTCCAAGGTAAAACACTATTGCTGGGAGGACCCTGAGTTGTTTCATTTGGGTCCCGATCAGATTATAAGAAGATGTGTCCCAGAAGAAGAACAACAATCGGTATTGAATTTTTGTCATAATCTTGCTTGTGGGGGACACTTCTCTGGAAAGAAGACAGCGGCAAAAGTGCTACAAAGTGGATTTTACTGGCCCACTTTATTCAAGGATGCATATGAATTTTCTAAATCTTGTTTGAGGTGTCAAGCTGTGGGCAATAATTCAAAGAAAGATATGATGCCGCTAAATCCCATTCTGGTAGTTGAAATATTTGACGTTTGGGGAATAGATTTCATGGGACCGTTTCCATCTTCATTTGGTAATGAATATATATTGGTGGCGGTCGATTATGTTTCTAAATGGATTGAAGCCATTGCTACTAGGAAAAATGACCATAAGGTGGTGATGAAATTTGTGAAGAAGAATATCTTTTATAGGTTTGGCTGTCCTAGGGCTTTGATTAGTGATGGGGGTTCTCATTTCACTCATTCTCAATTTCGAGCTTTGCTTCGTAAGTATGGTATTTCTCACAAACTTGCTACCCCCTATCATCCCCAAACTAGTGGTCAGGTTGAAGTATCTAATAGGGAGATTAAAAACATTCTGCATAAGACTGTTAGGCCGGATAGAAAAGACTGGTCTGAAAGACTAGATGATGCATTATGGGCCTATAGAACTGCATACAAAACTCCCATTGGTATGTCACCATATCGCTTGATCTTTGGTAAAGCCTCCCACTTGCCCGTAGAATTGGAACATAGAGCTTATTGGGCTATTAAGCAAGTTAATTTTGATCTTAATCAAGCTGGTGCCCAAAGAGCTCTACAAATTAATGAACTGGAGGAATTAAGAAACGAAGCCTATGAAAATGCAAAGATTTACAAAGCTAAAACCAAAGTATTTCATGATAAACACATTCACAGAAAAAGTTTTCAAGAAAATCAAAAGGTTTGGCTATTTAATGCAAGGCTGCGTTTGTTCCCCGGTAAGCTAAAGTCCAGATGGGATGGACCGTTCATTATTGTTAAAATTTTTGACCATGGTGCTGCTAAGATTTTGGATCCTAAAAATGGTCACATTTTCACTGTGAACGGTCAACGATTAAAACCTTACGTGGAAAGTGAGCAGCTGTTAAAAGAATCAATTGCTTTAAGTGATCCGGAGTAAGATTTTTCATGCGCCTGGCTGAAGACGGAAAACTTAGCGCTTCTGGGAGGCAACCCAAGGTTTTTGTTATTTGATGCTTTTTGTTTCAGTGTGTTTTAGCTGTTAGATTTAAGCCAAGGAGAAAAGGTTGTTGCCGTCTATTGATGGAGTTCTGCCCGCACACCAGGTTGTCTCTTTCCTACTCAGCAAACTTCATTGTTACATTATTCTTACATTTCAACTGTACATGCCATTGAGGACAATGTCATTCAAGTTGGGGGGAGAGGGCAGAAAATTTTCATTACATATAGTACAATCTGGTAGGGATTTGGCATGAATTCTTGCATATCATATCATTTTTTTACAAATTTGTATGAAAGTGAAAAGATGAAATTCCCGACTGAGTTTTTATTGTTTCATGCTTGAATTGAAAGCAATTCTAGATTAGAAAAGACTAGGAAAAGGTTGAAGGAAAATTAAGTGCGATCTAGTTATGGAAAACTGATATAAGAATCTCTTTAAAGTTCATACGCACTATTAGAAATTTTTTTTTTCACTATGCACCCTGATGAAGCAAAATAAGACAAGCCCTCTGTTATTTTGGGAACTGTATCTGATACTCTGCATTTCTTGAGGAGGAGATCTATTTCAAGAAAAAACTTTCTGTCAAGTTTTATAGAAAAAAAAAGAAGAAGAAAGAAATGATGAAATAGAAAGATCACACCATGAAAAATGCCCCTGATCTGAGTAACCGGGCCTACTTCACCTAAGACGTGTTGAGGTTCGCGTAAAAAAAGAAAAGGGAATCTGGATCTGCGATAGTTGGGCCTGCTTCTCCTAAGGTAAGAGTTGAGGTTTGTGTGAAACAGAGAAAGGTAGTGTAGCATCATGTGTGTACAAATAAAAAATAAGATCCCAAAGGGACAGAAGAAAAAGGCAGACAAAAGCTTAGTATGCTTAAATGCTCCGATCTAAGAGGTGCAGGGTTGAAAGGTACTTACCTAGAATAACAACTGGGGGATGCAATTGTCTTAACTGCAGATTTGGAATTACACATGCACAAGTGCTATTGAACTTTGATTTGTATTCTTAAGTCATGTACTTTAAATTTCCAATCTAAAGCTAGTATGAGCATTAATGATTCTGGATTCCTAATCTTTGGTTGTATCTATGAAGGGAGAGCTGGATATAAGAGTATGATCTTTGTGAACTCTTGTTGGTCCTTAATTTTAATTTAATTATATTGCTAAGGGACTAGCAATGAGTAAGTTGGGGGGTGTGATAAATACTATATTTTACATCATAATTTACATCACATTCATCATCGTTGAGCATTATTTGAGTATATTTGTGCAATATGAGCATTAATTATATTCTCGCACATTATTTGGGTCTTCATGTATTTTATCATCTTTTTGAGCTTAAAAGACCATGTGAGAAATATTTAAATATTTGCACAATTATTTTGGAGCTAAATAGGTTGATATTTTAATTTTCAGGAAACAGCGACCTAGATCAAGGCGCTATTTAAATAACGACAGATGCAAGGGCGCGTCTTCAGAAAGAAGCGACAGTGTCACAGGCGTCAAATCATTTGAAAGAAGAAAGTGAAAAAAAAAGAAAAAAAGAAGAAAAAGAATTAGCGCCCGAGATGAGGTCGCTACTCATTGAAAGGACGCCCATGGTGGAGGTCGTCAAATTCCTATTTTACGAAAAATGTGGAAATAGCAAATGAGGAATTAAGGAAACTGACGCCCGAGATGCAGTCGCTACTTCAAGAAAGGACGCCCTAGATTAAGGCGTCATTTAAAGAAAAGACGCCCCAATATAAGTCGATATTCAAAGTTGAACCACAAAAGGCAACTGCAGTTCCCAATCGAGCTATTCTTCCTTATTTTGATTTATCTACGAAGAAACAGTGGAGAGGAGGACTCTATTATGAGTAAGGACTCTATTGGGGTAATGATCCATTGCTGGAAATAAGGATATGCATCAAGATTGGAGTCCACGGTCGAAGGAAACTGTCGAATGCCATTAAAAGGATGCCATGGTCGCAGGGTTACGAGGAGGACAGTTTGGAGATCTGCCTTAGGGATTAATTTCGAAACCTTTCCTTTCATCTTTTGCAGTTAAGTTCTTCATCAAAGTTCTTCATTTTTAAGTCTTCTCCAACTTCTTCTTCTTGCTCATCTTCTAATTCTTGCACGTTTTTATGCTATAATTAGTTTTTCAAAGTTCTATCTATGGATTTTACTGTTCACCCGATTTTCACACCTTCTGTTCTTCATCATTTTTCTCCCCCTTCTGCTCCGTATCTCTCTCTGTGTTCTTCATGAAAGTTGTGCGTGTTTGAAAGTTCTTCAACTTCTTCTTTTACCACTTTGTCCAATTCCTCACCGTTTTCAAGCTACAGTCAATTTTCTAAAGTTCAGATTTTTAGAGTTCTGCACTGTTCATCCGCGACCACCTCCTGTTCATCCTCCATTTTCTCCATCTTCCTCTCATTTTTAAACTCTGAAGTCTTCATCAATTTTCTTCATCTTCGCAATCTCTACAACTTTCATGTTTTCCACTTTTTCTAATTCCTTCTGATTTTAAAGTTATTCTTCCTCCAAATCACTCTCTGTTTTTAATCTGGTTTTTCACTATTTCTTCTCAAAACACACCAACGCACACACCCTTTTGCACTGTTTTCAAATTTCCTCCATCTATTTCTTTCTTCCTCTATTTTCCTCTCATATCCCAAGGCGGATCTTCATCCAATAGTCTTCTCACGGCGTCGGCATCCTAAGCGGGGCGACATCCAAGGCTTGGCAAGGAGGCGGCGTTGCTCTTCATCCATTGGCTCTCAAGCTCTTTTCTTTTTCATGTTCTAAGTTGTATTTTTTTTATTTACATTGTACTTGCCACCTCCTATGGTAATAAAACTCATTTTTCGCATATTATGGTTGGCTTAATTTTCTATCTCTATCTCCTCCAATTTCTCTTCTTAAACCCTCTCAACTTCTTTATTTAAGTTTTCCTTGTAGTTTATTTTTTTTAGTCTTAATCACACTCAAAACTCGGTTTTCAAAAGCACAAAGTGATTTTTCCAACTTGTTCAATAAGGATTATTTCTCCTCGTGGGATCGACTCCGCTTACCACTATATTCTTAATTTTCTACCTTTTAAAGTGAGTGAGTGTGAATATTTTGAAATTGTGGCACGGCTTTCTTAACGACACTAGTCGGTGCGCATCAGTGTCAAGTGGAGGGGCACACGTGGGTGCCGAGTGGAGGGGCACACGTGGGTGCCGATGGCAAGAGTGCTACTGGGAGCACGAATGTAGCGCACGCGGGCGCAATCAGGAGGGGCACACGTGGGTGCCAAGTGGAGGGGCACACGCGGGTGCCGAGTAGAGGGGCACACGTGGGTGCCGATGGCAGGGGCACACGTGGGTGCCGAGTGGAGGGGCACATGTGGGTGCCGATGGCAAGAGTGCTACTGGGAGCACGAATGTAGCGCACGCGGGCGCAATCAGGAGGGGCACACGTGGGTGCCGAGTGGAGGGGCACACGTGGGTGCCGAAAATATTTGGATAACCAGAGAAAACAAAAGAGGTCCCACCGTGATCGCCAGAAAAGTGTAGACGGCAGGAGTCATCGTCCACCCTCGGGGAAAAACAATGATGCAAAGTAATGATGAAAAGGTGATCGCCAGAGAGGTGTAGACGGCGTGAGTCGTCGTCCACCCTCGTCTGTAGGAGATGGAGATAACGAGATCAACTCAAGGAGAGAGAAAGAAAATAGGGATGCGTAACAAATTCTGGTACGTGGCGGAGATAGGGGTCCGAAGGCCCTCTCGCGCAAACTGACCCTTTCTAGGTAAGCGTGGCCTACCGTTCCACGAGCAGTTTTTCATATACCGAAAGTCTGAGAATCGATATAACAGAAATGGAGAGACACGTAGATTTAGAAATTATAACGGTATATCGTTCTCCGAACAATTATAAGGACAATACGAACAAAGACGTACCACCACAGGACATTGGTCTTTGTGGGGTTCAAACAGCAATATAGTAGTATCAGTAGTAATGAATATATATGTACATATAGAAACCACCACAAGACATTGGCCTTACAGGGTTTTTACTGCAATATAAACAATAAATATTATATATACATACCACTGCAAGACATTGGCCTTACGGGGTTGTTGCAGCGATACAAATAATAAATATAAATATATACAAAGGACCACCGCGAGGTGTTACCCTCCGCAGGGTTTTTTATTATAATAACTATATGTATATAACGAGAAAAGAAAAAGGGGATCAAATAAACCGCCGCGAGATGTTACTCTCCGCGGGGTTTTAGAACGATGATAGGGGGATGTTGAAATCAAATGGTTAGGGGTTAGGAGGTTAGCATGCGAAAATTAAATTACTGGAACGAAGATGGTCGCGGGAGATGACCCACCGCACCAGTTAGATAAGACCACCGCGAGGAACGGGTTCCTTGATCGGGGTCAGAACAAAAGAATGCAGAAAATTAAACCACCGCGAGGAACGAATTCCTTGATCGGGGTTGGAATTGAAAGTGCAGAAAATTAAACCACCGCGAGGAACGAGTTCCTTGATCGGGGTTAGAATAAATGAAAAGGGGATTAAATAAACCGCCGCGAGATGTCACTCTCCGCGGGGTTTTGAAGCGATGATAGGGGAGGGTTAGAGTTAAGCAGTTAACGGTTAGGATGTTAGAATGCGGAAATTAAATTACTGAAATAAAATGGTCGCGGGAGATAGCCCACCGCACCAGTTAGATGAGACCACCGCGAGGAACTGGTTCCGTCAACGGGGTTTGGACAGAAATAAATAACAAAAGAAGGGGAAGGGAAGTGTGATCGCCAGGGGCTGAGAACCCCACAAGAAATGTCCTGATCGCGTTCACCGCCGAAGCGAGAGCAGTGCGGGTCCTCTCTTCCTCTTCCGTCGGCCGACCGACGAAGAGGGCCTTTTTTGGTTACCCTGATTTTATTATTCTTTTTGTTTTGTTTTATCTTTTGTTATTATATTTTTTTGGAGTTTTATTACTTTTATTATTATTATTATTTTTATGCTTTTATGTCTTTTAGAGGGACGTGAGAAGATGAAGAAAGAAACCGAGAGGTAGATGATAGAATAATATAATAGGATATAAGGAAAAACCACTAAGAAAAATATAGGTAGAGTGAGAGACGTATTTTAGACAAAATAGAAAAGAACGGGAATGGAGATTTAATGATATATGATAACAACAAGAGAGGGGAGATAGACTTCCTTTTAGACAAAATGGAGAGGGATGAGGGTGGAACTTTAACAACAAATAACAATAATAAGGGACAGAACTAAAATGGGATGAGGGAGATGATAGCCGGGTACCTCAAAACAAGAGGGATGGTCGCGTTTCATCCCCGAACTGGGGGCATGTGAGTTGCTTCTCCTGCTCTTTCGGCCGACTGAAGAAGCGGACTTCTGGACTGGTTAACCCTGCACAGAAAAATAAACAAAGAGGAACAACTAAATAAGAACGACGGAGGTGTAGCACCAATTCTTTAGAAACTGATATTAAAAATAACATAAACGAATACTCACCTGGTTGGTGGTATTTGAAACGCCTTTTATAACTAAAGGGTGGACAGACAATACGATGAATGAACAATTGAGGGGTCTCTCAGGGAGAGAAATGCAACATGGACGACAAGCAATGATGCATGCAATACAACGTAACTAATGAAACAAAAATAAATAAGACGGCGTGGTGAGAATGAGAAGACTTATTGGGCGGCCGATGACGGGCTCGAGAATGCGCGTCGGAGACGCAGACGCAGCACGGCGAAGGGCCTTCACAGCAGACTCCAGGAATTGGTTAGACTGAACATAATAACACACATGCATATATATATATATATGTATACGAGTAGTAAATATGTTTACATAACATGTATATGAACATATTAAACATTATATATATATATCATATACATATATATATCAATATATATATATGGAGGAAAGAATGAAATAGAGAGGGCGAGAGAGGGGATGAGAGAGGGAGAGAGGAGAAGGAGGGGAGAACAGAGAGATAACCGAGAGAGGGAATTGAGAGGAAGAGAGAAAGAAGAACAAAATAAAAAAAGGGAAAAATGTGTAAAAAAAAGAGAGAGAGATCGGATAATGAGAGTGAGAAAGAGAGAGAATAATAAAAAGGGAATAAAAGAGTGAGAGTGGGAGGAAGAGAGAGAGGGTGAGAGAGATTAAGAGAGAGAAGAAAAAAAAATTTAAAACAATAATAATAAAAAAGAGAGATCGGGTGAGAGAGCAGAGAGAGAGAGAGGGGAAGGGAGAAGGAGAGAGTAACGGCCGGGGGAAGAAAATGAAAATAAAAAAAAGAGTGAGAGATCGAGAGGGATAGAGAAAGAGAGTGGAGGAGAGAGAGAGAGAGAGAGGGAGAACGAGAGAGAGAGAGAGCAGAGAGTGTGAGAGGGAGAGCAGAAAGAGACGGGAGAGAGGAGGGGGGTGCGAGTGAGAGAAAACGGGAGAGGGTGAGAGAGAGAGAGAGAGAGAGAGAGAGAGAGAGAGAGAGAGAGAGGGAGATGGGGAGGTGGAGAGAGGGAAAACAAAGAGAGAGGAGGGGAGCGGGAGAGAGAAGGAGAGAGTAAAAAGGTGGGGGGGGTCCGGCAATGGTGGCGGACGACGTCGACGGCGACGGGGACGGTGGCCGGAGGCAGGGGCGGCGTCGGCGGAGGGAGTTGCGGCGCGCGATGGGGGGCGGCGTTGGAGCGCTGGCCGGAGGGGGGCGTTGACACGGGGACGGCAGTGGCGGTGGAGGCGTGGCCGGCGGGGGCGGCGTCGCCGGAGGCGGCGAGCTGCAGGGGCGACGTCGGGGGGTCGGGGGCGTGTGCGGACGGAGGCGGTGGGTGGAGCAGATGGCAGCGGCGTCGTCGCGGGGGGCCGGGGGCGTCGTGGGGCGGCGTCGCGGCGTGGGCTCGGGCGGTCGTGCGCGGCAGATAAAAGGGGCCGTTGCGGCCCCTTGTGGTTCAAAGGGGGGGCACGTGCGACGAGGCCCCCCCTGCGAACTCACTAAACCTTATTTTTTTTTTTGTTTTAAAACGCAAGTAAGAGAGAGAGAGAGAGGGAAGAAGAGTGGAGTGGGAGAGTGAGAAGGGGTGAGGGAGAAAGAGATCGAGGGGGAGAGATGGAGGGGAAAAGAGAGAAAGACAGGGGGTGGTTGAGAGATCAATGGGGAGTGGGAGAGAAGAAGAGGATGTGGAGGGGAGTGGAGCTTGGCCGGGAATGGGAAGGGGAGGAGGGAGACGGTGGAGGTGGCTGTTGTGGGGAGAAAGAGAAGGTGAGGAAGGAGGTGGAAGTGGCTGTGGATGGTTGGGTGGCTGTCGAGGAGTGGAGAGGGGGGTGGAGGTTGCTACATGAGTGGGAGTGTGGCTGCAGAGGGTTGGTGTCGCAAGGAGATCAGGGGGGGTGGTTCACGTGTGTGTGTGGGGGACAGTGAGAGAGAGAGTGTCGTGGGGTGGAGGGTGAGTGCAGTGAGGTGCATGTGTGTGCAGTGAAGTGAGTGTGTGTGTCGTGAGAGAGAGGGAAGGGAATATGAAGATAGGATGATTAGTGTTAATTAAAAAATTAAAGATTAGTAAATAAAGATTAGATTAGGGATATGATTATATTTTTTTATGTTTTTTTTATTGATATCTCTTTATATATATACATAAATAAGGTTATTTATTTTTTATATATATTAGGATTTTTATTTTATTATTTTATCTTTAAAATATTCTCTCATTATTTTTAAATCTTCTTCAATTCTTTCGAATTTTTTTAATAGCCTTTTTATCTCTTTTTTTGTATTTTCTTATGACCCCTTTTTTTTATTATTTTTCTAAAATTTTTATAAGCCCTTACCCATTTTTTTGTATTTTAACATCTTCTCAATTTTTATAACCCTTTTCAATTTTATAAATTTTTTTGTATTTTTATAAAACTCAAACAAATGATAATCAATCACCTAAGTTAATCGTGTAAGTCACTCTGGGGCATCGTGGTGTAATATGAGATTTACTCGTGAAAAATGTTAAAATAGCGTGTCTACAGTGGTGGTGACAATATTTTTAGATTTAAAAGAAACCCTGGTATGTTTCCCCATAGCACATGCATCACAAATTTTATTTACATGAAAATTCAACTTTGGTAAACCTCTAACCAAATCTTTTCTATACAGTTTAGAAAGAATACTAAAGCTAGCATGACCAAGTTGTCGATGCCATAACCATACATCATCCGACTTATTAGCAACTAAACAAAGATTTTCATTTAGAGAACTTTCAAAATCAACTGAGTAAATGTTTCTATCTCTAAGCCCAATGAACTTTATTTCATGTGTATCTCTATCTACAATTGAGCAATGTGTGTTTTTAAAAATAAATTTGTACGTTTGTCATAGAGTTGACTAATGTTAAGCAAACTATAATTTAAACCATCTACAAGCAAAACATCTTCAATTGATTAGTTGTAATCCGTACCTATCCGTCCAATTCTTACAATTTTACCTTTGTCGTTCCCGGCAAAGGTGACCAGTCCACCATCCTTTTCCTTCAGGTCTGAGAAGAGTTCCTTATTGTCTGTCATATGTCTGGAGCATCCACTGTCCAGGTACCATTTATTTCACTTGGCTCTTAGACAGACCTGCACAATCAAAACACATCTCAAGTTGATTTAGGTACCCAAGCAAGCTTGGGTCCCGAAGTGTTAGTTCTACCTTGAACAAAATACCTTCTATTTTTCTTTTGAAAGTACTTATCATCGGCCCTCATCAAATCACATACATACATCGAGTGGCCAAACATTCCACAATAAAAATATGTAACATTTGATTTTCTGAAGTGACTCCTTTGCATATATGATCTATTAACATATGTGTTCATGCAAGAGTCAACATGAGAATAACAATATGAATTAAATGATTTCTGAAATTCATTTCTCTCAAATGAGTTTTTCTTTGTGGGTGAGTGTCCCACACCTCTCTTCTCATTCCTTATATTTTCATTGCTAGTCTCACCAAGTTCAAATGTTTTCGCTTTTCGTTTCAATTCTTTTTGAATAACATCTTTCAATTTTCTCAATTCATCATTCATGGTATTTGAGTTTGTTTTTAATTCTTTCTTTGATTTCTCACACTCATTAAATTTTAATTTAAGTTCATCTAACTCCATTACCAAGCTCTCATTGTCATTTTTTAAATTTTCCAAGTTTTCATAAGCACTCTATTTTTCAACTTCCAAGCATGCCGATTCATCTTCATACAAAGTTATTTTAGATAGAACATCTTATTTTTCATCTTTAAAATTTTCAACTTGCATTTCAAAGAAGCTACATCTATCACATGGATTTGTTGAACTAATCAAATCATAAACTTCTTTTTCAACTGTTTGACATCATTTTTTGACCTTTTATACTTTTGATAAATGTCTGCATATGCTAACTACCAATGCTTAGCAATAAGGTTTTTAGAATCAGAATTTACCTCTGAATCTTCTTCATCCGCCATCAAGCACTAGTTCTGGACCAACTCGTCCAGTCCATTCTTCTCACCTTCAGATTTTGAGCTTTCCGAATCCTTGTCGCTCCACGTTGCCTTCATCGCTTTCCATTTCTTTAGTTTGTTCTTGTTCAGCTTCTTCTGGAGCTCGGGGCATTGACCCCTCATATGGCCGACTTTCTTACACTCATAGCATATGATTTCTTCTCTCTTGCTCGGCTCGCCTTTCTTATTAGCATTTCTCCTCGTGAATCTTCTCGAAAAGTCTTCGTCACTTCTAGCTCTTCTGAAATATTTTCTTACTTTCCTTGTAACAAGAGCCATTAGTTCTTCTTCATCACTGTCCATAGATGAGTTTCCATCACTCTCTTCGGACGATCCTGGATTAGCTTTCAGTGCAATCGATTTCTTCTTCTTGCTTTCCTCCTCAGCTGGCTTCATGATGTTGATTTCGTAAGTCATCAATGACCCGATTTATTGATCCACCGTGAGTGTGGTGAGATCCTTTGAATCCTCGATAACGGTCGCTTTTGTGTGCCACGGTAATGTGAGTGACCGCAACACCTTCCTTACCAATTTTTGATTTGAATACTCTTTTCTCAAGACTTTTAAGCTGTTCGTGATCTCGCTTAGCCTTGCATACATTTCACTTATGTTCTCCTCGGGCTTCATTGCAAATAGCTCATATTCCCGAACTAGTAGATTTGCATTTGTCCCTCGTACTTCTGAAGTACCTTCATAAATCATCTTCAATTTGTTCCACATATCCTGCGCAGATGAACACATAGAGACACGTGAGTACTCGATAGGGTGTATCGCGCACTAAATAATGTTCATAGCCTTATAATTGGCACAAGACTTTTTAATATATTCTTCTTCCCATTTATCTTCATTCGGGGGTAAAATATAAGGACATTTACTTATGACTCTCCAGGTATCATAATCCTATGCTCGCATGAACACAGTCATTATATTTTTTCATTAGGGATAATTCGTACCAACAAATAAGGGTGGTCGATGGATTGAATGTCTCTCGGGGATCATTCCCTTGTTGCCCTTAACAGATGATCTGTTCTCTACAACCGTGAGGTTGTCCTAAAAATTAGAGACCTACTCTGATACCAGATTGTTCCCCCTAGATTCTCGTATGGACATGAAGGGGGGTTGAATTGTCCCCACCAAACGTAATGGTAATTTTTAAAATTACGCAGCGGAATGAAACTAACTACCAACATGAGATACGATCGAACGAAATATACATTATGGAGAATTCGATTCTCTCAAGCTTGCCGCTCTCACACGATCAATATGAAAAATATAGACAAGCAAACCACAATCAAACAAGATGCGAGACAGATTTTTAGGTGGTTCATGACCACGATGGGCTCCCTACGTCCATCCCTCACCAAACCTAGTGAGGATCCACTCGCTTCAAAATGAAGCGCATGGAGCTTTCACTCCAAAGACACAGAGACGTCGTCTCCTACACGATCTGCCACGGATCAAGACACACATACACACTCGCTGCTACAGACGTAGCACAATATACCACAACCGTACACAGACGGTTCAACACTCACAGAGTCTGAGTTCAAAAATAAAAGATATGTTCAATACATGCACATGAACTAAATGGAAAGCATCAGAATAGATGTAAAAAGGGTGAAGAAATAGATCCTCAAGAGGTGAAAGGGGTGGAGGAGATCTTTGTTGAAGAACAAGTTGGAGGGTTGTCGAATGCTGTCGATTTGAACATCACCGCGATCCTCTCTTTGAACCGCTCCTCTTTATCTTCTATCACGATGACAAATTCCTCCCGGATGTAGATGATATCCATAGATTTCTTTAGCTCCTCCCATTTCCCTTTTTCTTCTCCTACAAGAAAGATAGATCATTAACACTTAGAACATTTCTCCCAAAGTCGTAGCTTATTTATACACCTACAATAGAAAGATGCAAAGACATGAAAACCCCTGCTAAAACCCCTTCAATATGTATCTAACGTATGTATGAATGCCCTTGGGGTATTAGTGTCAAATATGAGCCAAAACGGATCTAGAATAATGGGTTTCGAACACTCTAAAAATGCGTCGCCCGCCGTATTCGGTCAATAGGGGTCGGTCGACCGGACTTTCACAAGGTCAGAACTTGTGCAGTCTGGTGATTTCGGTTGACCGAAGTCCTTCGGTCGGTCGACCGAACCCTGAGAAAATTTCAGACCCCTGAGCGCTGTTAATTCTAGTCGACCGAAACCCCTATCTTGGTCGACCGAAAATAGTACAGAAATGAAAAACAATGTTTAAGTGTGAGAGTTTAAACTCCATCAACCCAATTATGAAAACCATGATGTATGAACATGAAAAACCATTAGAAACACTTGAAAGATATGCATGTAGGCCCTTTTAAAACACTAGCCAGGTATGTATTCAATATGTATAAAGATCAATCAACTTGCTAGCCCAAAACTTTCAAGAAGAAATAGACATGAACTACATTCTTCACACTCTTGAGCAAATGGAAGGATAAGCATGAAAACCCCTTGAAAGATTAAGTAACACAACTTTCAATCTATTTGATGAATGTTAAATCAACAATCATCAAGAGAACGAATCCACATGATCAATCTCAAAGAAACCTATTCCAGCAACCTAAGTCGACTTCCCTTGAATCAAGAGTCGATTTCTCATGAGTCAGAAGTTGACTTCCCTTAATGCTGAAGTGGACTTGCATCAACACAGGTCACTCTAATGATTCTGCGAAACAAGTTGATCAAAGTATGAACATCTTGGTTAGCATTCTTCAATGAACTTTCGGAGAGACACATACACACAAGATTTGTCATCATTAAAACTTAATCTACCAAAATCAACTAGGGGACCCAACACTTGGAACTCTTTGGCCATTATTTTAACTGGAAATGGTCTAGACACAAAAAAAGGGGCTATGGGTCCAAACAAATTGATACTCAATGCTAGAACATGAAAGTGAGGGGGTCCAGATCTGATCCCAAGGGCGAGGTAAAGTCCAAATGTGTACCGGTATCATGATTGATCAGGTGTGGTATTATACCAACCAAAAGTAAGATTGATCTATGACATTCCACAAGTGATCGATACTTGAATAATCGAACTCCTTTATACTTATGGCCAATCCTATAAAGTGAAAGCTACGTGAATATGCTCTAGATAAAGTGAATGCCTTATTGAAACGATTGCTATTGTCACCTCCTGAACGCTCTTGAAAACCTTATTTAAAATCTTGCTATCTCATCATGAATGTTCTTGGAATTATTGTCTCGTTCATCTATTATCTTTTTTACATTTAAAATTATCTATTGCCATGTCTACTATCATTAATATTGTCTCCGATTTATTGGTCAAGCTCGTGCCATTATAGTTCCTGATTATTATGTACCTTGCATGACTTGCATGTTCATGTTAACTCGTTAATTACTTAAAGTTAATTTGGAGCTTGAGATATTAAGACCTAACGAGCGTTCGCTCACTTAGTGTTTTCCAATATTTTTTAGGTAAAGACCATAGTGGCGACGAGACCGAATAAGATGGGCAAGGGCAAGAGTGAAGAGTGCTCTGACAAACTTAGATGAACCTCCGAGTCTGGTTATGGCAAGATTAGTCTAGTCAAGAGTCTCTTGTAATTTTTCTTTTATTGAGTCTTTCTTTATTGGGTCCAAATTATAATAAACTTATATTTGAAATGAAATTATATTTTTAGGTTCAATTATATCTTATCTTATGGATACGTTCTGATTGACACGACTTTTTAACTGCTACGTTCCGAGCAAACGACACGTTCCGCTGTTTTCGGTTCGGGCCGTGATAGACGGTCACGTTCGACTTCCCATGCATAAGCCTAGACATGAGCTTCCGGACCTTCTTGGAGATGTTTCGACTGCCTAATGGGTCCCAGAAGATATAGGGGATCTGAGAGGCCTTCGCAGAGCGGTTCTACAACTAATAGCCGGTGGACATCCCTGTTACTCCCTCTTCATGCTAACACTGAAGTGAAGGAGAAGATGACCGATGGGGAGCCCGGCTGGGGCAACCGCACCATCAATGGCGGATCTTCTCGGGGGACCACCTCTCTGAACTCTTCTTTTCTATACTCAACAACTCCATCATGATAGAGAAGATTGCCACGTTGGTGAAGGCGGTGAACGTCAAGGTTGATTCCCACTGGCCGCCCGTCTTCGCCAAGCTGCTCGAGAGGAGGAGAAACGGTGATCTCATGAGCGTTGTATCCGGTGGCGGTGGTCATCCCACCGTAGTTTCTGCTTTGGCTTCGACGCTTTGGTCCTCCATGTGAAGGCGGGGGCAATGGGGGAACACCTGATCTGGCGTGACCTAGTGCGCAGGATCAGGCATACGTCAGATTGGGTGTGGACCCCGCAGCCCCCTGCCAGATCAAACCAACGCTAGATTGTCGCAACTCGCTAGATGATGACTGCTCTATCACGGAGCATGTCGACTGAGAAGTGGAGCGTGGGATCACTCCCATTTTTGCCTATAAAAAGGCCCGAAGGCCCCCGAAGCAAAGAGAAAAAAAAAAGGAGAGGAGAAAAAAAACCTGAAGAGCCTCTGCCGCCCTCCCTCCAAGCCGTGAGAATCCCAGAGAGCTCCTTACTACCACAAAAAAAAAATTCAAAGATCTCCCTTCTCCCAGAAGATGCCTTCCCCTGTTCGAGTGACTGTGGGTGGTGTAAGGGATTCCGATCCCCTATTTCAATCTGCAGGTGGGTTTCCATCGGGGTCACGCCCCTAGGGGCTATATTATCTCTCTCCTCCCCTAGATCGACTTTCGTGCTGCATGTCTTGTACAGAGGTTCATGGGTTCTTTTTTTTTTATCATTGTTCCTCCGTTGTGCCCCCTCTCGACTGTGGAGAAGGTCTACATAAACTTGTAAATTTGCCCGAAAGGGCTACAACTTCTTCCTCTCCCCACTCCCCATTATGAACCTAATTATTTAGAAAACATACATGTTGTTGCCACTGTTTCGTCGATATGTACATGCACTTCATTCGTTAGATTTTCTCTTTGCACCCCCTATTCCCAATGGCGAACCATGAGCGAAGGCTTGGTTTGATGAGATTTGATTCTACCCAATGAGGGGCTCTTTTGCATTCATACCCTCAATGTTGGGTGATTTCTGTGATCACCTTTCTTCATAGTGCACCACATTTTTTTTCTTTTCCCACCGATACCAAGGATTTGCTAATTTTGTAGGCATGGTCTCTGACCATCAAATTGGGGTAAGCAAGTGTTGTTCCACATGTCACCCCCTTCTCTGTTATCCTTAAATTTCTGCATATGAAATTACGCTTGGCCACGATTGGGGAATGAACAAGTGCCTGATCTTGGGCCCTAATCGGCTACCGCACTGACCGTATGTGAACAAATAAGAGGAATGCCTATTTTTGTACTCCCTTTGTGTTTTACTATGGCTGGTCTTTTAACTGCTCAAATCTCATTATGGCCACAGTCTACCCCTTTCAACGGGCAGTACCCCGGTCCATGGAATCGGTAAGGCCACCTTTGCTAACTGAGCACGGTTCGGGGTCGAGCACGCTAACCGACCTCGGTTAGCGGCTTCTCTGTGAGGGGGAGGCGGGGCCCGCGGCCACCTTCTCTCTCATCGAATGCGCCGCTCGGCCGACAATTCCGCAAACAAAGTCGCCCGTAAAAGACTAAAAGACATGGGCATAACCGTCGCTTCCTCCGGTTCCCAGAAACCCGTGTAGGTTAACTTATGGCCCTGTAGGCTACCAAACTGCGCCGATTTCTTTCCCAAGAGCTCACGTTATGGCATGGATCTCTATGGATGGGAGGGTCCATTCTTACATATATATAATTAATTTCCCACTTTTATAACCAACATGTGGTTCTTTCGATGTCCGGTTCCCCGATCACCCTTTTGTGCCATGATGGCTCGCCGTCTCTTGGGCGTGGTCCTCGTCGGCTCTATGAGGGGGACAGTGCATCCATGGCATTTCATGCCGGATCATGGGAGAATGATATCCCAAAAGAGGGACAAACATTTAATTGTCGTGCGTACGATACATAGCGTCCCCATAGACCCGGCCGCCCGTGGTTACATCGGTTCACTTTTGAACCCTCATGTGCATGCCGCGGGCATGGAAATGGGTCAATACCTGTGGCAGGCATAGATCGAAAGCCAGGAGGGATTCCCTTTGTAGGCTGGCCCCCGGGATCCTCCATCCGTTATGGGTTTTGGGTTGCCATTCTCGGTATACCCATTAGTCGAGGAGGCCATCTTAGTTCCCTATGGACAGACCTCCAATATACCTCCCCTGACATACCTCAGGACGGGGGGAGATGTTGCTGAAATCTTTCCAGATAATCACCCTTTTTTTCATGTGTTTTCCCCGCCTTAGTCACGTCCAAAATGCATCTCTAAATTCAAATTTCATTACATAACCACCCTTCAAGGATTGCACCCTCACGACTATCTAGTACCGTGAAGGAAGTGCACCTAGAGAAGGGCGAAAGCAAAATAATGTCATCCTCTTGGCATACACTGTTCCAATATCACCTGGACCTGACTGCCCGTGGTTACACCATCTCACCCCAAACCATCATGTGTGAGCCATGGTACGGCCAAAGGGGTCAACAGTAGATGCAGGCTCTGATTGAAAGCCCCTCGGGTGACTGGGATCTCCTCATAGGCTGGCCCTCCGGAATATGGCGCCATGGATAACTCGGTACGTCGTCACTCGGGGTGCGTCTGAACATTTAAGGGACCGTCTCAGATTCTCCGTGGACGAGTACCCGCTTCTTACCCCTAAAATGCCTGGGTCCGGAGGAGATGTTGCCAAAATTTTGCCAGAGGTTTGGCTGATAAACAATCAAATGACGGAGTAATCACAATTACGAGAAAAAAGACAAAAGGAAATAACAATTGAAATAATGATAATAAAAACTTGATGGTTATAATAATAAATGAACACCATAAAGACAGTAGGAATACATATATATATATATAAAGGGGTGAATGATGATGGGTGTGTTGACCCACCCATAGGTTGGGTCGACACACACTCTCAATGAGTTTAAAAAAAAGAAAAGAAGAAGAATAAGAATAAGAGAAGAAAATGAAAATAATAATAATAATAATAATAAAGAACACAAACAAAAGAAAACGAAACAAACAACAAAACAAAAAAAAGAAGAAATAGAAACTATATAGATAAGGCAACTGGGTAGGGAAACGAGTAAATAAACAAATATATATATATAAGTATAAAAATAAGAGATAATGATAATAAGATAATAATAATGTGAAAGAAAAGAGAGAAGAGGAAAAAGATAATATAATGATAACAATCAAATGATAGCCAAAGAGAGATAAAAAAAGAAGAAGAAAGAGAAAACAAAACAAAATAAAATAATAAAAAGGAAGAAGGAACAAAAAAAAGAGACAAGAGATAAGTCAATAGATTTTTGTTATCATCGGTCAAACGATCTGCATTGCAGTCGACCGATCGCGGTCGATCGATCTGCATTTCAGTCGACTGAATTTAGGTCAGTCGACTTTAGGTCCATCGACTTGTCGCGGCACAGGTCAATTGACCTAAAAAATCGATCGACTCCTTCGGATAGAGCAGGAGTGAAGGTCTACTTACCTTTCGAGTCAGTCGACCCAGCGTTCGGCGCAGGTCAACTGATTTCCAAAAATCGGTCGACCCCTTTGTGCTGCGTAGGTCGACCGATTTCCAAAATCAGTCGACCCTGTGCTCTGCACCCAGGCCAACCGATCTTAAAAAAAAAATTCAGTCGACCCCTTTGCGTGCAGGTCGACTAACTTTCAAAAGTCAGACAACCACGTCCACTTGACAGACCCATCAACAAAAAATGGAATAATAAATAATAATAATAATAATGAAAAAGTGAAAGAATAATAATAACAAAAGGGATAATAACATTCAAAGAGCAACCAATGGCGTTCGATCCAAGTCCTCACCTCCCCAAGACCATGTGTGAAAGGAACATAAATGATGCCCTCACAAATCAGGCTTGGTTCTTGGGAACCGACCTGCCATGGCCATTGCCTGACTTTGCCTTGGGCCAACAACCCTTCGAATTAGATCTATCTGCTTCGGGATTTTTCCCGCTCCTTCTACCAAACATCAAACCTGCCGTATTCTCGGCAGACACTTTCTCGAATGTCATTCATGTTTTCGATGTGTTCCCGACTCGGAATATTCCCCGAGCACGGGGCACGTGATGAGAAAATGAGTAGGCTTAAATGCCCTCGGTCTAACATGGAAACTTTCAATATGTTCTCTTTCATTAATTCAAATTTTAGGCTATAGGGCCCCTCTTCCTAGTGATTAATCAAGGGTTTTCTCCTCTTCGGAGAGATGTAATTAACGTCGTGGCTTTTATGGCACGGCGGGTTCTAGTCCCCACACGAAACGTACTACCGTCTAATCAAGTCAGACGGCACACTCCAGTGGCTCCGGACCACTTTGGTCTTTGGAGTCTGAACAAATTGTCACTTTGTGACTGGCACGCCTGTGCACTAATAAATGATACAAAAGAAAAGAAAGAAATAAATAAATAAGAAAGAAAAAGTGCATCCTTATGTCTGGAAAGTTCGGTGGGACCATAACTTCCCTTCATCTATTCGCCAGGACTAGGGGCCCCATGCCCTCTTCCTAAAGTTCTAACTTTTTGAAGTTTGAATTCCAAGGTCATTTTCTGACAACTTCAATGGTAGTTACATTTGGACCACTCGCAGTTGCTAGCCATGCTGAGCATGGCTATGTAGTGGTGCCGACCAGATTCGACGATTTTCCTCCTATGGTGGGCTTTCCCAACTTCCTAGGCGTAGCATTCGTGGACCTCTTGGAGACCCCGGAGGTGGAATTTTCACCATCCAACTTTGCGGAGGCTGCATCAAAGAAAGGTGAGATGGTGGGCTGCTACGTCCACTATGTTGATTTTTGTGCCTCTGCTAGCCGGAAGCGCACTACGGTCACAAGGAGAGTGGCCAAGAAGAATGCCGGCCCACTGCAAGGCCTGTTATCCGTATCGGGTAAATCCGTACTCATCGAAGGTGTCCGAATATTCTTGAATGGCCGACCGGCCAAAATTGTACCCAACAGGGTAGTTTCCACAGTGCCAGTGCATAACTCATTTCAGGCACTGGCCTAGGACAAGACGGACCATGCTGGGTCCAAGCTGAGGAGTGGGTTGGCCCCAAAGCCAACCAGATTCAAGCAAGTTTGGGTGCCCAAACAGGTGCGGGTCCCAGCTCAGCCTCGGCCAGAACCTGTCATGGTTGAGAGATTTGAAAGAAGGAAAGAGATACAAGAAGAAGAGTCTGAGATGTCGGTCCGGGTGTCTCATAAGCCAACTTTATGGACCCGCATTCGGCAAGCGAACATCTGTTTGCATGACAAAAATCATGGAGGGACAGCTCGATGTGGACGATTCACTTATAGACCTTCGGCACGTGTGAGGGTGTTGTCGCCGGTGACTTGCCCTGCTAATGGGTGAGATGACATTACCCAGGCTGTACAAGGATAATTCCGTGGCCTCGGGAATACCTCCTTAGGGAGGTAGCGGTTACTGGAAGCCATCAATGCTACAGAAGAAAGCCCGGAACATCAAGTTGACTCGGAAGAAATAGAGGATGAAGGGTCCAGTTGTTATGGGGGACCCCTCGATGAAGAGACTGCACCAAGAGTCTCGGTGTTTGACAGACTAACCTTCCCTAGTCAATCAACCAGAAAGGTGATACGAAGAAGCGGGAAGTTTTGGGTCTACACCAATAATATGGCTGGAGTGGCCGGCCGCTATGAAACTCTGCCCGAAGTTCATGGCGAAATCTCCAAGCTCGTCGAGAGGCCGGGTCCTCTCACAAGAAGAAGGAAGGCCGCTGCTGAGGTGTTGTCACACCCCGAGATTATATAGCAGAAACTAATCGGGAACGTGAACAGCCGGCAACAGAAGCCTCAAGTGATAATAACAATCAGAGCGCTAATCATTCACTCATAAAAGTGAACACAAGAGAGTATAATCCAAAATCCTTGACTTTAATGAATCATAATGAAAAGTTTACAAAGACTCTTCGACTAACTAGACTCCAGAAATTGAAAGTTACATAATTGACTCTTGACTAGACTAGCTACGGCTTCTCTCAAACCATCAATCCCTCTCAGATCCATCACTTTAATAGTCTGAATCCGACCAGCTAGAATATCCTGAAAAGTTTAAAAAAAATAGGGAATAAGCACACTTACCTAGTAAGTATCTTCGTATCAACATGAAGGAAATATTTAAGTAATCGACATTTTAGCTCTAGAAAATAAGGTAAAGGAAATACGGTAAAACATGTGATATAATCTAAAGTAACACAAGTAACAAGATATGATCAAGATGATATATGAGAATTCATGCAGATTGGAAAATGATCAAGCAAGAATATCGCATGAATGTAAATATGGCCTTTCATGAACATGAATGTAACGAGAATGCACTTTTCATAACCATAAAGGCTATGCACTAGATGTTGTGCCCCTTAGGCACAAGCATATGCTATTTTGTTTTGATGATAGTAACACAGTGAGAGTATCACAGTGAGTCAGTCATTGTGTTTAGTGTACATGCATTACAGGTGCATTACTGCTAGTTACTGCATATGATCTTGTATTTCATTCACTAGCTGAACTGAGCCAGTTCATCCTGCTGGCTCTTGGATCAGATCCAGACCAACTTGCTCCTTGAGAGCTATTTTGTACTTTATCGTATACAACTTTCTGCTGCTGTCTTGTTTCCCGTTTTGTGTTTTCTTTTGAAACCTTTCTTCAAGCTGTTTGCCAGCAGTGCAAGCTGTGATGCATAGCGGCGAGGTGGATACCTCGGACAGCTAAGCTGTATTGCCCAGCAGAGCAAGCTGTGAAGCTCAGCGTTTGCAGTGGAGGATTCCACTGGTCAGGTTAAGCTGTAGTCCCCAGCGGTCGGGTTAAGCTGTAATCCCCAGCGGTCAAGCTGTGAGCCAGCGGATGGCTAAGCTGTATTGCCCAGCGGAAGCAAGCTGTGATGCTTAGCTGATGTAGGCAAGCTGTGAGGCCCAGCGGTTCAAGCTGTTAGTCAGCGGAATCCACACTCTAGTTGGAGTGTGGGGTGGACGTAGGTCTGGAGGACCGAACCACCTTAAAAATCATCTGTGTAGTGGGTTGATTGCTTTATTCTACTTCCGCTAGATGAATGTTTAGGCGCGCTATACATATTTGCACTTTGGTTCAAAAGAGAATTTGATTAGTTCTTCAGATTGTCTAGTTTTGTCTAGCTAGCGTTCTAGATTTTTAATTGAGCAAAACTTTTAAAGGGTTGATTCATTCACCCCCCCTCTGAATCCATCGCACCGAACCCAACAATTGGTATCAGAGCAGGTGTCTGGATAGAAGGTCCAACGACCTGCAGATCCGATCCTACTGTATTCGGTGCTATTTCGCTTCTGATACATTTCTTGTCAATTATTCTGTGCGCTGAATCTGTTTGCCATCCGTCCAAATGGCTCGTCCTCTGGTTTATGATGGTTCTAACTTGAATAGTTGGTTAGGCGGCCTATTTGTCTATGTGAATTCCATTGACCCCAATCTATGGAATTTAGTTTTAAAAGGCTCACACCAATTACCTCATGATGAGACCAAGTGGTCTAGCGAGGATAGAATAAAGAACCGTGATAATGTCATAGTTCTTAATATCTTGAGAGCTGCGATTAATACTGATATATATCCTTTTACTCTTAGGTGCACTTCTGGAAAGGAGATATATGACAGAGTCATTTCTGCTCATAACAAACATGAGGACAGCTGCATGATGGCCAACCAGAATGTTCATAACTCTGATCAACAGCGAGAGGATCAATGCTTGATGGCAAATCAGGGAAATGATGATGAGGAAGTCTCATCCAAGGTAAGCTCTGGATCCGAAGAGATTTCAATTGATGATTTATGGAATATCAATGAAGAACTTACTGAAAGATGTAAGAAATTAAAATCTGAAAAGAGAAAAATGAGAAAAGAAATGATTCATGATATCACTTGCCTAAAAGCTGAGTTGAATAATTTGAAATCTGAAAATGAGAACCTCAAAACCAAACTCATTAGAGAAGATTCTTGCAATGAATGTGCAGTTTTAAGAGACTTGATAAATGATCTTGATTCTGATGATAATCTTCAAAAGGATTTAATAAAATCTCTAAAAGAAGAAAATAAATCATTGCTAGAAAAGAAAACTGAAGCTGAAGAATTTGAAAATAAGCTGGTTGAAGAAAATAGGTACCTCAAGGATCAAAATAAAAAGTTAATGGTTTTGAATATTGTTCTCTCTGAAAAATGGTTAACCATTGAAAAGGGAAAGTTTGTTGAAAATGACAATGAACAAAGAGTGAAATAGAAAATTAACACACTCAAAAGTCTAAATGATGGTTTGCATAATCAAGTCATTTCCTGTGAAGACTACATTGTTTCCTTGCAAACTGATATTCAAGATCTAAAGGATTCCCTGGCAAAGTTTGTTAAGAGTTCAGAATAAGAAAAGTGTTCCTCATTTGTTTTCAAATCCACTGCTCAGAGAATCGAAAATGAGGACAAACAATTGAAAAAGGGAAGAAATCAGAAAAGGATTGAAAGTAAAAGTAAAGCTAACATCTCATATGATGATGTAAATGGTTCTTCTGACTCTATTAGATGTCATGATCGAGTGCATGGTGCAAAACATGTTTCCACTCAGTCACATGCACACACAAAGAACAACTCATGTTATTACTGTGGCATATCAGGTCATCATATGCATGAGTGTAGAATAATGATTCGAGATGAATTGAGCATTAAGTTTATTTTTGAAGAATCTCGTGCATCTAATAGAAAGAAGAAAATCAACTATTTCTGTTGTGGAAAGATAGGACACACCTATGCACGTGCTGGCATGCACCGGGAGGCAAACGCACTGCTAAATCTGTTAAATTCCCAGTCCAACAGAATAATTTTAGGAATAAAACTAATCTCATGAAAAAGATGTTTATTTGTTTCAATTGTGGAAAATCTGGCCACAAAGCCTCTGAGTGCTGGGTGGCAGGGTTCAGAAAATAAAATGCTCATGCACATAACAGAAGTTTTAATGTTCATGCACATAAATTTAATGCTCACAATAAGGTGCATATAAGGAACTTAAATTCTGTTAGTTATCATTACCATGGTAAGTCTGGACATCCCATGTCCAATTGCAAGTTGATGGGCTATGATGACATCGTTGTCTGCAAAAGGTCAAGAACACCTGTTGAGGGTAATACAGGACCCAAAATTGCATGGGTTCCTGTTGGATAAAAATAACCCATTGTTTTGCAGGTGTGCCTTGGAAGTGAATGAACAAAGAGGGGTAAAATAAACCAAGGCACTCAAATGGAAACCCCAGGATCCTACCTTTCAGGTTAGTTTTGAACACTTTGTTTAAATCTCATCATCTGAAATTGTTGATTTGTTCGTTTGATTTCTGATGTCTTCTTCTTGTCTAGCTGATCAGTCTGCATTCCAGACTCAGCTACTGAATTTAATTCTGCACATATCTGATGCTCTTCTCTTGCCATTTATTGTACTGTGTACATAAGATGCTAGATGCACTGCACAACCATTTTTGTAGTCGATGCATACCCTGCACCGAGTTTACTTAAACCCATGTTCATGGTTGTTCATACATTGCATAGAGTATGCTTCTCACATGTTTGTGCATGTACGCACTTTGCACCGAGCTTATTCATGTGTTGCACTGAGTTTGAATGGTTCATTTAGTGCATATAGTCGATGCATGTGTCTAATGTCTGCATATATCCTTTGCATGACTATCAAGGAAGTCGTTCAATCCATATAGGACTGCTTTATACTGCATATCATCAAATTTGAAAAATCTGAAAAGAAATGATTCATTGCATAGCATAATTGTTGCATATTGGTGTCAGGGGGAGCTGAGAGTTCAGTTCAATACATTGAATCCTTTTCACTTCTCTTCGTCCCCACTCAATTCATTCATATTCTTTGACATCAGATGCTCTTGGACCTTAATGCCTATTGCTATCATTTCCCTATCACCTTCACTGAACAACAATATTGCTTCTGGTTTAGTACATTGAGCTGTGGTTATTGTAATTTTTCATTTATAAGAATTACACTTGCAAATTGAAAGGAACTAAAGGTTTAACCTTTATAAATTGAAGAGTTAAATATCTGCACTTCAGAACTTGAAATAAAAGAAACCTGTTATAGCTCTTAATCTCTGTCTCATGGTTAGAATAGAAAAAGTTTTTTTTTAATGCCTGAACGTGTTAAACTGGTAATGTCTAGGAAAGGTGAATTAGAGTGTGTATTTTTTTTAAACAATCACTCTAAAAAGAAATCAGGGCAGTAGTAAATAAGAACATCAATGTAAAGAGCTGAACACTGTGACAGAGCAATGGCTGAATTGCACTGAGAAACTGTGATCTCCTCTAAAGAAGCAGGAGAATTCATAAGTCATGAAGTGCTTCAGGCTATCTCTGTTCATAGGGTCAAATCTATAGGGGGAGTCTTCACCAAGTAACTGGGGGTACTAGCCTCTGATCAAGGTGTACCCTTAATGTCAAAGGTGAAAATTATTCCTTGTAGGTCTTGATCTGAAATAGATCTAGTAGTTTATGACTAGTAACTGGGGGTACCTGTCTCTGATCAAGGTGTACACCTAATGTCAACAGCATAAATGCCACTGGTCTATTCACTTAGCTCAGTTTCTGAAAATTAAAAGGTGAAAAACAAACTGCTGTAACCCTTTGAAATCAAAAGTCATTGAGTGTAAATTATTTTTCTCAATACATATTCAAGTTGCCTTTCTTAAACTCCCATGTTTAATCACAAAGGGTATTGTTTCTGACTTATCTATTAAAACCATGTGCTCTAGATTCATTACTATAAATGGAGTCTATAACTCTTTTTCAGTGGTCAGCTGCTTTACTCTATCTTTATAACTGTTAAACCTAAATTCTTTCAAGACTGTATATTGCTGACTCTTATGCTTTAACAGTTGTCTATAATAATGCTCACTTTCTGAACCAATGCTTCAGTTGTTGTCTAGTGACCCCTTACCTTATTCATTTTCTTTCCCTCCTACCTTTTCTACCTTTTGATTATGTCACAAGAGGAGATGTGTTTCATCCGTCCATATTCCTTCTCAAAGGGGGAGAAATAATTCAGGGGGAGTTATACATTCAGGGGGAGAATGGGTTGTTCTTAGGGAAATTTGCATGTATACTACATTTTGCACTCATGTTCACACATTTGTTTTCTCTTTTTGATTATGTCAAAGGGGGAGAATATTTGATTTGGATTGGTGACTCACTGTCACTTTGATTCACTTTGTTGCCATCATCAAAAAGGGGGAGAATGTTGTGCCCCTTAGGCACAAACATATGCTATTTTGTTTTGATGATAGCAACACAGTGAGAGTATCACAGTGAGTCAGTCATTGTGTTTAGTGTACATGCATTACAGGTGCATTACTGCTAGTTACTGCATATGATCTTGCATTTCATTCACTAGCTGAACTGAGCTAGTTCATCAAGTCTATACATGATGCATTCATGCATTAACGCTAGGTAGCAAAGTCTGTACATTGCTTGACAACATGCCTGAGCACACCAAGTCTATATATTCGTTATGTCTTGTGCATGCATCATTTAAAGTCTATACATTGTCTGGTCGTACACACGTTCAAAGTCTGTACATCCGTGGACGACATGCCTGAGCATTCAGCATTTGCTTCAATGATAAGTCAGTGCATGATAAGATCCGTCTCACTTAGAGTCTCATGTTGTGTCTCATGCAAGTATGTACATCGTCTGTCCGCACACACAAGTCTATACATTCTTTGCAGTTCTGGGTCTCATGCTGTGTCTCACTTAGCGTCTCATGTTGTGTCTCAACATACCCAGCGTCTCATGCAAGTATGTACATCGCCCTGTGTCTTTGCATAAGTCCACACTAAGTCTGTACAGCCTGTGTGTTTCATGCATATGCAAAGTCTATACATTCATCTGTTGATAATCGAGCAAGTCTGTACATCGTCAGTGCTTTGTTGATAATCAAGCAAGTATGTACATCGTCAGTGCTCTTCATGCATATGTATAGTCTATACATTGCAGCCTGCTCGTGCATCTCTTCTAAGTCTATACATTGTCACTATGTGTGTGCATCATTATAGCAAGTCTTCACATCGCTTATATATTGCACACAAAGTGTGTACACTCGTCGGTGGTAAGTCTATACATTCTCGAACCAACTCTGTACATCTCTCTACTATCCTCACATTGATTTTAACTGATATTAAGTCTAACCTTTGCAGGATATCTGGTCGAGAAGATTAAGAATGGCACGCGATCCAAGACTTGAGGAGGTGCCAGGATTATGACACGTGTAGTGCAGCAGGCTGAAGTGCTGCCACGTGGTCAAGGCGTTTGGGCGAGAATCGTGGAGAGCACATGCCCTATCTGTTTGCTGCTGCTATATATATGAACCTTCATTCTCAGAAGAAGACCTGATCGTGATAGAAGAGCAGAAGCAGAGAGATAGCCTGCACGATCCAGAAGAAGAAAAAGGGTGAAGAAGAGAAAGAGAGAAGAAGCAGAAGAGAAAGAGAAAGAAAGAGAGACAAAGAGCTCGTGAAGAAGAAGAAGAGAAGAATTCTTCGAAGTGGTGTTATCTGTTGGCTCTTGGATCAGATCCAGACCAACTTGCTCCTTGAGAGCTATTTTGTGCTTTATCCTATACAGCTTTCTGTTGCTGTCTTGTTTCACGTTTTGTGTTTTCTTTTCAAACCTTTCTTCAAGCTATTTGCCAACAGTGCAAGCTATGATGCACAGCGGTGAGGTGGATACCTCGGACGGCTAAGCTGTATTGCCCAACAGAGAAAGCTGTGAAGCTCAGCGTTTACAGTGGAGGATTCCACTGGTCGGGTTAAGTTGTAGTCCCCAGCGGTCGGGTTAAGCTGTAATCCCCAGCGGTCAAGCTGTGAGCCAGCGGATGGCTAAGCTGTATTGCCCAGCGGAAGCAAACTGTGATGCTCAGCTGATGTAGGCAAGCTGTGAGGCCCAGCGGTTCAAGCTGTTAGTCAGCGGAATCTACACTCTAGTTGGAGTGTGGGGTGGACGTAGGTCTGGAGGACCGAACCACCTTAAAAATCATCTGTGCAGTGGGTTGATTGCTTTATTCTACTTCCGCTAGACGAATGTTTAGGCGCGCTATACACATTTGCACTTTGGTTCAAAAGAGAATTTGATTAGTTCTTCAGATTGTCTAGTTTTGTCTAGCTAGTGTTCTAGATTCTTAATTGAGAAAAACTTTTAAAGGGTTGATTCATTCACCCCCCCTCTGAATCCATCGCACCGAACCCAACACTAGAAAGTCACTGAACACGCAAGAATGTAATTTTACAAGATTGCCTTATGGTTTTCACTCGTCCAGAAAAAGTACTCCCGGTGCAATGCGATGCCAGTGTTCATAATATCCCATGGTTTATAGCATGTTTCCGGCAATTAACCGAGGGGGCTAGTGTCGAGCCCTTGGACACAATTAGTGCCCGATCTGCATCTTCACGTTATAAATCAAGCTACTTCCACGAGAGATAATAATAAAGTCTGGACAGTAATATATAGTTCAACAATAGTTTCATGATATTGTAACCAAGGTAATGAATGCACCAATATAAGATTAGAAAAAGTTAAAGATGAATTAAGACATGGTCATACTATGGAAGGAATCCGACAGCATAACGGTAAATTCTTTACTTTCCACAATTCATCTTTTTGAACAAGGTGTTGGGTTCTAGAGAATCAATAGACCATCTACGAACTCAGGAAAATCAACCCTTGGGTCAAACCTCGGGTTACTCAATACTAAGACATAAAACGGTCATATTAGGGCCGTTACTTGAAATAGCGATAATGAACGGACCGTTTCTATGAACGGGCGGTCATGAGAAGATAATTTTTAGGCAGAATCGACACCAGAAGGAAAAGGGTCAACGCAGTGGTGAAATCTGGACAAACGCTGTCATTCCAGAACTGCAACTAGACAGTAGCTATCGCATGAGAACTGCTATTATCTTGGCTACAGAAAATATCGATAAGCTTGAGTGCTCTCTAGTTCAATGGGCTTTGAGGGTACAACCAGCTTGACGTCCTAGTGGGAATCTCAGACTCCCAGAGACTTACAGAGGCCTTGAAACAAGATCACTTAGTCCGACAGAAGGAATATCCGACGGAGAGGCTCACAAGTCCAAGAAAATGTGCCTATAAGTGCAAAGTGTAACTAATGACACCGTACCGGAATACATGCCATATATTTAAGAAAAGACTCCAAGGATGTGAGTGAATCGTATAAAAACAATGATCAACCATCAATAACACAAGTTGATATACCATGTAGAAAAAACTTTAAAACAAACTATATGAACTTTGGCATGAAAATAGCATAAGTTTAAAATTAGTTTAAAAGACATTAAGGACATGAAATCTATCATGATGGATGAACAATATAGCCAAGTTCATAAAGGTAAAGTCATAACTAGGAATGAGACCTAGTAACTTAGGTTTAACATATATACAATAGGGTCAATCTGCAATCTGTTTGGAGTTAACAAAGTATAGGAAACTGAAACTTGAAGGCAGTCTTATGAGGACCGTTTCTGATAGTAGCGGTCGTTTGGGAACCACATATTAACTTTAGCGGTCTCAGAGGGACCGCCTCATGCCTGTAACAGGCAGAGGTTTAGGGCAATGTCTCAAACCCATTCAAGGGTAATAAAATCGATGAAAATTATACCAAACGGAGGGATAAGTCATGATATGTAATACACAATGCATGGGGATGCATAGATTTTTCTTAAGGGCAGGATTCATGCATGCAGACGTAATCCAATATGCGCAGTGATAATAATAAATCAAATATGACTGGTACAATACATGAAATCACATGGAAACAGAGGGATTTTGCTCCGAACTTATTAATTGAGCCATCCATGAGATAACCTACCTTTGTAACAGGCTTTAAACTTTGAATTTTGGACTAGAGGGACAACCTAGTTTCTGTACGTCCTGTTCTAAACCAGCAACTTCTCATCCCTCATTCTCCTTAACCACTTGACCTAAATCCATGAAATTTGGAGGGTAGGTAGAAGATATCAAGGTTAAAAAAAATTTCTAAAGGATGAACTTCAAAATACCTCGATTATGGCTTCCAATCTCTAGGTCTTCCTTAGCGCAGGTTCCTGAGCGCCATGTAGAGGAACAACAACTTCGGGGGCTTCTAACTTTCTGGATGCATGACCTCCTATCACGAAATTTGGAGGGATGCTAGTTAATACTAAAAGGAACATAATGTTCTAAATAACTAACCTGAAATAAAGTCTCCTTACCATCAAACTATGCGCTCCAAAACAAAGGTTTCTGTAGGTCAAACCCAAGACATAGTTATAGGGTTTGCTGGGGTTTGAAGGATGAGATCGATTTGGGAGTCCTATTTAAGAGTAGAACTGATCCCTAAGAGTCCTAGACTAAGTTACCACATCAAATAATTGAGCTGGCTAAAAATCTAGTTTTCTGGAGTTTCCAAAACCCCGTTCATGGAACATAGTAGCAGTCGGATGGGGACCACTATTATGATATAGCGGTCGTGTGATAGTCCGCGCTTTGGCGTTTATTCTGACAATTTCATGTTTGTCTTAATATCGCCTAGTTATCCCGTTAATTGGCTTATTTATCCCATTTAAATCCTTAAATTGCCCAAATTACGTTTCTAGTAATGGGCTTGGGTCAAAAGGCCATAGAATTGGGTCTGTTGGCCTATCTAAAATGGGCTTAGTCCCTTGGTTAATATAGGGCTTTTAAATTGATTTAATTAATCTTTAATTCTTTTTAATAGTCCATTAAACCTTGTTAAGGGCTTAATAATTATATTCAATCCCAGAAAATTCTTGAATAATTTTTAGAAAAAATTATGGGTGTCACACCCTCCCCCACTTAAAAAGAATTTGGTCTACAAATTCACTGCATGAGTTTTATGGAGAGTATGTTTCAATTTGTCGGACTGATACTTAAGGCAATGCTAATATGTAAATAAGTCAAGGTGATACCTTCAATCGCCTTACCTTCCCAGTCCAAGATGGCATTTAGTCGGCCTCATCATCTGCGTCCATTGTTATCCCTTGAAGATTATTCATTTATGAGAGGACACATGGGAAAGCGATGTTCTCGATTTCCACATTTGAGATAAACGCCGAGACGCTTCTAACATTCTTCGGCCGTGTGCCCGAACTTCTCATAGAATGAGCAAACCGCCATGACCTGCTTTTCTTCCTTCTCCTTGGCTCTTTTACTATTTCCAATGCCATTTTCGTTCCTTTTTACATTACTATTTCTTTTAGCATTACTGTTCCCATTGCGGGACCACTTGTTGTAATGGGGTTCGTCATCCTCCGTGATGCTAAACCTTTCTTCTTTTTCCTCTTACCTATCATATTTTCAGCTCGACTTTTCTTCTTTCCCCCGGAACTTATCTACCTTCTCCAGGGTCCTTTCACATAAATGTTCCCATTGAACCATTTCCGTATATGTGCAGATATTTTGAGGCCCAAGTTGTTGAATAAAGTCGAGCCTTATACCGTCCATGAATCAGCTAGCTATTAAGAGATCCGTGCTAACAAAATGAGGAGCATATGGTGCTGGCCAAGAGAATTAAAGTTCATATTTTGTCACAGACATCATGCCTTGGCAAAGAGAGGCGAATTTAACGGCCTTTCTTTCTTTGCGTGCTCGGACAAGTAGTTTACACGGAAGAGTATAAGAAATTCCTCCCAGGTAAGTTGATCATTTTGAGGGTGTGCCTTCCACCAAGTACGGGGCATCTTTGTTGAATTGGAATTTGGCGAGACTGACCTTCTCTTGGTCGGTGCATTGCATGACATTGAATATCCTATTCATCTCGTCGATCCAATTCTCCACTTTGTCTGGGTTGGGGGACCTAGAGAACCTCGGAGGGTTCATACTCTGGAAATTCCCGTGCAAGTTACCCACGCCAACCCTCGTGCCAGCTTGGGCCACCGTTTATGGGGCCTGGGTAAGACCCGCAATTGTTTGTTGCATCCCTTCCCAATTAGCACGATTAGCGGCACGTTCAACGGCCATTGCAAGAGTAAAGTGCCTGAAAGAAATAACCAATTAGTTATTTCCTATGGAATTTATGTAGGTTTACTTAAAGGTAATGTCTAAATAATCTATCTCATCCCGGGCTCTACCCGATCTCACATGGGTTCAGAAATTTTCTTTCCTAGTTCAGAGGTATGAGTCCTTAATCCTTGGAGTTTGTCTATGACAAGACATTTTCCTAGGACTTACTTATGCCTAGGCTCTGATACCACTTTAATTGTCACGCCCCGAGATTATGCAGCAAAAACTAACCGGGAACGTGAACAGCCGACAAGAGAAGCCTCAAGTGATAATAACAATCAGAGCGCTAATCATTCACACATAAAAGTGAACACAAGAGGGTATAATCCAAAAACCTTTACTTTATTCAATCATAATGAAAAGTTTACAAAGGGTTTTTGACTAACTAGGCTCAATAATGTGAAAATTACATAATTGACTCTTGACTAGACTAGCTACGGCTTCTCTCGAACCATCAATCACTCTCGGATCCATCACTTGAATAGTCTAAATCCGACCCGCTAGAATGTCCTAAAAAGATTGAAAAAATAGGGAATCAGCGCACTTGCCCAGTAGGTATCTTCATATCCACATGACGGCAATATTTATGTAATTAACATTTTAGCTCTAGAAAATAAGGTAAACGAAATACGATAAAACATGCGGTATAAACCAAAGTAACACAAGTAACAAGATATGATCAAGATGAGATATGAGAATTCATGTAGATTGAGAATATGATCAAGCAAGAATATCGCATGAATGTAAATATGGCCTTTCACAAACAAGAATGTAACGAGAATGCACTTTTTATAACCATAAAGGCTATCCACTAGGAAGTCACTTAACACGCAAGAATGTAATTTCACTAGATTGCCTCGTAGTTTTCACTCGTCTAAAAAAAAAGTACTCCCGACGCAATGCGACGCCAGTGTTCATCATATCCCATGGTTTATAGCATGTTTTTGGCAATCAGCCGAGGGGCTAGTGTCGAGCCCTTGGACACAATCAGTGCCCAATCTGCATCTTCACGTTATAAATCAAGCTACTTCCACGAGATATAACAATAAAGTTCGGCCAGTAATGTACAGTTTAACAATAGTTTGAGATAATGTAACCAAGGTAACGAACGCACCAATATAAGATTATGAGAAGTCAAAGATGAATTAAGACAAGGTCATACTACAGAAGGAATCCGGCAGCATAATGATACATTCTTTACTTTCCATAATTCATTTGATAGCTTTTTTGAACAAGGTGTTGGGTTCTAGATAATCAATAGACCATCTAAGAACTTAGGAAAATCAACCCTTGGGTCAAACCTCGGGTTCATCAATACTTAGACATAAAACTGTCATATCAGGGCCATTTCTTGAAATAGCGGTCATGAAAGGACTGTTTCTATGAAGAGGTGGTCATGCCACGACTATTTTTTTTATTAAGGCAATACCTAGGCAGATCCGAGGATCAGCTAGGCGTTTTATTAATAAGACAGAAAGGACACAACAAGCAACAAGAGCCAAATGATAGACACCCTACGCAGAGGGGACTATGGAACATAAAAGGCTCAGGAGAAATGAAAATATAGCCACCAAACAAAAGAAACAAAAGCCAAGAAGGCTAAGGATGATAATGAAGATTAGAACGGAGACGGGAGCTCCTAGTGGCCCTGCGATGAGAGGAATAGACCTCTCAGCCTTGATCATCATCAGCACCAGCATAATCATCATGAGGCAGAGTTGCAGCAGGAGGAGAGGTAGCAGGAGGCTCCGTACCAACTGGAGGAGCACCACCCGCCATTAAAGCCACAGCAAGGGAAGACGCCAAAGAGCTAGAAGAGGCCTTGCTACGCATGAGCAAACTGGAGGAAGACGAAGATGAGGCAGCCAAGAGTCCACCAGCTCCAGGATTTTTAGTCAAGGCCAGAGCGATGCCGTTGGATTTTAGAGATTGAGTAGCATTATCAAGCCGGCGAGTTACCAATGGTGATGAGGCAGCAATAACGGGAGACTGCTGAGAAGAAGCCACAGGGGCAGCCAAGGGTACACTCGGAGCAACAACATCACGCACAGAAGGATCTCGGACCATGGAGGAGCTGCCAAAGATAGGCAGGGCGTTAACATCATCTCTCAAGGCACGAAGTGTAGGCAAGCGAGCCAAGCGCACTGCATCTGGAGGAGGGGCAACAACAGGCCCATCGGTAGGCACAGGAAGAGATTGCACGCCATGCAGGGAGAAAGGAGCAATGCCAGCAGAGCCACAAGACGGTGGCACCTCAGAACTGGGAGCAGCAGGAAGAGACACAGGATCAACATCACCAACGGTTGTAGAAGCAACAGGAGGATCCTCCATAGCAACAATATGAGGCGAGGGAGGAGGCTCGAACAAGACCTCCACGTTGACAGCATCCGAGGAGGGAGCCTTCGAAGGGATATCAGCCAGAGGAGCAGAAGAATCTGCAGGCGCATTAGCCATGGATGCTGAAGGTGCAGGAGTGAGTGGATCACCAGAAGGTGGATGATCACCAGGCACCGCAGCATTATGGGGTGGCAGGTTTAATGCACCATCGTGACCTTACGCGGAGGAAGGCAATGGTTTAGGCGACCGTTCAACAACAAGCAGCTCACATTGCGCCGAAGGGCTAGCTGGAGCGTCAGGAGCACCCGAAGGAATGGGAGCAGGCCTAGTAACGACCCTCCAGGCCTGCACCGCCATCCTCGCTGGAGGTCAGAGGAGGATCACCGAAATCTCCATTAATAGGGGCACGATGGGCTCCAAACTTCTTACACATAGCAGCAACATGGCCAAGGCGATGATAGGCAACACAAAATAATGGTAAACAGGGGCAAACGATTGGCTGCCAAAAGCCATCAGGACCTAAGCCAATCCATATCTTGTCTGAAATCCTTTGAGAAACATCAAGGAGCACACAAGCTCGAGCCACATTGGACGTAGCTAAAGAGATAGTGTTGTGATCAATATGGAGAAAAGATCCAATACTCCCTGCAATAGATCTTATCATAGCATCAACGAAGAAACTAGCAGGGAGAGAAGGGAACGCCACCCACACCGGAACAACAAGAGATTCAACATCCGGTGAAAAATCCAAAGACCACCTAGCAAACTTGAACAAACGGCCTTGAATAAGTAGAGAACCATTTAGTAAGACCTTGATGAAATCTTTACGACATAAGAAACAAATGAGAAGTTGGCGATTGTCCAATGCATTGATGGCGAAGTCCATCTGAAATTGAGATCTCTGCATAAGGTGATCACGGGTATCCGGGAAAGGAGGTCTGCCATGGGGAGTATAGGCAACAATAGCATGCTCCAAAGGCTTGCACGAAGCATCAACCTCAGCCAAAGAGAAGAAGACAACAGGGTCTCCCATATCCATGCGAGCAAGAGAATGAATAGGGACAGGAATAGCCGGAGGAGACATGGACTGCCGAAGGATCTGCACAAAAGAGGGACAGACGCTATGCTACCAAGCATAAGCACTAGGAATGGAGGTTGCAGCTGCGGGAGGGGCTACCGGAGAGCCAACAGCAACGCCATGGACCAAGGTTAGATCAGCACCGATCGGAGGAAGAGGATCAGTAGGAAGATAAGAGGTCGCATGGGGAGAGGGGTCGGGGAGGGGAGGGAGAGACCCTCCACCATCATTAGCCATCCCTGCCAATATTGTTTTTAGGCAGAGTCAACACCAAAAAGAAAAGAGTCGACACATCGGTGAAATGTTGACAGACGCGGTCGTTCTAGAACCGCTACTAGATAGTAGCGGTTGCCTGAGAACCGCTATTATCCTGGCTGCAGAAAACATCGATAAGCTTGAGTGCTCTCTAGTTCAATGGGCATTGAGGGTACAACCAGCTCGACGTCATAGTGGGAACCTCAGGCTCGCAGAGACTTAAGGAGGCCTTGAAAGAAGATCACCTAGTCCGACAGAAGGAATATTTGGCGGAGAGTCTCACAAGTCCAAGAGAATGTGCCTATAAGTGCAAAGTGTAAATAATGACATCGTACCAGAATACGTGCTATGTACTTAAGAAAAGACTCCAAGGATAAGAGTGAATCGTAAAAAAATAATGATCAACCATCAATAACACAAGTTCATAAACCATGGAGAAATAACTTTAATACAAACTATATGAACTTTGGCATGAAAATGGCATAAGTTTAAAATAAGTTTAAAACACATTAAGGACATGAAATCTATCATGATGGATGAACAATATAACCAAGTTCATAAAGGTAAAGTCATAACTAGGAATGAGACCTAGTAACTTAGGTTTAACATATATACAATAGGGTCAATCTGCAATCTGTTTGGAGTTAAACAGTGGAGGAAACTAAAACATGAAGGTGGTCTTATGAGGACCGTTTCTGATAGTAGCGATCGTTTGGGAATCACGTATTGACTTTAGCAGTCTCAGAGGGACCGCCTCCTGCCTGTAATAGGCAAAAGTTTAGGGCAACGTCTAAGGCCTATTCAAGGGTAGTAAAATAGATGAAAATCATGCCAAACCGTGGGATAAGTCATGATAGGTAAGACACAACGGATGGAGATGCATAGATTCACGTGAATTAATAAAATTATCATGTTTTTTTAAGGGTAGGATTCATGCATGCAGAAGTAATCCTATATGCGTAGTGATAATAATACATCAAATACGATGGGTACAATGCATGAAATCACATGGAAACATAGGGCTTTTGCTCCGAACTTGTTAATTGAGCCATCCATGAGATAACCTACCTTTGTAACAGGCTTTAAACTTTAAATTTTGGACTAGAGATACGACCTAGATTCTGCACGTCCTGTGCTAAACTAGCAACTTGCCATCCCTCATTCTCCTTAACCACTTGACCTAAATCCATGAAGTTTGAGGGAAGGTAATATATATAAAGGTTAACAAATTGTTCTAAAGGATGAACTTCTAAATACCTCGATTAGGGCTTCCAATCTCTAGGTCTTCCTTATACCGGCACGCTAGTTCCTGAGTGCATTACAGAGGAACAACAACTTCGGGGGGTTCTAAATTCTTGGATGCTTGACCTCCTATCATGAAATTTGGAGGGATGTTAGTTAATACTAAAAGGAACATAATGTTCTAAATAACCAACCTGAAATAATGTCTCCTTACGGTCAAACTACGCGCTCCAAAATAAGGGTTCACGCAGGTCGAACCTGAGACCTATTTGTAGTGTTTACTAGGGTTTGAAGGATTAGATCAATTTGGGAGTTTTATTTATGATTAGAACTTATCCCTAAGAGTCCTAGACTTAGTTACCATATCAGATAACATCAAACTCTTGCAATTGGGCTGGCTAAAAATCCAGTTTTCTGGGGTTTCCAAAACCATGTTCACGGAACATAGTCGCGGTCGGATGGGGACCGCTATTATGATATAGCGGTCGTGTGATAGTCCGTGCTTAGGCGTTTATTCTAACAATTTTGGATTTTTCTTAATATCCCCTAGTTATCACGTTAATTGGCTTATTTATCACATTTAAATCGGTAAATTGCCCAAATTACGTTTCTAGTAATGGGCTTGGGTCAAAAGGCCATAGAATTGGGTCTTTTGGCCTATTTAAACTGGGCTTAGTTCTTTGATTAATATAGGGCCTTGAAATTAATTTAATTAATCCTTAATTCTTATTAATAGTCTATTAAACATTTTTAAATGCTTAAGAATTATATTTAATTTCAAAAAATTCCTGAATAATTTCTAGAAAAAATTAGGGGTGTTACACCCTACCCCACTTAAAAAGAATTTGGTCCCCAAATTCACTGCATGAGTTTTATGGAGAGTATGTTTTAATTCGTCGGACTGATACTTAAGGAAATGCTAATATGTAAGTAAGTCAAGGTGATAACTTTAATCACCTTACATTCCCTGTCCAAGATGGCATTTAGTCGGCCTCGTCACCCTCTTCCATTGTTATCCCTTGAAGATTGTTCATTTATGAGAGGACACATGGGCAAGCGATGTTCTCGACTTCCACATTTGAGACAAGCGCCGAGACGCTTCCAACATTCTTCGACCGTGTGCCTGAACTTCTCACAGAATGAGCAAACCGCCATGACCTGCTTTTCTTCCTCCTCCTTGGCTCTTTTACTCTTTCCAATGCCATTTTCATTCATTTTTACATTACTATTTCTTTACCATTAGCGTTCCCAATGCAGGACCTCTTGTTGTGATGGGGTTCGTCATCCTCCGTGATACTAAACCTTTCTTCTTTTTCCTCTCGCCTATCATGTTTTTGGCTCGACTTTTCTTCTTTCCCTTGGAACTTCTCTACCTTCTCCAGGGTCCTTTCATATAAATGTGCCCATTTGACCATTTCCGTAAATGTGCGGATATTTTGAGGCCCAAGTTGTTGAATAAAGCGCATCCTTAAACCGTCCATGAATTGGTTAGCTTTTAAGAGATCTATGCTCACCAAATGAGGAGCATATGGTGCTAGCCAAGAGAATTGAAGTTCATATTCTGCCACAGACATCTTGCCTTGGCGAAGAGAGGCGAATTCAACGGTCTTTCTTTCTTTGTGTGCTCAGAGAAGTAGTTTGCACGGAAGAGTGTAAGAAATTCCACCCAGGTTAGTTGATCATTTTGAGGATGCGCCTTCCACCAAGTACGGGCATTATTGTTCAATTAGAATTTGGCGAGACGGACATTCTCTTGGTCGGTGAATTGCATGACATCGAAGATTCTGATCATCTCGACGAACCAATTCTCCGCTTCATCTGGGTTGGAGGACCCAGAGAACCTCGGAGGGTTCATACTTTGGAAATTCCTGTGCAAGTTACCCATGCCAGCCCTCGTGCCAGCTTGGGCCACCATTTATGGGCCGTGGGTAAGACCCGCAATTGTTTGTTGCATTGCTTCCAAATTAGCACGATTAGCGGCACGTTCAGCGGCCATTGCAAAAGTAAAGTGCCTGAAAGAAATAAGCAATTAGTTATTTCCTATAGAATATATGTAAGTTTACTTAAAGGTAATGTCTAAATAATCTATCTCATCTCGGGCTCTACCCGATCTCACATGGGTTCGGAAATTTTCTTTCCTAGTTCAAAGGTATGGGTCCTTAATCCATGGACTTAGCCTATGACAGGACATTTTCATAGGACTTACTTATGCCTATGCTCTGATACCAATTTAACAGTCACACCCCGAGATTATGCAGTAGAAACTAATCGGGAACGTGAACAACTGACAAGAGAAGCCTCAAGTGATAATAACAATCAGAGCGCTAATCATTCACACATAAAAGTGAACACAAGAGAGTATAATCTAAAAACTTTGACTTTATTGAATCATAATGAAAAGTTCACAAAGACTCTTTGACTAACTATACTCAATAATGTGAAAATTACATAATTGACTCTTGACTAGACTAGCTATGGCTTCTCTCGAACCCTCAATCACTCTTGGATCGATCACTTGAATAGTCTGAATCTGACCCGCTAGAATGTCCTGAAAAGATTGAAAAAGTAGGGAATGAGCACACTTGCCCAATAGGTATCTTCATATCAACATGAGGGCAATACTTAAGTAATTAACATTTTATCTCTAGAAAACAAGGTAGAGGAAATATGGTAAAACATGCGGTATATACCAAAGTAACACAAGTAACAAGATATAATTAGGATGAGATATGAGAAATCATGTAGATTGGAAATATGCTCAAGCAAGAATATCGCATGAATGTAAATATGGCCTTTAATGAACAAGAATGTAACGAGAATGCACTTTTCATAACCATAAAGGCTATGCACTAGAATGTCACTTAACACACAAGAATATAATTTCACTAGATTGCCTCATGGTTTTCACTCATCTATAAAAAAAGTACTCCCGACGTAATGAGACATCAGTGTTCATCATACCCCATAGTTCATAGCATATTTTCGGTAATCAGCCGAGGGGGCTAGTGTCGAGCCCTTGGACACAATCAATGTTCGATCTGCATCTTCACGTTATAAATCAAGCTACTTCACGAGATATAACAATAAAGTTTGGCCAGTAATGTACAGTTCAACAATAGTTTGATAATAATGTAACCAAGGTAATGAACACACCAATATAAGATTACGAGAAGTCAAAGATGAATTAAGACAAGGTCATACTGCGGAAGGAATCCGACAGCATAACGGTACATTCTTTACTTTTCATAATTCATTAGATAGAGTTTTTGAATAAGGTGTTGGGTTCTAGATAATCAATAGACCATCTAGGAACTGAGGAAAATCAACCCTTGGGTCAAACCTCGGGTTAATCAATACTTAGACATAAAACGGTCATATCGGGGCCGTTTCCTGAAATAGAGATCATGAAAGGACCGTTTCTATGAAGAGGTAGTCATGCCAAGTCCTTTTTAGGTAGAGTCGACACCAGAAAGAAAAGAGTCGACGCACTGGTGAAATCTAGATAGACGCGGTCGTTCCAGAACCGCTACTAGACAATAGCGGTCGCGTGAGAACCGCTATTATCCTGGCTGCGGAAAACATCGATAAGCTTGAGTGCTCTCTAGTTTAATGGGCTTTGAGGGTACAACCAGCTTGGCATCCTAGTGGGAATCCCAGGCCCGCGGAGACTTACGGAGGCCTTGAAACAAGATCACCTCGTCCGATAGAAGGAATATATGGCAGAGAGGCTCACAAGTCTAAGAAAATGTGCCTATAAGTGCAAAGTGTAACTAATGACATCGTACCAAAATACGTGCTATGTACTTAATAAAAGACTCCAAGGATGAGTGTGAATCGTAAAAAAATAGTGATCAACCATCAATAACACAAGTTCATAAACCATGTAGAAATAACTTTAATACAAACTATATGAACTTTGGCATGAAAATAGCATAAGTTTAAAATAAGTTTAAAACACATCAAGGACATGAAATCTATCATGATGGATGAACAATATAGCCAAGTTCATAAAGGTAAAGTCATAACTAGGAATGAGACATAGTAACTTAGGTTTAACATATATATAATAGGGTCAATCTGTAATCTGTTTGGAGTTAACAAAGTGCAGGAAACAGAAACATGAAGGAGGTCTTATGAGGACCGTTTCTGATAGTAACGGTCGTTTGGGAACCGCGTATTGACTTTAGCAATCTCCGAGGGGCCTCCTCCTGCCTTTATCAGGTCGAACTTTGAGGCAACGTCTAAGGCCAATTCAAGGGTAATAAAATAGATGAAAATCATGCCAAACCGTGGGATAAGTCATGATAGGTAATACACAACGCATGGGGATGCATAGATTTACGTGAATTAATAAAATTATCATGTTTTTCTTAAGGGCAGGATTCATGCATGCAGAAGTAATTCTATATGCGCAGTGATAATAAAACATCAAATACGATAGGTACAATGCATGAAATCCCATGGAAACATAGGGCTTTTTCTCCGAACTTGTTAATTGAGCCATCCATGAGATAACCTGCCTTTGTAACAGGCTTTAAACTCCGAATTTTGGACTAGAGAGACGACCTAGTTTCTGCACGTCCTGTGCTAAACCAGCAACTTCCTAATGGGGACATCAAAGAAAGACCACTAACTTTTTTTATTTACATTTATATGCTTGTGTTAAATGAGTTTGCAATTGTATGGCAACTATAAGCCAAAGTGTGAGTCCTTAGGTTTTAGTGGGTTTCTTTGCAAAAGGCCATGTGGCCCGACGGGACCCCCACCTTCTTTCCCATTAGTCCACCTAGGCTCTAGGGCCCTTGTGGGGCTGGTTCAAAGTCCAAGGTGGGCTTAGACCAAGACCTTTCAAAGTTGGACCAAGAAAAGTCTAAGATGCCCACTTGCCATTTATCCTTTTTTTATGTTGTTTTGACCACGTGGGAGAAGGGAAAAGGAATTAAATATTCTCATCCCCTAATTGTCCCACCCTAACCCTAGATCTGCGGGTAGTAATGGTCATTTAGTTTGGTCTATAAAACTTATGTATTTTCATTATTTTAATAATTACTGCATAAGAAAATCAGACTTTGTCCAAGAAGGCCCAAGGGCGCCCCCTCTCTCTCCTCTCTCCCAACCCCTTATAGCTAGATTGCTGCGAATTTCTTGAGGTGTGAGGCCTCCTTATTATCCCCTCTCTTAGTGAGAAGCTCAGCATTGCCGCCGCCGCCGCCATCGAGCCGCCGTCGCACCACTGTCCACCTCTCGACAGAAGCTTGAAGCCCAAATGTTATCTCCCAATCAGGAGATCTGATTGAGCTCAAAATTGGAGGGTGCGTTCCACATATTGTTCTCACTCTCCACAAAACGTTTCAGGCCAATCAGCCTACGTTTGCTATTTTTCCCAGTCATTTAATTCTACCCGCGCAATCTGCCAGTTTGCAGATCTGCGAGGCAGTGCCATGTTCTTCCAATTTTCCCACCCCTTAAACCACTTCAGAAAAATCCCAAAAAATTTGAGCACGTCCCACACATCCCCCTCTATCCATCATAAGATCCCTAAGATCCAGATCCACCCCTTCGTGTCGGTCAAAGGCCATTTTCAGGCAGCTCCTTGTCTGTCCTGACTGTCTGTAATCCGACCCAGAAGAAAGCAACTGTGCCACAGTGGTTTTCATTTCTAATACATTTACTGGATGGATGTAAAATTAATTTGTCTTGTATCCCTTTGAGTCCTCTGTCCAACGGCACCAACCTCGCCTCGATCCGCCTCTAGATCTGGGCGCAACAATTCTTTTCGTCGGGTATCGTAGATATGTCACGAGGTAGGACTGCTGAACAGAGTTGGGAGTTAATTCTCCCATAAATCCCCGGCTCCCATCCAGCGATCGCCGCTCCCGGGGATCGACCAGCAACCCCCCAGTAGCATCCCAGCCAGCCGCAACAGCAAGGAGATGCCCTGACACCGCCGTCCCAGCATCCAGACCCGCCAGCTGTCCTATGGGCCCGAGAAGAACCGAACCGAACCGGCAACCGCCGCCATCCCGAGTGCTTCACGGACGTGCCGCCCGTCAACCCGAGTTCGATACTCCAAGAGTCATTGTACCGCCCTTTACCTCCGTGCGTGGAGTGGGCATAAATATTATTTCTATACTTATTGTCAAATATTTGTACCAGGAGTACGAGTCTTTGCCGGGATCGCCTTCCCCACGCCCGGAGAGTGGAGGTATCGTTTTCGCTCCCCTCTTTGACATTTGCTTTACTCTTTTATATTTCTATATGCCGCTGCGAGAGTGATAGGATAACTAGCTCGTTCACATTATTTCAATCACCGCTGTGCGAGAGAGAGCGAAACCCGTCCCGTGACCCGATCCGGGCACGAAAGTGAGAGTTGATGATGGGGACATCACCAGCAATCCCATTTGTTCGAGGATCCCGATGCTCGCCAACTATGCTTCATCTTGTTCGCCACTTTATTTCGAGTCATATGATGTAATTTTCATTTTCTTATCATGTACTTTTCCTTTTATTTAAGTCCAGTACCTAGGTTAATGAGTCATTTACCTAAGTCTTGAGTCATTATGTTAGTTTGGTAGGTTAATAGGCCCAATTCAATGGGCTAGGCCCATGGGCACCCCCCCTTCTCTTGGTTTCTTGTTATTAGTCCAAAAGTCAGGGACTTATGTTAAATTGTGAGATTCTAGGACCCCAATCCCCCATTTGAGAACTAAGGAATTGTTGAATGAAAGTTTGAAATCCACCAAAATTGTGTGAGATTCTCTCTCTCTCTCTCTCTCTCTCTCTAAGGGGTGGATCCCCCCCTCTCTCTCTCCTCCTCTCTCTGTAAAGGGGTGACCCCCCCATTCTCTCTCTAGGGCGCACCACCCTCTCTCTCTCCTCTCTCCTCCACCTAAGCTCCACCTCATCCAATCTCCTCTTGCCACATCACCCTGCCCCTTCACCTCCCTAGAAGCAATAACTCCTCCCATCAATTCCCTTCCCCTTCCTAGGTGACCTTTGACACTCCCCATACACCCTTCTCTCTCCCAAGGGAGAATCCCATCTCCCCAAGCCACCCTTCCTCTTCCCAAGCCACCCTTTCATTCTCCCAAGCACCCCTTCCCCTTCCCAAGACCGAAATTAATCCCCCATCAACCACCCATTCAAACCAAGAGAGAAGCCTCCACCTTCCCCTAGGCCAACCTCCACCCTCCACCCTCTCTCCCCCTCACTACTAGAAAAATATTAATATAAGGCAAAATTCTTTAGCCTTTTAAAGTGTCAAAATTCGCCTTTTAAAGTCTTAGAAGGCGAAAAGAGGGCAGATTATATTCTGCCTTCTATGCCACTGTCTTCTATGTAAATAGAAGGCGGAAAGTAAATTTTAGAAGGCGAAAACTTTAAAAGGCAGAAATGAAAGTTTTAGAACGCAATTTTTTGCCGCCTTATAAACTCGTGATTGAAGGCATTTATATGCGCCCTCTATTATTTTTTAGAAGATGATAATTTCTGCCTTCTAAGATCTATATAGAAGGCAGATATTTTTGCCTTCTATTTCTTTTAGATGGCAAAATTTGTTGCCTTATAAGTTGTCAAAATAAGTCACTAGAAGGTAAAAATTTCTGCCTTCTATACTAACGTCATAATATAAACTATTATCTTTTAAAAGTAGTCTTATTCTTCATATAACCTGTTATATTTAATGATAGATCTTCTAAATTTTTTTCTCAAGAATAAAATACATTCCAACTTGTAACATGACATAAAAACAAAACATTACACATTCGTAATTAAACAACATTCAACTTTGTTTATATTTGTTCAACAAAAAAATTATTTATATAAAAATGTGCTCATACATACATTAGACCTACTATAAGATCACAATGTGCATGCGCAGGTCATACACAAAATTTGCACCAACATGTGCTCCTTTAAACAAACACTTCAAATAAATACAGGGTATAAACAATTTGATTCTACAATCTTCTTCCACTGGTTGCCTTTCTAAATCTTTTAAGTTACAAGCTTAAAACCAGTGAAGCTTCCACCAAAGAATCTGGATTTTTCTTCAAATGGCATCCTTTGACGCTTCTCATAGTACATAAAATCATTGAAAATTGATGTCTTCAGTGGCCTATTCTTAAAGATGTTAAGCATACTCATGCCTAGCATATATTTTACCTGCATGAACAAACATCTACTAATGTCATTAGAAAACTAACATGAGATAATTTTATCAACACACTGACAAATAATTTATAAATATGTGCCAAAAATTAAGGAGTGAAAAGATCAACAAGAGTAGAATACTAGCATGTTAATCACTAAAAAGTTTAAGGGGATGACTATGATAACAAAACAAAAAGTTTTTTATATGAAACCATAAGATACCAAAAAAAGGACAAAGGTTCAACTGGTATAACCTGGTAAAACATCAATTAAGAGAATTGCTGAAATAATTTGCAGAATAAAATCAAAACCATAAACATCAATTAAGAGAATTGCTGAAATGGACACATGTAGATCGATGACACATGAAGAATGATGACAAATGGACTTTAAGTTCAGGGAATTGCTGAAATCAAGATGAATAAACACAAAAAAACTGGTACCTTGGGACATTGATTTGACTGGCCGTTAAAAGAGAGGATGGACATCAAAAGGGACTCTCAGATCAAAGAAAAAATATATATTTATAGAAGTAGGTTCTCAGATTATCATGGACAGTGCAATTGATAGACCATTTTTTTTAGAGACAGAAACTACATAAAGCGTTATAATAAAGAGGAATTGAGTTGCACTCAGAAGGATGAGATGGTATTTGATATAAGGGATAGTCAGAATGAGAAGAAAGGCTTGTTGGTGAAGTAAAAAAAAAGTTGCCTCCCAAACTTTAATAAGGTAGATCATGAAGAGTTCAGGACAAATGGCAGTCTTGATAGCTATAGATCTGATGCTGCTGCTAATGAACTGGACAGTTATTTGGATGCTCCAACTATAGTGGATTCAGAGAAATTAAAGCTAAACCAACTTCAAGTTTCCTCACCAAGGAATACGGTAAGATGGATTTTTAGTGTAAATGAGGAAATAGTTGGAATGGGCTTAGAAATTGAAACCGACAATGAGACCAAAGGTAAACCAAATTCTAGGTTTCTCTATTAAGGAATATGATAGGATGAGTTTTAATTCAAATGAAGAAAGGGGATTTACTTGACGAGCATCTAAGGTCACATGTGATCAGAGAATCATCTACCCAAAATGGTTTATCTGATGAAAGAATTTCATGTCTTCCTAAGGAAGATTCATTGTTCAGTTTGGTTTATCCAACACCATCGAGTGAATCTCGAGTCGCATCTACTACTACTACTGATACAATGGCTGCTCAAATTTACACTAATCTCTATGCAAGTTCCGAAGATATATAGTCTGCTATTGGAAATGAAATGCATCATCTGTTAATACCAACAGCACTGAATAGGGCAGCATATGTTCTGATGGTCAATATAGTTCTCCAATCAATTTTGTCCTGGGAGCCACAGAAGATACAAATGCCACTTTCTGCAGTTTGGTTGAGGGGCATGGGGAAGTTGGCAAGTTGCTGGAAGGTGATTTTCATAAAAAAAATCAGATGAATCCAAGGTTCCTTCTATTATAAAAAAGTTGATGTAGATCCTGGCCTTATTTATCAAGCCACTGACATCAAATCTGATCATTTGCTGCAATCAGGAGATGGGCCTGACTTCAGTATTTAGATGCAGGAAGGTCCTTCTATTGAAACACAAACATCAATGTTTTATTTTGAAGAGACAAGTGTTGGGGAGTCTATATCGATTCCTAGTGTTTCTGGTCCCCCCCCCCAAATAGTTGCTGCAACCAATAGGCCACAATGTGTGAGCATTGGCATAGAAGGTGGAATATCCATGAACACTTACTACGATATTTCACATATTTCAGGCCCAAGTGAGAAGTCAGAGCCAACTCCTTTAAGTCAGGTTGGCTTTCTTGACCTGCCGGTGCCGACAATGGTTGGCAGTGGATAGAATCTAACATTATTTAGCATAGAGATCCTGGATGAGTCAAGAGGAAACCTTCTGCCTGATCCACAATTTGATGCCATAAAGTCTTATAACTCTTTCAATTCAGGAGGATACAAATGATAATACAGAGCTCTATGTGCTTTTGCATGGCAAGTCCCTGTGCAGCTACAATACCCTCGGTCTAGATTTAATTCCCAACTTTCCACAACTCTGTAGTGACTTTGGGGTAGAATTTTTAGTAGTTGCTGTTAATGGTTAATGAGGAGTATAAAATCGATCAATTTCATGCTTAAGACCTGATTACATGACCACATACATATTAAAATGTTTCTCATAGATGCACTGCTTAAAAGTAGATTCCACAAAAAAATATTCTAGCTCTATAAAAACAGATGCACTGCTTTAAAGTAGATGCCACGGCCCAGTCTGAGTCAATGAATGGAATGACATGCTACCAAAACAACAAAGGCAGTAGGAAGACCCGACCAAAAAAAAAATAGAAAATGACAATGAAACACAGATCCAGACACAGGGCCTTCAATTTTCACTCTATAAGAACAATAGCTATGAAGTTCTTAAAGTTAGACAATGCACCTTCTTGTAGGTCCCTGAACTTGTAATCTAGTCTTGATCACATCCAATGGCGTTGTGAGATATGTAGTAAATCCTGTATCAGAGTAATGAATACCATACCCATCATCAAGCATGATCATCATTAGTCACACACAGCTACTACTAATATATAAAGGCTATATTTTGTCAAAGGTTGATCCGAAGACATACCACCAGCTAATCCTCCCAAGAATAGCCCCTCAAAAGAGCCTTTGATTTGCAGGTTGCTATGAGGCAACCATCTGTTTATCCCAAAGTCTATAAGATCCTTGAGTGCTTCATAGAAAGTCACCTAAGAACCATGATAAAAAATTTAATTATTTAAAAATTCGAGGTAAGAACCAACGTAAAAGTTATATGATAATCCAGAACATCTGAAGATATATTGATAGTAGGAAGCCGTGCAAATGATACAAGAATCAAGCCATACATAGATATCAGTACAGCATGGACTATCAGGAAGTACACAAAGCAAACAATGGCTAAATGTAGACTAGTTTGAGCATCAGTACATGATATGGGCTATATGATAAGGTTTTTTCTTTTTCCTCTTTTAGTGTTCAATAATTTTACTTCAGATCCTGTTATGGGCTATATGATGTAGAACATTCTTTTATTTATGAATTCATGGTTTTGACATTAATATTCTTTTGTTATTCTGCATTGCACCAACTCGTACAATGGCATGGACTTGTCATCGACAGTGTAGGTTTACCTTTTGGAACATCATACTTCATCTTTCTTTACAGTTGTTTAATAGGAAGAAATTGACTCTCTTTGTTTTTTTTTTTCGATTTGTAGGCTTGCTGGACTTGCCTTCATGTTTTCAGGTAGCATTCTGCTAGAAATCCTGGTATATTATTCTATTTCAATGTTGGTAGTATATACTGCATAAAACATCGATTGTTTGTGAAGATTAGAAGTTGGGATTCAAAGGTGGGGGAGGGGAAGCTTGCTAGATGAAAGGGTTATGACAGAATAGGGTTATGACATATTTCAATTCCATAATAATCCATTCCAATACAACTAAGGGGAAGAATAGGGTTATGACAGATTTCTACCAATTTGACATTGCATGTGCACAATGACATCTTTATTTAGCAATTGCAATCGCTGTGGTCCTTGAATTATTACATCATGGGGCTATGATTTGGTGTGTGCTATGTATTGCAGCCTAAAGGTAACATTTAGAATCTCGGATGGATAAAAGGTACAGCTGTGACTCCTATGTCATGCATCTGGAGCATACCCCTTGTTCAATAATTAGGTACTTAACTGTATCTGGTTCCCCATTCTTTTACATGGCGGTGTGCTGTCTTTTGTGTCTTCTTAATGCTTATCCAATAGTGGTTGCCATGTAGATATCAATACTTTATGACATTCTATCAATTTTTATTAAAAGTGATTCTACTCCTCTCTTTGAAACAAGGCAGAGGAGAATTCCATAAATTTTTCTTAACTCTCTTTCCTGTGAGTTAAGAAAAATTTTATTAATTGAATTATGATTTTGTATGCAATCTATTCAGTGGACCTAAACATCCACGTTATCAAGGTGCAAGAGATTTTATCTGTTATTTTAGAATCTTTTTTTAGATGACTAAGAAGAAAGCCTTTTATTCAATGCTGCACTCACTTAATGAATTGATATTCCATAGTTTTCTCATAACTAAACATTAGCAGGGAAGACAACTTAGTTGCCAAACATGCATCTTTTGAGAAGACTACTGACATGTTTTAAATATCTCATAAGTAATATCTGTACTAGATTTCCCTTAGAATAGCCTCCTAAACTCATTCTAGCAGTGAAATAAAAATATCAACCTCACTGAGAAATCTATGTTTGGCTGTCCACACAGACATGATGACGATGCCATGCAATTCTTCAAGCAGAACCATCACATTCCCTAACCATACATAATATATAATTGCAGCCTCAAACTTGATGATCTTGTGTGAAAAGTTCTTATGTGAAGAGTTACAGTCCCATATATAACTGCATCCTAGATTCTTTTGGAAGTGGCCATCGATATATCATGTTTTTTTGGACTAATGATTAGTTTATCTTTCTGACAATTATCCTTATCATTAATGTCACACTTACAATCGTCACCTGTTTTAGTATTTTAGGCTCCAAAATCTGTAGTTTTGTTATAATTTTCTGGGAACCTTTCTAGCTTTCTTATATGTATGTTTCTGTAGGGGGTCAAACTTAATATATTTTTCTTTGGATAAAATCAGCTTTAAGGCTTGGTGTGTATGGATCCAACGGTCCATCTTTATAGTTGAAATTAAATGGCATATATGGATCATCAAACTGTCCACCTTCATTTTAGTAGAAAAAAATGATTGCAGGTTGTTTATCTTTCTACACCTAAATTAAATCTTCTACCTCTGCCTACATATAGCATACAGATCTGGTTCCTGGTCATAGAAAAGGCTTTTCTTGTTCAATTTCATCCAACAACTAACTATGAGAAAAGCAAATCGTATTGCACAACTTAGAACAACAATCAACTTTTAAAAGCATGCGGGTGCATTGAAAGCCGAAGCCTCTCCTCATTCGACCTTATTGCCAGCCTATAGACAACTGATACCATCAAGGACTTCAATTCACAACAACTGTGTGTGTGTGAGAGAGTGAGGGGGGGATAGAAAGCCGAACAATTGGCCCCAACTGTGTCTTCTCGCCTTGCTTGTGTATAGATACTAGTTATTCTTACCCTTGGATCTCGAGGAACTGTGGCCGAAGATCATCGCCCACGCCTATGGCGTCTAGCACGTGCCACCCATTCTTGAAGAGCGTCAACGAGGCCCCGCCGGTCCGGAGAGAGTCCCCCTCCTCAAGAACCACTGAGCGCACCCCGAGCCTGCAGCACAGGTAAACATTTCAGAGAGCAAAAAAAGCATAAAGCAAACCAGATCGAGACGTCGGAGTCAGTGGAGTTCACAAGCATACCTCGCAAGGGAGACGACAGTGGCGAGGCCGGCGATTCCGGCACCAACGACCACGACCTCCTCCTTCTGGACTCCCCCGACGCCAGTATCACTCGCCACGACGGACGCCGCCCTCCGTCCGGTGTATCTGGCACGGAGCAGGGGAAAGAGGGGAAGGCATGCGCGCGCGCGAGAGAGAGAGAGAAAGAGAGAGAGTGAGGTCGTGGAGGTGAGGAGGCGGAGGGAAACAAATTGGGATGAGGGAATCATTTATAAAATTGAATAGAAGGCAAATTTTTATTAGTGTCTTTTATTTAATATAATATATAAGGCATAACTTAATATTCTGCACTCTATACAATTTATTTAATACATAGAAGGCTGATTTTATTTTTGCCTTATAATCTAACAAATATAAGTCACAATTTATTTCTGCCTTTTATTTTCCGCCTTATATATGCAAATTTTTAGTAGTGCCTCCACCTGCTAGCTGCGACCAAGCCCTCTTCCCAGCCTCTCCACTGTCCCATTCCACCCCCTAATCGATCCCCCTACACCTTCCACAGCCATTAGACCTCACCCCATCGCAACCCCTCACCTCTTGCCACAACTAGCAACCACTTTCTCCAACCTGCTCAACCCAGTTCGCAGGCAACAGATCAGGGTCTTGGAAGTAGCTTCATCTCTGGCCCTTCCCTAAACATTCTGGTGGCAAATCATATACCTCTGGAAAGGTCGTCCAGAGAGATTTCCAGGCGAGGTGGTTTCGTCATCGTTCGAGCACCGATCTGCCCGTGAGAGCCATCCTCCCTAGACTGAGCAACCCGACTCCTACAGAAGACTAGATGCCCAGTTAAAGTGTGACCATGGCCGCTCCTGTGGGAGTTTGGACGTGATTCTTTAGCTGAAGTCTCTTCCTACAAGTCCCCTAGCATCGCCAAGAAACGGAGCGCCGTTTGAAGCCCGAAGCACAAAGTTCTGATTTTTCTACCCCAGGTGCGCAGGTCTGTCCTGTCAGGGCCTGACAGACACCCTTCACTCTATGGGCTCTATCTCTCTGCTCCGACCTCCTCTGGCATTCTTTCTGGTTGCTGCTCAAAAAGGACCCTCCCACGATCATATTGATATAATCTGCGTCACCTTCAGAGCTCGGGAGTGTTCGTGGGGGCTTCTTCTTCCTGCTGCAGAGTTTTGGAGTCAGTCTGAGCCAGAACAAAGTGGCCCAATCCCAGAGCCGGCCCCGAACTTTGACGACGTCCAGAGGTTCTACCAAAATTCAGGAGTCCTCCCAGGCCAATCAGAGAGGATTCGGCATAGGTTTCAGTGACTTCTGAGTCTGGTAGAGCCCGTGGTGGCGTCAACATCGTCCACCTATCCAGCAGTTCCAGAAGCGGGCAAAATCAGTGAAGTCTTCATTCGGCGACTCCTTTAGCTCTCCATCCGATCTCGCCTGGCCGGCTGACCGCCCCTCCATGCGTGGAGGTAGTTTTGGTTGTAATTAATCATCCCCAGCCCTAGTCCACCCCCTCTGTGCGGGCGTAGTGCATGTACTAGCAGGTCTTCGGCTGAAGCTTCATCGGCGCATCGTGTGGGTAAGCCCACGCTTCCTCGCTCGCCCTCGTCTCCGGCCGGGATCGACGTATTCACACCGATCAGGTGAGCTCCTGGTTGCACTTCTCTGCTGGAGTCACTTTGCTTGTTTAGTATCTCATCTTAGTGCCATCGGTCGGTGAGTGAGTGCCCGATCCCGAATTCGTTAATATTTGAGTGACTACCGCGGGCGAGTTGCGAGAGAACCATTACATCCCACTCTCTTGGCGTGCTGGCCGCCCACCGAATTGGGCATCTCAGGCCCTTTGGGGGTCCATCCTAAGCTTGACAAACCCCCGGCATGGAAAGGTCCAACCTCGGACACTCACCACTATCGCCGGTCCACCTACGGACCCGGGTGTGTGCGACGCGGGTGAACCCGCTTAGGTGAGTCCGCCGTTCGATTCGGTTGCTTGCGAATCTTGGTCTGAGGGGTCGTGTCACATCAATTTGGTATCAGAGCAAGTTCTAGACTTATCTCTACTAAGTCTTGTCCTAGGGCCATTGCATGCATCACCCTTGTCCACCATCATGACTACCACATACTTGGCATATTCGCCACTCTTAGGCCCATTACAAGCCTTTGTATTTGACGGAACCCACCCTAGTATATATCTAGAGTGGGAGGACTCCATAGATCGACACTTTGGGAGGTTCACTCTGTCAGGACCTATCCAAGTCAACTATGCCAAGAGTTTGCTCTGGCGCCAAGCTAGGAAAGAATGGGAGTACATTATAGGTTTGAGAGAAGCCAAAGGGGAAGCACCCATTGAATCTTGGGTTGAAATGAGAGCCGATCTTAGAAAGATCTACGCACCCCAATCCGAACCTCTTCAACCAACCACTTTTCCACCCCCAACTCCAACCCAAGTACTTCCCCTATCAAGCCCAACCTAAGCCCGTCCATGTTCACCACCCCGGGAGTACCATGAGCCGGCTATCTCCACTCCTCCACCAAAAGACCCATTCCTCCCCTTGGAAGAGGAGCCCATGATCCAAACACCTGATCCCTTCGAAGTAAACACCTCTTCCCTTGGGAGTAAGACCGACCTAGACCCCCTCCCGACCCTCGAGGAAACCCAAGCCCACACCGTTGAGGAGGAGGAGCCACAAAACTCACCCACCCCTCCTAGTCTGGGTCCTCATGAGCCGCACACCGTCACCATAGATGAGTCCATACTCCAATGGCTCAAGCAAAGTCCCACCCTCCTAAGATCACCACCATTGGGATATCAATCCCAATTTGTTCCCACCCGGTCTCCCCATGTCACTTTACAAACCTTCTACTTCGCGGGAGACTTGGGAGACCTAGTGGATTGCCTATATTGGCAAGTCCACTTGACCGGCTTGCTTGCCATGGGACCTTCGGAGCCTAGCACCATTAACTTTGCCCACCCCACCATTGGCTCCATCACTTCCGTTTGCACGAGTGGGCATTGCACTATTGAGATTCTTCTATTTCTCCCCTTGGAGGAAGAACCCACCCCGGTCTACTCCCCACCCATTGAGACCCCAAATGCCTTAAACGGTCAACTCACTAGAGATCTTGGACCAATTACTTTGGAGGTGGATGACTCACCACCATATTGTGAGGACCTTGAGGATGTTGAGATAAACTTAGAGCTCCTTTCCCCCTGATACACTTATGTTGATCCTTTTGACCCCTCCCAATGGGAACCCAGGAACCCATGTGGTCCACCCACATCACTTATCACCCACTCCTTCCTACCCTCACCCACCATGTTGGACCAAGCCCATCTCTCCCAAGACTCAAATTACACCATGGGAGCCATGACTTTGGGCAATACACACTTAGGGATCGAGGAAGTGCCCCACTTCATGATATCCACCTTCCTAGACCCCTTTGACCCATTCCAATGGAGGTCCAAAAGCCCACACATAGGAGACATCATTGGTACAAAAGTGCATAAGTCTTGGCGTACAACACCACTTGATATGATTCCTAAATCGGGTCCACTCGTTCATATCACCCACATGTCAAGTAGGATGCATGATTGGTTCATATTCGGGTGTATCGGCCCTCCCTCATTTAACATTGGTCATACACATGTCAAAGGCATCTACGGATGTCTGGGTCCCCCGATATTTATCACCACTTTGCATGATAGGTACACCTACGGGTGCCCTGGCCCACCTAGGTTGACCAAAGTCTACACGGCATCATTGCATGATAGGTTCACTTATGGATGCCCCGGTCCTCCCAATTCCATCAAAGTCTTCTTGACGTCAAAGCATGACTGGTCTACATATGGTTGTCCCGGTCCACCTTTACACACCAAGCTTTTCACACCCACACCGCATCATAGTGCATGGCATACGCATTCACGCAAGCATCTAGCAACGAGCGGTGAGGTTCACAAAGAGCGGGCAAAAGCTTGCGAGCGCCACTTGGAATTCCAAGTAGGAAACTTATCGATGGTGACATTGGAGTGGCTCTACCCTAGGGTCACCTCCAACTTGAGGGCACGGGGACTTGGACCTTGCCAAGTTCCGAGTGGCTTTGACAACCTGGCTTACGGGTTGGACTTACTAATGGGTTTTGGGATTCACCCCATTTCCCACGTGGCGGATCTGGCACCCTATATGGGCACCGCAGTGGATCCTAGTGAGTACCTGTGGACGTAAAAAAAAATGACGATGATGATCATGGCGACATTCGCGTCTACACATTAGAGCGCGAGTCGAAGACAGAACTGCCGAATAAACCTCATGCCTCGCCCGATCAGGACGAGAACTCGCTTAGTGGTCCGCTACCCGTTAAGGAAGCCCCCCAGGCGGAAGATACGACTACAACTCTCCGACCAGTTACACCGAGAGCTGAATCAGAGAAAAAGTCGGGAGCTCCGGCACAGTCTCGGCATGCTCTGAAAGCCACGCAGAATCTGAGACCGAGTCCCAGAGGCTACAAACGGAATATTGCGGAGGCCATGCATTGCAACCGGAACGTTCTGGGAATGCCGACATTCATATAAACGGCCGCGACTTCGAAAAGAATCTGTTTGGTGCATAAAACGGCACGAAGGGGCCTTAAAACGGCGCGCCTTAAAATGGCGCTCCCCCCTCTTAAAACGGCGCGCCCCCTTCTTCCTTTGGCTACACGGCGCGCTCCCGTTGAAGGGGCCTCCCCTTTTGATGCTTAAAACGGCGCCACTTGCGTTGCATTAAAACGGCGCCCATATGGCTACTACGGCATGGCCATCTTGAAGGCCAAAAAGTTGAACCGGCGCGCCAATTGCACTTGGGGTAAAACCGGCGTGGGCACTTTCCACCGCGCCGTTTTAACCTCATTCCATCCCATCTCTGGTGCGATACTCTGTTCGGCATAAATGCTACACGCAGGGGACATTCAATGCCCGACGTTCTGTCTCCGCCTCCATTCGATAGCACAGGAGTGGCAGCGGCGAAGCAACCCCTGCGGACCTGCGACCATCTCATCCTCGGATGAACAGCAGCGTACGGCACGAACCAACGTCGTCCAGCGCACCATGTTAGCTCTGAGCTTCATCGCGGATGAGGTGGAAGTGGCAGGAACCTCCCCAGGCTGGCCAATATAGAAAATGGGGGCTACGTTGCAAGAAAAAGGGAGACGGAGGAGGGTCTCGGCCGTGTGCAGGAAGAGAAGAGAGAAGGGAGGAGAAGGAACTGGTATTGGAGAGCTCCACGGTTCTGGGCTGAAGAAAGGAGAAAAGGGTAGGGGGCGAGAGTGAGAGGTGAGTCGGAGGGGGAGGAGCCAATGCTTCCCTCTCCCTCCTCCATCTAATGTCTCTCACTCTCTCCATCGAGTGTATTTTCCTTTTCTGTTAGTAACGCCTTTTCTATTTTTCATATGTATCAAGTTTCCTTCCCCGTTGCGTGGATGAATAAAAGAAGAAAAGCCATTTTTTTTGCAACTCTTGTGTACTCCGTTCCCTTTTCTGCTCCGTCTTCTCATTTTCCGATCATCCTCGGCCCTTGAGGGCTGCCTTTCATGGCATGACCCACAAAGGTACCCACCGCCGGATGAATAACTATGGCCCTTGTGGCAAACACTTGTCCCGTTTGGAAAGTTCCTCACCCGTGAACTGTGGTCGTTCTTGTAGGCTGGCCCTCGAACGTTCCATACTCACATCTGGGTTCGGACCGCCGTGAGGCTACTCCGATTTTTGAGAGTCTACCCCGGAGCAATCCGATTGGTGGCTTTCCTTTATCTCTGGCAAGTCCCGGTCTAGGGGAGGTGCTGCCCGATTTTTGCCAAGGCTAAGAACACCCAACAACTAGTGAACAAGTTGAACTGATGAAGAACGAAATGAGGCCTCTGTGAGCAACTACTAGAGTAAAACACTTAGACGTTCATATTGTTTCATCATAATAAATGATTAAAATGGTTAAAGCTCTTAAAACCTCCTCATTACCAGCTTGATCTATCAACAGAATGAGCAAATCAAACCTGGAATCGACCTATGGGTGAAAGGAAAAGAAAACACAGTAAACAGAGCCTCAAAACAACCTCCATATAGCTATCCCGGCGCGAGTTAAAATGGCGTGGCCATTGCTCCACCGTGCCGCTTCAACCCTCCTCACAAAATCCCCCATCTCTTCTCTAAATGCTAAAATGGCGCGCCCTCTCCCTTGCCCTCCGTATCCGACGCGCCCCCAATCTCTCCCTTGCCCTCCAAAAACGGCGCGCCCTCTCCCTTGCCCTCCATATCCGGCACGCCCCCAATCTCTCCCTTGCCCTCCATATCCGGCGCGCCCCCAATCTCTCCCTTACCCTCCAAAAATGGCGCGCCCCAACTTGCCACCCTAAATCGGCGCGCCGCCCTTTAATACCCACAACCAGCGCCCCCCCCCCCCCCCATGTGCTCCCTTATCTGACGCCCTCCTTCGAAGCCCTTATCCGGCGTGCCTCCCCTTTTGCCCACTTCAGACTCGGCGCGCCTCTTTTATATAAATAGGGGGGTAAATAATAGTAAAAAAGAGAGAGAAAGGTTCAAACAAAAGAAGAATGCAAAGATCAATGCCAAATAAAAAATGAAAGGAACTCTATTACCCGTGCTTCAATTAAAATTTTGTTCCGGGGGCGCTGCCCCCGGAAACCCCCGCAAGGGGCGCTGCCCCCTTGAACCTCGCGACCTGACCGCGCAGGTCGATCCGCGTGTGAGGGCACACGTTAGTGATCTCGGGCTATGCACTTAATAATTCACTCCCTCGGACTGGGTGCAAAGAGAAAATCGACGACGCCTTATGGTATCGGATGTGGTTTACGGAATTTCTGACATGGCCATAGTTCGAAATCATCTCCGGCCAACAGTCTATCAACTTGACCCATTTCTACCGAGATCCAATCCCGTATTCTCATTAAACTTGCCTTGTTCGTGGCAGACATTCACGCGGTTTTGTCACCGTCTTTTATACTACAAGCACGGAGCTTCGTCCGAACATGAAGTGGCCCATGAGTGGCCGACATAGTCTGAACATTCACGTCCCAATACGGGTTTCTAGCATAGTTCATCTTTCACTATCCTCCTGCATGATTAGTATTCTCTCTAGGCCGTAGGGCCCTTACTCCCGGCAATCAATCAAGGGTGTTCCGCCGTATGGGGGATGTAAATAACGCCGTGACCTTTATGGCGCGGCGGGTTTCGGTCCCGACACGAACCACACAATTGTCTGATTAGTCAGATCGCACGCACTATGGGCTTCCACGAAGCCCGAATAAATCGTCACTTTGTGACTGGCGCGCCCTCACACTAAATAAACGAATTAACCCCGACCAACAAGCAAACAGATTCCCCCTCGAATTTTAGTGCGTCCACAGTACCTTGAGCCTATATCTTCCCTTGTGAGTGATACTCTCGGAGAGCCCCCAAAAATCAGCATGAGAGCCTGACGTGTGTACACAGAGGTAATACTAGGCAAGCAGGGTACCATCTCCAGTAAGAGGGTGTGCCCAAGCCACCGTAAGAGGATGAAGGACCGTCCCCTGGTTGTAGACGTAGGGTTGAGTTTGGAGGTTGAGGTTCACCCCGGGCTACTTTAGAGGACCACTTCCTCGGTGGACCCATACTCGACGGAGTCAAGTTCTCCACACCCCGGGGTTATGATGGGGACATCACCAGCAATCCCATTTGTTCGAGGATACTGATGCTCGCCAACTATGCTTCATCTTGTTCGCCACTTTATTTCGAGTCATATGATGTAATTTTCATTTTCTTATCATGTACTTTTCCTTTTATTTAAGTCCAGTAACTAGGTTAATGAGTCATTTACCTAAGTCTTGAGACATTATGTTAGTTTGATAGGTTAATAGGCCCAATTCAATGGGCTAGGCCCATGGGCACCTCCCCCTCCCTTGGTTTCTTGTTATTAGTCCAAAAGTTAGGGACTTATGTTAAATTATGGGATTCCTATAAATAGGACCCCAATCCCCCATTTGAGAACTAAGGAATTGTTGAATGAAAATTTGAAATCCACCAAAATTGTGTGAGATTCTCTCTCTCCCTCTCTCTCTCTAAGGGGTGGATTCCCCCCCCCTCTCTCTCCTCCTCTCTCTCTAAAGGGGCGACCTCCCATTCTCTCTTTAGGGTGCACCACCCTCTCTCTCTCCTCTCTCCTCCACCTATGCTCCACCTCATCCAATCTCCTCTTGCCACATCACCCTGCCCCTTCACCTCCCTAGAAGCAATAACTCCTCCCATCAATTCCCTTCCCCTTCCTAGGTGACCTTTGACACTCCCCATACACCCTTCCCTCTCCCAAGGGAGAATCCCATCTCCCCAAGCCACCCTTCCTCTTCCCAAGCCACCGTTTCATTCTCCCTAGCACACCTTCCCCTTCCCAAGACCGAAATTAATCCCCCATTAACCACCCATTCAAACCAAGGGAGAAGCCTCCACCTTCCCCTAGGCCAACCTCCACCCTCCACCCTCTCTCCCCCTCCACCTGCTAGCTGTGACCCCGCCCTCTTCCCAGCCTCTCCACTGTCTCATTCCACCCCCTAATCGATCCCCCTAAACCTTCCATAGCCATTAGACCTCACCCTATCGCAACCCCTCACCTCTTGCCACCACTAGCAACCACTTTCTCCAACCTGCTCAACCCAGTTCGTAGGCAACAGATCAGGGTCCTGGAAGTAGCTTCATCTCTGGCCCTTCCCCAAACATTCTGGTGGCAAATCATATACCTCTAGAAAGGTCGTTCATAGAGCTTTCCAGGTGAGGTGGTTTCATCATCGTTCGAGCACCGAGCTGCCCGTGAGAGCCATCCTCCCTAGACTGCGCAACCTGACTCCTGCATAAGACCAGAGGCCCAGTTAAAGTCGACCACGGCCGTTCCTATGGGAGTTTGGACGTGATTCTTTCACTGAAGTCTCCTCCTACAAGTCCCCTAGCATCGCCAAGAAACGGAGCACCATTTGAAGCCTGAAGCACAAAGTTCTGATTTTTCTACCCTAGGTGCGCAGGTCTGTCCTGTCAGGGCCTGACAGACACCTCTTCACTCTAAAAGCTCTATCTCTCTGCTCCGACCACCTCTGGCATTCTTTATGGTTGCTGCTCAAAAAGGACACTCCCACGGTCATATTGATATAATCTGCGTCACCTTCAGAGCTCGGGAGTGTTCGTGGGGGCTTCTTCTTCCTGCTGCAGAGTTTTGGATTCAGTCCGAGCCAGAACGAAGTTGCCCAGTCCCAGAGCCGGCCCTGACCTCTGACGACGTCCAGAGGTTCTACCAAAATTCAAGAGTCCTCCTAGGCCAATCAGCGAGGATTCGGCACAGGTTTCAACGACTTCTGAGGCCGGTAGAGCCTATGGTGGCGTCAACATCGTCCACCTATCCAGCAGTTCCAGAAGCGGGTAGAATCGGCGAAGTCTTCATTCGGCGACTCCTTTAGCTCTCCGTCTGATCTTACTTGGCCGGTTGACCACCCCTCCCTACGTGGAGGTAGTTTTTGTTGTACTTAATCATCCCCACCCCTAGTCCATCCCCTCTGTGAGGCCGTAGTGCATGTACTAGCAGGTCTTCGGCTGAAGCTTCATCGGCGCAGCGTGCGGGTAAGCATACGCTTCCTCGCTCGCCCTCGTCTTCGGCCGGGATCGGCGTATTCACGCCGATCAGGTGAGCTCCTGGTTGCACTTCTCTGTTGGAGTCACTTTTCTTGTTTTGTATCGCATCTTAGTGCCGTCGGTCGGTGAGTGAGTGCCCGATCCCGAATTCGCTAATATTTGAGTGACTACCGCGGGCGAGTTACGAGAGAACCATTACATCCCACGCTCTTGGCGTGCTGGCCGCCCATAGAATTGGGCATCTCAGGCCCTTTGGGGGTCCATCCTATGCTTGACAAACCCTCGGCATAGAAAGGTCCAACCTCGGACACTCATCACTATCGCCGGTCCACCTACGGACCTGGGTGTGCGCGATGCGGGTGAACCCGCTTGGGTGAGTCCGTCGTTCGGTTCGGTGGCTTGCGAATCTAAGTCTGAGGGGTCGTGTCACATCAGTTGACCACCCTAGATCATTGCCGGTTTCTCAACCACGCACATCCGCACGCTTCCCTCGCTAGGGACGAGCCGCGAGTTTTCCTAGAGTCCAAGCTTTGCATCCGAATTGGCATCGAGTCGCGTCCCACATCAAATTGGTATCAGAGCAGGTTTGAGTCTAGGGTAGTCCATCATAGCATGGTTTAAGTCTTAGGTTGCATTGCATTCCGATACTAGGTATATTAAAAGGTGCCTCCGGAACTATAGGTTATGCCTATCGGGAAGGTAACACACTTGCGTGAGTGTGATCTTCAGATCAAACCTCCGCCACATACCGGATACTAGTTGAGTCTTGGTTTGTAGTCGAGTCTGCATTCCAACTTTACATTGTTATTTTAGGGTCATGTCTAGTCCATTAGGGAGTCAGTTTGTCTTGTCCCGAGTGTCTGCTTGTCCAACCCACCCATAAGTTCATCAACTCTCCATGGGTACCCAGTACCATCACCCTGACACTATGGGTGAACCCCGAGGTGCCATCCAGGGAGGCCGATCCTTGGATGACTTTTTTGATCTACTCATGGAGCACATGGATAGTGTTGGGTTCTATGCGCCCCCTCGTTGTCTTTGACAATGGTTTGGATGATTCCAATATATTGTGTGTTTTATGCTTAATGGCATTTTCATGATAAACGAGCTCACATGTTGATATTCTGCTTTACAGGTTAAGATGCTCTTGGGTTGACTGGCCTTAATAGTTATCCATGTATATACTTGCATTTGGATGGCCAGGTTCACTGCTTTAACAAAGTGCTGACACTGGGTTGCTGAGTGTCGACACCTTCTATATCTCACATGCACTGATCTGTCCTCTTGATATGCTATTCTGTTGACTAGTTCATTTGATTGGATTGAACTGTTGTACATTGGACTGCTAAGGCAATCTTTTTGTTCTCGTAATATCATATGAACTTGTGTCTACTCATACTGGGTGTGGATAAGTTAAGTTCAAATTGATTTTGATTGTGCTTGACTTAGTAGGACATAACTTGATTGTTTTGATCTGAGATGGAATTCTGTGTGCAGCTTGGTTGAATCATATTTTGATAAATATGTACTGACAAGCATGATTGATGATATGAATAGCTATCAATAAACTGAACCTAAATTCTTGGACTGAACATGGAAGTTTCGGACTGAATTTCATGTCCTTGAATTTGACAGTTTTGGTAACCTTAAATATGGTTTTACAAGTGTCCTTCATGCCTGTTTGATCATGTGGAAAGTTGACATGAAAGCTTTAGTTTTGTTGTGTTAGCTTGCATTAGACTGTGCAAGTTCAATTTTCCTTGGACTGCAACTGTGATCCTTGTGTTAATTGAAAATGGCTTTCCCATGCCTTGGAGACTCATTTGATCATTTGGTAAGTGCTATCGTTGTTTCAGTTATGGCTATGATCATTCCTTTACAGTTTGTGGTATGAGTGCAGCTTGCTATGAAATTGATGTATGGCTTCATACATAGATGGAGTTTGTGTGTGGTTGTGTTTAAGTTGGGCTTGTCATGCCTCAACCTTAACTGAAATGAAAGCCCCCGGTTTCATGGTTGGCCATATGAAAACCCATCCTCACACATGGTTATAGTTCAACAGGTTTTATATGGAAGTTCAGTGGCTTGATTTTGATAGACTGACTTAAGTGATTTGTTCACATTAAATGCAGGTTATTTGTGAAGTTCTTCATTTAAACTCTCAAGGCCAAGGTATGAATACATGATTATTTGGATCTAAGTGTGAATGGTATGTTCTGGGTAGAAATCATGATTTGCCAAGTTAATCCGAGTTTTATGAACTCCCTTGATCAACCTTGATATATGTATTTGAATTGTGGAGCTTTCTATTGGTGTTATTGATGTATTTCTACTGTCAGGAAAAGTGTCGACCTAAGGGGTCGACACTTATTAACGGAGCTTCTTCCCTGCGTTGAAAGAAAGGACGCTGGCAGAAAGTGTCGACTCAAGGAGTCGACACTTTCACCAGGGTTCTGTTATTTTGCTAAAGGTAGAACTCACGGGAAAAAGTGTCGACTTCATAGGTCGACAGTTTCAGGTAAGTTTGCTCATTTCTGTGAAAACAGAATGTTCGTGAAAAAGTGTCGACCTCAAAAGTCGACACTTTTCACCACGAATGTTATGTCTCTTCACATGCCAGAACTCTTGGTGAAAAGTGTCGACCCCATAGGTTGACACTCGTATCTCGGTTTTGTTTTTATATATGTTCTGGCAGAACTCGTTGAGACGAGTGTCGACCCTAGAGGTCGACACTTTGTCTGCTACGTCCGGATCGGGTTTTCGGGTTTGGTTTCGAACCATGGGTTTAAAGGTCTGATTGGGGTGGTATTTTACCCTAATGTCCTTAGGGTTATACCCTACCATAAGGAGTGCATTTGAGAGAGTTTTAACATGGACTTTGTGATCTATTGTTCACCCATTCGATGCCCTATATGTATGTTACGATTTCCATCGGATGAAACATCCCCTTGGGTTGATATTGTTCTACTCTTGCAGGAACGGTGGAGAGGGCATCACACACTTGTGGAGGAGAAAGAAGAGGCTGATGTGGATCACGTTCAAGAGCCTGAGCTCAGATCTGGTGGCAGCTGCAGCTGTTCTCCACCATATGCAACCAAGGGGTTCAGATCTACAAGGGCCGGCTGCTTCTACTCTTTGGTTTATCCTTTCTAAGTGCACCCTTCCATTCTATCTTTGAGTTGCATTGAAGAATCAAAAGGGGGATCTCTTGCTCCTTCATTTCCATATTATGTCTTAGCATATATATATATATGGGGTACGATTTCCATTGAATGAAATAACCATTGAGCTTATGTTCTTCATTCGTGCTTGCAGAAAAAGAGGAAAAAGGAAGAGGAGGGCGCCGCCCCACCTGGGGGAGGAAGAAGAAAAAGTGGAGGACGCCAAGACCAAGCCTCATTTGCCGATTTGATGCACCTTCGACCAAAGCTGTTGAAGACAAGTTCTCCTTGGGCGTCTCCTACAAACGTAGAAGCTTCAACTCCCTGGATAGATCGTTCGGCGCATCCCATTGTTCTTTTGGACGTGATTTCACTGAAGATTTGAGGGGGATTCTTCTTCACTCATCTCTATTTGTTCATTTCAGCATAGATATCTGTTTGAGGGTTCATTGTATATCTTTCCTTTTCATTAAACCAAGAACACTTGTGTGTGGGCGGAGTTGTATCTCCGCATGTGTGGGGTTTTTGTGGGGAAAGATTCCCAATGTGTTGTTGTGTGTGGACGGAGCTGCGACTCCGTGTGGTTGTCGTGTCCGGGGTACGTTCCCCGAACGTGTGTGTGTGTGTGCTGCTGTGGCAGCGTGTTGGGGCTTGTCCCCGTGTGGTTATTACTGCGGAAGCAGCGTGTGTGTGGTTGGGGTTCGTCCCAGTGTTGCTACGAAAGTAGCGTGTAGTGAAGCCTCACCCGGTTGGGTGAGGGGTGGACGTAGGGAGCCCGTCGTGGTCCCGAACCGCCTAAAAATGTTGTGTCTCGTGTGATTGACTGTGAGATTGACCATTTCCTCTATCTTCCTTCATAGGTCCATCAATTAGATTTTTAATTCACTGCATCATCGCACATTGCTACCTCCGTTATCTGTGTTGAGCATAATTTCCCTGATTAGTTGCATTAACTATTCGAGAGAGATCGGAAAGCTTGAGAGAATATCTTTAATCTCACTTGAGTGTTAGTTAATCAACGTAGTTAATTTTATATCGGTTGCAATCAGTTAAGAAATTTTTTAAAATCCGCCATCTCGGCAAGGGGACAATTCAACCCCCCTTCTTGTCCACCATCTCTTTGGGCCAACAGATAGGTCCGACCAAATTTGTAGGGAGCATACTGACCGCTTGGTGGGCCGTTTCAAAGCCCTAGAGGACCGTGCCGAGGCTTTCGATCGATCTGTCCAAGGACTAGTTGGAAAGTTAGAGAGCGTGGGAAGAATCCCCTGCCAGGAGCTCCTCGGAGCTATTCCGGCCCCTCAGGCTCCTGTTGCCCAGCTCGCCCCACTGGCCACCCATAGCTAGCCCGCCTCTCTGGACACCCATAGCCAGCCCGCTCATGTGGCCAACTATAGTGGGAGTAGCCACTTCCCTGACCACATTCCCCTACCTTAGAGGACACACATTCGGAGGATACCCCACCTAGACTTACTCTAGTAAGTTACGAGGCTGACCAAGAGTTGGTCGAGGAGTACCTCGCTGATGTTTTGGGGCTAGAGAGCGATCCCAAAGAGTACCTAGTGGGCCATGGTGAGGCGCCCCCCAACGACCCCATCTTGTTAGTCACCCCAACCCCACTGGTCATCCTAGAGCTGTCTGTCCCACCCACTTTGTCCTCGGTGGATGTGCCATCCGCCGACCCTATATAGTCAGCCATCCCGCTTTTACCCGTCTCTCCTATAATGGTGCAACCACTAGTCACTATCGTACCACTGTCGACACCCTATGTTGACACGGTATGGTCTTATTTCTTCCACGCGTTTGAGAGACAACGTCTGGACTTCCTTTTTGTCATGCTTCACACTAGACGTCCGGATTACCTTCCTGTCACCCGCCTCCTAAGACTCCCGCACTTTCATACCTGACGGCGAGTCTTCTCAAACCGGAGATGGTTGACGAGGGATGAGATTCACGACATCAAGTTGTGGGTCAGTCTTTCATTACACTTAGTGTATGTAGATGGTGTCCGTCATCCTTACCGAGTCTTCCTTAGTGTTTCCCTTATGTTGGTGTTTCTTTGCCGTCAATCATAGTATTACTATGAGCATCTAGCTTTGCCTAGGGTCATTTAGGGCCTATGGTCATGTGTGAGTCTTTGTTTCGTACAGTCTGTGAGAGTCTGCATATGAGTTGGTCTAATGCAAGCTCGCAAGTGTCAGTCCCATTCGAGTGTGAGGCAAGTCGGGTCTAATGCGTACGTTGTAGACTTGCCGGAATTTGGGATCAGCTCTACCTCAATGTCTCGGATCTAGTCACCCATAAGGACCCAGCGGTGATTCCTAGTGAGTCTTCGAGCCGTCTCCTGCCTTTGAGAGTGACCCCACCCCAGAGTGTCCACCACTAGCCTCATTCCCACAGCAACGTGAGCATATCAAACATATACGGGATGAGCAGGTGACGATTACTAGGAGTGGAGCGTACCCGCGTAACCTGGTACGGTGGAGAGCACGGTCCACGTCTGATAGATCCGCAGGAGCGATACGTGCGCAGTCGCCCCCCTTACTCGACGGGGTCGAGTTTCCCCCACCCGGGGAGAATTGATGGGGACATCAAAGTAAGACCACTAACTTTTTTATTTGCATTTATACCCTTGCGTTAAATGGGTTTGCAATTGTATGACACCTATAAGCCAAAGTGTGAGTCCTTAGGTTTTAGTGGGTTTCTTTGCGGGACCCCCACCTTCTTTCCCATTAGTCCACCTAGGCTCTAGGGCCCATGTGGGGTTGGTTCAAAGTCCAAGGTTGGCTTAAACCAAGACCTTTCAAAGTTGGACCAAGAAAAGTCCAAGATGCCCACTTGCCATTAATCCTTTTTTATGTTATTTTGACCACGTGGGAGAAGGGAAAATAAATTAAATATTCTCATCCCCTAATTGCCCCTCCCTAACCCTAGATCTGAGGGTAGTTATGGTCATTTAGTGAGGTCTATAAAACTCCTGTATTTTCATTATTTTGACAATTAATGCATAAGAAAATCAGACTTTGTCCAAGAAGGCCAAGGGCGCCCCCTTTTTCTCTCCTCTCACCCAACCCCTTGTAGCTAGATTGCTGCAAATTCCTTGAAGTGTGAGTCCTCCTTATTATCCTCTCTCTGAGTGAGAAGCTCAGCATTGCCATCGTCGTCGCCATCGAGCCGCAGTTGCACCAACACCGCCAGATCGTCGGAGTTCTGTCCACTCTGGACAGAAGCTTGAATCCCAATTTTTATCTCCCAATAAGGAGATCTGATCGAGCAAAAAATTGGAGGGTGAGTTCCCCACGTTGTTCTCACTCTCCACAAAAACTTTTAGGCCATTCAACCTATGTTCGCTATTTTTTCCAGTCATTTAATTACACCCGCGCAATCTACCAGTTTGCAGATCTGCGAGGCAGTGTCCTGTTCTTCCATTTTTCCCACCCCTTAAACCATTTCAGAAAAATCCCAAAAAATTTGAGCACGTCCCACACATCCTCTCTATCCACCATAAGATTCTCAAGATCCAGATCCACCCCTTCCCTCTCGGTCAAAGGCCATTTTCAGGCAGCTCCTTGTCTGTCCTGACTATTTGTAATCCGACCCAGTAGAAAACAACTGTGCCACCGTGGTTTTAATTTCCAATCCATTTACTGGATGGATGTGAACTTAATTTATGTTGTATCCCTTTGAGTCCTCTGTCCAATGGCGCCAACCTCGTCTCGATCCGCTTCCAGATCTGGGCGCAACAATTCTTTTCGCCGGGTCGCGCATATCTGTCTCTAGGTAGGACTGTAGAACAGAGTTGGGAGTTAATTCTCCCATAAATCCCCGGCTCCGATCCAGCGACTGCTGCTCCCGGGGATCGACTAGCAACTCCCCAGTAGCATCCCAGCCAGCTGCAGCAGCAATGAGACGCCCGGATGATGCCGTCCTAGCATCCGGACCCGCCTGCTGTCCTTCATGTGGGCCCGAGAAGAACCGAACCGAACCGGCAAACACCGCCATCCCGAGTGCTTCACCGATGTGCCGCCCGTCAACCCGAGTTCAATACTCCCGGACTCGTTGTACCGCCCTTTACCTCCCTGCGTGGAGTGGGCATAAAAATTATTTTTGTAATTATTGTCAAATATTTGTACCATGAGTACGAGTCTTAGCCGGGATCGCCTTCCCCATGCCCGGAGCGTGGAGGTATCATTTCCACTCCCCTCTTTGGCATTTGCTTTACTCGTATATATTTCTATATGCCGCTGCGAGAGTGATAGGATAACAAGCCCGTTCATATTATTTCAATCACCGATGTGCGAGAGAGAGCGAAACCCGTCCCGTGACCCGATCCGGGCACAAAAGTGAGAGTTGACCACCCTAGCTCATTGCCGGTTTCTCAACCCCGCACATCCGCACGGTGCCCTCACTAGGGACGAGTCGCTGGTTTGCCTAGAGTCCAAGCTTTGCATCCGAATTGGCGTCGACTCACGTCCCATCCCGCATCACTTCCTGTCCCTCGTTCTCCTTAACCACTTGACCTAAATCCATGAAATTTGGAGGGTAGGTAGAAGATATAAAGGTTAACAAATTGTTGTAAATGATGAACTTCTAAATACCTCGATTAGGGCTTCCAATCTCTAGGTCTTCGTTAGATCGGCACGCTGGTTCCTGAGTGCATTGCAGAGGAACATCAACTTCGGGGGGTTCTAAATTTCTGGACGCTTGACCTCCTATCATGAAGTTTGGAGGGATGTTAGTTAATACTGAAAGGAACATAATGTTCTAAATAACCAACCTGAAATAATGTCTCCTTACCATCGAACTATGCGCTCTAAAATAAGGGTTCACGTAGGTCGAACATGAGACCTATTTATAGTGTTTGCTAGGGTTTGAAGGATTAGATCGATTTGGGAGTCCCATTTAGGAGTAGAACTGATCCCTAAGAGTCCTAGACTAAGGTACCATATCAGATAACATCGAACTCTTGCATTTGGGCTGGCTAAAGATCCAATTTTCTGGGGTTTCCAAAACCCCGTTCACGGAACATAGTAGCGGTCGGATGGGGACCGCTATTATGATATAGCGGTCGTGTGATAGTCCGCGCTTAGGTGTTTATTCCAACAATTTTGTATTTTTCTTAATATCCCCTAGTTATCCTGTTAATTAGCTTATTTATCCCATTTAAATCCGTAAATTGCATAAATTACGTTTCTAGTAATGGGCATGGGTCAAAAGGCCATAGAATTGTGTCTTTTGGCCTATTTAAACTGGGCTTAGTCCCTTGGTTAATATAGGGCTTTTAAATTGATTTAATTAATCCTTAATTCCTTTTATTAGACTATTAAACTTTTTTAAATGCTTAATAATTATATTTAATCTCAGAAAATTCTTGAATAATTTCTAGAAAAAATTAGGGGTGTTACACCCTCCCCCACTAAAAAAAATTTGGTCCCCAAATTCATTGCATGAGTTTTATGGAGAGTATGTTTTAATTAGTCGGACTGATACTTAAGACAATGCTAATATGTAAATAAGTCAAGGTGATACCGTCAATTGCCTTACCTTCCCCATCCAAGATGGCATTTAGTCGGCCTCGTCGCCCGCGTCCATTGTTATCCTTTGAAGATTGTTCGTTTATGGGAAGACACATGGGCAAGCGATGTTCTCGATTTTCATATTTGAGACAAGCGCCGAGACGCTTCCATCATTCTTCGGCCGTGTCTGTGAACTTCTCACAGAATGAGCAAACCGCCATGACCTACTTTTCTTCCTCCTTCTTGGCTCTTTTACTCTTTCCAATGCCATTTTCATTGATTTTTACATTACTATTTCTTTTACCATTACCGTTCCCATTGTGGGACCTCTTATTGTGATAGGGTTCGTCATCCTCTGTGATGCTAAACCTTTCTTTTTTTCCCTCTCGCCTATCATGTTTTTGGCTCGACTTTTCTTCTTCCCCCCATAACTTCTCTACCTTCTACAGGGTCCTTTCACATAAATGTTCCCATTGGTCCATTTTCGTATACGTGCAGATATTTTGAGGCCCAAGTTGTTCAATAAAGTCGAGCCTTAAACCATCCATGAATCGGTTAGCTTTTAAGAGATCCGTGCTAACCAAATGAGGAGCATATGGTGCTAGCCAAGAGAATTGAAGTTCATATTCTGCCACAGACATCATGCCTTGGAGAAGAGAGGCGAATTCAACGGCCTTTCTTTCTTTACGTGCTCGGAGAAGTAGTTTGCACGGAAGAGTGTAAGACATTCCTCCCAGGTAAGTTGATCATTTTGAGGTTGTGCCTTCCACCAAGTACGGGCATCTTTGTTCAATTGGAATTTGGCGAGACAGACCTTCTCTTGGTCGGTGCATTGCATGACATCGAATATTCTGTTCATCTCGTCGATCCAATTCTCCGCTTCATCTGGGTTGGAGGACCCAGAGAACCACGGAGGGTTCATACTCTAGAAATTCCCATGCAAGTTACCCACGCCAGCGCTCGCGCCAGCTTGGGCCACCGTTTGTGGGGCCTGGGTAAGACCCGCAATTGTTTGTTGCATCGCTTCTCTATTAGCACGATTAGCAGTACGTTCAGCGACCATTGCAATAGTAAAGTGCCTGAAAGAAATAAGTAATTAGTTATTTCTTATGGAATTTATGTAGGTTTACTTAAAGGTAATGTCTAAATAATCTATCTCATCCCGGGCTCTACCCGAATTCACAAGGGTTCAAAAATTTTCTTTCCTAGTCAGAGGTGTGGGTCCTTAATCCTTGGAATTAGCTCATGACAGGATATTTTCATAGGACTTACTTATGACTAGGCTTTGATACCAATTTAACTATCACGTCCCAAAATTATGCAGCAGAAACTAATCGGGAACGTGAACAGCCGACAAGAGAAGTCTCAAGTGATAATAACAATCGGAGCACTAATCATTCACACATAAAAGTGAACACAACAGGGTATAATCCAAAAACCTTGACTTCATTGAATCATAATGAAAAGTTTACAAAGACTCTTTGACTAACTAGACTCAATAATGTAAAAATTACATAATTGACTCTTGACTAGATTAGCTACGATTTCTCTCGAATCATCAATCACTCTTGGATCCATCACTTGAATAGTCTGAATCCGACCCGCTAGAATGTGCTGAAAAGATTGAAAAAGTTGGGAATGAGCACACTTGCCCAGTAGGTATCTTCATATCAACATGAAGGTAATACTTAAGTAATTAACATTTTAGCTCTAGAAAATAAGATAAAAGAAATACGGTAAAACATGCGGTATAAACCAAAGTAACACAAGTAACAAGATATGATTAAGATGAGATATGAGAAATCATGTAGATTGGGAATATGCTCAAGCAAGAATATCGCATGAATATAAATATGGCTTTTCACGAACAAGAATGTAACGAGAATGCACTTTTCATAACCACAAAGGCTATGTACTAGAATCTCACTTCACACCCAAGAATATAATTTCACTAGATTGCCTCGTTGATTTCACGCGTCTATAAAAAAAGGACTCCCGACGTAATGACACATCAGTGTTCATCATACACCATAGTTTATAGCATGTTTCCGACAATCAGCCGAGGGGGCTAGTGTCGAGCCCTTTGACACAATCAGTGCCCGATCTACATCTTCACGTTATAAATCAAGCTACTTCCACGAGATATAACAATAAAATTCGGCCAATAATGTACAGTTCAACAATAGTTTGATGATAATGTAACCAAGGTAACGAACGCACCAATATAAGATTACGATAAGTCAAAGATGAATTAAGACAAGGTCATACTACGGAAGAAATCCGGCAGCATAACGGTACATTCTTTACTTTCCATAATTCATTAGATAGCCTTTTTGAACAAGGTGTTGGGTTCTAGATAATCAAAAGACCATCTAGGAACTTAGGAAAATCAACCCTTGGGTCAAACCACAGGTTAATCAATACTTAGACAGAAAATGGTCATATCGGGGCCGTTTCTTGAAGTAGCGGTCATCAAAGGACCGTTTCTATGAAGAGGCGTTCATGTCAAGACCGTTTTTAGGCAGAGTCGACACCAGAAAGAAAAGAGTCGACACAGTGGTGAAATCCGGACGGACGCGGTCCTTCCAGAACTCCTACTAGACAGCAGCAGTAGCCTGAGAACCGCTATTATCCTGGCTGTAGAAAACATCGATAAGCTTGAGTGCACACTAGTTCAATGGGCCTTGAGGGTACAACCAGGTCGGTGTCCTAGTGGGAATCCTAGGCTCGCGGAGACTTACGGAGGCCTTGAAACAAGATCACCTAGTCCGACAGGAGGAATATCCAGCGGAGAGGCTCCCAAGTCCAAGAAAATGTGCCTATAAGTGTAAAGTGTAACTAATCACATCGTACCATAATACGTGTCATGTACTTAAGAAAAGACTCCAAGGATGAGAGTGAATCGTAAAAAAATAGTGATCAACCATCAATAACACAAGTTCATAAACCATGTAGAAATAACTTTAACACAAACTATATGAACATTGGCGTTAAAATGGCATAAGTTTAAAATAAGTTTAAAACACATTAAGGACATGAAATCTATCATGATGGATGAATAATATAACCAAGTTCATAAAGGTAAAGTCATAACTAGGAATGAGACCTAGTAACTTAGGTTTAACATATATACAATAGGGTCAATCTGTAATCTGTTTGGAGTTAACAAAGTGTAGGAAACTGAAACATGAAGGTGGTCTGATGACGACCATTTTTGATAGTAGCGGTCGTTTTGGAACCGCGTATTGACTTTAGCGGTCTCAAAGGCACCGCCTCCTGCCTCAACGTCTAAGACCTATTCAAGGGTAATAAAATAGATGAAAATCATGCCAAACTGAGGGATAAGTCATGATAGGTAATACACAACGCATGCGGATGCATAGATTTGCGTGAATTAATCAAATTATCATATTTTTCTTAAGGGCAAGATTCATGCATGCAGAAGTAATCCTATATGCGCAGTGATAATAATACATCAAATACGACGGGTACAATGCATGAAATCACGTGGAAACGTATGGATTTTGCTTTGAGCTTGTTAATTGAGCCATCCATGAGATAACCTTCCTTTGTAATAGGTTTTACACTTCGAATTTTAGACTGGAGGGGTGGCCTAGTTTCTACACGTCCTATGCTAAACCAGCAACTTCCCGTCCCTCATTCTCCTTAACCACTTGACCGAAATCTATGAAATTTGGAGGGTAGGTAGAATATATAAAGGTTAACAAATTGTTATAAAGGATGAACTTCTTAATACCTCGATTAGGGCTTCCAATCTCTAGGTCTTCCTTAGACCGGCACGCTGGTTCTTGAGCGCCTTGTAGAGGAACAGTAACTTCGGGGGGTTCTAAATTCTTAGATGCTTGACCTCCTATCACGAAATTTAGAGGGATGTTATTTAATACTAAAAGGAACATACTGTTCTAAATAACCAACCTAAAATAATGTCTCCTTACCGTCGAACTATACACTCCAAAATAAGGGTTGGTGTAGGTTGAACCCGAGACCTATTTGTAGGGTATGCTAGGGTTTGAAGGATTAGATCCATTTGGGAGTCCTACTTAGGAGTAGAACTAATCCCTAAGAGTCCTAGACTAAGTTACCATATCAGATAACATAGAACTCCTGCATTTGGGCTGGTAAAAAATTTAATTTTCCAGGGTTTCCAAAACCCCATTCACGGAACATAGTAGCAGTCGGATGGGGACCGCTATAATGATATAGCGGTCGTGTGATAGACCACGTTTAGGTGTTTATTCCAAAATAATTGAAATTTTCTTAATATCCCCTAGTTATCCCGTTAATTGGCTTATTTATTTCATTTAAATCCATAAATTGCCCAAATTACGTTTCTAGTAATGGGCTTAGGTCAAAAGACTATAGAATTGGGTCTTTGGGCCTATTTAAATTGGGCTTAGCCCCTTGGTTAATATAGGGCCTTTAAATTAATTTAATTAATCCTTAATTCTTTTAAATAGTTCATTAAGCCTTTTTAAATGCTTAATAATTATACTTAGTCATAAAAAAATTATGAATAAGTTCTAAAACAAATTAGGGGTGTTACACCCTCCCCCACTTAAAAAGAATTTGGTCCCCAAATTCATTGCATGAGCTTTATTGAGAGTATGTGTTAATTAGTCGGACTAATACTTAAGGTAATGCTAATATGTAAATAAGTCAAGGTGATACCTTCAATCACCTTACATTCCCCGTCCAAGATGGCATTTAGTCGGCCTGGTCGCCCGTGTCCATTGTTATCCCTTGATGATTTTTCCTTTATGAGAGGACACATAGGCAAGCGATGTTCCTGACTTTCACATTTGAGACAAGTGCCGAGACGCTTCTAACATTCTTCGGCCGTGTGCCCGAACTTCTCACAAAATGAGCAAACCGCCATGACCTGCTTTTCTTCCTCCTCCTTGGCTCTTTTACTCTTTCCATTGCCATTTTCATTCTTTTTTTCCATTACTATTTCTTTTACCATTACCGTTCCCATTGCAGGACCTCTTGTTGTGATGGGGTTCATCCTCCTCCTTGATGCTAAACCTATCTTCTTTTTCCTCTCGCCTATCATGTTTCCGGCTCGAATTTTGTTATTTCCCCCGGAACTTCTCTACCTTCTCCAGGGTCCTTTCACATAAATGCATCGTTGGACCATTTTCATATATGTGTAGATATTTTGAGGTCCAAGTTGTTGAATAAAGTCGGGCCTTAAACCGCCCATGAATTGGTTAGCTTTTAAGAGAACCGTGTTAACCAAATGACGAGCATATGGTGCTAGCCGAGAAAATTGAAGTTCATATTCTGCCACAGACATCATGCCTTGGCGAAGAGAGGAAAATTCAGCGGCCTTTCTTTCGTTGACGTGCTCAGAGAAGTACTTTGAACGGAAGAGTGTAAGAATTTCCTTGGTCGGTGCATTGCATGACATCAAATATTCTGTTCATCTCATCGAGCCAATTCTCCACTTTGTCTGGGTTGGAGGACCCAGAGAACCTCGGAGGGTTCATACTCCAGAAATTCCCGTGCAAGTTACCCGCGCCAGCCCTCGCACCAGCTTGAGCCACCGTTTGTAGGGCCTGGGTAAGACCCGCAACTGTTTGTTGCATCGCTTCCCAATTAGCACGATTAGCGGCACGTTCAGCGGCCATTGCAAGAGTAAAGTGCTTGAAAGAAATAAGTAATTAGTTATTTCCTATGTAATTTATGTAGCTTTACTTAAAGGTAATGTCTAAATAATCTATCTCATCTCGGGCTCTACCCGATCTCACATGGGTTCAGAAATTTACTTTCCTAGTTCATAGGTATGGGTCCTTAATAATTGGACTTAGCCTATGATAGGACATTTTCCTAGGACTTACTTATGCCTAGGCTCTGATACCAATTTAACTGTCATACCCCGAGATTCTGCAGTGGAAACTAATCGGGAACGTGAACAGCCGACAAGAGAAGCCTCATGTGATAATAACAATCAGAGTGCTAATATATTCACACATAAAACTGAACACAAGTGGGTATAATCCAAAAATCTTGACTTCATTGAATTATATTGAAAAGTTTACAAAGACTCTTTGACTAACTAGACTCAATAAAGTGAAAATTACACAATTGACTCTTGACTAGACTAGCTACGGCTTCTCTAGAACCATCAATCACTCTCGGATCCATCACTTGAATAGTATGAATCCGACCCACTAGAATGTCCTGAAAAGATTGGAAAAGTAGGGAATGAGCACACTTACCTAGTAGGTATCTTCATATCAACATGAAGGTAATATTTAAGTAATTAATATTTTAGCTCTAGAAAATAAGGTAAAGGAAATACGGTAAAACATGCGGTATAAACCAAAGCAACACAAGTAACAAGATATGATTAAGATGGGATATGAGAATTCATGTAGATTGTGAATATGATCAAGCAACAATATCGCATGAATGTAAATATGGCCTTTCACGAATGAGAATGTAACGAGAATGCACTTTTCAGAATCATAAAGGCTGTGAACTAGGAAGTCACTTAACACGCAAGAATGTAATTTCACTAGATTGCCTCATGGTTTTCACTCGTATATTAAAAAGTACTCCCGGCGTAATGCGACATCAATGTTCATCATACCCCATGGTTTATAGCATGTTTCCGGCAATCAGCCAAGAGGGCTAGTGTCGAGCCCTTGAACACAATCTGTGCCCGATCTGCATCTTCAAATTATAAATCAAGCTACTTCCACGAGTTATAACAATAAAGTCTGGGCAGTAATATATAGTTCAACAATAGTTTCATGATAATGTAACCAAGGTAACAAACGCACCAATATAAGATTAGGAAAAGTCAAAGATGAATTAAGACAAGGTCATACTACGGAAGGAATCCGACAGCATAACGGTACATTCTTTACCTTCCATAATTCATTAGATAGCCTTTTTGAACAAGGTGTTGGGTTCTAGATAATCAATAGACCATCTAGGAAGTTAGGAAAATCAACCCTTGGGTCAAACCTCGGGTTAATCAATACTTGGACATAAAACGGTCATATCAGGGCCGTTTCTTGAAATAGCGGTCATGAAAGGATCATTTCTATGAAGAGGCGGTCATGCTAAGACCTTTTTTAGGCAGAATCAACACCAAAAAGAAAAGAGTTGATGCAGTGGTGAAATCTAGACAGACGCGGTCATTCCAGAACCGCTACTAGACAGTAGCAGTCACTTGAGAACCGCTATTATCCTGGCTACAGAAAACATCGATAAGCTTGAGTGCTCTCTAGTTCAATGGGCTTTGAGGGTACAACCAGCTGGGTGTCCTAGTGGGAATCCCAAGCTCGCGGAGACTTACGGATACCTTGAAACAAGATCACCTAGTCCGACAGAAGGAATATCTGGTAGAGAGGCTCACAAGTTCAAGAAAATGTGCCTATAAGTGCAAAGTGTAACTAATGACACCGTATCGGAATACGTGCCATGTACTTAAGAAAAGACTCCAACGATGAGAGTGAATCATATAAAAACAGTGATCAACCATCAATAACACAAGTTCAAAAACCATGTAGAAATAACTTTAATACAAACAATATGACTTTGCCCTGAAAATAGCATAAGTTTAAAATAAGTTTAAAACACATTAAGGACATGAAATTTATCATGATGGATGAACAATATAACCAAGTTCACAAAGGTAAAGTCATAACTAGGAATGAGACCTAGTAACTTAGGTTTAACATATATACAATAGGGTCAAACTGCAATCTGTTTGGAGTTAACAAAGTGCAGGAAACTGAAACATGAAGGCGGTCTTATGAGGACTATTTCTGATAGTAGCGATTGTTTGGGAACCGCGTATTGACTTTAGCCGTCTCAGAGGGACCGCCTCCTGCCTGTAACAGGCAGTAGTTTAGGGCAACATCTAAGACCTATTCAAGGGTAATAAAATAGATGAAAATCATGCCAAACCAAGGGATAAGTCATGATAGGTAATACACAACGCATGGGGATGCATTGATTTGCATGAATTAATAAAATTATCGTGTTTTTCTTAAGGTCAGGATTCATGCATGCAGAAGTAATTCTATATGCGCAGTGATAATAATACATCAAATACGACGGGTTCAATGCATGAAATCGCATGGAAATATAGGGCTTTTGCTCCGAACTTGTTAATTGACCCATCCAAGAGATAACCTACCTTTGTAACAGGCTTTAAACTTCAAATTTTGGACTAGAGGGATGACCTAGTTTCTGCAAGTAATGTGCTAAACCAGCAACTTCCCGTCCCTCGTTCTCCTTAACCACTTAAGCTAAATCCATAAAATTTGGAGGGTTGGTAGAAGATATAAAGGTTAACAAATTATCCTAAATCATGAACTACTAAATACCTAGATTAGGGCTTCCAATCTCTAGGTCTTCCTTACACCGACACGCTAGTTCTTGAGCGCCTTATAGATAAACTGCAACTTCGGGGGCTTCTAACTTTCTAGACGCTTGATCTCATATCACGAAATTTGGAGGGATGTTAGTTAATACTAAAAGGAACATAATGTTCTAAATAACCATCCTGAAATAATGTCTCCTTACGGTCAAACTACACGCTCCAAAACAAGGGTTCACGTAGGTCGAACCTGAGACCTATTTATAGTGTTTGCTAGGGTTTGAAGGATTAGATCGATTTGGGAGTTTTATTTAAGATTAGAACTGATCCCTAAGAGTCCTAGACTTAGTTACCATATCAGATAACATCGAACTCTTGCATTTGGATTGGCTAAAAATCCAACTTTCTAGGGTTTTCAAACCCCATTCACGGAACATAGTAGCGGTCGGATGGGGACTGCTATTATGATATATCGATCGTGTGATAGACCGTGTGTAGGCGTTTATTCTGACAATTTTGGATTTTTCTTAATATCTCTTAGTTATCCCATTAATTGGCTTATTTATCCCATTTAAATCTGTAAATTGCCCAAATTACGTTTCTAGTAATGGGCTTAGGTGAAAAGGCCATAGAATTAGGTCTTTTGGCCTATTTAAACTGGGCTTAGTCCCTTGGTTAATATAGGGACTTTAAATTGATTTAAATAATCCTTAATTCCTTTTAATAATCTATTAAATTTTTTAAATGCTTAATAATTATATTTAATTTAAGAAAATTCCTGAATAATTTTTAGAAAAATTTTGGGGTGTTACACCCTCCCCTACTTAAAAAGAATTTGGTCCCCAAATTCACTTCATGAGTTTTATGGAGAATATGTTTTAATTAGTCGGACTGATACTTAAGGCAATGCTAATATGTAAATAAGTCAAGGTGATACCTTCAATTGTCTTACCTTCCCCGTCTAAGATGGCATTTAGTCGGCCTCGTCGCCCGCGTCCATTGTTACCACTTGAAGATTGTTCGTTTACGAGAGGACACATGGGCAAGCGATGTTCTCGATTTCCACATTTGAGACAAGTGTCGAGCGGCTTCCAAAATTCTTAGACCGTGCTCCCGAACTTCTCACAGAATGAGCAAACCACCATGACCTGCTTTTCTTCCTCCTCCTTGGCTCTTTTACTCTTTCCAATGCCATTTTCATTCATTTTTACATTACTATTTCTTTTACCATTACCGTTCACATTGCGGGACCTCTTGTTGTGATGGGGTTCGTCATCCTCTATGATGCTAAACATTTCTTTTTTTCCCTCTTGCCTATCATGTTTTCGGCTCGACTTTTCTTCTTTCCCCTGGAACTTTTCTACCTTCTCCAGGGTCCTTTCACATAAATATTCCCATTGGACCATTTTCGTATATGTGCGGATATTTCGAGGCCCAAGTTGTTGAATAAAGAGGAGCCTTAAACCGTCCACGAATCGGTTAGCTTTTAAGAGATCCGAGCAAACCAAATGAGGAGCATATGGTGCTAGCCAAGAGAATTGAAGTTCATATTCGGCCATTAACATTATGCCTTGGCGAAGAGTGGCAAATTCAACGGCCTTTCTTTCTTTGCGTGCTCAGAGAAGTAGTTTGCATGGAAGAGTGTAAGAAATTCCCCCCAGGTAAGTTGATCATTTTGAGGTTGTGCCTTCCACCATGTACGGGCGTCTTTGTTCAATTAGAATTTGGCCAGACAAACCTTCTCTTGGTCGGTGCATTGCATGACATCGAATATTCTGTTAATCTCGTCGATCCAATTCTCTGCTTTGTCCGGGTTGGAGGACCTAGAGAACCTCGGAGGGTTCATACTCTAGAAATTCCTATGTAAATTACCCACGCCAGCCCTTGCGCCAGCTTGGGCCACCGTTTGTGGGGCCTGGGTATGACCCGTAATTGTTTGTTGCATCGCTTCCCAATTAGCACGATTAGAGGCACGTTCAGTGGCCATTGCAAGAGTAAAGTGCCTGAAAGAAATAAGTAATTAGTTATTTCCTATGTAATTTATGTATCTTTACTTAAAGGTAATGTCTAAATAATCTATCTCATCCCGGGCTCTACCCGATCTCACAGGGGTTCGGAAATTTTCTTTCCTAGTTCAGAGGTATGGGTCCTTAATCCTTGGACTTAGCCTATGACAGGACATTTTCCTAGGACTTACTTATGCCTAGGCTCTGATACCAATTTAACTGTCACGTCTCGAGATTATGCAGCAAAAACTGATTGGGAACGTGAACAGCCGACAAGAGAAGCCTCAGGTGATAATAACAATCAGAGCACTAATCATTCACACATAAAAGTGAACACAAGAGGGTATAATCCAAAAACCTTGACTTTATTGAATCATAATGAAACGTTTCCAAAGACTCTTTGACTAACTAGACTCAATAATGTGAAAATTACATAATTACCTCTTGACTAAACTAGTTACGGCTTCTCTCGAACTATCAATCACTCTTAGATCCATCACTTGAATAGTCTGAATCCGATCCGCTATAATGTCTTAAAAAGATTGAAAAAGTTGAGAATGAGCACACTTGCCCAGTAGGTATCTTCATATCAACATGAAGGCAATACTTAAGTAATTAACATTTTAGCTCTAGAAAATAAGGTAAAAAAAATACGATAAAACATGCAGTATAAACCAAAGTAACACAAGTAACAAGAGATGATTAAGTTGAGATATGAGAAATCATGTAGATTTGGAATATGCTCAAGAAAGAATATCGCATGAATGTAAATATGGCCTTTTACGAACAAGAATGTAACGAGAATGCAGTTTTCATAACTACAAAGGCTATGTACTAGAATGTCACTTAACACGCAAGAATATAATTTCACTAGATTGCCTCGTGGTTTTCACGCATCTATAAAAAAAGTACTCCTGGCATAATGAGATATCAGTGTTCATCATACCCCATAGTTTATAGCATGTTTCTGGCAATCAGCTGATGGGGCTAGTGTCGAGCCCTTGGACACAGTTAGTGCCCGATCTGCACCTTCACGTTATAAATCAAGCTACATCCACAAGATATAACAATAAAGTTCAAGCAATAATGTACAGTTCAACAATAGTTTGATGATAATGTAACCAAGGTAACGAACACACCAATATAAGATTACGAGAAGTCAAAGATGAATTAAGACAAGGTCATACTATGGAAGGAATTCGGCAGCATAACGGTACATTCTTTACTTTCCATAATTTATTAGATAGCTTTTTTGAACAAGGTGTTGGGTTCTAGATAATCAATAGACCATCTTGGAACTTAGGAAAATCAACCCTTGGGTCAAACCTCGGGTTAATCAATACTTAGACGTAAAACGGTCACATCGGGGCCATTTCTTAAAATAACGGTCATGAAAGGACCATTTCTATGAAGCGGCGGTCATGCCAAGACCGTTTTTAGGCAGAGTTGACACCAAAAAGAAAAGAGTCGACGCAATGGTGAAATCTAGACAGACGCGGTCATTCCAGAACCGCTACTAGACAGTAGGGGTCGCCTGAGAATCGCTATTATCTTGGTTGCAGAAAATATCGATAAGTTTTGGTGCTCTCTAGTTCAATGGGCTTTGAGGATACAACTAGCTCGGTGTCCTAGTGGGAATATCAAGCTTGCAGAGACTTACGAAGGCCTTGAAACAAGATCACCTAGTCTGACAGAATGAATATCCGACGGAGAGGCTCAAAAGTACAAGAAAATGTGCCTATAAGTGCAAAGTGTAACTAATGACATCGTACCAAAATATGTGCCATGTACTTAAGAAAAGACTCCTAGGATGAGAGTGAATCGTAAAAAAGTAGTGATCAACCATCAATAACACAAGTTCATAAACCATGTAGAAATAACTTTAATACAAACTATATGAACTTTGGCATGAAAATAGCATAAGTTTGAAATAAGTTTAAAACACATTAAGGACATGAAATCTATCATGATGAATGAATAATATAACCAAGTTCATAAAGGTAAAGTCATAACTAGGAATGAGACCTAGTAACTTAGGTTTAACATATATACAATAGGGTCAACCTACAATCTGTTTGGAGTTAACAAAGTGCAGGAAACTAAAACATAAAGGTGGTCTTATGAGGACTGTTTCTGATAGTAGCGGTCGTTTGGGAACCGCGTATTGACTTTATCGGTCTCAGAGGGACCGCCTCCTGCCTGTAAAAGGCAGAAGTTTAGGGCAATGTCTAAGACCTATTCAAGGGTAATAAAATAGTTGAAAATCATGCCAAACCGAGGGATAAGTCATGATAGGTAATACACAACACATGCAGATGCATAGATTTGCGTGAATTAATCAAATTATCATGTTTTTCTTAAGGGCAAGATTCATGCATGCAGAAGTAATCCTATATGCGCAGTGATAATAATACATCAAATACGACAGGTACAATGTATGAAATCGCATGGAAATGTAGGGATTTTGCTCTGAACTTGTGAATTGAGCCATCCATGAGATAACCTACTTTTGTAATAGGCTTTAAACATCGAATTTTGGACTGGAGGGACGACCTAGTTTCTACAGGTCCTGTGCTAAACCAGCAACTTCCCGTCCCTCATTCTCCTTAACCACTTGACCTAAATCCATGAAATTTGGAGGGTAGGTAGAAGATATAAAGGTTAAGAAATTGTTTAAAAGGATGAACTTCTAAATATCTCGATTAGGGCTTCCAATCTCTAGGTCTTCCGTAGACTGGCACGCTGGTTCCTGAGCGCCTTGTAGAGGAACAACAACTTCGGGGGGTTCTAAATTTCTAGACGCTTGTCCTGCTATCACGAAACTTGGAGGGATGTTAGTTAATACTAAAAAAAACATAATGTTCTGAATAACCAACCGGAAATAATGTCTCCTTACTATCGAACTACGCGCTCCAAAATAAGGGTTCGCGTAGGTCGAACCCGAGACCTATTTATAGGGTTTGCTAGGGTTTGAAGGATTTGATCGATTTGGGAGTCCTATTTAGAAGTATAACTTATCCCTAAGAGTCCTAGACTAAGTTACCATATCAGATAACATAGAACTCTTGCATTTGGATTGGCTAAAAATCCAGCTTTCTAGGGTTTTCAAAACCCCATTCACGGAACATAGTAGCGGTTGGATGGGGACCACTATTATGATATATCGATCGTGTGATAGACCGTGTTTAGGCGTTTATTTCAAAAAAAATGGATTTTTCTTAATATCTCCTAGTTATCATGTTAATTGTCTTATTTATCGCATTTAAATCTGTAAATTGCCCAAATTACGTTTCTAGTAATGGGCTTGGGTCAAAAGGCCATAGAATTGGGTCTTTGGGCCTATTTGAATTGGGCTTAGCCCCTTGGTTAATATAGGGCCTTTAAATTGATTTAATTAATCCTTAATTCTTTTTTATAGTTCATTAAGCCTTTTTAAATGCTTAATAATTATACTTAATCCCAAAAAATTCTTTAATAATTTCTAAAAAAATTAGGGGTGTTACACCCTCTCCCACTTAAAAAGAATTTGGTCCCCAAATTCATTGCAAGAGTTTTATGGAGAGTATGTGTTAATTAGTTGGACTGATACTTAAGGCAATGCTAATATGTAAATAAGTCAAGGTGATACCTTCAATCGCCTTACCTTCCCCGTCTAAGATGGCATTTAGTCGGCCTCGTCGCCCATGTCCATTGTTATCCCTTGATGATTTTTCTTTTTTAAGAGGACACATAGGCAAGCGATGTTCCTGACTTCCACATTTGAGACAAGTGCCGAGACACTTCCAACATTCTTCGGTCGTGTGCCCGAACTTCTCACAGAATGAGCAAACCGCCATGACCTGCTTTTCTTCCTCCTCCTTGGCTCTTTTACTCTTTCCATTGCCATTTTCATTCTTTTTTCCATTACAGATGATAATGTTCCGGACCTCTTGTTATGATGGGGTTTGTCATCCTCCGTGATACTAAACCTTTCTTCCTTTTCCTCTCGCCTATCATGTTTCCGGCTCGACTTTTATGATTTCCCCCGAAACTTCTCTACCTTCTCCAGGGTCCTTTCACATAAATGTGCCGTTGGACCATTTTCGTATATGTGCAGATATTTTGAGGCCCAAGTTGTTGAATAAAGTCGGGCCTTAAACCGTCCACGAATTGGTTAGCTTTTAAGAGATCCGTTGTAACGCCCTGGATCTTGATGGATCTTTTGCAGGTCATGTTGGATCTCTGCTGGATCTTTTGGATCTGTTTCAGATTGGTTTCGTTGAGTTTCGGTTCGCTTTTGTGGCTTCCGAGTTGAGTTTGACGAGCCGTGTGGGTTTTTCTCACGTACTAGTTACGGAACCCTACGGTGAGTTTGTTTGTCAATTCTCGAACTCGTGGATGCTACAGCGACGATGTACTCTTCGAGCCGGTCGTTTTGGCTATTTTTGCGTATTTTTCTGAATTTGTGCATTTTCGGCGCATTTTCGAAATTTTCAGAGATTAGGAAAATTTCCTAATTTCTTTCCTTTTTATTTCTTTTCCTCTCTCTCTCTCCTCACTCTCGCGATCTCCTCTCACTCTCCCGTTCTCTCTCGTCCTCTCTCCCTTCCGGCTCCGGCTGCATACGGAGGCGCTCGTGGGTGAGGTGGCGACGAGGTGGAGCTGTCGAGGTGCGCGATGGGGCGAGGATCGGATCGATTCTGGCGCGATCCCGAGCGGTGGATTCAAAGCCGGTGAAATCGGTTCACGAGTGGATTTCGGCGTGGTTTAGTCCCTTCGGGGCACGGTTTCTTCGGTGGAGGTAGGGTGACTGATCGTCACTTCTTCCTCTCCGTTTTCTCTGCCATTGCACGGCGTTCGGCAAGGAAACGGCCGAGTTTGGGCTTGGTTTGCCTAAACCGTGATTTTCGTGGTTTTTAGAGTTGGTCGGTAAACGACGACCATTTGTGGCGTAGTTAGTTTCTAACTGACCGCTGGGATGTTAGGATCCCATCCACGTCGATTTCGTGTGATTTGGTGTTCATTCGAGGCCGGTAGAAGCCCGGGAACCTCGGTGACCCACTCAGGGTCGATTTGTCTAAATCGCCCGGATCTTGCATTTTTGAGCTTGCATGTGGGGTTTGGAGTCCCCTGATGTTGTTTTTGGTCGTTTGGGTTTGTATCCCCTACGTTTCGGCGTGAATGGGGCGTGGAATGGGCCGATTCGGCCGTTCCTCTGTTTTCCCGCCGTGACCGAAGTAGCGGTCGTTTCAGTGGCCGTTATTTGGCTCTGACGGCCCTACGATAGACCGCCATTTGTTTAGGCATTTTTGAGTTTGCTGGCTTCTGAGTAAGTGACGGCCCTAGGGTGGAGCGTCGCTTCCTTGTAACGCTCCTAGGCTAGCGCGTTACTTCCTTTTTATCGTTTTGTTTTGGGGGTTGAGTCGGTTGATCTAACGCGCTTGACCCAGCGCGTTAGATGAAAGTGACGCGCCTGGTCCTGGCCGTTACTTGTAGTTTGACCGATGTTTGACCTATTGAGGCGGTGCCTCCAGCGGTCGTGCCCCTATCCGTTGTTTGAGTGTAACGCGCCTGCCCCCGGCCGTTACATTCGGTTTGGCCAAGCTTGGGTGGCTGTGCCTGTTGGATATGACGGATGTGCCCCCATGCGTCGTTGTGTTATAACGCGCTCGCCTCTGGCCGTCGTTTGTTGTTTTGTGCTGGGTTGAGGGTGGCTGTGCCGTTGAGAGTAACGCGCAGGCCCCTGCGCGTCGTTTGGCTCTGACGCGCCCCCCTTGCCGCGTCGTTTGTGTGTAACGCGCCTGGTGTTGCGCGTTACTTCGCTTTGGTTGTGGGTGGCTGTGTACGTTGAGAATAACGCGCCTGCTCCCGTGCGTCGTTTGGCTGTAACGCGCTTAGTCTAGTGCGTTACTTGGCCCTTGCGTGTTTTAGATTGGTTAGGTGGTGTGAGCGACGGCCTGTCGTCTGACCGTCGTTTGGTGAGTAACGGCCCTGGTCTAGACCGTCACATGCTTGTAGCGGTCTAGGGGTGGCGCGTTACATCCCTTGTGCCCCATTTTTCGTGTTTTGGTTTTGGCTTGTCTTGGCTTATCCTTGTGGTCTGCCCGTTATCCAGTGGATGTCTCCCGACGTCCTATGAGGGTTAAGACTACGTTGTAAGATGGCCAGGAGTCTTCTTGCTTAAGGTAGGATTCTTTTTCCTACTTTTTCGAGCATTGTTGTTGGGTTCAGGTCAACCCGGTGTGACCCAGTGGTTGACGTGTGTAGCAACCCTGATAAAATAAAAAGGAATAAATAAATCAAAATAGATTAAAAGATTTAATAAAATAAACGAAAGAGCTTGGAAGAAAAAGAATTAAACCCTGATGAAAATAACGCCTCAGATAAAGGCGCTACTTTACAAGAAACGCCCTCACCTAAGGCGTGAATTAAAGAAAGGACGCCCAAATAATAAGGCGTCAAATTTCAAACGACCAAAATAAAAATAAAAAGGGCAAGATAGCGTAACTCCCTTTAAGTGGACGTGTTTCAACAAGTAACGACACTTGACAAGGCGTTAATTTAAATTCGACGCCCTTACTTAGGACGCTAATTCAGTTTGAGTTCCGTTCGACCCAGGAGTCTATCCAGGGTAAGTTGATAACTATGAGAAAGAGTTCGAATGTAGTAATAATTCTATCTTGGAAGTATTTGTTAGGGTGCTTGGCCCGGATACAGAGGGGGGGTGAATGAATCCTTCTACGAATAATGGCCAAATTTAAAAACCGGATGCTAGATAAAGAAACAGAATGGAACCAATTCTATTCAACTCAAATACAATCACATTGAGAGCACCTATTCAAGCATCTTGCGGAAGAAAACCAGACAATCAAGCCACTGCTGAATAGATTTTTAGGTGGTTCGGTCCTTCAGACCTACATCCACCCCTCACTCCCAACCGGAGTGAGGCTTCACTAGCGAACGCTAGAACCAAGCAGACTCAGTCTGCAAACAGTTGCTGCCACACAGCTTGACCAGGGGAACAACCTCCCCTCTTCCTCCCAACCAGAGGGAACCCACAAGTAGCTCCCAGCTACTTGCAACTGGAGATCAGATCTCCCTTCCTCCAAACCGGAGGGAACACGACCTCAGACCAGAGGATCGGAAAGCACAACAAACCAGAAAACAAAGGAAAAACAATAAACGAAAATAACTTCAGCAAACAGAAGCTGAAACACGAAATGCACAATTTGGCTCCTAACAGAGCTGACTGGCCTGGATCCGATCCACGGTCCAGTGAAGACAGATCTTCAGGTAAGCTTCTTTCTTCTTCTCCACGAGTTCTCTCGCTCACTCTCTATCTCTCTTTTCTTTCTCTTAAACTCTCTTCCTCTTTCACACGAGCACTATTTCTCTCTCTCTCTCAATTTTTCTTCTTCTGCTGGATCGAGCTCTCTGTAGCACTGCCTTTTCTTTCTTGGCTCTCATCCACGTTCATCGGTGGGCGAAGGTTTCTATTTATAGTGGCAGCAGATGGATAGGGCACTAAACGCGTGTGCCTCCCACGCTCGATCCAGAACCTTCCTGCCACGTGCCCCTTTTTGTATTTGTTCCTTCAGTATCGGATCATGTGCACCCAGACACTGATGAATGTTCTTCCTCAGACCTGCAACAAGATAAGAACCATTAATATTGAGTGCCATAAGAACTAGAACTGCATGAGGTTAGTGGACACGACAAAAAAATAAACAGAAAAACAACGCGAAGACACGAAGACAAGAACAGAAACCAACACTAAGTATGGTTTCAACACAAGAGAGACACGAGGACTAGGAAGAGTAAAAATGACACGAAGAAGCAACAAGACAAATGATACGAATGTGAAACAGGAAGCAAAACAAGGTGCTGCGATGTCCTGTACGCACTAGAACAAACCCGACACGAAGAGACGAAAACAACATGAGGTGAAGACACAAGGAGACAACGACACGAGGTGTAGAAAACACGACACGAAGTTATGAGAGGAGAAGCGACACGGAGTGTGGTCAATGTGATAAAGACACGAAGTCTAAAAAATGAAAGATCAACACGAAGACAGAATACAAAGAAACAACACGTAGACAGAACAGTGATTTGACACGAAGTCAAAATGACAAGAAGTAAAAACGACACGAAGTTGAGAACAGAAATCAGCACGAGGTGTGATTTCAACATAAGAGAGACACGGACTGATAACGACACGAAGTTGAAACAGTAATTGACACGGGGTAACTCGACACGAGGTAGAAACGACACGAAGACGAAATTGACACATACTGAAAACAACACGAAGTCGAAACAGTAATCGACACGGGTTGAAAACAACACGAAGTCGAAACAGTGATCGACACGGGTTGAAAATAACACGAAGTCGAAACAGTAACCGACACGAGTTGAAAAACAACACCAAGATGAAGTACAAGAATTGACATGGAGTTGAAAACAACACGAAGATGAAATACAAGAATTGACACGGAGTTGTAAACAAGCAAGACACGAGGTGTACGTAAAGCAACAAAGAAGTGTGGTCAAAGCGAGAACGACACGAGGTCTAATGAGAAAGACCAACATGAAGACGGTGAAAACAGTACGAAGTAAAGATCAATGACACGACGTGTCACTGAATCAAAACACTACAGAGAAAAACGACACGCAATGTAGTGAAAACAACACGGACGCACGACCTGAAGGACAGTAAACATAAACAACACGCGGTAAGAGAAGACGACACGGCGTATTGGAAATACAAACAGTACTAAAATTAAAACGACACGAAGACAGACAGTTCAACACGAGGTGTTATACACAAACATGACGAAGTGCCAACTAACACGAAGACAGTCCTTAAAAATACCTGAAGTGAAATGAAAGTTTATTCTTCACAGAAAAATATTTGTGTTAATTTTCCACAGAGACATATTTTTGAACACCACTAAGACTTATAGTGTTGTCATCATCAAAACATGTAAATATTCAACAATACTCAACAATCTCCCCCGTTTTGATGGATGGCAACACTATGAGTCTTGAGTCTTTGCAGAGAAAGAGAAAACACTAAATAGCCATTCTCAAAAACACATATTAAACATTCTCAACGAGCTAGCCTGATTTCTCCCCCTTTGACACCATCAAAAAAATGAAACAAAAAGAATGCAAATGATATGAGTTTTAATTAATAAGTCCAAGAGTGTGAAAGAGAAAGCCTCAAAATGGGCAACAAGATACAGAGCATAGACTTTTCAAGAAAAATATCTGGCTTGTCTGCTAGAGGGGCCACGCGGCCTGCCATGAGGTGGTCTCCCCCTTGGAGAAGCAGAAGAATGTTCTTGAGGTGGAGTTCTGCTGGAAGAAGCGTGACCAGGTGCTGAACCCAAGGTAGACTGAATTTCCTTTAGGTCATTTGACAGTTCAGCTAGCCAATATACCACAGAGCTTCTGACCTGTGCCACTTCAGAAATGATGTCTTCTTGGCGAACATTGACAGTTTCATATCTGTCAGTCAGAAGTGTCATTTCTGTTAAGAAGGCGGCCAATTTATCATAGACCTGCTGAATACCTGGACCTAGGACACTGGATGACTTCTTCAAAAGTTCTAAAGATGTTCTGATCTCATAGCAGTGATCTATAATGGTGGAAGACATTTTGAAGGAGGAGATTTGAACATCTTGCAACTCACTCAGTGCTTTAGCTATCTTTGAACACACCTCCTGCAACCCTTGCATCAGGGATCTGTTGGCATCATCTGAAGCCTTTTTGTTGAGAAGGAATCGTTTCCATTCAGTGAGGAGGGATATCTCGAGCTTCAGTAGCCTGGAATGTACCTGATTTATGTTGAGGGTGACATATGTGAGCAGGTCATCTAATTTCTTATCTTGCTTGTGCATCTGCTGAGTCAGGTTTATGAGAAGCTTTTCAATGTTGGGCACCCGAGCAGATTCAATGTTGGGCGCCTGTGCAGATAAGAGTCTAGGTGGACCTAGAGGTGTACCAAAAAATTCACTGCCAGGTGCAGTTCTCTCAGCTGCTTCCTCTTGTACTGGCATTTGACTGCTCTCAGCTGGGACCTGAACTTCATCTTCAGCTTGAGTTTCTTTCTGAGGGAATACATCTTCAGGTTCCTCTTCTTCACTTGAAGATTCTGTATCTAGTTCTATAACAGGAATCTTTTCTCTATCTTCCATGAGTTCCTGATCTGCAGGGCTGCCAACAAAGGCCTGCTCAAGACTTTCAGATACGACCAAGTTGGTAGCCTCTTCCAAGCTTCGCTCAACAGTTTCTCTTAAAATTTCATTAACAAAAACAGCAAGATCTTGATCAGTACTGTCTTGCTCTTTAGCTGGCTGTTCTTCAGGCACTATTACCTCTTCAGATGTCTTCCCAAAAGAATCAAATAGCCCAGCAATAGTTGCATCTAGATCTGTCTGAATGCTTTCGTCAGACAATCTGATGTCCTCAGATGCAGCCTCAACTAGCCTCTGAAAGGAGAAGGATACTTCGGTGGGTGCAGCTGGCAAGGTGGACTCTGGTTGTTCAGCTGGTGTTTCCTGATGATCAATCTCAGAAACTAATTGCTCACCAGTTGGGGCTAAGACTTGAAATTCTTCCAAATGCTCCCCCTGAGTTTGTGATTCCCTGGCCTTTTGGACCTTAACTTGCCCCACCATAGAAGAGTCCTCTAAGCCCAAAAACACTGAAACAAAATTCATATTAAAAATGTTTCGGGCCTTAACTTCTGATGCGGCCTCTCCATCCAAGCAAATCTCAGAATGCTTGAAGATGTCTGTCATATGGGCGGCATAGGGAAGATGTCTCTTGGATCCAATGCATCCCTTCATGACATTAAAAATGATCTCTGGCAGACATATCTTCACATTTTGAATCAGACAAAACAGTAGAAATCTCTGCGTGTCTGTAATTCTTCCTCTAGCCCCAGTCTGTGGGGTGATAATGGAAGCAATGACGTTCTGAAGGAGCTTGTGAAGAGGAGGAAATGACGATGTCTGATAAGCTTTTAGCTTCAACTGCCCCTTATCATGAATGTTACTGGGTTTACCAGTAATGACAGAGAAAGCTTCATGGAGACTGTATCGAAAGCTTCCCTCTACCTCCCCTTTATCTGGAATACCGAGAGCTTTGTGAAGGGAGTCACATGTAACAGTTATCTCGACCCCTTTAACAGATGATAACAAGGTAGACTTGTCTCGGCTCAAGGACAAGTTATTGTAAAATTCCATTACCGGCCTAGGGTAATAGACACGGTGATTTTCTAAGAAATTTCTCCACTCCTGAAACTCAAAGATTTTCAACAATTCTGGAAACTTCGAGACCAAGGTTTCATCTCCGAAATCTATTATTCTAGGAGGAATGATTTTCCCACTTTCTAAGAACACGGTAGACTGAGAAAACCTGGTACCTTGTTCTGAAGAGACTTCCGCAGCAGGTTCTGGCTCAAGACATCTCTGTTGCTTAGATGAAGGCTCTTCAACTATTTCTTTTCCCTTCCTCTTTCTTTCACCCGGAGCTGCTGACCTTTGCTGATCCATCTGCCGGAACTTCCAGAGTATCAACTCTCTCTTGCAGGCTGCTATTGGAAGTGAAGCTAGACTTAAGAAAGGAATAGACCTCTGTGGGGGAAGAAAGTGAGCGGGAAGAGATGGAGATGGGTTTGAAGAAGACGCTCAAGGTAGAGCAGCACGAGGATGAATAGGAAGCGGCAAGGGGAAATAAGGGTTTGAGGTGGAAGGCGTGAGAAACAAGAAGGGTTTTGTCGGGTAGCTTTTTTACTCATATCAACTTTTTCTGTAAATACCCAAAATACCCTTAGTCCTGATGTAACGCAGCTACAGCATGTTAAAGTTAGCCCTTCAATATGTGGACGGGTTATATTCTTCCAAAAACCAAGGTCAGTTAACTCACGATATTAAATCAGCATAATCACAAAATTAGCTGTTAAAGTTGCTTAACCTAGAGAGAGACACGATTAAATTGCTCCTTATGTTTGTCAAGCAACGAAATAACACATCAAAGTCAAGCAGATTTCATTTCTTCATTTAATGGACGAGAAGGCATATAGGGTCAACCAATTTGTTGAACACAAGGTAGAATAGTCCCTTTTTACACAAGGAGACATGTTTATTAGACACCAGAAACCCTGGTTACTCAGGACGGACTACCTTTATGCCAATGATATATATAGTTTTTTTTATTTTAACATTTCTATACAGAGATAGCTAGTTGTATCATGACAGAAACTCTGGACTTCTTTGATCAAGAGTGTCTATTTCTCCATAAAAGCCATTGCTCTGCCACAAAGAATGGCGTATTCCCTGGAGGCACTTCTCATGATTTTAGACAAAAATAGAAATCTTACTTAACACAATTTTATCTCAGAGCTCTCTTTACATAAGTTTCAGTTAAGTCGAGATCCTCAATAAGTTTTTCTCATTTAACAGAAAGTTTTATAATATGTTGACCAACACTTGAGAAGATAACTTAGAAGGATCAAGGACCAAATATAACCCCCAAACATTGAAGTTCTTTATTAACAGGTGTAAATTGTTACACTAGATATTGGGTGGTTTAAGGTATACAGATCATATCTGATAAGAGCAAGAAGACTGCACCCACAATTTCTTCGAGAGAGAATCTGAACCAAGAGTGATAGGTGAGAGATAAGGAGGTGGCTGATCGAATAGAGAGAGATGAGATGAGATGAGCAGCACTCCTATCAGCAAGCCAACAAGTGAGAGATCACTCAAGACATTAGGCACTAAGGACATATCCAAATATAGTATTTTTGAAGTAGTTCTGTCTCACAACCAGAGAAACTCTTGGGCAACAGACTGCAACCTCTTGAGATGACTGATCTTAAAACCACATTAACTGCATCGGCTGACAAAAATCTTCAAAAACCAAATAGCCTGACAAGCTCCTCTTCAGCCCACTCAAGGACAACTCACACACGACTCTTGGAAGTGTTAATTATTTAATGAATGCAGTGTTTGCCACGAAAATTAAACAAGTGTGTTTATGAGTTATGCATAAACAGACTCCCCTGATCAGCAGAATGACTTATGGTACTAGGCGGAGCATTTGGTCTAAGAGACCACCTCACACATAGTAAGAACCTCCTGACAGATTTCTCTATCTTTTGGTAGCTTACCATTTGATATACCAAAGAAGTCATGGATAACAGGGTAACCTCAATAGTCCTATAAGCAATTCAGATTTCCAAAGAATTATGCAACATACAGTTTTCAACCAGCATTCGCTTTCAGTTAAAAATTTCAGAAATTTCAGAGTGCATGTTTTAGAAAATAATGCAACTTGCAGATGATGAATGAATATGCAAGACCAGATTCAATATGCATGCACTAGATGAAACTAATAGCAAGATATGCAAGAATGCATCAAACCAGATATGCAGTAAGTTTCAAAATGGGACATGTAGAGAGATTACCTGAAAATTGTGAGAATGGGGTTTTCATTCTTGAGTGCCTTGGATCATTTCCCCTTTTATTCCAGTCCCAAGGCGCACCTGCAAAACAAAGTTTATTTTGCACAAACAGGTATTCAGGAAGTCTTGGGTCCTGTCATGACATTATCACTCCTAGCAGGTTTTCTTAGCACATTTTTAACTTGATAGCAAGGAGCAGTAGTTTTCAGATCTGGGTTATGCACATTATTATGAGCATGAATTGTATGTGCATTAGCATGGAAATTTCTGTTATTTGCATTACCAAACTATTTTCCATAATCAACACATTCAAAGTTTTTCTTTTTGAAAACCACTTTGTTCTTTCTAAGAGCATTTGTACTAGCAGGAAATCTATACTTTCCAGAACTGAAATTTTTCCTTTGAGCATGCCAACAATCAATGGCCCTGTGGCCATACTTTCCACATTCAAAGCATGAGATAGAATTTCTTTTAAAAGAACCTGACCAGCATTCAGAGACCTTGTGACCAATTTTGTTGCAATTAAAACATATAATGTGCTGGTTCTTGTTAAAGACATGCTGATTTGCAAAGTGTTTTGTATGATATGAGCATGATTTTTCCTTACTACTTGCAAACCAACAATGAGCAGTAGTGTGTCCTACTTTATCACAATTAGAACATTTGACATTCCTTTTCTGACCAGACACAGATTTTCTAGCATGCTTGTTGTCATCTTTTTCCATCACAAAACAGTTACTCATAAGATGTCCATACTTACCACAATAATGACATGAGCCACTTGATTTCTTTAAAACATGGCATTTATCTGATGAGTTCTTAGCATGCAGATTGTTCCTTTGAATTTTTGATGTTTTATGATTTTTATTTTATTTTTCTGTTTTCTTAGCCTTGTACTGAGGTGGAGATGAGATAGAAGGCTTTTCCTGTTCAGAGGATTTGACAAAGACAGTTTTCAGGTTGGCTCCATCAACCTTCCTCATGACTGGACTGTAACCCAGTCCTTCCTTGTTAAAGTTAATCTTTGTTCCCAGTATTTTCTGAACAATGGGCTGTTTGTCTTTTGATGTAGTGGCTACATTTGAAGTATTTACAAAGGATGTCATTACTTTGTTCTGCAAGGCCTTCTTATTGAGATTATTGTAGCCCAACCCTTCCTTTTTGACATTGACTTTTACACCTATCAGCTTGTCTAGGTTTTTCTGCCCATCAACAAATTTAGACAAGGAAGCTTTCAAATCCTGAATTTCATTTTCAAGAGATGCAATGTGTATTTCATAACTAGTGATCTCTTGTTCACTACAATTGACAGCTTCATTCAAAACCTTGTTAGCTATTTTGTATTCTTCAATTTCCTTTCTTAGCTCATCTACCTCTTCAGTCTCGTTTGTACATATAGCTTTTCCTTTTTCCAATGTGAGAAGTCTTTCAGACATGGCACTGTTTAACAGTTTTAATTTTTCAACTTCTTCTTTAAGCTTATCATTTTGAACTAGCTCATTCATTAGAAGCTGATCTTCTGAGTTAACCATGCTTTCTCTCCTAGCTTCAAACTCCCTCAATTCCTTTTGTTGTTTTTCAAAATCTTTCTGTAATTCTATGTTTACAGATTTTATGGCGTTAAATTTTTCAATCAGCAACTCATTCTCTCGTTTAAGTTTCTTTAGTTGTTCATCATTTTCTTTAGAGAGCTTTCTGAGGAAGTCATCTTCAGATTTTAAATTGTTCAGCTCAGAGTGAACACATTCAAGTTCCTTCTTCAGTTCTGCATTCTGGTTTTTATACATATGATTATCAGACAGACATGCATCATGAGATTTCTTCGTACTTGAACAATGTTTACATGGAGAGCTAGAACTATCTACCCGAATACTCTTTTTCAACTTTTTATACTGTTTTCTTAACAGTTCATGAGATTCAAATAATTCAGCATATGCATTCTCCCAATCTTCTAGAGAGAAATTCTCGAAGATATTTACCTCATCATCATCATCTTCTTTAGTTTGATTGCTGCCTTGATCGCTGGCACTTTGATTTCTTCTGTTGGCCATCATGCATTTGTCCACATCTATCTCCTGAGTTCGCTTCAGTGCATCCAAAATATCTTTAGCAGAACTGGATTCAAAGAAACATGAATGAAAAGCTCTATCAGTAGCTGCCTTCATTAAATTTATTGCTATCTGATTTTCTTCATGCATGGATTTGTGACTGTCAGTCCATTTGGACTTTTTCCTAGGTAGTTCATGAGAACCATGTGAAATTACTTTCCACAGGTCTGGATTCACAGATTTAACATAATTCTTCAAAACAGCGAACCATGCATCAAAATGCGTACCACTGAAGATCGGTGGATGGGCCATGAGAACACACAGATTAACGCACAAGAATATTGATGCACTAAAAGGAAATAAGCACCTAAGATTGCAAGATCGATCTGCAGGTCGCTCGACCTTGTAAGCAGACACCTACTCTGATACCAACTGTTAGGGTGCTTGGCCCGGATACAGAGGGGGGGTGAATGAATCCTTCTACGAATAATGGCCAAATTTAAAAACCGGATGCTAGATAAAGAAACAGAATGGAACCAATTCTATTCAACTCAAATACAATCACATTGAGAGCACCTATTCAAGCATCTAGCGGAAGCAAACCAGACAATCAAGCCACTGCTCAATAGATTTTTAGGTGGTTCGGTCCTTCAGACCTACATCCACCCCTCACTCCCAACCGGAGTGAGGCTTCACTAGCGAACGCTAGAACCAAGCAGACTCAGTCTGCAAACAGTTGCTGCCACACAGCTTGACCAGGGGAACAACCTCCCCTCTTCCTCCCAACCGGAGGGAACCCACAAGTAGCTCCCAGCTACTTGCAACTGGAGATCAGATCTCCCTTCCTCCAAACCGGAGGGAACACGACCTCAGACCAGAGGATCGGAAAGCACAGCAAACCAGAAAACAAAGGAAAAACAATAAACGAAAATAACTTCAGCAAACAGAAGCTGAAACACGAAATGCACAATTTGGCTCCTAACAGAGCTGACTGGCCTGGATCCGATCCACGGTCTAGTGAAGACAGATCTTCAGGTAAGCTTCTTTCTTCTTCTCCACGAGTTCTCTCGCTCACTCTCTATCTCTCTTTTCTTTCTCTTAAACTCTCTTCCTCTTTCACACGAGCACTATTTCTCTCTCTCTCTCAATTTTTCTTCTTCTGCTGGATCGAGCTCTCTGTAGCACTGCCTTTTCTTTCTTGGCTCTCATCCACGTTCATCGATGGGCGAAGGTTTCTATTTATAGTGGCAGCAGATGGATAGGGCACTAAACGCGTGTGCCTCTCACGCTCGATCCAAAACCTTCCTGCCACGTGCCCCTTTTTGTATTTGTTCCTTCAGTATCGGATCATATGCACCCAGACACTGATGAATGTTCTTCCTCGGACCTGCAACAAGATAAGAACCATTAATATTGAGTGCCATAAGAACTAGAACTGCATGAGGTTAGTGGACACGACAAAAAAATAAACAGAAAAACAACGCGAAGACACGAAGACAAGAACAGAAACCAACACTAAGTATGGTTTCAACACAAGAGAGACACGAGGACTAGGAAGAGTAAAAACGACACGAAGAAGCAACAAGGCAAATGATACGAAAGTGAAACAGGAAGCAACACAAGGTGCTGCGATGTCCTGTACGCACTAGAACAAACCCGACACGAAGAGACGAAAACAACACGAGGTGAAGACACAAGGAGACAACGACACGAGGTGTAGAAAACACGACACGAAGTTATGGGAGGAGAAGCGACACGGAGTGTGGTCAATGTGATAAAGACACGAAGTCTAAAAAATGAAAGATCAACACGAAGACAGAATACAAAGAAACAACACGTAGACAGAACAGTGATTTGACACGAAGTCAAAATGACAAGAAGTAAAAACGACACGAAGTTGAGAACAGAAATCAGCACGAGGTGTGATTTCAACATAAGAGAGACACGGACTGATAACGACACGAAGTCGAAACAATAATTGACACGGGGTAACTCGACACGAGGTAAAAACGACACGAAGATGAAATTGACACATACTGAAAACAACACGAAGTCGAAACAGTAATCGACACGGGTTGAAAACAACACGAAGTCGAAACAGTGATCGACACGGGTTGAAAATAACATGAAGTCGAAACAGTAACCGACACGAGTTGAAAAACAACACCAAGATGAAGTACAAGAATTGACATGGAGTTGAAAACAACACGAAGATGAAATACAAGAATTGACACGGAGTTGTAAACAAGCAAGACACGAGGTGTACGTAAAGCAACAAAGAAGTGTGGTCAAAGCGAGAACGACACGAGGTCTAATGAGAAAGACCAACATGAAGACGGTGAAAACAGTACGAAGTAAAGATCAATGAGACGACGTGTCACTGAATCAAAACACTACAGAGAAAAATGACACGCAATGTAGTGAAAACAACACGGACGCACGACCTGAAGGACAGTAAACATAAACAACACGCGGTAAGAGAAGACGACACGGCGTATTGGAAATACAAACAGTACTAAAATTAAAACGACACGAAGACAGACAGTTCAACACGAGGTGTTATACACAAACATGACGAAGTGCCAACTAACACGAAGATAGTCCTTAAAAATACCTGAAGTGAAATGAAAGTGTATTCTTCACAGAAAAATATTTGTGTTAATTTTCCACAGAGACATATTTTTGAACACCACTAAGACTTATAGTGTTGTCATCATCAAAACATGTAAAGATTCAACAATACTCAACAGTATTACTTCCAATCAAATACTACCTTTGTTAGGATTTCCAAAGTCCCTATAAGTAACCCCCCGTCGAACCCTAAAAGATCTATTTGGACGACCTACTGCTGTTACGGTATGTGAAGAACAGTGAGTTCTTCTTATATCTTTCCCTCTGTCTTTTTGATTTCATGAAGGATATTAATCTTTCATCTTCTTCCTCTAATACAGGTTAAGCGATCAATTGCGTATGTAAAGAACAAGGTAATGTTCTTTAATCTTTTCCCTAACTTCGGATATATTCTCATCATCCTTCCTTTTTCTTCCCCTACAGGTTGATCGAAGATCATCATCTTCATCATCCTCATCAAACGTCTTCTGTATTACCATCTTCTGTCTTGCTGCTGACTGTTAGAAGCTTCAGAGCATCAATTTCTAACCAAGCCTTCGTCCGTTCATCAGATAATTCTCATAAGGTAGGTTTTCTCAAGCACTGTAGCCCAAATCACCATAATAATTATGTTAAAACCATATACATGCATATAGTTTTCGCGAGTTTTAAATGTTTCTATTGTTGGAAAGAAACGCCCTTTCCACGGGCGCTAATTGTATACGCGACCCAGACAAGGGCGCTACCTTGAAAGAAACGACCATGACCAGGTCGTCAATTCCAGGTTTGACGCCCGGTACACGGACGTCAATTTTCTCAATTGTTAATTACCCATGTTAATTATCCAATATTCACTTAAACATGATTCTAAATCAGTGCACAATCATATTTACTTGAATCCCGATAAATTTCCTGTCATGACCATGTCTCTTGTTTCTGGAAATTATATACTTGAAATCTAAAAATTCTTGAATTCACGACCCTGTATAGGTCGTCTGTCACTTGACTAACGCCCCTGTTCAGGGCGTGAATTGAAAAGTAACACCCCTATCCAGGGCGTGTTTTTGATAAATTTCTGAATATATATATATTACAAAAATAGAAGTAAAGAATGAACGCCCACTGTATACGTCGTCAACTTGTAAATAAACGCCCCTTACCAGGGCGCGTTTTTGGTAAAATACTGAAATATTGAAATTTTGCAAAAATGTAAAATAGATAAATGCCCTTACTGAAGGTGTTAATTACTTGAGTAGTGACTTTACTTAAGCCGTTATTTTTCTGTAAAAATGTTTTTACCTGTTTCTGACAACCGATGGTTTCAGTATATCTATATATATGTATATCGGCACTATATCTCCACTCCGTGAGTATAGTCCCACGTTTCATGATGTTTTATCGATCACCCTCAATTCTCATTGACATACAAGCTCTCCATTGGACATTCTGTTCCTTTAGACTAGCAAGTTAGTCATAGAGACCTCCGTAAGACTCCTCGAGCCTTGGATTCCCTCAAGGCCGACTGAGCTGGTTGTACCCTAAAAACTCATTACACTATTGAATGCCATGTCACTCTAAAGAAACATGGTATACCGGCCCTTATGATATGCAAAGAGCATATCATGAGAATTCTTAATGGAATGATGATATCATGTCATTTGTTGATGTTCTTGTGGACCTCAATTCTATAATAAGAATGAGGGTATCTTACCTTTGATATACTGTTTAGGTGGACCTCAATTCTATATAAAGAATGTCCATACTTGTCATGGTACCCGAGTTAAGGGAACCTAATTCCACCTAGTTTCATGGTTCATCGTGATTGTACCGTTGTTATCATCTATCTATGTCCAATGTTATATTTTTGGACTCCATTCTCTCAAAGTTATCCTACGTGTCTACAAGCTTAAATTGTTGAAATTCCATATTGGCTATATATATATACAAGAGTGGATGTCAAAAATACATGATAAATGCCTGCGCATATAGGGCCTGATCTGGTCCTGGGAGGAGCACCCGAAAGTACTTGTGCCCATGGGAGTTGAATGATAAGGTATCTGGCATTATACCGAGTGCATGACTAGCTTGATTGGACATTCCACACAAATCTTGTACTTGACTCGTGCTTGACATGACATGAATTGCGTGACCCGAGAAAGGGTAATTACTTGCTTGCTTGATACATGATAGCCAAAGTTCTTGACCTGACTTGCTAAAAAGTACTTGCTTGAATATCTGTTATCTTTTCTTGAAAGCTCATGACTAGTTCATCTTGCTGTCTTATTGATAAATTCTCTCTCTATCTTGTCGTTTATGCGAGCATGCATAGCTATAGTACATTCATGAAAAATGTAATTACTTAAACCCCTTGCTAAGCGCTTGAGATGTAATTTCCTACTGAGCGTTAGCTCACTCCGTGTGTTCCCTACTTTTCAGGTAATTCCGACGATGAGGGAAGTCAATCGGATGGGAATGGTCAAGAGTGAAAGTGATAGAACTTCTCCAAGTGTCATCTAGTCTTTTTCCTATTTTCTTGAGTCAACTATGTACTTTTCCTTTTTAATTGAATAGAGTATTGGATTTGTAATAGTCTATCCATTATGAAATAAAGGATTGGGTTATCTTTCTATTTTGCGCATCTCTGTTTTGGTGTCGAATACACTACTACTCTGATTGACATGATTGATATAAACTCGTCGCGCATATCCGAGTATCTTCCGTGCTCGGGGCGTGACAATTTTTGTGGTATCAGAGCCTAGGGTATTCAATTCCTAGGAAAACCCAAGTCCAAGGATATGTTCAAACCTTTAACCAGTGAGATTGGGTAGAACCAAGGGTTAAAGTTAACATAGAATGCTAGTCTTTAAGATACAAATCACGTATTAATCTAGTTATTATAATTGTAGGATAATGGCTACCGAACGTGCTCAATGGCGCAACATGCAGCGTACACTGCAAGGCATGACTCAAGTGCTGTAACAAGTAACCCAAGGAGGTGGACAACGAGCAGGAAGTCTCCACCAGACTTTCAAGAACATGAACCCGCCCAAGTTCACGGGTTCTACTGATCCAGATGACGCTGAACATTGGATTAGGGAAATAGAATGAATATTCCGTGTTATGCAATGCACGGATCAAGATAAGGTCTTATTAGCTACTTTTCAGTTAGAAAGGGATGCTAGATGCTGGTGGGAATCAATAGAGGCTACTATAAATCAAGATCAGGTTACGTGGGAGGAATTCGTTGAACACTTCAACACAAAATATTTCTCGGACCGAGTTCAGGAAAAGAAGGCTACAGAATTTGCTGCATTAAAGCAACGATCTTTGTCAGTGGCCGAGTATGAGGCCCAATTCTCTAGATTGTCTCGGTATGCTAAGCATCTAGTTAGCACCGAGAAAATGAAAGCTATGAGGTTTCTTAATGGGCTCAGGCCCCAAGCTATTACTCAATTGGCGCCGATGGACATTCAAGTCTACTCGGAGATAGTACGCCGAGCTCAACTATTAGAAGATGCCACGGAACTGTCTGATAGGATTCGTGGTAAGGATAAGATGGAACAAGTTACAGGTTCGGGTTCCTTTAAACCCAACTTCAAGAAAAGGCCTAGCAATGGAGGAGTATCCTCACAAGACCAAAAGTTCAAGAAGACCAAGCCCTTCTCTATCACCACTACCTCTCCAAATACAGTGTGCAAACATTGTGATAAAGCGGGTCATAGAGCAGAAGAATGCTGGAGGAAACTAGGAGCATGTCTCCATTGTGGGAGTCGTGAGCATCGGATTCCCGATTGCCCATTACTTAACGATCAAGCCGTTGACGGAAAGCGCCCAGTAACCAAGAATGCTCGTCTTCATGCAATCAAGGAGACCGAGCAAGAAGAAGAAGGCGGCTTAGTGGAAGGTACATTGAAAGTTTGTTCCAGGAATGCATATGTCTTAATTGATACTGGTGCATCGCATTCTATTGTTTCTAAGAAGTTTGCTGACCCATTACCCCTAGAACCGGAATGGATAAAGTTAGTTTTGTCTACTCCTCTAGATGATGAGACTGATATTACACATCATTACCAAAACTGCGAAGTATTGGTTCAGGGTAGAAATCTCCCTATTGATCTCATATGTTTAGATCTGAAAGAGTATGATGTTATACTAGGGGCAGATTGGTTATCCAAGTATCAGGCAACAGTTGATTGCCGCAATAGTAAGGTTACATTCAAGGAATTTCCAGAACTAATCTTGACTAACCCCAAGGGTCGGAGCAGATCCCCTCTTATTTCAGCTCTCCGAGCTAGCAAGCTCATCAGGAAAGGATGTGCATCTTTCCTTGCCTTTGTCACAGTTAAAGAAGCTAAGGAAGCTAAGCTAGAAGACATCCCAGTGGTACAAGAATTTCCGGACGTGTTTCCGGAAGATTTGCCGGGATTACCCCCGCAAAGAGAAGTGGCCTTCACCATTGACTTAGTCCCTGGTGCTGGTCCGATTTCAAAGGCACCTTATAGGATGTCACCTGCTGAACTCAAGGAGTTAAAGGAGCAATTGATGGAACTCATTAAGAAAGGATTCATTAGACCAAGTACTTCCCCGTGGGGAGCGCCTGTATTATTTGTAAAGAAGAAAGACGGATCTATGAGGTTATGCATCGACTATCGACAGTTGAATCATCTCACTATCAAGAACAAGTATCTACTGTCGAGAATCGATGAATTGTTTGATCAAATTTCAGGATCCATGTACTTTTCCAAAATTGATCTTAGGTCCGGATATCACCAACTAAGAATCAAGGACGAGGATATTCATAAAACCGCATTCAGAAGCAGGTATGGCCATTATGAATTTGTTGTTATGCCTTTCGGACTAACGAATGCCCCTGCTGCCTTTATGCAGTTAATGAATAGTATATTCATGCCTTATTTGGATCAATTCGTGGTGGTCTTTAATGATGATATATTGATTTATTCCAAGTCCAAGGAAGAGCATGAGGAACATTTGAGGATTGCATTACAAATATTGAGGACAAACCAATTATATGCAAAACTTAGCAAGTGTGAATTCTGGCTTGAAGAAGTGACTTTTCTCGGACATGTTATATCAAAGGATGGCTTCTCTGTAGACCCATCAAAGGTTGAAGCTGTAAGGAACTGGGAAAGACCGACCAATGCTAGCGAGATCCGAAGTTTCTTAGGTCTTGCCGGCTATTACAGGCAATTCATCAAGGATTTCTCAAAAATCGCCGTGCCGCTTACGAGGTTAACTCGCAAGGAGATCCGTTATGAATGGGATGAGGAATGTGAAAGAAGCTTCCAAACTCTCAAGGATCATCTTACCACAGCTCCTATCTTAGCATTGCCAATTGAAGGAGAAAAGTTCGAGGTATACACTGATGCTTCTGGCATTGGCCTCGGGTGTGTTCTAATGCAACAAGGGAAGGTTATAGCCTACTTTTCTCGTCAATTAAAGAAGCATGAAGAGAACTACCCCGTCTATGACTTAGAATTGGCCGCGGTAGTATTTGCACTTAAGATATGGAGACATTATCTTTATGGAGTACAGTTTACTGTATACTCCGATCACAAGAGTCTCAAATATCTTTTCTCACAGAAGGAGTTAAATATGAGGCAAAGACGATGGCTGGAATATCTCAAGGACTTCGACTTCAATATACAATATCATCCCGGAAAGGGTAATCATGTAGCAGATGCCCTTAGTCGAAAGCCGAGAGCACTGTTAGTCAATTGTCTGATTCAAGAATGGAAATTGCTAGAACAATTCTCTGAACTCAATATAAGCATGGACACGGACCCTAGATGTGTCACATTATCTCATGTAAGCATACAGTCAGATTTATTGTCTGAAATACAAGCACTTCAGAATGATGATCCTGCATTAGTAGAAATCAAGGGCAGATTAGAAGGACAATCGGATTTCCAATTAGCTTCTGATGGAAGATTAATGTTCAAGAATAGAACTTGTATACCGGACTACCCAGAATTGAAGAAGAAGGTCTTAGATGAAGCTCATAGGTCAAGGTATACGATTCATCCTGGATCTACCAAAATGTACCAAGATGTAAAAAGAAATTTTTGGTGGCCCAACATGAAAAGAGAAATAGCGGACTACGTATCACGCTGTCTCACGTGCCAACAAGTCAAGGCGGAACACCAAAAGCCTGCTGGAAAACTACATCCTCTAGATATCCCTAAATGGAAGTGGAAGACATTGGTATGGATTTTATCATGGGGTTATCTAAATCAAAAGGAGGACATGATGGAATTTGGGTTATCATTGACCGATTGACTAAATCAGCGCATTTCTTGCCAATCAAGAGTCGATGGTCGGTTGATGTCTTAGCTGCACTATACATCAAGGAAATAGTCAGATTACATGGTATTCCTGTTTCAATCGTGTCTGACAGAGATCCCCGTTTTACTTCTCATTTTTGGAAAGGACTACAACATTCGTTGGGAACGAGACTTAACTTTAGCACAGCCTTTCATCCTCAAACGGATGGTCAGACTGAGAGAACCAATCAAGTAGTCGAAGATATGCTAAGAGCATGCATTACTGATTTTGATGGAAACTGGCATGATCACTTGCCTCTGGTCGAATTTGCATACAATAATAGCTACCAGGCAAGTATACAACTGGCACCTTTTGAAGCCTTATACGGAAGGAGTTGTCGATCACCCTTATGCTGGGACGAAGTTGGAGAGAAACAACTGTTAGGTCCAGAAATGGTAAGGGACACTACCGAGAAGATACAATTGATCAAAGAAAGACTGCAAGTTGCTCAGTCTAGACAAAAGGCTTATGCTGACACAAGAAGGAGAGATCTTGAATTCCAAGTTGGAGATCATGTATTTCTCAAGATATCACCTGAACGTGGAATACGAAGATTTGGTGTTAAGGGCAAGCTTACGCCAAGATTTATCGGACCTTTTGAGATATTAGAAAGAGTTGGCGAGGTTGCTTATCGCATCGCATTGCCACCTCAACTGTCCGAAGTACATGATGTATTCCACATATCTATGTTGAAGAAGTATGTGCATGATCCATCACATATTATTGAGCATGGAGATCTAGTGATCCAGAAAGATCTCACATATGAGCAGAAGCCCATACGAATACTAGATCGAGAAGTATGAACCCTAAGGAATAAGGCTATTCCCATGCTAAAAGTACAATGGAATAAGAATTCAGAACATGAAGCTACATGGGAGACCGAGGAATCTATGAGGAAGCGATTTCCAGAGTTATTTTAGAAGGTATGAACTCTACACTCTCCATATGTAAATATATGCTAGGAATTTGGGGACCAAATTCTTTTTAAGTGGGGGAGGGTGTAGCAACCCTGATAAAATAAAAAGGAATAAATAAATCAAAATAGATTAAAAGATTTAATAAAATAAACGAAAGAGCTTGGAAGAAAAAGAATTAAACCCTGATGAAAATAACGCCTCAGATAAAGGCGCTACTTTACAAGAAACGCCCTCACCTAAGGCGTGAATTAAAGAAAGGACGCCCAAATAATAAGGCGTCAAATTTCAAACGACCAAAATAAAAATAAAAAGGGCAAGATAGCGTAACACCCTTTGAGTGGACGCGTTTCAACAAGTAACGACGCTTGACAAGGCGTCAATTTAAATTCGACGCCCTTACTTAGGATGCTAATTCAGTTTGAGTTCCGTTCGACCCAGGAGTCTATCCAGGGTAAGTTGATAACTATGAGAAAGAGTTCGAATGTAGTAATAATTCTATCTTGGAAGTATTACTTCCAATCAAACACTACCTTTGTTAGGATTTCCAAAGTCCCTATAAGTAACCCCCCGTCGAACCCTAAAAGATCTATTTGGACGACCTACTGTTGTTATGGTATGTGAAGAACAGTGAGTTCTTCTTGTATCTTTCCCTCTGTCTTTTTGATTTCATGAAAGATATTAATCATTCATCTTCTTCCTCTAATACAGGTTAAGCGATCAATTGCGTACGTAAAGAACAAGGTAATGTTCTTCAATCTTTTCCCTAACTTCGGATATATTATCATCATCCTTCCTTTTTCTTCCCCTACAGGTTGATCGAAGATCATCATCTTCATCATCCTCATCAAACGTCTTCTGTATTACCATCTTCTATCTTGCTGCTGACTGTTAGAAGCTTCAGAGCATCAGTTTCTAACCAAGCCTTCGTCTGTTCATCAGATAATTCTCATAAGGTAGGTTTTCTCAAGCACTGTAGCCCAAATCACCATAATAATTATGTTAAAACCATATACATGCATATAGTTTTCGCGAGTTTTAAATGTTTCTATTGTTGGAAAGAAACGCCCTTTCCACGGGCGCTAATTGTATACGCGACCCAGACAAGGGCGCTACCTTGAAAGAAACGACCATGACCAGGTCGTCAATTCCAGATTTGACGCCCGGTACACGGACGTCAATTTTCTCAATTGTTAATTACCCATGTTAATTATCTAATATTCACTTAAACATGATTCTAAATCAGTGCACAATCATATTTACTTGAATCCCGATAAATTTCCTGTCATGACCATGTCTCTTGTTTCTGGAAATTATATACTTGAAATCTGAAAATTCTTGAATTCACGACCCTGTATAGGTCGTCTCTCACTTGACTAACGCCCCTATTCAGGGCATGAATTGAAAAGTAACGCCCCTGTCCAGGGCGTGTTTTTGATAAATTTCTGAATATATATATATTGCAAAAATAGAAGTAAAGAATGAACGCCCACTGTATACGTCGTCAACTTGTAAATAAACGCCCCTTACCAGGGCGCGTTTTTGGTAAAATACTGAAATATTGAAATTTTGCAAAAATGTAAAATAGATAAACGCCCTTACTGAAGGCGTTAATTACTTGAGTAGTGACTTTACTTAAGTCGTTATTTTTCTGTAAAAATGTTTTTACCTGTTTCTGACAACCGATGGTTTCAGTATATCTATATATATGTATATCGGCACTATATCTCCACTCCGTGAGTATAGTCCCACGTTTCATGATGTTTTATCGATCACCCTCAATTCTCATTGACATACAAGCTCTCCATTGGACATTCCATTCCTTTGGACTAGCGAGTTAGTCATAGAGACCTCCGTAAGACTCCTCGAGCCTTAGATTCCCTCAAGGCCGACTGAGCTGGTTGTACCATAAAAACCCATTACACTAATGATTTCCATGTCACTCTAAAGAAACATGGGATACCGGCCCTTATGTTATACCAAGTGTATATCATAAGAATTTCCTAATGGGATGAGATTATCATGCCATTAAATGATGTTCTTGTAAAACCTCGATTCTATGATAAGAATGAGGGTATCTTATCTTTGATATACTGTTCATGTGGACCTCAATTCTATATAAAGAATGTCCATACTTGTCATGGTACCCGAGTTAAGGGAACCTAATTCCAGCTAGTTTCATCGTTCATCGTGATTGTACCATTGTTATCATCTATCTATGTCCAATGTTATATTTTTGGACTCCATTCTCTCAAAGTTATCCTACGTGTCTACAAGCTTAAATTGTTGAAATTCATATTGGCTATATATATATACAAGAGTGGATGTCAAAAATACATGATAAATGCCTGCGCATATACGGCCCGATCTGGTCCTGGGAGGAGCACCCGAAAATACTTGTGCCCATGGGAGTTGAATGATAAGGTATCTGGCATTATACCGAGTGCATGACTAGCTTGATTGGACATTCCACACAAATCTTGTACTTGACTCGTGCTTGACATGACATGAATTGCGTGACCCGAGAAAGGGTAATTACTTGCTTGCTTGATACATGATAGCCAAAGTTCTTGACCTGACTTGCTAAAAAGTACTTGCTTGAATATCTGTTATCTTTTCTTGAAAGCTCATGACTAGTTCATCTTACTGTCTTATTGATAAATTCTCTCTCTATCTTGTCGTTTATGCGAGCATGCATAGCTATAGTACATTCATGAAAAATGTAATTACTTAAACCCCTTGCTAAGCGCTTGAGATATAATTTCCTACTGAGCGTTACCTCACTCCGTGTGTTCCCTACTTTTCAGGTAATTCCGACGACGAGGGAAGTCAATCGGATGGGAATGGTCAAGAGTGAAAGTGATAGAACTTCTCCAAGTGTCATCTAGTCTTTTTCCTATTTTCTTGAGTCAACTATGTACTTTTCCTTTTTAATTGAATAGAGTATTGGATTTTTAATAGTCTATCCATTATGAAATAAAGGATTGGGTTATCTTTCTATTTTGCGCATCTCTATTTTGGTGTCGAATACACTACTACTCTGATTGACATGATTGATATAAACTCATCGCGCATATCCGAGTATCTTCCGCGCTCGGGGCGTGACAACGTGTGACCTTCATTTGTGTTTGGTCTGGTTCCTGTCAACCCGGGGTGACCCAGGGGTTGACAGGTGACCTTGTGTGTCTCGGTGGTTGTGTCCGGCTCGAGACACTTCTTCTGGATGCCTCGAGGTGTTGTTCTACCTCGGTTGGCGTGTCTAGTCGTGTTGAGGGTTCTTCGTATTTCCCTCAGGTCTCCGTGTGTTGTTTTCTACGGAGCGTGGTTTCTTCTGGCTTAGGATTAGACCGATTGGCAGCCTGTCCCGCTGTCTGTGATGATCTTGCCTTTGAGTCGTTCGACTCGGGATCGTTACGTGGTAGGTCTAGTTGCCTGGTCCTAAGTCTGTTGGCGGTTGTTTAGCTGCCTTGGTGCTTTGTTGTGCACGAGACAGGGCTTTTCTTAGACTGTCTGTGCTTTAGCACCTATGTTTTGGAGTCTGTGCCTTGTGAGCCTCCCCTAATTGTAGCCCTAGGCTTTTGTCGACCCACCGGGAGTGGTGGAGGGGTTTTCCTGTTGCGTTTGGTACGTACGGTTCTTAAGCTAGTTTCGTAGGCCCCGGCCAGCGGTAGCGTCCTACTGAGGGGAATACTAGCTAGAGGCCTGGCCTAGGTAGTGGTCAGTGTGTGCACACATGGTCAGGGACTGGGGACTTGCGCCGACGGGCGTGGCCCTGACTAGTCACTCGTAGTTGGTGCTATAGCCTTGTACTGTGGTACCATGTTTCCTTGGAACTGTTGTTCCTCGGACCTGGTTCTCTGTGTGTCTTGTCCTTGAGTGTCATGACACTTGTGGCGCAGTATAAGTCATCAGTGGACGCATCTGGCTGTTCTCTAGTGGGAGGGTGCTCCTGTCACTTGGTGCGGTGGCTCTTGGCGTTTTCTTGCGCACTGTGACCTTTTCGAGTTGCCCGCTTGTGGCTGTACTCGAGGTCAGTGTTCTGTCATTGGCATGACATTCTCGTCATGCGTGGGGCTGCGTGCACGACATTTCCAGTCGTGTTTGTCTGTATTTTCGGCGTCGGTGTCTGCCTTCGCCTTTGCTTTGGCCTACGGACTGGGTTACCCTACTGTGTGAGTTCGGGGTTGACCGTCTGTTGCCGCTCGGAGTAGCTTAGGGTGTCGAGTTCTCCTCGGTGGCCGTTGTTCCGTGTTTTACGGCCTCGCTCTTCTTTGTTGTTGAGCTCCCCTTGCTCTTAGCCTGTTCCCTACTCCTGCTGTACCCTGTCTTTTTACAGCTTTGTAGTGTAGCTTTTCCTGCTTTGCTGCACTCGTTGTTTCTGTTGCTTCCGTTGCTCTGTGCGTTTTTCCAGTGGGGATCCGCGTGACCCCTACTAAGTTTCTGTTTAGAGACTCACCCCTGCTTTTCAGGTGGGTTTCGCCGCTTGCCTCTGCTGTTCCGGGTGGAGCGCGTCGTTGTAGCTGCCAACTGTACCTGTGTCAGGCTTCTCCCGACTCCTGTGTACGTTCTTTTCTGTCAGACTGTACTTGTTGTCTTTCCTTTGGACTAGACTCTGGTGTATAATTGTAAAATTTGAATTATTAATGAAAAAGTAATTTTATTTCTGCTACTTTAGCAATCCAATCTAATGAAATATAATTGCTTACTGTTATATCTGCTGGCTTCAATGTTTTCCACACACTCCTTTTTCCCTTCGGCGCTTTCCCGCGCTTGGGAGGCCTCGCGAGTCCCATGTGGTATCACGTGTATCCGGTATTTATACCAGGTGCACCGGGTATCCGGAATCCGGGTCGCCACAGTTAGTATCAGAGCAGTGTTCAGAGATGTTCGGAGTTTCTTTTCTGAGCTATCAGAGCATTGTCGTGTGAAATACATGGAAATCTAGATATACAGTTCCCAGAGTCCTTAAGGTCCAGTACAGTCTCTTGCTGGCGTAGGTGTTGCGATGGTTTATCGCGGTGCTTTTTGCGCGTGGTCTTGTACGTGCTTAGTTGGCACTATGCGAGATGGTTTTTGCTCTCGTCTGGGTGTGACGAGGTGCTTTGTTCGATTTTGAAATTGTCTTGATCGTGTTGCACTTGGCAGTGTTTGTCGGTTGGCATGAACCTGCAGTGCATTGTTCTAGTTGTTTTTTTTTGTGCTTTTGCTCAGGTGGCTTATGACTTTTAGCGTTGGTGTGATGGCCATGCACGTTCTTACGTTGCTTTGGTTGTCCCAGCTTGAGTCTGTGTAGCTCCTGATGCATTGTTGTTTTGGTTGTCTCGATTGTTGTGTTGCCTCGATTGAGAAGTTGCTCAAGCGAACCTAGGATTTTCCCTTCCTGGTGAGCTGTGTTGTCGAGCTTGTTGCTTCTCGCCCTTCTTGGTGAAGCTTTTTCGAGGTTAGCCTTGGAACTGCTGTCTTAGTGATGCCTTTGTCCTGTGTCTACTTAAGTGTGGACAGCTTTGTTTTGAGCCTGATCTGCTCCTTATTTTACGGTTGCTTGGCTCTGGACTCCATAATGGTGTTAAGAGCTGTTGTGCACCGTATTTGTCGTGCTATGTCTGACGGCCGATGCGTTGTGAAGGCTCATTTATCTGTTCCAGGATGTGATGGTAAACTGAGATTAGTTCTTTCGTCGTGCTTTGTGCTGAAGATGGTGCTCTTCCTTTGTTGCACTTAGGCCCCTTGTGATCGGTTGTTCGCGAGATCGGTGCTCGTGGCGTGTTAATTGCGATCTTTGTTGATTGCGATGACGCCTGGTGTGTGCTGAGATGCGATTATCGGTGTTGTTCTGTTGCCTGTGCGCATTGTTGAGGGTGCAGCGGAAATGTGTGGGTTGGCTACCCATTCGTCGAGAGGATCGTTCTTTCTCGTGGTGACTTCGTCTTGGCTTCTCGTGCCTTGACTTTGTAAGTTGCCGTGCCATTGTTTGTGGTTTTCTGGTGTTGGCATTGGCATTTGCGAGTGTTGGGGAATTTTTCGGCATTCCTTGCTGATTGAGTACCCTCTGCTCTGCATTTCTTTCTAGGGTGTTGTGCTCTCGAGGCGTGTTCGTAGTCCTTGAGATGCGTTCCCCGAGAGTGTTGTCGTTTCTCGTTGTTGTGGGTCTTCTCTTGGTGAGCAGTCTGATGCATGACCTGTCCCGTGTGGTCGTGTGTTCAGCTATTCTGTGCCTTGATGTGACCCTACTTGCAGTGGTGTTCCTTGGTTCTGTGTGTTGTGCGGAACCAGAATCCTGCAGGTGTTGCCGTTGTGTTGTTTTTATGAGCCTGTTTCTTTATGATTTTGTGTCTCTGCCTTGGACCATGGTCTTGTCTTGTCAGTTGGCTTGCTGTGCTCCCTTTTCTTTGGTGGAGTTAGCTTGCGACTTGATCAAATGTAATATCTGAGTGAGGACTGACTTGATGGTGTTTGTGGTCCAGTGTTGTTGTTGTCGTTGGTGTCCTGTGTGCCAGGTGTTCCCTGTTGCCTTTGGCACTGGAGCCGATGATGTTGTGAGCTGTCAGCTGTAAGGACTGTGTCTCCTTGTGTAAGCTGCTGCTTGACGTGTTGTCGTTGTGTTTCTCGGTTGTCTGTTGTTGTGGCAGTCATGTCTCCGTTCTTGGTGAGACGTAAACGATGTTGCCTTTGCTTCGGAGGTGTCAGATGTGTTCACTTTGGTGCCATGCTTGTGCTGTGGACTTGCTGTCTTGGAAGCTGAGTGTGTACCTGTAATGGTGGTCTGACAGTGTTCCTCTGAGCTGTGTTTTCTCGAGATTTGTGTCATTTTTTGTGGTTGTATTGTCGGGTTGTTCTTCCCTTGCTTCTCCTTTGTTAGTCCATAATTTCGAGGGTGAAATTTCTTAAAGGAGGGGAGGATGTAATGCCCTGGATCTTGATGGATCTTTTGCAGGTCTTGTTGGATCTCTGCTGGATCTTTTGGATCTGTTTCGGATTGGTTTCGTTGAGTTTCGGTTCGCTTTTGTGGCTTCCGAGTTGAGTTAGACGAGCCGTGTGAGTTTTTCTCACGTACTAGTTACGGAACCCTATGGTGAGTTTGTTTGTCAATTCTCGAACTCGTGGATGCTACAGCGACGATGTACTCTTCGAGCTGGTCGTTTTGACTATTTTTATGTATTTTTCTGAATTTGTGCATTTTTGGCGCATTTTCAGAATTTTCGGAAATTAGGAAAATTTACTAATTTCTTTCCTTTTTATTTCTTTTCCTCTCTCTCTCTCCTCACTCTCGCGATCTCCTCTCTCTCTCCCGTTCTCTCTCGTTCTCTCTCCCTTCCGGCTCCGGCTGCAGACGGAGGCGCTCGTGGGTGAGGTGGCGACGAGGTGGAGCTGTCGAGGTGCGCTATGGGGCGAGGATCGGATCGATTCTGGCGCGATCCCGAGCGGTGGATTCAAAGCCGGTGAAATCGGCTCGCGAGTGGATTTCGGCGTGGTTTAGTCCCTTCGGGGCACGGTTTCTTCCGTGGAGGTAGGGTGACTGATCCTCACTTCTTCCTCTCCGTTTTCCCTGCCATTGCACGGCGTTCGGCAAGGAAACGGTCGAGTTTGGGCTTGGTTTGCCTAAACCGTGATTTTCGTGGTTTTTAGGGTCGGCCGGTAAACGACGACCATTTGCGGCGTAGTTAGTTTCTAACTGACCGCTGGGATGTTAGGATCCCATCCACGTCGATTTCGTGTGATTTGGTGTTCATTCGAGGCCGGTAGAAGCCCGGGAACCTCGGTGACCCACTCAGGGTCGATTTGTCTAAATCGCCCGGATCTTGTGTTTTTGAGCTTGCATGTGGGGTTTGGAGTCAACTGATGTTGTTTTTGGTCGTTTGGGTTTGTATCCCCTGCGTTTCGGGGTGAATGGGGCGTGGAACGGGCCGATTCGGCCGTTCCTCTATTTTCCCACCGTGACAGAAGTAGCGGTCGTTTCAGTGAAAGTTATTTGGCTCTGACGGCCCTACGATAGGCCGCCATTTGTTTAGGCGTTTTTGAGTTTGCTGGCTTCTGAGTAAGTGACGGCCCTATGGTGGCGCATCGCTTCCTTGTAACGCGCCTAGGCTAGCGCGTTACTTCCTTTTTGTTGTTTTATTTTGGGGTTGAGTCGGTTGATCTAACACGCTTGACCCAGCGCGTTAGAGGAAAGTGACGCGCCTGGTCCTGGCCGTTACTTGCAGTTTGACCGACGTTTGACCTGTTGAGACGGTGCCTCCAGCGGTCGTGCCCCTATCCGTTGTTTGAGTGTAACGCGCCTGCCCCCGGCCGTTACATTCAGTTTGGCCGAGCTTGGGTGGCTGTGCCCGTTGGATATGACGGATGTGCCCCCATGCGTCGTTGTGTTATAACGCGCTCGCCTCTGGCCGTCGTTTGTTGTTTTGTGCTGGGTTGAGGGTGGCTGTGCCGTTGAGAGTAACGCGCAGGCCCTTGCGCGTCGTTTGGCTCTGACGCGTCCCCCTTGCCGCGTCGTTTGTGTGTAACGCACCTGGTGTTGCGCGTTACTTCGCTTTGGTTGTGGGTGGCTGTGTACGTTGAGAATAACGCGCCTGCTCCCGTGCGTCATTTGGCTGTAACGCGCTTAGTCTAGTGCGTTACTTGGCCCTTGCGTGTTTTAGATTGGTTAGGTGGTGTAAGCGACGGCCTGTCGTCTGACCGTCGTTTGGTGAGTAACGGCCCTGGTCTAGACTGTCACATGCTTGTAGCGGTCTAGGGGTGGCGCGTTACATCCCTTGTGCCCCGTTTTCCGTGTTTTGGTTTTGGCTTGTCTTGGCTTATCCTTGTGGTCTGCCCGTTATCCCGTGGATGTCTCCCGACGTCCTATGAGGGTTAAGACTACGTTGTAAGATGGCCAGGAGTCTTCTTGCTTAAGGTAGGATTCTTTTTCCTACTTTTTCGAGCATTGTTGTTGGGTTCAGGTCAACCCGGTGTGACCCAGTGGTTGACGTGTGACCTTCGTTTGTGTTTGGTCTGGTTCCGGTCAACCCGAGGTGACCCAGGGGTTGACATGCGACCTTGTGTGTCTCGGTGGTTGTGTCCGGCTCGAGACACTGCTTCTGGATGCCTCGAGGTGTTGTTCTACCTCGGTTGGCGTGTCTAGTCGTGTTGAGGGTTCTTGGTATTTCCCCCAGGTCTCCGTGTGTTGTTTTCTACGGAGCGTGGTTTCTTCTGGCTTAGGATTAGACCGATTGGCGGTCTGTCCCGCTGTCTGTGACGATCTTGCCTTTGAGTCGTTCGACTCGGGATCGTTACGTGGTAGGTCTAGTTGCCTGGTCCTAAGTCTGTTGGCGGTTGTTTAGTTGCCTTGGTGCTTTGTTGTGCACGAGACAGGGCTTTTCTTAGACTGTCTGTGCTTTAGCACCTATGTTTTGGAGTCTGTGCCTTGTGAGCCTCCCCTAATTGCAGCCCTAGGCTTTTGCCGACCCACCAGGAGTGGTGGAGGGTTTTCCTGTTGCGTTTGGTACGTACGGTTCTTAAGCTAGCTCCGTAGGCCCCGGCCAGCGGTAGCGTCCTACCGAGGGGAATACTAGCTAGAGGCCTGGCCTAGGTAGTGGTCAGTGTGTGCACACGTGGTCAGGGACTGGGGACTTGGGCCGACGGACGTGGCCCTGACTAGTCACTCGTAGTTCGTGCTGTAGTCTTGTACTGTGGTACCATGTTTCCTTGGAACTATTGTTCCTCGGACCTGGTTCTCTGTGTGACTTATCCTTGAGTGACATGACACTTGTGGCGCTGTATAAGTCGTCAGTGGACGCATCTGGCTGTTCTCTAGTGGGAGGGTGCTCCTGTCACTTGGTGCGGTGACTCTTGGCATTTTCTTGCGCGCTGTGACCTTTTCGAGTTGCCCGCTTGTGGCTGTACTCGAGGTCAATGTTCTGTCGTTGGCATGACATTCTCGTCATGTGTGGGCCTGCGTGCATGACATTTCCAGTCGTGTTTGTCTGTATTTTTGGCGTCGGCGTCTGCCTTCGCCTTTGCTTTGGCCGACGGACTGGGTTACCCTACTGTGTGAGTTCGGGGTTGACCGTCTGTTGCCGCTTGGAGTAGCTTAGGGTGCCGAGTTCTCCTCGGTGGCCGTTGTTCCGTGTTTTACGGCCTCGCTCTTATTTGTTGTTGAGCTCCCCTTGCTCTTAGCATGTTCCCTACTCCTGCTGTACCCTGTCTGTTCACAGCTTTGTAGTGTAGCTTTTCCTGCTTTGCTGCACTCGTTGTTTCTGTTGCTTCCGTTGCTCTGTGCGTTTTTCCAGTGGGGATCCGCGTGACCCCTACTGAGTTTCTATTTAGAGACTCACCCCTACTTTTCAGGTGGGTTTTGCCGCTTGCCTCTGCAGTTCCTGGTGGAGCGCATCATTGTAGCTGCCAGCTATACCTACGTCGGGCTTCTCCCGACTCTTGTGTACGTTCTTTTCTGTCAGACTGTACTTGTTGTCTTTCCTTTGGACTAGACTCTGGTGTATAATTATAAAATTTGAATTATTAATGAAAAAGTAATTTTATTTCTGCTACTTTAGCAATCCAATCTAATGAAATTTAATTGCTTACTATTATATCTGCTGGCTTCAATGTATTCCACACAATCCTTTTTCCCTTCGGCGCTTTCCCGCGCTTGGGAGGCCTCGCGAGTCCCATGTGGTATCACGTGTATCCGGTATTTATACCAGGTGCACCGGGTATCCGAATCCGGGTCGCCACATCTGTGCTAACCAAATGAGGAGCATATGGTGCTAGTCGAGAGAATTGAAGTTCATATTCTGTCACGGACATCATGCCTTGGTGAAGAGAGGCAAATTCAGCGGCCTTTCTTTCGTTGACGTGCTCAGAGAAGTACTTTGCACGGAAGAGTGTAAGAATTTCCTCCCAGGTAAGTTGATCATTTTGAGGTTATGCCTTCCACCAAGTACGGGCGTCTTTGTTCAATTGGAATGTGGCGAGACGGACCTTCTCTTGGTCGGTGCATTGCATGACATCAAATATTTTGTTCATCTTATCGATCCAATTCTCCGATTTGTCTGGGTTGGAGGACCCAGAGAACCTCGGAGGGTTCATACTTCGGAAATTCCCATGCAAGTTACCCGTGCCAGCCCTCGTGCCAGGTTGGGCCACCGTTTGTAGGGCCTGGGTAAGACCCGCAACTGTTTGTTGCATCGCTTCCCAATTAGCACGATTAGCGACACGTTCAGCGGCCATTGCAAGAGTAAGGTGCTTGAAAGAAATAAGTAATTAGTTATTTCCTATGTAATTTATGTAGCTTTACTTAAAGGTAATGTCTAAATAATCTATCTCATCCCGGGCTCTACCCGATCTCACATGGGTTCAGAAATTTTCTTTCCTAGTTCATAGGTATGGGTCTTTAATCCTTGGACTTAGCCTATGACATGACATTTTTCTAGGACTTACTTATGCCTAGGCTCTGATCCCAATTTAACTGTCACACCCCGAGATTATGCAGTGGAAACTAATCAGGAATGTGAACAGCCGACAAGAGAAGCCTCATGTGATAATAATAATCAGAGAGCTAATCATTCACACATAAAGTGTGAACACAAGTGGGTATAATCCAAAAATCTTGACTTTATTGAATTATATTGAAAAGTTTACAAAGACTCTTTGACTAATTAGACTAAATAAAGTGAAAATTACATAATTGACTGTTGACTAGACTAGCTACGGCTTCTCTCGAACCATCAATCACTCTCGGATCCATCACTTGAATAGTCTGAATCCGACCCGCTAGAATGTCCTAAAAAGATTGAAAAAATTGGGAATGAGCGCACTTGCCCAGTAGGTATCTTCGTATCCACATGACGGTAATATTTACATAATTAACATTTTAGCTCTAGAAAATAAGGTAAATGAAATACTATAAAATATGCGGTATAAACCAAAGTAACACAAGTAACAAGATATGATCAAGATGAGATATGAGAATTCATGTAGATTGGGAATATGATCAAGCAAGAATATCGCATGAATGTAAATATGGCCTTTCACAAACAAGAATGTAACGAGAATGCACTTTTCATAACCATAAAGGCTATGCACTAGAAAGTCACTTAACACGTAAGAATGTAATTTCACTAGATTACCTCATGGATTGCACTCGTCTATTAAAAAAGTACTTCCGGCGTAATGTGACATCAGTGTTCATCATACCCCATGGTTTATAGCATGTATCCGTCAATCAGCCGAGGGGGCTAGTGTCGAGCCCTTGGGCACAATCTGTGCCCGATCTGCATCTTCACGTTATAAATCAAGCTACTTCCATGAGATATAACAATAAAGTCCGGACAGTAATATATAGTTCAACAATAGTTTCATGATAATGTAACCAGGGTAACGAAGGCACCAATATAAGATTACAAAAAGTCAAAGATGAATTAAGACAAGGTCATACTACGGAAGGAATCCGACAGCATAACGGTACATTCTTTACTTTCCATAATTTATTAGATAGCCTTTTTAAACAAGGTGTTGGGTTCAAGATAATCAATAGACCATCTAGGAAGTTAGGAAAATCAACCCTTGGGTCAAACCTCGGGTTAATCAATACTTAGAGATAAAACGGTCATATCGGGTCCGTTACTTGAAATAGCGGTCATGAGTGGACCATTTCTATGAAGAGGCGGTCATGCTAAGACCCTTTTTTAGGCAGAATTGACACCAGAAAGAAAAGAGTCGACACAGTGGTGAAATCTGGACAGACGCGGTCGTTCCAGAACCGCTACTAGACAGTAGCGGTCGCCTGAGAACCGTTATTATCATGGCTACAGAAAACATCGTTAAGCTTGAGTGCTCTCTAGTTCAATAGGCTTTGACGGTACAACCAGCTCAGCGTCTTAGTGAGAATCTCAAGCTTGCAGAGACTTACGGAGGCCTTGAAACAAGATCACCTTGTCCGACAGAAGGAATATCCAGCAGGAGAGGCTCATAAGTCCAAGAAAATGTGCCTATAAGTGCAAAGTGTGACTAATGACATCGTACCAAAATACGTGCTATGTACTTAATAAAAGACTCCAAGGATGAGTGTGAATCGTGAAAAAATAGTGATCAACCATCAATAACACAAGTTCATAAACCATGTAGAAATAACTTTAATACAAACTATATGAACTTTGGCATGAAAATAGCATAAGTTTAAAATAAGTCTAAAACACATTAAGGACATGAAATCTATCATGATGGATGAACAATATAACCAAGTTCATAAAGGTAAAGTCATAACTAGGAATGAGACATAGTAACTTAGGTTTAACATATATACAATATAGTCAATCTGCAATCTGTTTGGAGTTAACAAAGTGTAGGAAACTGAAATATGAAGGCGGTCTTATGAGGACCATTTCTGATAGTAGCGGTCCTTTAGGAACCGCGTATTGACTTTAGCGATCTCAGAGGGACCGCCTCCGACCTATAACAGGTAGAAGTTTATGGCAACGTCTAAGACCTATTCTAGGGTAATAAAATAGATGAAAATAATGCCAAACTGAGGGATAAGTCATGATAGGTAATAAACAACTCATGGGGATGCATGGATTTACGTGAATTAATCAAATTATCATATTTTTTAAGGGCAGGATTCATGCATGCAGAAGTAATCCTATATGCGTAGTGATAATAATACATCAAAAACGACGGGTACAATGCTTGAAATCGCATGGAAACATAGGACTTTTGCTCCTAACTTTGTAATTGAGCCATCCATGAGATAACTTACCTTTATAACATGCCTTAAACTTCGAATTTTGGACTGGAGGGATGACCTAGTTTCTGCGCGTCCTGTGCTAAATCAACAACTTCACGTCCCTCGTTCTCCTTAACCACTTAAGATAAATCCATAAAATTTGGAGGGTAGGTAGAAGCTATAAAGGTTAACAAATTATCTTAAATCATGAACTTCTAAATACTTAGATTAGGGCTTCAAATCTGTAGGTCTTCATTAGACCGACACGCTAGTTCCGGAGCGCCTTATAGATGAACAGCAACTTCGGGGGCTTCTAACTTTCTAGACGATTGACCTCCTATCACGAAATTTAGAGGGATGTTAGTTAATACTAAAAGGAACATAATGTTCTAAATAACCAACCTGAAATAATGTCTCCTTACCGTCGAACTACGCGCTCCAAAATAAGGGTTCGCGTAGGTCAAACCTGAGACCTATTTTTAGGGTTTGCTAGGGTTTGAAGGATTAGATCAATTTGGGAGTCTTATTTAGGAGTAGAACTGGTCCCTAAGAGTCCTAGACTAAGTTACCATATCAGATAACATCGAACTCTTGCATTTGGGCCGGCTAAAAATCTAATTTTCTAGGGTTTCCAAAACCCCGTTCACGGAACATAGTAGCGGTTGTATGGGGACCGCTATTATGATATAGCGGTCATGCGATAGACCACGTTTAGGCGTTTATTCTAAAAAGTTTGACTTTTTCTTAGTATCCCCTAGTTATCCCATTAATTGGCTTATTTATCCCATTTAAATCCGTAAATTACCCAAATTACGTTTCTAGTAATGGGCTTGGTTCAAAAGGTCATAGAATTGGGTCTTTGGGCCTATTTAAATTGGGCTTAGCCCCTTGGTTAATACAAGGCCTTTAAATTGATTTAATTAATCCTTCATTCTTTTTAATAGTCCATTAAGCCTTTTTAAATGTTTAATAATTATATTTAATCCTAGAAAATTCATGAATAATTTCTAGAAAAAATTAGGTTTGTTACAGGTGTTGTGAATCCTCACCGGCGAAGCAAGCACAATGGCCGTGATGGCAAATGTGGTCACTACTGAAGACGACAGTGAAAGGTTGATACTATCTCTGGATATTCCATTGGAAGGGGGAAGCCATGCTCCCAGCCTCACCATGCATGATCCAGCTATGGTGATGTTGCTTTAGAAGTATCAGCAGGAAGTTGAAATGCTGAAAAGACAGCCGCGCAAGCTAAGCATGCATGCTTCAGCCTCAAAGCAAGCTGAAGTCCCTCTGGAAATGTCACGCTGAGGCGTCGATGCGTCTGAAGCTTTGCCACAGACAGTGGCCTTTCAGTCGATGCCTAGTCATACTGGGGGCATGGCCCCGATACAACATTTGGCTCCTCAATATCAGGGGACTGTCACTACCCCTCAGGCGATGGTTTTGACCATGCCGCAGATGCAACAAGCCCATTTCTACCCAGATCCGGTAGACCCGGCAGTAGTAAATAAATCGATGGTAGAACAAATGATCGAGATGAAGCTGGCTGACAGACGTAGTGATGATTATGCCACTTTTGATGTGTACAAGGTACCCTACCATGTCCATCATGCTGCCAAGAGGTTGCCCCCTGGCATCAACAAGCCACCAAAGTTTGAAAAATTCAATGGGCAAAGATCGCCAAAGGAACATATAGCCTATTACATCAATGTGATGGGCGATCTGGCGACTGATTGGTCATACTTGCTGAAGTTCTTCGGGTTCTTGCTTACATGACTCACTTTGAGTGGTACTCGAACTTGCCGGCTGGATCTATCAGCTATTGGCCAAATATGCAACGCAAGTTCAGAGAAAGATTCCACGTTGCCAAGATGGAGGTGACCGTGGCCGAACTTTATGCATCCAGGTAGAGAAATGATGAAACAGCCTTGGAATACATCAAAAGGTGGTGGAGCCTCAGCATGAGATGCATGCGTCCACCCCATCAAGAACATGCAGTGCAGATATGCAAGCAAAATCTAAAAAGGGAGGTCTTGGAAAGGATGATCGGAATCGAAATTAGGTCCTTCGACCGAATAAATAATGTGGTGGCAGAAATTGTGTAAAGCCCCAAAATTTTATATATAAGTATTTCCTAGGTTATTTAATAATTTTCTAGAAATTATAAAAGGGTTAAAGGAATTTATAAAGGATTTATTTGAATAATAAGTCATTATAAGGCCAAATAGTGTTAATCAATTAACCTAACCCACTTAATTAAGATCCAAAAGGTTTTAAACCAAGCCCATTAAGTTTGGCCCATATTCTAGAAGGTGTTTTAATTTTAAAAGATAAATGCAAATTATATATAGATAAATATTTAGATAATTAACAAAAGAGTTTTAATATTTTAAAAGTCCTAACTACAAAGACTGTAACGGTCTATCGCGAGACCGTCACAGCCAAGTAACGTAGGGTCACTCGACCGTTACACGCCTGTCAGTTCCGTGAAGAAAGGAACTCGTGAAAAGATTGGAACTTGATGCTCCTATCCACTATGGATCGAATGAGAAGACTCATAATAACTCTAAGGACTCTTAGGGATAAGGATTTAGTGGAATAAGGACTCTAGAATCGATCTAATCCTCAAACCCTAACCTAAACTCTATAAGTAGGGCATAGTTTTGAACTGTGCGACCCTTACTTTTGGGACGTAAAGAAGGAAGGTAAGAAGTCATTATTTCAGGTAAGTTTTTTTGAAGTTTTTGTTCATTATACTTTAGACTAACTCCCCTCCGAATTTCACATTCTTAGGTCAAGAGGACGTGAGGTTAGAGCCCAAGGAAGTAGCTGGAAAAGTCACAAAGGAAGGTGAAGAACTAGGGCTGAATTCTCAACCAAATCCAGAAACTTCAACCTAATAAAGAGGTAGGTTATCTCATGAATGGCAAAAAGAGATTTATAGGACTAAGAGCTTTTGGTTTAATTGAACCTCATGCATGCTAGATCATTGATTTCATGTCTTATTAGTTATATGTATTGCATGCACCTCCTAGCCCTAATAGAGAAATTAAAACATAATCGCTCATCTACCCACAATTACCTATGCATATAGATAACCTAGACTTCATCATCATGCTTAGAATATGTTGATTTCCAGACATGATGTGAGTTAATCTCTTAGTCTCCATGTTAGTTTCTGTAGCAGATGATGTAACGCACTAGGCTAAGACCGTCATTTTCAAATAACGGCCTCAGACAGACCGTTACACACTCTGTGTACTGCGTTTTTCGCTGTTGATAATAACGCGCTGGGACAGATGCGTTTCTTTCATGTAACGGCCCTCTACTGACCGTCACTTTCATTGTGACGCCCCCTCACAAGACCGTTACATCCTGTGTTCTATCAACCCTAGACAGACTATGACTTGCCACTATTACATATGATTATGCCTAGATATCTAAGTTTGCAACCTGATTTCATGTTTTTAAGGTTGTTTAATTGTTCATAATAGGCATTGCCTGATTGATATCTTATTTTACTTTGATCTATGCTAATTTCACGAACCTAAATTCTATAGTTTTATACTATAAAGCATGACTTTTAAAGCATGGTATTGACGGAGTTTCACCACGGTTTTCACCTTGATTATACATGTCTCTCGCTGTCAATAAAGTCAATTCTATAAGTACATGGCACTTACTCCGGTATGATGTCATTAGTTCACACGTTGCACTATAGGAACACTATCTTGGACATGAGGACCTCTCGATTGGATATTCCTTCCAATGGACTAGGAAATTATTGTTTCAAGGCCTCCGTAATTCTCCGCGAGCCTGGGATTCCCACTAGGACGCCGAGTTGGTTGTACCAATGAAAGCCCATTAGTGGCATACACTATCGTGATTTCTGATTCCTGTAAAGTAACGGACTTGGACTGGACCGTTAGGCCCAAGTAACGGCCTAGCTTCAGACTGTTACATGCTTCTGAGTTTACTTCATTAATTCTGAACTCTGGTCAATGTAACAGCCCAGAATGGACGCGTTACATAATGTAACGGCCCGGCCCATGACCGTTACATAGCTTGCATCTATTTAACCCAAGGTTTAACCAAGGGTTGATATTCCAATGATTACATGATTCTAGATGGACCTTGGTGATCTAGAACTTAGCATATTGTTTAATTGACTTAAATAATGAATGAAAATTAAAGAACATGCCGTTATGCTGCCGATTTGTTCCAAGAGCATAGCCTTGTTTAAATCATTCTTGACTCATATGTTCATACATTGAAGCATTCATTCATTGGTTATTGTTATCATGAGATTATTGAAATTGCTAAATTCTTGGCCATAACTTTACTGTTACATGCGTGGAAGTAGCTTAATTTATACCTGAAGATGCGATCGAGCACTGATTGTGCTCAAGGGCTCTATGCTAGTCCCCTCGGCTGATTGTCGGAAACATACTATTTTATAAACCATGGGGTATGATGCTACTGGCGTCGCATTGCGCTGGGAGTACTTGTTTTACTAAAAAGTGAAGATCCACAATACGAAGTGACATGACTCGGCATTCTTGATTGATATTCCACAGAAATTCACGAACTATGTACTCAAAAGAGACTAGTGTGATATGTGGCATTGCGTACATTCCTATTACATGCTTGATTGAAAAGGCCAGATATCATGTTATATTCTTGCTAGCTCATTCTTGAACATTCTATCTCACATGATTATCTTGTTACTTTGGTTCTATCGCATGATTGATTCGCATAGCATGACTTTACCTAATTCTCTAGAGCTAAAATGCTAATTACTTTAATGTATTCATGTTGATACGAAGATACCTACTGGGCAAGTGTGCTCATGACCTATTATTTAATGATTTTCAGGAGATGGGTATAGTTCACATTCAGATTCGGGTGATTCGAGCAGCGGGTCCGAGAGTGACTAAGAGTTATCCAGATAAGAGAGAAGACTTAGGCAGTTTCAAGTGTTTAGATGGAGTCAATGTAATTTTCTTATTTCTTGAGTCAATTAGTGAAAAAGTCAAATTATGTATTTTTGAATATTAATTGACCATGGAATAAAGTTGAGGTTTGATTACATCTTGTGCAATTGCATCTATTTATGTGATTGTCTCGCGCTCTGAATTATTCTTGCTTGCAAGAGGCTTACCATGCCGGCTGTTCGTGCTCCCCGAGCGAGTCTTCCGCTGTAAATAAAGGCTCGGGGCATGACAGTTAAGTTGGTATCAGAGCATAAGTCTCTGGACTTAAGGAAAAGAGTCATGTCATAGGATAAGTCTAAGGTTTAAGGGCCATACCGATGAACTGAGAGAGAAAATTCATACCCATGTGAGGATTGGGTAGAGCCTGGTTTAAGATAAACTAACTAGCTTTCATGTTTATTATACTTATTTTAAAATTTCATGAGAAATAACAAGTGGTTATTTTCTCTCAGGTACCATATTTCACACATGGCTCATCGTGTAGATTGGGACGGTATGCAACAAACTGTTGCCAGCCTCACCCAGGCACTGCAGACCATAGCACAGGGCGGTACGGGGGCAAGGGCTGGAGACCTGCATCGAAATTTTCAGAGTCTAAACCCTCCGCGTTTCTATGGATCCTCAAATTCGGATGAAGTAGAAAATTGGATAGATGAGATGAACAGAATCTTTGATGTTATTCAATGTACGGATCATGAGAAGGTTCGTCTGGCAATATTTCAATTAAATAAAGATGCCCGTACGTGGTGGAAGACAATTCCGGCACCACCCGCCGATGCACCACACACTTGGAATGGTTTTCTCACACTGTTCCGTGCTAAGTATTTCTCTGAACACGTAAAGAAAAGGAAGGCCTTGGAATTCGCCTCCCTTCGTCAGGGGATGATGTCCGTAGCAGAATACGAATTATAATTCTCAAGGCTAGCACCATATGCAACACATCTTATTAGCACTGAATTATTAAAGGCAAATCGATTTATGGACGGGTTACGTCCCGGCTTCATACAACAACTGGGAACTCAAAATATCCGCACTTATGCGGAGATGGTCCAGCGGGCCTATTTATGTGAAAGGACCTTAGAAAAGGTCAAAAAATTGAAGGGCAAGGGTGAAGGATCGGGCCGACAATCTGACCGGCATTACAAGAAGGAGAAGTTTAGTATCGCGGAACCTTACAAAAGCCGTAATAGCAAGAAAAGATTGAGGAACGGGAATGGTAGCAGTTCCCAAAAGAGTAATAAGAAGATCAAGGAAGAACAAGTTGCCTCGGCATGCACATATTGTGAGAAATTCGGCCATTCGGCTGAAGAATGCTGGAAGTGCCTAGGAGCTTGTTTACGTTGCGGAGGTAGGGAGCATCGTGTACTGAATTGCCCCCTCTTTAAAGAACAATCAAATGATGGAGGACGTAGGAGGTAGGCTCGCCTCAATGCAGTTATAGATGAAGAAGAAGCGCCCAGGGATCAAAATGACGGGCTTATGGAAGGTACTCTTCAAATCTGTTCTCATCCTGCATTCGTGCTATTTGATACTGGTGCTTCTCACTCTTTCATCTCTACTACCTTTGCAAAAACCTTGCCAATTACTTCAGTCCCCCTACCTTCAGATCTTGCTATAACTACACTATTAGGACCTGGAACTAAGCTTACTAAGCATTATCCTGATTGTGAAGTAGTGGTAGAAGGACATAATCTCCCCGTAAATTTGATATGCCTCGATATGAAGGGTTATGATGCCATTCTAGGGGTTGATTGGCTTGTTGATCATGATGCTTATATCAATTGCCGAACTAGGATTATATCCTTTCGCAAGCCTGGACTTCCACGATTTTCTTTTCTTGGCATCAAATATAAGAAGCATCCTACCATAATATCCTCTCTTCATGCTTACAAACTCATCTCGCAAGGATGCGAAGCTTTTCTTACCTCAGTCATTGTCACAGAATCTAAGGAAATTGTCTTAGCAGACATTCCTATTGTCAATGAATTCTCTGATGTTTTCCCACCCGAACTACCTAGCTTACCGCCCGAGAGAGAAGTAAACTTTACCATTGAACTCATTCCAGGAGCGGCACCTATTTCTATAGCCCCTTACAGGATGTCCCCCACAGAACTTAAGGAATTGAAGAAGCAACTACAGGAACTTCTAGACAAGGGTTTTATCAGACCTAGCACATCCTCTTGGGGTGCGCCTGTACTATTAGTCAAGAAGAAGGATGGTTCTCTCAGGTTATGCATTGACTACCGGCGATTAAATCAACTTACGATCAAGAATAAATATCCATTGCCGCGTATTGATGAGCTCTTCGATCAGCTTTCAGGAGCATAATATTTCTCTAAGATTGACCTTAGGTCTGGTTATCACCAGCTTAGAATCAAAGAAGAAGACATCTATAAATCAGCTTTTCGAAGTCGTTATGGCCACTACGAGTTTGTGGTGATGCCATTTGGGTTAACCAATGCCCCAGCAGCATTCATGCAACTGATGAACAATGTTTTCCAGCCGTATTTAGACCAATTCATCGTCGTCTTCATCGATGACATCTTGATATATTCCAAGACGAAAGAAGAACACGAAGAACATTTAAGGATAGCTTTGCAAACACTTAGAGAACACAAGCTATATGCCAAACTCAATAAGTGTGAATTCTGGCTCAAGGAAGTCTCATTTCTTGGCCACATTATTTCAAAGGAAGGTATTGCTATGGATCCTTCTAAGGTAGAAGCTGTCAGAGATTGGAGTCGACCAATGACTGTATCAGAAGTCAGAAGCTTTTTGGGTCTAGCTGGTTATTATAGAAGATTCATAAAGGACTTCTCAAGGATCACGGTTCCTTTAACTAGGCTTACAAGGAAAGAAAATCCTTTTATCTCGTCGAAGGACTGTGAAAAGAGTTTTCAAAATCTTAAGAATCATCTTACAACAGCCCCTGTTTTGTCACTACCAATAGAGGGTGCTGGATTTGAAGTATATACGGATGCATCTGGAATTAGCTTAGGGTGTGTCCTTATGCAAGATGGAAATGTGATTTGCTATTCTTCAAGACAATTGAAACGTCACGAAGAAAATTATCCTGTACATGATTTGGAATTAGCAATAGTTATTTTCGCCTTGAAAATTTAGCGTCATTATCTTTATGGGAAAAAGTTCACTGTCTATTCGATCATAAGAGTTTGAAATATTTATTTTCTCAAAAAGAGCTTAACATGAGGCAGAGGAGATGGTTGGAATATCTTAAAGACTTCGATTTCGCTATTCAATATCACCCTGGCAAGGCAAATACTGTAGCATAAGCACTCAGCAGGAAACCAATTGGTATGTTATCAAGTCTCATGATTAGTATGACAAACCTTGTTCCTCAATTTGCTCAATTGAATTTAGATGTTGACATTAAGGAAGATAATTATTTCATGGCAAATATCCGAGCTCAACCAACATTGATTGAGGATTTGGCCAAGTTACAAGAGAATGACCCAATTTTACTGGAAATAAAAGCCAATATTGAACAAAGACCGGATTTTTCTATATCCGAAGATGGAAGAATGCTATTCAAGGGCCGAATGTGTATACCCGATCATGAAGATACAAAGAAATTGATCTTAGAAGAAGCACATAAATCAAAATACTCCATTCATCCCGGAGGGACAAAAATGTATCAAGATCTCAAAAGAAACTTCTGGTGGCCCAATATGAAGAGGGAAATAGCGGATTTCATATCTCGTTGTCTTACTGTTGTGCATCCCTTGTTTTGATGATGACAAGTTGTATCTCATTGTCTTTACCATAAGCATATGCCAAATGTTTAATATCTAAATGATCAATGCAGGTATATTGATGATTAAAATAGGCCAGCCAAAGGTCAAGGATGAACCAAACTCAATTCAGAAGCTCAGCCCTTCAAGATCTCCAAAACAGGTTCTGGACTGGTTCAGAAGTCGACACCTGAGGGCTCCGAAGTCGACACTTGAAGGCAGACAGAAACCATGGAATTCTGGTTATGTTCAGAAGTCGACACCTGAGGGCTCCGAAGCCGACACTTGAAGGCAGACAGAAACCAGGGAATTCTGGTTCTGTTCAGAAGCCGACCACGGAGGCCCTGGAAGCCGACCACGGGCGGAGATGCGAATTGTAAGCCCTAAAATGGACCCGTTTCATGTGAGATCCGATACCCAAGGCTTGGATCCACTATGGCACGCACCTAGAGGGTCCAGATAAGCCAGGAAACATGGGTCTTTGCCAGATTGTGGTTCTTTTCATGGATTTGACTTGGTCTTCAACTTCCTCACTGAAAAATAGGAGCTTTTCCCACCGATTCTCCAACTGAACCAGCAGATATCGTGGAGTTATTCAAAAACAAGAAAAGCGATGGCGGGAAGGCAGAGAAAGGAGAGGAGCCACGAACTAAAAAGAGGAGGCTGCTGGAAAAAGAGCTGCTCTGCACTTCGAGAGAAAAAGTCTGCATCTTCTGGGCAGAAAGAAAAAAAAAGGGGCTACATCTAGAGAGGCTGCTGAAAGAAGAGAAGCACTGCATCTAGAGAGAAGGGGGCTGCAACTCCTGGAAAGAAGAGAGAAAAAGGGGCTGTGTGACCTAGATCAAGAAGTAGAAAAAAAAGAAGAAAACTAGAAAAAGCCCCAGGAGATCAGAGTGCAGCACAACCTCTGCAAGCAGAAGAGCAACATCAAAAGGGCAGCAGGAGAAGAACAGTAGCAGGAGAAGCACCGGTAGTGACACAAGATCAGCCGAGATTTGAAATCAGAGAAGAAGCACGGTGAAGTCCATCTGCAGATCGAGATACCCAATCATCAGGAGCATTCTACACTCGATCTGTATTTATGTTGTCTATTCAATATTTCATTTTCTCTTTTGTTCTGTTAACCAAGCTGTGAGTCAGCGTGTCAAGCTGTGAGTCAGCGGAGTCTTCAAGCTGTGAGTCAGCGGAAGGAAGCCTCACCGGGTTTGGTGAGGGGTGGATGTAAGCAGACTGGATGTCTGGCCGAACCACCTAAAAATCCATGTCTCTTTTGTATGATTGTTTGTGATCTTCGCTAGATGCATGCCTAGGTTCGTCTTTGTTATGCATAGAGTATATGCTTTAATTTCCGCTTAAGCCGCATAGTTTAAATTGTTTACATAAGCCTGCAATAGTTTTTGAATTTGGGGGCGGATCTATTCACCCCCCCTCTAGACCGCCATTCCACCTGCACAACACGTGGTATCAGAGCGGGTTATCCATTCAAGAGGTCCAACGACCCGGATAGATTAGTGGAATGGACGCCAAAGGATTATTGGCAGAGGGTCATTCGGTGACTAGGCCACCATATTTTGATGGTACTAACTACCCGTATTGGAAAAACCGAATGCAGGTCTTTCTCAGAGCACAGGACCATGAAACATGGAGAGTTGTAAGCCGAGGGCCACACCAACTTCCTGAAGATGAAGACACCAGGACACGAGAGTAGATAAAGAAGTCAAATCAGAACTGGGGAGCAATGAATATTATGCAATGCTTGCTTCACCCAACAGAATTTTCAAGGGTTTCCTCATGTGCCACTGCCAAGGAAATGTGGGACCGGTTAGAGGTAATATATGAAGGCACTTCTGAGGTAAGAGAAATTAAAGCCAATATGCTTATCTCCGATTATGAAATGTTTAAAATGGAACCACATGAATCCATTTCTGAAATGTATGCTAGACTAACTCAGTTAACTAATAGCTTAAAAGGTCTAGGGAAAAACTACACTAATAATGAACTTGTGAGGAAAGTCCTTAGATCTTTAACTTCTACTTGGCATACCAAAGCAACAATGATTGAGGATTCTAAAAACTTATCTACTATGACTGTTGATGAGTTGATAGGCTCATTGATGACTTATGAGCCTAACCTGAAGAGAAATGAGGAAGAAACATCAAAGAGGAAGCCGTTAGCACTAAAGGCTAAAGAGCCTAGCGAGGCGTCCTCAGATGATAGTGAGTCATCCAGCACCGAGGAGGATTTGGGTGAGTTTGCCAAGTTAACCAAAAAATTCAAAAAGTTCTTGAAGATGGAAGGTAAGAACTTCAAGAATCCAAAGGGTAAGGTAAGAATGCCATCCAAGTTCAAATCTGAATCACTTGAGAAAAAATCTAACAATCTTATTTGTTACAATTGCAGCAAGCCCGGACACATCGAGATTGAATGTCCACACAATGAGAAGAAAACACACTCCAAGAGGAAAGACAAGAAGAAAGCCATGATAGGCACATGGAGTGATGAAGGGGAAAGTGAAGGGAAGAGTTCATCTAATGAAACCAATGAAGACTTAGGTCTTATGGCAATAGGTCAGTATGAGGTAAATGAAAACTCTTCGTCATTTGAGCATTTCACTATAGATGATTGGCAAGAAGCATATGGCGAATTGGTTGATACATGTGATATTTTTAGAAAGGAAAACAAAGCCTTGAAAAAGAAAATGAATGGCATGATTCATGATACAACTTCAAGTGATAAAAATGCATGCTTGCAAATTGAAGTTTCAAATCTGAAGAGACAAGTTAATGACTTAGAGATCTACAAATCTGAATTAAGACAATTGGAAGATGAGAATGAAAATCTGAGAGATGAAATTGATGATCTGAAAATGAAGATGCAAGAAGGTGAATCAAAGGGATTAAAAGAAGAGAATGATGGCTTAATAAAGTTGATTGATGAACTAAAATTAAAAGTGCAAAGCTGTGAGCAAGAGACAAAATTGACTCATGAAAAGGCTAACACGATTAAGCAAGAAAATAACAAGCTTTTGGAAGAAATCAAAAGAATTCAAAAAGCATTGGAAGATAAACAAGAGAGTCTAGAGAAAATGGTAAGAGGAGAAGAAAATTTGAATGCCATGCTCGGAACAAAAGTCAATTATCAAAAGGAAGGTTTGGGATATAATCCTAATGCCAAAAAGGAATTCCAAATGAAAACCATTACCTTTGTGGCCGGTACAGATCTAAAAGGAAAGAAACCTCTCATAAATATGTATGAAATTGAAGAGTCAAGTGACACAAATGCAAGAGAAAAAGGCTCTAACAAAAATGAGTTGGAAAACTCAAGAATAAAAAATCAAAACTTTCAAAAGTTCTTCTCGAAATAAGGCCAATCATCTAATAAGGAAACAAACTCAATCAAGTCGTTCAAAGCAAGAAATAAAAAATTCTGGAATCAGGAAAGTCGGCTCAGAAACCCCCCAGAGTCGACCACATGCACTGCTAGACAAAATGCAGGATTCTGGCAGAACCGAAGTCGACCACGACCCCCTAAGTGTCGACCACAGCCAGAAACAGAAACTGGTTGAATTTCTGGGAAGTTAGAAGTGGACTTAGACTCCCTCCAAAGTCGACTTTTGGCTACAGCAGAACATATAAAGCCCCTCAAAGTCGATGCTTGCCCTTCCATGGGTCAACACATGGGCATCATGGATCATACTATCATCATAAATGTCAATGGGTAGGTAAATCCAGAGTTAATGGTAAGTCTCAATCACCCTCTACTTATTGGAAGGATGGAAATATGAATCTTGTAAGGAAGCAAAAAATTGCGAACCTCTCTAATGTCTTTACTGATGTGGTGAAAAATTCTTCATGCAGACCAAATGGACATCCAAAGCAAGTAAGGCAACTATGGATACCAAAAGACATACCGTTGTAGATGCACTAAAATTCACTGGTTCATGTGGTTTCATCTATTAAGTGCGTGGGCGTGCCAGTCACCGAAGTGACGATTTATTCGGGCTCCGAAGAGTCCATGGTGCGCTCGGTCTGACTTCGTCAGGCGATTGTGTGGTTCATGTCAGAACCGAATCCCGTCGTACCATCAAGGTTACGACGTCATTTACATCCCCCATACGAGGGAATACCCTTGATTAATTATCGAAATTAGGGGCCCTGCGGCCGAAAAGAATAACACTAATTGCGTGAGAAAGAGGCAGGAGAAAATCACACCAAAGTACGCATTAGGATGCAAGCCACGGGCCATGTCGGTCACTCGTGGACCTTTTCATATTCGAACACGGGTCCGTGATAGAAACGTGACGAAAAACTGGGGTGATGAATGAATCCGATCTGATTAGAATGTCGGCCCAAGACTGGGTCGGGGCACGGTCATGTGGGGACAAATCCCAAGACTCGGGCCCGGCCTGCGAGGGCGGCATCACTGTTCCTTCTACGTCGAGTCACGGAGAGAGAGGGCTGCAATGTAGAATTATTAATACCTCGTAATGTTTTATCATTATTATTCTTATTATCCTGTTGCTCATCCCTCTTTCCGCATCTGTTCCGGGTGATCTCCCTCGTCTTGCTCACTGCTATTATTGCCCCCCCCCCTTATTATTATTATTATTATTGCCACTTATTTCACTCGTCATCATTTTTTTTATATGTATATATTCAGGTTTATTTATTCATCATGACTTTTATTTGTTTGTTAGTGCTGCCATTAGATGCCTATATGTATATGTATATGTGTGTATTCATATATTGTATATATATATATATATATATATATATATATATATATATATATATATATATATATATATATATATATATATATTATTTTCTTTGGGGGAGCTGGCCCCTAGTGGGTTGAAAGGGGGCTAAAAGGGGAGTGTATCGCTGAAGGAAGGTGAGCAGAAGAGTGTGCCGGCGAAGGGCTGGAGTTATGTGCCGTTGAAGGGCATGAAGATGGCGTACCGATGAAGGTCTGAAGGAAGTGCGCCGCTGGGGCGATGGCTGGAGAGTGTGTCGGTGAAGGAGGGGGGATAACATAAAGTCTGTACGCTCCTCAGCCTAAAGTCTATACGTTGTCTATTCAACCAGCGCACAAAGTCTATACGTCCTTTAGTCCAAAGTCTGTACATTGCTGCTCAAAGTCCATACATTGTCCAACATTCATCAACTCAAAGTCTGTACATTGACCAGCATAAAGTCTATATATTACAGCTCAAAGTCTATACACTGCAGCATGAAGTCTATACATTGCAGCCCAAAGTCTATACGCTGCAGCATGAAGTCTATGCATTGCAGCCCAAAGTCTATACGCTGCAGCATGAAGTCTATACGTTGCAGCCCAAAGTCTATACGCTGCAGCATGAAGTCTATACATTGGCTGGCCCAAAGTCTACACGCTGCAACATGAAGTCTATACGTAGCCGCATGAAGTCTGTACATTGCCCAAGTCTATACGCTGCAGCACAAAGTCTGTACATTGGCCAGCCCCAAGTCTATACGCTGCAGCGTGAAGTCTGTACATTGCCCATGCAACCAACAAACGAAGTCTATACATTGCTTGCTACTATGTTTGTGCCTCCATCTGCCAAGTCTGTACACTGGATCTTGTTGAGACGGTGGATGAGGGTGTACCGGCGAAGGGAGGGAGTGTACCGCTGGGATTGAGGGGGTGTACCGCTGGGGAATGGGGCGTACCGCTGGGGGGGCAACAAGGGTGTACCGCTGAAGGTGCAAGGGTGTACCGCTAAAGGTGCAAGGGTGCGCCGTTGAAGGCTCAAAGGGGCGTACCGCTGTGATTGAGGGGGTGTACCGCTGAAGGTTGCTGGAGTGTATTGTTGAAAGTGGGGAATGGCTGTGCCGCTGAAAGGGGTGAGAGTGCACCGGTGAAGGGTCACTTGAGTGGAAGGTTGGGTCAGGCATGCCGGTGAAGGTCCATTCTTTTATTATTTATTTTAAGGCTTTTCTTTTCTTCTTATCTTAATTTTCATGTATTTTTATACAAACTTCTTCTTGACTTTGTTCTTTTCAGCCTCTTCTTGCAGATTGGATGCCCGGTCTGTCGGGTCATTAACTGATCCAGCTCTCGTCGTGATGTCGGCAGTGGCTTGCTTAGTTAGAAGGTTTCGTTAATTATTTTTGTTCATTTCTTGCTTCCCTTTGCCTCTTTTAATCTGTTGTTAGTTTTTTTTTTGCAAAAATTCGGCAGCATCTCCCCTTGACCCGGGGCGTAAGGGAGATAAAGGGAACGCGCCCACACGGAGTGGCGGAACCCGACAACTGGAGGTGGGCGCCCGAAGGCAACAACACCTTTATAGAGCCTCGAAAAACGTGAAGGAAAGGGCTTGGGGATAGGGCCAAGAAGTGTGCCGCTGAGGGCCTGAAGGGTGTGCCGCTGGAGGCCAGAAGGGTGTGCCGGCCAAGGGCTCAAAAGTGTGCCGGCCAAGGGCTAACTGGGTGTGCCGCTGAGGGTCAAAGGAGGTGTGTACCGGCCAAGGGCTAAGGGCCAAAAGTGTGCCGGCCAAAGGCCGGAAAGGTGTATCGCTGAGGGTTAAAAGGGGTTAGGTATGTGGGCTAGGAGACCTACAGATTGTTCAGGAGGACAGGGGAAGTTTAAGGCCAAAGATGGGCCACTGGTAGCTGGGTATTCGGGGAGTGAGTGAGAGTCTCCCTCTCTCTTCAAGCCCGTGGGCACAGTAGATGGCCATAGAAGGGAGTGAAGAGTCCATGAGGCCAAGGATCATGGGAGGGCGATCATATTGACGTGGAAACCTCAAGAACACTGGAGAAGTGGGGAGACAGAGGGAAAACGAACAACCCGTCAAAGACTGTGAAAACTAGCACAAGCCAACAACAATCATAGAGAAACGCGGAGAGGTTGATTTTCCTTCATGGGAGGCAAAGGGCCGAGGCCCTACATGCACATTACAAAAGAAAGTGCCCCAGACGAGGCTGTGGGCAGGGGAGAAACCCAAAGAAAAGACGGAACAGGAGGGGGAGGAACGGAGTACAAGAGGAAAGCAAGCCGTCCCCAACCCTCTCCCCTATTACATCGAGCTCTCTCTCTCTTACTCTTGCTTCTTCCCGATGGTCGTCGGAGGAAGCTCACGCCGGGATGCCTCTTCTTCTCTTCTCCCTTCTCTTCTTCTGTCTCTGTGTGTATATCTCTCTGTTCCCCTCCGTCCTCCTTCCTCCTTTTTTTTCATCGAAAGCAGGGAGTCTTTTATACTCCCGTCGGCGGGGACTTTGGCCACGGCCATCGAAGGCGGGAAGCAGCCCGTGATGATGGCACTTGACCTGCTCCGTCCTGGGTGTCAGGGGACTAGCCTGCGTGGCCCAGTCATTGGTCGACACCTCGGATCGGCCACTGCGCACCAGAGGTGCGTTGGGCATGGGCACCACGTAGCTTGGCCGTTGAAAATGCCTCACGTTGTGCCGCTGGCGGGCTGACCGAGCGTGCCGCAGGAGAGCCACAAAGGCATGCCGTGGGAGCACAAAACGGCCGTGCCGCCGAAGCCCATTGGGGCATGCCGCTGAAGAACCTTGGGGCGTGCCGCTGAGGGCCCATTGGGGCGTGCCGGTGAGGCTCAGAACGGGCGTGCCTCTGAAGACCCTTGGGGCATGCCGCTGAGGGCCCATTGTGGCGTGCCGCTGAGGCTCAAGACGGGCGTGCCGCTGAAGCTCACAATGGGCGTGCCGCTGAAGAACCCCCTTGGGGGTGTACCGCTGAAGGCCCCCCCCAGGGGGGTGTGCCACTGAAGACCCCCCCAGGGGGGTGTGCCGTTGAAGGGCTCTAGGGGCAGTTTTGAGCCCACTGTGAGCATGAGCTGTGGCCCGTTTGATTTTCTTTGAGGCCCACGGGCTGTGGGGCCCTTTGTGCTTGGTTTCTCCGGGGTTTCTTCACTCGGCGTCGTTGCTGCCGCGAGGCCGAGCAGGATTTCCAGGTGTGCAATTTTTGGTGTCCACAACCGTCATGTCTTAAAAAGTCAAATACTCAAAAGGGACCCAAAGCTACTTGGGTTCCCACATTGGCAGTTTAACTTGCTTGCATCTAAGCCTTGCACCCATACATATCAAATGGCATCATGATAATGGCTGTCCAAGGCATGTCAAAGGAGGAACAAATGCAAATTGGTGTTTGATTGAAAAGTAAGTTTTTGTTTACCTTCTTAACTGGCATGGCCTGCACGGAATCAGGTAATCCTTCAAATTGAAACTTATACTCTGCTATGTTTGATTGATTGGAAACTTGTAATGCTGCTGCCAAACACTGCATGGTTGGATGAAATTCTGAAATCTACTGCATTGGTCCATTGATAGATATTATGGTGGTGCTGCAATAGTTTTTGAACTCAATCACTAATTGCATATCATAGTGAGGGGGAGTTGCACATGTGGTATAGGTCCTTTGCATGACTCAAACATCCATTTTCATATCTAAGTCTGATTGTGTAGTAGTCATGCATTCATACCATGGACACTTGTGGTATATCAAATGGTGATTGGTGGAAGGGCAGGTTAAGCTTGTCTAAAAGCCACACTATGTGTAGAGGACTTACCTTCGCCAAGTACCAAAGGTCCAAAATTCATGTAAGCAAGAGCTTTGGAAAGGTCAATAAGTGCATTACATGTCATGCATGCATATTGAGTCACCCGATTTGACTGAGGGGGAGCTCAATACATTTATGTCTTTCTGTCCCCACTACTCTAAACGTTGTTCATGCATTTGCCCCCATCTTATCAAGAACCCTTGCAAAATTCCTCAATTCACTGTCGCCAATTTATATCATCATTCTTACATCTTTATTGCAATAATTCCAACCCATTTGAATTCAACACAGGTTCATGATTTCAGGGGGAGTAATGGGCAAATACTCTTCTAATTTCTTAGAGAGCTATTGAAATTGACCCATGGAAATAAGTCAATGGTTTGGGGTCTATAAACCTCTGAAATTTGAAATTAAATGCCTATGAAAATTTCGTCCTGTGTTCATATAATTGTTTTGAATCAGCCTAAGGGAACTATGTCCTCACCTTCTCTTAAGATTGAATTTTTGATAGTAGTGAGGCAACTCTAGTTGAATGGTTTTAACTTAGTATTGTTTTTAAACGTGTATCTTGAAAAAGCCAAATGGGAATACGCCATTAAATTTCTACAAGATATTCTGAATGAAAAAAAAAGGGAAATGCAGAGCAATGGCATATTTCATTGAGAAACCAAGTCCCTGCACCAATGAAGTGCTGAGGACAGCGTCATGATATGAAATGCTAACTCTGTCCAAAAGGAAGCAAAATGGTCAATTGTGCGAAGTAATCGGGGACTCTGGTGTCTGATAAACATGTTTCCTCGCACTGAAAAGTCATGTTGAACTTGATTGCTCATTACAAAAAAAAAGGAGAGGAGCAAATTGTAAAAATGGTTGACCCAAGGCAAATATCAAAACTTATACAAGTTTAACCACAATACTAGTGAAAACCCTTCCGAGAGGTGACTAATGAACTCATCTTGACGATCAAAAGAGCTTGGACGGGAACTGGTTTGAAGAGGTTCCTTTAACACTGTTATATGTGCTAGAATGAAATTGCTCTTGGTTTTTTAACTTCAGATTTGAGGCTTATATGTCTTGAACCATTGGCAACAATAAGGCCAGTTACCTTAGCCTTTAAGAAAATTCATGAGTGTTTCTCAATTTCAACCCTCAGGTGAAATCTCTCATGTGAACCACGTTGAACAGCTTTGCTCATGCCATTACTTCCTCTCATCCCTAACAACTTAGTCCACATCTTTCCTTAATCCCTGATATTAGTTTTATCTCTCATCCTCTAAACTCCCAAATCTTATTTTGATGATGTCAAAGGGGGAGAGAGTGTCATTGTGAGAATGTCTATGTATTGCATATAGGGGGAGAGATTGTTGTAAGAGGGAGATGTAGAGAGAGATATGAAGAGGGAGAGAGTGTCAAGTCTGTCTTGTCTGTCCATTCATCATATTGACTCGTTCATAATAATGACTTATCTATCATGAATACTTTTCATGCATAGTTCACAATGATCTACAGTTGCCATCATCAAAAAGGGGGAGAATGTTGTGCATCCCTTGTTTTGATGATGACTAGTTGTATCTCATTGTCTTTACCATAAGCATATGCCAAATGTTTAATATCTAAATGATCAATGCAGGTATATTGATGATTAAAATAGGCCAGCCAAAGGTCAAGGATGAATCAAACTCAATTCAGAAGCTCAGCCCTTCAAGATCTCCAAAACAGGTTCTGGACTGGTTCAGAAGTCGACACCTGAGGGCTCCGAAGCCGACACTTGAAGGCAGACAGAAACCAGGGAATTCTGGTTCTGTTCAAAAGTCGACACCTGAGGGCTCCGAAGCCGACACTTGAAGGCAGACAAAAACCAGGGAATTCTGGTTCTGTTCAGAAGCCGACCACGGAGGCCCTGGAAGCCGACCACGGGCGGAGATGCGAATTGTAAGCCCTAAAATGGACCCGTTTCATGTGAGATCCGATACCCAAGGCTTGGATCCACTATGGCACGCACCTAGAGGGTCCAGATAAGCCAGGAAACATGGGTCTTTTCCAGATTGTGGTTCTTTTCATGGATTTGACTTGGTCTTCAACTTCCTCGCTGAAAAATAGGAGCTTTTCCCACCGATTCTCCAACTGAACCAGCAGATATCGTGGAGTTATTCAAAAACAAGAAAAGCGATGCCGGGAAGGCAGAGAAAGGAGAGGAGCCACGAACTAAAAAGAGGAGGCTGCTGGAAAAAGAGCTGCTCTGCACTTCGAGAGAAAAAGTCTGCATCTTCTGGGCAGAAAGAAAAAAAAGGGGGCTACATCTAGAGAGGCTGCTGAAAGAAGAGAAGCACTGCATCTAGAGAGAAGGGGGCTGCAACTCCTGGAAAGAAGAGAGAAAAAGGGGCTGTGTGACCTACATCAAGAAGTAGAAAGAAAATAAGAAAACTAGAAAAAGCCCCAGGAGATCAGAGTGCAGCACAACCTCTACAAGCAGAAGAGCAACATCAAAAGGGCAACAGGAGAAGAACAGTAGCAGGAGAAGCCCCGGTAGTGACACAAGATCAGCCGAGATTTGAAATCAGAGAAGAAGCACGGTGAACTCCATCTGCAGATCGAGATACCCAATCATCAGGAGCATTCTACACTCGATCTGTATTTATGTTGTCTATTCAATATTTCATTTTCTCTTTTGTTCTGTTAACCAAGCTGTGAGTCAGCGTGTCAAGCTGTGAGTCAGCGGAGTCTTCAAGCTGTGAGTCAGCGGAAGGAAGCCTCACCGGGTTTGGTGAGGGGTGGATGTAAGCAGACTGGATGTCTGGCCGAACCACCTAAAAATCCCTGTCTCTTTTGTGTGATTGTTTGTGATCTCCGCTAGATGCATGCCTAGGTTCATCTTTGTTATGCATAGAGTATACGCTTTAATTTCCGCTTAAGTCGCATAGTTTAAATTGTTTACATAAGTCTGTAATAGTTTTTAAATTTGGGGGCGGATCTATTCACCCCCCCTCTAAACCGCCATTCCACCTGCACAACACTTACTTGCCAACAAGTTAAGGCAGAACATTTCAGACCTGCAGGTAATTTTTTTTTTTAATCCAGAAAACCCTACCTAGGAGCAGATGGGATGACCATCGGCCACTAGGGGGTGAATTTTATTGCTAAAAAGCAGGAATATTGATTACATCAAACGGATGTTGGGCATTCCCAGCTTATCCATACGAGCCACACCCTTTATAGCACAGGGTAACTCATTGTAAGAGAAAAAGACATTACATTTGGATGAGCATGCTAAGGAAGCCAAGAGATCAGCAACTTTGTTTCCTTCTCTATAAGTATGAACAATCCTATCATGCTGTTTAATGGATCTCCAAATCTCTCTGGCATATGAAAGAATAGACCAAGGACATTGGTATTCCTTATTGATTACTCGAAAAAGGACATATGAATCACATTCAATGAGAACTGGTGAGCTGAAATAGTGTGGAGGTAATGAATTCCATCAATTGAGGCTCTAGCCTCTGCTACAAGACTGTTGGATTGGCCATAAAAATGGGAGAAAGCAAGTATAACATTACCACATTGATCTCTAATGACACCACCCCCTCCAGCAGTTCCATCAGATTTACAAGCACCATCAAAATTCAATTTAAGGAAAGGCCAAGGGGGGCATACCCATTTAATAGCTTTCAGCTGAGCACCAATTGGCATGAAAGTAGAAATCCCCAATGAATCAAGAATCCTCCTTTTTCCAATGTCAGGTTCCTTATAGTTTGCACTAGCACAAGCCTGCTTTACTTGAATAATGATTTGGTGACGAATGCGGCCTTTGGACAAAGTAGAGCCTTCATATCGCACTGAATTTCTAGCCCTCCAAATATCCCAGCAACCATAACCAATGACTGCTAGGATTAGGAATCCATGAGCAGACTTGGGTTTGATATTTGCTGCAGCATTTGAAAGAAGTGATACAACTGAATTTCCTTCCAATGGCAGTCCCACAGAATGGAAAAAAGACCAAATGTAAGAGGCTAGTTCACTGTGAATGAATAAATGATTAAGGCTTTCCCTTTGTTGGACCTTATAGCAGGAGCACATAGAACATAGCTGGATACCCAGGCGTTGAACATTAGTGTCGACAGGGAGGCTGTTATGTAGGATTTTCCAAAGATGAACAGAAATTTTTTTCGGTAGCCATTGAGACCAAAGCCTTGCCCACTGAGTAAATGATTGTTGGGAAGCAGTTTCAGATATAACCTTATATGTAGAAGCCACCAAACATTTGCCTGAGGAGGACAAGCTCCATGCTGGGAAATCAGTGTCTAGTGTGAGATTAGTGTGAATAACTGCTGTTTTGATGCCAGCTGGTATAAAACTGTTCATTAAATCTGTTTCTTCTCTTGGGGATTGTAGCAGGAAGTCATGTACAGTGAGACTTGGATTAGGGATGCTGGTGGCAGGAACAAAATCAGCCAAGCATTGCTTTCCAATCCAGTTATCATACCAGAAATGTGTACCTTTTCCGTCCCCAATGATAATCTTGTGAAACTGTAGAAAAAGATTTTTTGCGTTAATCCAACTTCGTCTAGCAGGTCCAGCCATATTAGTAAATTGCACCTCTCTTAGATGGCACTGTCCAATATACTTAGCTCTGAAGAAATTTGCCCACAGGGAATTTGAATGCAAAGCTTGCCATAACATTTTTACTCTTAAAGCAATGTCCATCTGCCTAAGAGACATGATGCCAAGACCTCCCTGAGATATAGGTCTGCAGATCTTGTCCCAATAACTCCAATGTCTTTTATTCCCATTCGGTGAAAAGAACCCTAGAAAAAGTTTGCAAAAGACTTCTCCAGCAAATGATGAGTTCCAGAATGAAAGGGTGAGGTGGACAAGGAATATATGGGAATGGAAGTGAGCACATGCTTAATCAGGATCAGCTTGGCACCTTGAGAAAGGAGACTAGATTTCCAACCAGAGATTCTTTTTTGAATGGATTGTATAATACTAGCAAAGTGCACTTTTTTCCTTCAAATTTTTTTTTTATAAGGGGAGGGGAAAGCGGGGGCCAAGCCTCCTGCAGGGAGGCGGGACTCGATCCCGCGCCCTCCTGCCACCTGCGCAGGAGGGGGGAGGGGGATGTCCACCCCGCCACTGGTGAGGGGACACCTGCAGGTAAATTACATCCCTTAAATATTCCCGAATGAAAATGGGAAAGTATAGGAATGGATTTCATCATGGGGTCCCTGTCACCATCATATCAGATAGAGATCCTAGATTCACATCACAATTCTGGAAAGGTTTACAACATTCACTTGGGACTAGGTTGAATTTTAGCATAGCCTTTCATCCACAAACTGATGGTCAAACAGAAAGAACAAACCAAGTGGTAGAAGATATGCTCAGGGCTTGTGTCATTGACTTTGGTGGAAGTTGGCACGATCACTTGCCTCTGGTAGAATTTGCATATAACAATAGTTACCAAGCAAGTATACAAATGGCACCTTTTGAAGCTCTATATGGGAAGAGTTGTCGATCACCAATATGTTGAAGTGAAATAGGGGAAAGGCAATATCTAGGCCCCGATCTTATCAGAGATTCTACAGAAAAGATTAAACTCATTCAAGAAAGAATGAAGATGGCACAAGACAGGCAGAAATCTTATGCTGACAATCGAAGGCGCGACTTGGAATTTCAAATAGGTGAACATGTATATCTTAAGGTTTCTCCAGGTCGTGGTATTCGAAGATTTGGCATCAAAGGAAAACTAACTCGAAGGTTTATAGGCCCATTTGAAATTCTTGAAAGGGTCGGTGAAGTGGCTTATAGATTGGCCTTACCGCCACAGTTAGCAGGAGTTCACGACGTATTTCACGTCTCTATGTTAAAGAAGTACGTGTATGATCCAGATCATATTATTACTTATGACAATCTGGAGATTCAGAAGGATTTGACTTATGAACAAATGCCAATAAGGATTTTGGAACGGGAAGAGCGTCAACTCAGAAATAAAGTCATTCCAATGGTTAAGATTCAATGGAAGAAGGCATGGCCTTATGAAGCAACCTGGGAAACTGAATCAGCTATGAAGAAAAGATTTCCAGAATTATTCAACTGTAAGTACACTCTTCACAATCCATGTATTGAATTTGGGGACCAAATTCTTATAAGTGGGGGAGGATGTAAAGCCCCAAAATTTTATATATAAGTATTTCCTAGGTTATTTAATAATTTTCTAGAAATTATAAAAGGGTTAAAGGAATTTATAAAGGAATTATTTATATAATAAGTCATTATAAGGCCAAATAGTGTTAATCAATTAACCCAACCCACTTAATTAAGACCCAAAAGATTTTAAACCAAGCCCATTAAGTTTGGCCCATATTCTAGAAGGTATTTTAATTTTAAAAGATAAATACAAATTATATATAGATAATTATTTAGATAATTAACAAAAGAGTTTTAATATTTTAAAAGTCCTAACTACGAAGACTGTAACGGTCTATCGCGAGACCGTCACAGCCAAGTAACGCAGGGCCACTCGACCGTTACACGCCTGTCAGTTCCGTGAAGAAAGGAACTCGTGAAAAGATTGGAACTTGATGTTTCTATCCACTATGGATCGAATGAGAAGACTCATAATAACTCTAAGGACTCTTAGGGATAAGGATTTAGTTGAATAAGGACTCTAGAATCGATCTAATCCTCAAACCCTAACCTAAACTCTATAAGTAGGGCATAGTTTTGAACTGTGCGACCCTTACTGATGGGACGTAAAGAAGGAAGGTAAGAAGTCATTATTTCAGGTAAGTTGTTATGAAGTTTTTGTTCATTATACTTTAGACTAACTCCCCTCCGAATTTCACATGCTTAGGTCAAGAGGACGTGAGGTTAGAGCCCAAGGAAGTAGCTGGAAAAGTCACAAAGGAAGGTGAAGAACTAGGCCTGAATTCTCAACCAAATCCAGAAACTTCAACCTAAGAAAGAGGTAGGTTATCTCATGAACGGCAAAAAGAGCTTTATAGGACTAAGAGCCTCTGGTTTAATTGAACCTCATGCATGCTAGATCATTGATTTCATGTCTTATTAGTTATATGTATTGCATGCACCTCCTAGCCCTAATAGAGAAATTAAAACATAATCGCTCATCTACCCACAATTACCTATGCATATAGATAACCTAGACTTCATCATCATGCTTAGAATATGTTGATTTCCAGACATGATGTGAGTTAATCTCTTAGTCTCCATGTTAGTTTTCTGTAGCAGATGATGTAACGCACTAGGCTAAGACCGTCATTTTCAAATAACGGCCTCAGACAGACCGTTACACACTCTGTGTACTGCATTTTTCGCTGTTGATAATAACGCGCTTGGACAGACGCGTTTCTTTCATGTAACGGCCCTCTACTGACCGTCACTTTCACTGTGACGCCCCCTCACAAGACCGTTACATCCTGTGTTCTATCAACCCTAGACAGACTATGACTTGCCACTATTACATATGATTATGCCTAGATATCTAAGTTTGCAACCTGATTTCATGTTTTTAAGGTTGTTTAATTGTTCATAATAGGCATTGCCTGATTGATATCTTATTTTACTTTGATCTATGCTAATTTCACGAACCTAAATTCTATAGTTTTGTACTATAAAGCATGACTTTTAAAGCATGGTATTGACGGAGTTTCACCACGGTTTTCACCTTGATTATACATGTCTCTCGCTGTCAATAGAGTCAATTCTATAAGTACATGGCACTTACTCCGGTATGATGTCATTAGTTCACACGTTGCACTATAGGAACACTATCTTGGACATGAGGACCTCTCTATTGGATATTCCTTCCAATGGACTAGGAAATTATTGTTTCAAGGCCTCCGTAATTCTCCGCGAGCCTGGGATTCCCACTAGGACGTCGAGTTGGTTGTACCAATGAAATCCCATTAGTGCAATACAATATCGTGATTTCTAATTCCTGTAAAGTAACGGACTTGGACTGGACTGTTAGGCCCAAGTAACGGCCCAACTTCAGACCGTTACATGCTTCTGAGTTTACTTCATTAATTCTGAACTCTGGTCAATGTAACGGCCCAGAATGGACGCGTTACATAATGTAACGGCCTGGCCCATGACCGTTACATAGCTTGCATCTATTTAACCCAAGGTTTAACCAAGGGTTGATATTCCAATGATTACATGATTCTAGATGGACCTTGGTGATCTAGAACTTAGCATATTGTTTAATTGACTTAAATAATGAATGAAAATTAAAGAACATGCCGTTATGCTGCCGATTTGTTCCAAGAGCATAGCCTTGTTTAAATCATTCTTGACTCATATGTTCATACATTGAAGCATTCATTCATTGGTTATTGTTATCATGAGATTATTGAAATTGCTAAACTCTTGGCCATAACTTTACTGTTACATGCGTGGAAGTAGCTTAATTTATACCTGAAGATGCGATCGAGCACTGATTGTGTTCAAGAGCTCTATGCTAGTCCCCTCGGCTGATTGTCGGAAACATACTATTTTATAAACCATGGGGTATGATGCTACTGGCGTCGCATTGCGCTGGGAGTACTTGTTTTATAAATAAGTGAAGATCCACGATACGAAGTGACATGACTCGACATTCTTGATTGATATTCCACAGAAATTCACGAACTATGTACTCAAAAGAGACTAGTGTGATATGTGGCATTGCGTACATTCCTATTACATGCTTGATTGAAAAGGCTGTTATGCCCCTATGGTTTTGATGATTGGTTTTTGATGTGAGTTAATCACTGTGAGTCATCTTGCTGTGTGAGTCATCATGCTGTTATTCAGTTATTTTCTGGTCATAACTCAGTCTATCAAATGTTCAGTCATCTTGCTGCTCAGTTTAGTTTAACATATTTGATGTTCAGTCATGTTAACTAATGCATAAAGCATTCATTGCTACACTCTGCTTAGTTAGTATGAACAGTAGTGGGTCGACCCACCCGTGCTGATGCGTCGACCCTTCAGTCATATTTGTCTCTATCCACACAGTAATGCGTCAACTCCTTGAGCTGATGCGTCGACTCTTCAGTTCAGTTTCTTCAAGTCTATACATTAGACTGTGGCAAAGTCTATTCATTCGTTTGGGTAACAAAGTCTGTACAGCCGTGTCATATGCTCCTGAAGTTCATATCATCAAGTCTATACAGTGGACTGGGCAGCCTGTTCGTGTTGGTGAAGTCTATACATCGATCCTTCACCGTCTCATGCATTGTCTCTGCCAACGTCTCATTTAGAGTCTTCCCTGTGTTGAAGTCTGTACAGCGTGAACTGTGCATCACTTCTCGGAGTATATACATCGGCCTCCTTGCCTAAAGTCTATACATTGGATTGTTTCGTCAAGTGTATACAGTCTTCTGTTGAATCTCCAAGTCTATTCATCGGACTGTGTTATGTAAAGTCTATACATCCTTTCAAGCTTCAAGTCTACACATTGGGTTGTCAGGCTTCAACTCTATACATTCAAATGTTAGAGGCCTGAACTTAACTGAAGTCTATACACTGGACTTCACTTTACCAAGCCTACACTGGACCTTGTTTTACCAAGTCTGTACGTTGCATTTGCTTTCACAAGTCTATACAACGAAGTATATACACTGCAATGTACATACTTAAATCTTATGACTTCTTTCTTGTTGCTGAAGGGAACAGGGTCGACGCTGGGAGCTTAAAGCGTCCACGCATCAGTTGACGAAGCCTTCACGATATCTTCCACTGTGTCAACGCCATAATGGAGCAGGGTCGACGCAGCGGCTTAAGAGACGCCAATATTCAAGGCAAGACAGGCCTTAATGTACATGTTCGTGCGTCAACGCCATCAACAAGCAGCGTCGACGCAGCGGCGGAAGTGAGGCCAATACACACGTCTGATTTTCATCCGTGCGTCAACGCCACCAACTGGCAGTGTCGACGCAGCAGTTCAAGAAAGGGGCGACTTATCTCTGGCTGTCTTCAACGCGTCAACGCTATCCACAGCAGGGTCGACGCAGTGGGGCAAATTCAAATGTGTACAAGCAAAGAGTAGACGCAGTGATGCCAGTGCGTCAACGTGGTCAGTCTCCAGAAACAGTAAGTGTGGTAAATTACTAGAATATTTCGATGTAGTACAAGGAGACCCCAATTATGAAAGGGCATGTGATCCTATAACAAAGGACGTGCCAGCAGTCAGACACGTGGAAGCTGGGGGCCTGCTACTTCACCACGTGGACCAACCCATCGAAGCTCTCTAGGGCATCTCTGCCCTATCCTCCGGAGCCCCTGTTATTGGTATATAAATCCTTCTTCGTCTCCAGAAAAGAATCTCTCACTCCAAGGAAGAAGTGAAGAAAAAGAGGCCATCTGAGAGCAGAAAGAGAACTCGAGAGAGATAGGCCAGAAGAGAAGTAGAAGAAAAAGAGTTGAAGAGAAGAAGGAGAGAACAGCGTGAGAGAAAAGGAGAGCAGAAGAGAAAGAAAGAGAGATAGAGAGAGAGAGAGAGTTTGTGGAGAAAAAGGAAGAAAGTTACTGAAGATCTGTCTACTGGACTGTGGATCAGATCCAGGCCAGTCAGCTCCGTTGAAAGCCACATTGTGCATTTCATTTTTCAGCTTTCTGGTTGCTGAAGTTATTTTCATTTTGAGTTTTTTGTTTTTCCTTTTTCATTTAGTTATCCTTGTTCTTCCGATCCTCTGGACTGAGGTCGAGTTCCTCCTGGTGGGTCAGGAGAAGGGAGATCTGATCTCCAGTTTGCAAGCAGCAGGGGGGCTGCTTGTGGGTTCCCTCCGGGCTAGGAGGAAGAGAGGCTAGGCCTCTGGTGGATTGCTGGTAGCAGAGTGATACTGGCTGGTTCACTGGTAGCGGGGCTGCTACTAGTGGGGTTCCCTCTTGGTATAGAGGAAGAGAGACGTGAGTCTCTGGTTTCTAGTGACCGTGGGTTGCTAGAGGTTCCCTCCGTGTAGGAGGAAGAGGGGAGGTTGTTCCCCTGTGTAAGCTGTGTATCAGCGTCTGTTGGCAAGCTGTGTTGCCCAGCTGTTAGTGAAGCCACACTCGGGTTAAGTGTGGGGTGGATGTAGGTCTGCAGAACCCAACCACCTAAAAAAACCCCTCTTGCATTGTGGTTTGATTGCTTATGGTTTGCTTCCGCTAGATGTTTGCATAGGGGCGCTCCAAGTGTTTGATCATAGGTTCATTAGATGAATTGATCAGATTTTGTTCTAAGTGTTTAATCTGTTGAGTGAGCAGAATTCTAATTGAGCGAAAGTTTATATTGGGTGAAAGTTTTTATAGGTTATATTCATTCACCCCCCCTCTGAATACTTGCACCGAACCTAACAATTGGTATCAGAGTGGTTCCCTATTTCTCCAGATTCAACGATCTGTAGGGGATCCTGTTGGTCTGATAGGTGCATTTCTGATTGGGTTTTATTGCTTGGTTTTACTCCTGAACTGATTTCAATGAAGCATCCACCGATCTTTAGTGGCTCTGGATTTAAGTTGTGGCTTAGAGGTCTGCGTACCTATGTTAAACAACTTGATCCGGATCTGTGGAAGTTGATTTCGCATGGTCCACACATACTGCCAAGGAAAACGTCCAAATGGACTGACAGTGATAGATACATGTGTGATCAAAACATGAAGGCTATGGAAATTATGAAGGCTGCCACTGACAAGGCCTTACACTCATGTTTTTATCATTGCAGGTCAGCCGCCGAAATCCTGGACAAACTGAAGATAGCTTTCCAGTGAAAGAAGGACACCTGCATGATGGCCAATAGGACTGATCACAGCAACAATCAGAGTGATGAAGAGGACAATGATGATCAGGTAAACCCTTTCCAACATTATACTGTGGATGATTGCGAAAATACTTATGCTGACTTGTTGGGATTATATAAAAAATTAAAAAGGGAACATAAGAAACTGAAAAAGGGTACTAGGTTAAACAGTGCAAATTCCTCTTCATGTCAAAATTGTTTAAAATTGAAACAAACAAATGATGCTTCTATATCTGAGATTCGTGAGCTTGAGAATCAAGTATCTGTTAACTCAGAACTGAATGAACTTAAATCTGAAAATGACTCTCTCAGGAAAATCATTGAAGAAAATGTTCAGAAAGTTAGAAACCTTGAACGAGAAAATAAACTGCTAACTGAAAAATCTGAAGCTAATCAACAATTTGAACCACCTTGTGAAGATCAGATCTTAATAAAGGAACTGACTCAGAATGACAAGTTCAAGGAAGAAATTGAAAAACTGAAAATGTTGAACAGTAGTATGGCTGAGAGGCTTCTTGTGTTTGAAAAAGGAAAGAGTGTGTTATTGGACAATTCAGAGAGCTCAAATAATCTTAAAATTGAAGTTGAGAATCTTAAGATTGTGAATTCAAGACTTAATGATAAACTTGTAAATAGTGATGAAGAAATTGCCAACTCTGAATTGTTGATTGTCTCTTTGGAAAATGAAATTCATGACTTGATAAATTCCTTGTCCAAATTTGTTGATGGTCAAGAAAATCTAGATAAACTGCTAGGTGTTAAAGTCAATTTTCAAAAAGAAGGGTTGGGCTATAACCCAACAAAGAAAAAGAGTTTTGAAAATAAGATTCAAACTTCAGCTGTTTCAAATGTTGCCTCTGTTAGTTCAGCCAATCCTTCAGTGTTTCAATTTGCTACTCAAAGAATTCTGAAGCCAACTGAAAAACAAAAAGGAAAGAACAAAATGGCTTCTACTACTTACATGCATCCTGTTTTTAAATCTCATGCTAACAGGAAACTCATGTCATGCCTTAAGTGTCATGAAGCTGGTCATCAAATGCATAAATGCAAACTGAAAGGAAAAGATGACATGAATGCCAGTAAAATGCATGTCAGGAAAACTCATGTCAGAAATCATGAGGTTCAGAAAAAGAAAATGTCATGTTATTACTGCCATAGAATTGGCCATTTGATGCATGAGTGTGAATTAAACGAGCTGGATGATTTGAATGCTAGAAAATATCATGATAAAAAACCTGCTGTTCATTCAAAGAAAAGTGATTGCTCTCATTGTGGTAGATTAGGCCACACCCTTGCTCACTGTTGGTTTGCTAATGGAAAGAAAAAACCACTCTCACATCATGCTAAATCTTATGCTAACCAACATGCTTTTAATATAAACAAAACTATTTCTCTGAACCAGCATGTCGAATGTTTTAATTGTAACAAGCTTGGGCACAAGGCCACTGAATGTTGGGAAAGTTCTTTTAGAAGAAAGTCCCCTTTCTGCTCCCATTGTGGGAAGCATGGCCATGCAGTAAAGGACTGCTGGCATGTCTAGGGTAGGAATAGAAATTCCAAAGAGTTTGGTAGGAACAAACTTGTTTTTAAAAGAATTCCTATTTGCTCAAATTGCAGAAGACCAGGCCACCAAGTTGCTGCTTGCAGGGTAGCTGGTCATGAAAAGAAAAAATTTCATAATAATAACAGAAACCCTCATGCTCACTCTTATAATGCTCAAGTTCATGCTAGTATACATAAGAGGAACATGAAACCTGCTAGTTCATGCCACTATTGTGGGCTGTCTGGGCACTCAATGCATAACTGTTTTATCATGAACTCTGATGACTATTTGGCACAGAAAAAGATGCAGGCAGTCCCAAAAGGGGCTAATTACTATGCAAGACCCAAGACCACTTGGGTTCCTGCTAGTGGAAAATAGGAAGGTGCCTAGCAGGTGTGCCTTGGATGGAATAAAGGGGTAATGATCCAAGGCACTCAAGAATGAAAAACCCCATTCTCACACTTTTCAGGTAATCTCTCTGTATTTCCCATTTTGAAACTCATTGCATATCTAGTTTGATGTATTCTTGCAATATCCTATTCTTAGTTTCATCTAGTGCATGCATATTAAATCTGTTCTTGCATATTCATTCATCATCTGCCAGTTGCATTATTTTCTGATCATGCACTCTGAAATTTCTGAAAATCTGAACTGAATGCATATTGTGAGGGGGAATCAATGCATTGCATATAGGTTGTCAAATGTATACTCATGTGAGAATTCATTGCATATCCTTCCTTATTGATTTTGTTGACAGACCTTGAATATATTTTTGAAAACATTGAGCTTCAAAATCTCTCCTATCAATTGGTATCATTTGGCTTCAGAAATCTATCAGTCTGTCATGAAGATTTCAATGGGACTATCTCAATCATAAATCTGAAAAATTCTTGAACTAGAAATCTTCTATTATACGTTTTTATGAATGACTGAAATCACTCATGTGATTTAAGTTTAATGTATTCAATGAGTTTGGCTTTAAAATCTCTTAAAAATATCTGAAGCTTGTTTAATAAACCTTAACCATCTGTTTCATGCTGTGTCTTGTAAAATCTTCTAAAATCTGCATTATTGAATTCATGGCTTTATTTGGTTAAGTACATGAAATTGTTATTGTTTTGAAGCAAATGAATTTGTCTGAATTGTCTAAAGGGTAATTGTTGTCAGAGCAATGACTTTGGTCACTGAGAAACCATGTCCAAAGGACTGTGTCATGAGGTGTCTTAGTCAACTCTGCAGAATAAAATCTCATTGAAAATCAGGCAGAGCAATGGCATGCACACTGAGAAATACAACTCACTCATCAAGAAATGATTTGCAGTGTGTCATGATGTGTAAATGCTATCTCTGTTCATATAAAGCATGACAGTTAGTCACACTAAGTGCTTAGGGATATTGGCCTCTGATCAAGGTATATCCTCTAGTTACAAGGTGTGCACTGAACTAGAGTGCTCGTAAAATTTGTAGCATGAAAAATTGTTGAACAAATTGAAATATCTGAATATTGATGCTAAAATCAAATTGCTACAACCCTAGACAAAATCATATGACTTCATAATTGCTTGATTTCAATACTGATGCATGTAATTCCGAAAGAAGTCAATAATTTTGATTGTGTAAGAGAAAGGGAGATTAATCAAGATAAATATGAGGGTTTGGTTCATTTTTATTAAACCATGGTTTTAGATATCAATACAGAATTTTACTGATAAACTTGTCATACATCATGTTTAAACCATACTGATCAATAAAAATCATTCACAAGCCCTTATAATGGAAGACTTTGAAATATTCTGATTTGGATTTATGAGAATGACATTCCCTTGAAAATCTGACTGAAATTCTTGTAGTTGAAGCCTCTTTAAAAATCTGCTAATAGAACCTCTTCTGCTCATTGACCTGAACTTCTCCTTGTTTGCCCCTGTGGTCTCCTTCTCATTCATTTCATAATGTTCCATTTATTGAGGGGGAGCCTCCTTGTCATATGCATCATGCTGCATAGAAGGAGAAGAATTGTGCACTGACATTCATATTTCTGGTATCTGCATCTACATTCATACCCCTTCCCATGGTTCATCTTGACTATACCAAATGAGGGAGATTGTTTGCCAGAAAGGGGGAGTTTTTTTTTTATTATTCAATCATTGCATGCTGGCTTCCTTTGATCATCTCTAACTAATGATTTTTTGCTGAAACTCTTAAAGGGGGAGTATTGTGTTCTTGCAAAAGGGAGAAATTGACTGAATTTTTATACATACTTTAATTTCTCAAATTATTTTCTTTTTGATGAAGTCAAAGGGGGAGAATAATTTGAGTCATCTTGCTTGCTGCTCACATCATCAGAATGACTCAATGTGTTGAAAGTGTTGCCATCATCAAAAAGGGGGAGATTATTGTGCCCCTGTGGTTTTGATGATGGTTTTGATGATTGGTTTTTGATGTGAGTTAATCACTGTGAGTCATCTTACTGTGTGAGTCATCATGCTGTTATTCAGTTATTTTCTGGTCATAACTCAGTCTATCAAATGTTCAGTCATCTTGCTGCTCAGTTTAGTTTAACATATTTGATGTTCAGTAATGTTAACTGATGCATAAAGCATTCATTGCTACACTCTGCTTAGTTAGTATGAACAGTAGTGGGTCGACCCACCCGTGCTGATGTATCGACCCTTCAGTCATATTTGTCTCTGTCCACACAGTAATGCGTCAACTCCTTGAGCTGATGCGTCGACTCTTCAGTTCAGTTTCTTCAAGTCTATACATTAGACTGTGGCAAAGTCTATTCATTCGTTTGGGTAACAAAGTCTGTACAGCCGTGTCATATGCTCCTGAAGTTCATATCATCAAGTCTATACAGTGGACTGGGCAGCTTGTTCGTGTTGGTGAAGTCTATACATCGGTCCTTCACCGTCTCATGCATTGTCTCTGCCAACGTCTCATTTAGAGTCTTCCCTGTTTTGAAGTCTGTACAGCGTGAACTGTGCATCACTTCTCGGAGTATATACATCGGCCTCCTTGCCTAAAGTCTATACATTGGATTGTTTCGTCAAGTGTATACAGTCTTTTGTTGAATCTCCAAGTCTATTCATCGGACTGTGTTATGTAAAGTCTATACATCCTTTCAAGCTTCAAGTCTACACATTGGGTTGTCAGGCTTCAACTCTATACATTCAAATGTTAGACGCCTGAACTTAACTGAAGTCTATACACTGGACTTCACTTTACCAAGCCTACATTGGACCTTGTTTTACCAAGTCTGTACTTTGCATTTGCCTTCACAAGTCTATACAACGAAGTATATACACTGCAATGTACATACTTAAATCTTATGACTTCTTTCTTGTTGCTGAAGGGAACAGGGTCGACGCTGGGAGCTTAAAGCGTCCACGCATCAGTTGACGAAGCCTTCACGATATCTTCCACTGCGTCAACGCCACAATGGAGCAGGGTCGACGCAGCGGCTTAAGAGACGCCAATATTCAAGGCAAGACAGGCCTTAATGTACATGTTCGTGCGTCAACGCCATCAACAAGCAGCGTCGACGCAGCGGCGGAAGAGAGGCCAATACACACGTCTGATTTTCATCCGTGCGTCAATGCCACCAACTGGCAGCGTCGACGCAGCAGTTCAAGAAATGGGCGACTTATCTCTGGCTGTCTTCAACGCCGCAACGCTATCCACAGCAGGGTCGACGTAGTGGGGCAAATTCAAATGTGTACAAGCAAAGAGTAGACGCAGTGATGCCAGTGCGTCAACGTGGTCAGTCTCCAGAAACAGTAAGTGTGGTAAATTACTAGAATATTTTGATGTAGTACAAGGAGACCCCAATTATGAAAGGGCACGTGATCCTATAACAAAGGACGTGCCAGCAGTCAGACACGTGGAAGCTGGGGGCCTGCTACTTCACCATGTTGACCAACCCATCGAAGCTCTCTAGGGCGTCTCTGCCATATCTTCCGGAGCCCCTGTTATTGGTATATAAATCCTTCTTCGTCTTCAGAAAAGAATCTCTCACTCCAAGGAAGAAGTGAAGAAAAAGAGGCCATCTGAGAGCAGAAAGAGAACTCGAGAGAGATAGGCCAGAAGAGAAGAAGAAGAAAAAGAGTTGAAGAGAAGAAGGAGAGAACAGCGTGAGAGAAAAGGAGAGCAGAAGAGAAAGAAAGAGAGATAGAGAGAGAGAGAGAGTGTTTGTGGAGAAAAAGGAAGAAAGTTACTGAAGATCTATCTACTGCACCGTGGATCAGATCCAGGCCAGTCAGCTCCGTTGAGAGCCACATTATGCATTTCATTTTTCAGCTTTCTGGTTGCTGAAGTTATTTTCATTTCAAGTTTTTTATTTTTCCTTTTTCATTTAGTTATCCTTGTTCTTCTGATCCTCTGGACTGAGGTCGGGTTCCTCCTTGTGGGTCAGGAGAATGGAGATCTGATCTCCGGTTTGCAAGCAGTAGGGGGGCTGCTTGTGGGTTCCCTCCGGGCTAGGAGGAAGAGAGGCTAGGCCTCTGGTGGATTGCTGGTAGCAGAGTGCTACTGGCTGGTTCACTGGTAGCGGGGCTGCTACTAGTGGGGTTCCCTCTTGGTATAGAGGAAGAGAGATGTGAGTCTCTGGTTTCTAGTGACCGTGGGTTGCTAGAGGTTCCCTCCGTGTAGGAGGAAGAGGGGAGGTTGTTCCCCTGGGTAAGCTGTGTATCTGCGTCTGTTGGCAAGCTGTGTTGCCCAGCTGTTAGTGAAGCCACACTCGGGTTAAGTGTGGGGTGGATGTAGGTCTGCAGAATCGAACCACCTAATAAAACCCCTCTTGCATTGTGGTTTGATTGCTTATGGTTTGCTTCCGCTAGATGTTTGCATAGGGTCGCTCCAAGTGTTTGATCACAGGTTCATTAGATGAATTGATCAGATTTTGTTCTAAGTGTTTAATCTGTTGAGTGAGCGGAATTCTAATTGAGCGAAAGTTTATATTGGGTGAAAGTTTTTATAGGCTATATTCATTCACCCCCCCTCTAAATACTTGCTCCGAACCTAACAAAGGCCAGATATCATGTTATATTCTTGCTAGCTCATTCTTGAACATTCTATCTCACATGATTATCTTGTTACTTTGGTTCTATCGCATGATTGATTCGCATAGCATGACTTTACCTAATTCTCTAGAGCTAAAATGCTAATTACTTTAATAGTGCCTTCATGTTGATACGAAGATACCTACTGGGCAAGTGTGCTCATGGCCTATTATTTAATGATTTTCAGGAGATGGGTATAGTTCGCATTCGGATTCGGGTGATTCGAGCAGCGGGTCCGAGAGTGACTAAGAGTTATCCTGATAAGAGAGAAGACTTAGGCAGTTTCAAGTGTTTAGATGGAGTCAATGTAATTTTCTTATTTCTTGAGTCAATTAGTGAAAAAGTCAAATTATGTATTTTTGAATATTAATTGATTATGGAATAAAGTTGAGGTTTGATTACATCTTGTGCAATTGCATCTATTTATGTGATTGTCTCGAGCTCTGAATTATTATTGCTTGCAAGAGGCTTACCATGCCGGCTGTTCGCGCTCCCCGAGCGAGTCTTCCGCTGTAAATAAAGGCTCGGGGCGTGACAAATTGAGACATTCCTCTCCAGATACTCCTCTGCCCCTGCTGCTTCAAGCCAAAAGGCTAGACCGATGGATAAAAGGCCAGCGCCTAAGGAAGTTCATACGGTGGACTTCAAGGCATTTGAACAACAAAAGGAAAAGGATAAAGGGGTTGCCAACCCTCCTCCTGCCAAGCCAACTGAGCGGCAAGAAGGCACCTCCTTACGAGTCAAGATGAAGAAGCTATATTCCTTCCCTAAGGATAAGACTCGGGTCCTATTCGAATGGGCCACCCAATATAATAAGGTTACCCTCCCGGAACTGAAGAGGCCGGGAAATGCCAAGAGGAAAGATGATCCTCACTTCTGGCCATACCACCAGATGCTTGGGCACCCCATTGAAGACTGCTATGTGTTCAAAGACATCATTGAAAGTCTGATCAACAAAGGGGAGCTACAAATGGGCGAATATAAGGTTGATCCACCACGCCCTCATGAAATGCCCGCTCTGGGGCAACAATCAATATGGTATCATTATACCAGCAGTTGCCTGAAGAGGTGTCAAAAGCTTTCACAAAGCACACCTACGAGGCATTTATTTTGACCCCTACGAAGGACCAGCTGAACTGGCAAATAGTGCCGGAAATAGCAAAAAGAAGGCCGACATCCCACCCAGCTCCGGGAGTCCCAATTCGTGGCGTTACGCCTCGGCCTGCTCCACCTGTTATAGCGCCGATCTGGCATGAAACAACCTCTCGATGGTCATCAGAAGGTCGACCAGTAATAAGAAGAAAAAAACCACATTACGGGTTCACAAAGAAGCCAGTCCAGCTGTGGAGCGGCTATAGAAAATTATAAATGGGTTGGATGAATATGAACAACCCAAAAGTCATCATGTATAATTGAACGAATATGTCCCTTGGGAGCATCTGGAATCTCTCGAACTAACATAAGAGGCCGAGGCTGGAGCTGAAGAGCTAGTCATCCAGAAAGACCCTCCACAGGATTAGATGTCAGCTATGAAGAAAAAGAAGAAGAAGAAGCCAAAGAATAAAAGAAGGGACATCACTGTTTCCTGCAACACACTTTTGCCCTTGTTCAACATGGCCCAAAACCCCAAAGAAGAGGATGAAGAGATATACTTCACGTCGATAAAAGTGAGTCAGGCAGAAGCTTCTACTTCCCACCATGCCAATAGGTCTGGGAGGAAGTGGGGATGCCTTCCCCCAGCTAATCACAACATCATGTTTAGGGGTGAATAGCCATATCAGATCCTCGAACCTGAGGTGAAAGGCACAGAAATCTCGCCTCCGTCGAGTCTTTACCCTAAAAATACAAGCGGCGAGGGGATTCCCTGGTTCGCCGAATTTTTGCTCTCACGGAATGGTAAGCAACCATGCCAGCGATCTTTAGTGACTAGTTCAGTAGCTTCCCAACCAGGGAAGTTGGGGTTCCCTAGCTGTGCATACGAGTAGCTTCAAGTACTATATTTCACCGACTGCCATTATTATAGCTACTTCAGTTATTATTATTACTGTTAGTATCATCGTTATTATTGCTTTACTGCTGCTATTGCCGTGTCTATTCCTCTTGCCATTGTTGTTGTTGTTATTATTGTTACGATTTACCTCTTTTGTCTTGTGATGGGGATCCATGGGACCCCTACTAAGCCAATGAGATGAGAGTTACTCCTTGCTTTTTTAGGTGTGACATTCCTCCTTGAGGTCAGAGCAGCGGCATCGGTGGCCTTATTAGCCAGCTTGCCAGTGCCAAGGCATGCCCCATAGCAGTGTACGTTTCATTTTCGAGTGACTGTACTTGTGGAGTAGACTCTATAGTTAAATTATTTAATTACAAATGTTAATTTTATTCCTGCCTGTTAATTAATCAATGATGTTCATTATTCCAACAATAATTTTGAATTTCAATGCATCACCACAACAGCAAAAACAACCCTTCTGAGCCATTCGACTAATGGGTGGTAGACCAAGATTCAGGTTGTACTAGTTCCTTTCCGCTACTCGAATTCTAGGTCGTTATAGAACCGGTCAACCACTTGAACAAGCATTTAGATTGGTTTAGACCTAGTGGGGCAGTCGACCACTTTCGACCTGAGAAAGGGCATCTTGAGCGAGTTCTCCAATAACATACGTGACTTTTATGTGTAACCATTTCTTTTCATGATATAACCCTTGGAAACTAGGGTTTTTAGGGAGAGGGACTAGGGTGTGTTGGGTGCGCCAATAGGATCTAGAGGGGGGTGAATAGATCATTTCAAAACTTCACCCAATTAAAACTCCAATCCAGTCACTTAATGAGAAGCTGAACAATGAATACTTAAAGATACTTGAGTGAAGCTTGGCTTCACTGCGTATCAGATGAACCACGATTAAGAGACAAGCTTAAATGTTAGCAAATAGACGATTCTGCTACACCATAAACCAGTGATCTGCTGAACATCTTCCAGGAGTATGTGTGCTCACAGTGATGAGCACACTGGATCTCACAGATTGTCCCCGGGACAGCAATCAAATAGTTAGATGCGTATGTTCACTGAGCAAATCAAAGTATGTGCGTGTAGTGCGCAGATAAAATAGAAAGCGTACAAATCAGAAGTACACAAGAGACTATGAATGGGGATAGAGGATAAGGAGCAATCACACAAATCACAACCCACTACATAGTGATCTTTAAGGTGGTTCAGTCCGCAAACCAGCAGACCTACATCCTGTAGAAACCCAAAATGTAAAAATGAGAAATAAAATTTTTAATTTCATTATGTAATTAAAATTTTCATGTAATAATCAAATTATATTTTTACTATATGAAATAAGCCAGATTATTAAATTTACTTGAATTAACTAGAATTAAATAGATATTAAATGCTTTAGACATTAGATAAATCATAGTAAGCCCAATAAAAGTCCATGTAATGGATTAGGATTACAATTGGCCCATTGGATAATACATAATGGGCTGAATTAATGGTTAAAGGATTCAATAAAGGTTAAATTAATCTTAAATTCGTAACATGTGTTTAATATGTTATTTAAGGGATTATAATAACCTAATTTCTAGAAGGTTGGTACAAAAATCGACCCTTACCTAACAGCCCACATTGGACCAGCCGTTTTTACATTGGTTTCACACCAAATGGAGGCTAGGTTAAGAGGAGAAATTATAATTTTCTTCTAATTCGGAGTTGGAAAGTTTGGCATTGTTAGGCAACGAATCTTGACACATTTGGCCAAGTTTTGGCTATAAATAGAACCCCATTCGACCCTCAAACCATCCCTGGAAGTTAAGTATACGCTGCTGCGAAGATTGGTGGAGATTTGAAGGAAGATTTAGAAGATCAAAGGGTTTTATTATATTTGGAGATATTTCTTTAGATCCATCTAAACGTAGGTGTCTCTCAAGCTAAACTTCAATTAAATCATGCCATCTTGTTTATTTTTCTGTCCTCTTTCCATTGATAGCTCATTTGTTAAATTCTGTTATGAAATGAGCAAGTTATGGTCATTTTATTGGAGGGGTATTCCCGTTTTTTCATCAGGTCCAGAACGCGCTATACATTAGTAGCGCGTTCTGAACACGCTGGCCCGATATAGCGCGTTCATACAATGTATTTTCGTGTTCCCAAATTATTTCAATAAAAAAAATTATATTTCTCCAGATCGCGCTAGCACTGGCTCGGCACGGCACGGCACGGCTCGGCTCGGCTCGGCACAAATAAATAAATATTACTAGTCTTGTATCAACTCACAACTCAAGCCCACATCCTATGCCCCTTGGGTCCTGACCCAAGGGTGAGCTCTCCAACATATAAAGCCATGTAAGTTTTTGTAACTTCTAATGTGGGACTAAACTTAAGTCACTATACAATAAGAAATATACCCTTTGAAAATTCACGTTAATTGTACGCATTTAGTCACCAAAAGTAAGAAAAGGTAATATTAACATGTTTTAATTCTTACAGCATGTTAAAAATTTATTTTTGTAGAATGGAATTATTTTTACATGTACAAATCTAATTTTCACCATATTAGTTTATACATACTAAAAATTGTTTCCAAACGTGTTAAAACTATTTCCAGCATGTTAAAAATGACTTCCAACATGATAAAATTATTTTATACATACTGAGATATAAAAATTATTTTCAGCATATTAAAATCTATTTAAAGCTATTTTTGTGCATATGAAACCTAATTTCTTATTAAATAATTAGTAAAATAATGCATGAAAATTACTTCCAGCATGATAAAATTTCTTCCAGTATGGTAAAACTATTCCAGCATGTTAGAATTATTTTCAGTGTATTAAAACTATTTTTCAGCATGATAATTCTATTTTCCTATCAAATAATTAGCAAATAAATATAGAAAAATGATTTTTAGCATGATAAAAATTATGTTGTCATCAGAAAATTTCTGTAATCAGCATGGTAAACTTATCTTATCATCCTATCAGTAAGTTAATGTATGAGAATTATTTTAGCATGTTATGTATTAATTTTAGCATTTTAAATATTAATTTCTAGCATGTTAAAAATTAAATCCAGCATGAAAATTTTATTTTAACCATCTTATCAGTAAAGTAACATATAAAAATTATTTTCAACATGTTAAGATTATTTTCAGCGAATTAGAGTTATTTTTTACATAAAATTGTATTTTATTATCATACGGTTAATTAATGTATGATTAAGTACTAATATCTAAACTCATGGTTGTAATTCATAAAGCATATATTTTCATAACTAAAACTCTATGTTTTATTATTCTGAGATTTAGCTAAGATATTTAACAATTAATTCTAATCAATTACTATCTTAAATTTTCTTCCTACTTACCGTTCATTTTTTAACTCCACGACTTAATGTCGTTAAACATTATGCCTTAAATTGTCACCCACTTTTCTTGCAACTTCTGAAATTGTGTCAAATCTATGCTTATTACAAACAGCATATTCTTGAAAATTCTTGACCATATACATTAAAGTGGATGTCTAAACGTACTTGGGATCTTCGGATCCATATGACTCAATGCCTGGCATTAATGGGGCCCGGTCTGGTCCTGGGGGGAGCGCCCGAAAGTACTTGTGCCCATGGGAGTTGATTGACCAACGGTGTGGTATTGCACCGAAGTGCATGATAGATTTACTTGATACGGCATTCCACTATGCGTACTTGTTTACTTGAAAATTACATGAATTACTTGACTTGCGTGAAAATGGCCAATTACATGAAATTCTTTACTTGTTCAAAGTCATTACTTGAAAATTCATCTTGATATCATATCATCTCAATTACTTGGAAATTCTATTCATGTTTATACACTTCCCGATACAAGTTAGAAAATTGTTTAAATTGCTAACACTTAAAGATTGCCTGGTTCACAGAGATATAAAATCCTACTGAGCTTTTAGCTCACCCTACGTTTTGGTTAATTGTTGCAGGAAATGAAAATGTACAAGGGAATGGATAAGAGTGAGAGAGTGATTTTCCTTTTTACCTAGGTTTATGTAGATCATTAGTATTTTACAAGAATGATGTACTTTGGGATTGGAAGTTTGTAATTGCCTTTATGGCTTATGAATTAGTAATGTAAACTTCATTTTGATGGAATAAAAGTATCATTTTCCCATTCATTTCTGACTTTATAAGCAAAATTGTACATGCTCTGATCGACACGCGTGTTTACGACTCGTCGCGCCCTCGATATTTCGCGTCGGGACGTGACAGTCTTTGTGGTATCAGAGACTAGGTTACATAAAATCCTAGGTTTCACAATTATAGGTTCATTCTTAAACATAGTTTTCCCTCTAACATAGGTTCTAGATCAATATCTAGAAAATTGATAGATCTTGAACTTTCCTGGTAAGATTTGGGTAGAAACACGGGTTAAGTTTTAAGGAAAAGGGAATTATAAGGAAATAAATACCAAAACAAAAATAATAAACCTTGGAATTATGGTTTCAGGCTAATTCTCGTAAATGGCCGCCGAGAGAGCTCAATGGCGTGAGATGCAGCGCACGGTTCAAGGCTTAACCCAAGCCCTCCAACAGGTTGCTCAGGGAGGAGCAAACTGAGGAGCGGGAGATTTGCATAGGAATTTCCGAAGCATGAACCCTCCCAAGTTCACAGGATCTACGGATCCGGATGAAGTCGAACACTGGATTAAGGAGATCGAGAGGATATTCCAAGTCATGCAATGCGTTGACGAGGAGAAGGTCCTACTCGCTACTTTCCAACTAGAAAGGGATGCACGTGCCTGGTGGGAATCGATCGAATCTACTTTACCGCACGATCAAATTTTATGGGAAGAGTTCGTGGAACACTTCAATAGTAAATACTTCTCCGACCGAGCACAAGAAAGGAAGGCTGTCCAATTTGCCACTTTGAAGCAAAGGGGTTTATCAGTTGCGGAATATGAAGCTCAATTTTCGAGATTATCTCGGTACGCTCCACATCTCGTGGGTACTGACAAAATGAAGGCACGGAGATTTCTTAATGGCCTTAAACCGCAATATATTACTCAACTCGCCCCGATGGATATTCAATCATATTCTGATATGGTACGGAGAGCACAACTCCTAGAAGATGCAACGGAGTTATCGGATCGCATCCGAGGAAGGGAAGCCAAGAGAGAGCAAGTTACTGGGTCCGGAAGTTTCAAACCTTCCTTCGGGAAGAAAAGGCCCAATGACGGGCGAAATTTTAACAAGATGCAACGGAGTTATCGGATCGCATCCGAGGAAGGGAAGCCAAGAGAGAGCAAGTTACTAGGTCTGGAAGTTTCAAACCTTCCTTCGGGAAGAAAATTTCATCAAGGATGGGCGAAATTTCAACAAAGGTGGACGTAATTTTCAAGGGGATAAGAAATCGAGGACATTCGACAAGCAAATTGTCCCTATATCGGCAACATCAAAGGAATTATGCAAATACTACGAGAAGCCTGGACATAAAGCTGAGGAATGTTGGAGAAAGCTCGGTGCATGTCTTCGATGCGGGAGTCGGGAGCATAGGATCTCGAATTGCCCTCTTCTCAACGAGCAAGCCCCATCATCGACAAAGCTTCCTATTATTGCCAAGAAGCCAGGAAGACTTCAAGCCCTTATGGGTAAGGAACCTACCGAGGAAGGAGGCATCGTGGAAGGTACTCTTTTCATATACTCCAAGCCTGCCTCTGTCTTATTTGACACCGGAGCTACGCATTCATTTATATCTAGAAGATTTGCTGGTCTTTTACCTATGAAGCCTGTTCCGTTAGATTCTACACTCACTATCACTACCCCTATTGGAATGGGAACGGAGATTAAACACTTCTATCTTGATAGTGAAATTCTAATTAGCGGTTATAACTTACCTGCTGATTTGGTATGCATGGAGATGGAAGGATATGATGTTATTTTGGGTGCCGATTGGCTATCTACACATGCTGCTAGTGTCAATTGCAAGTTGGGTATGGTAACTTTTATGGGTTACCCCGACCTTCTATTTTCTGGCACCCGGCATTCCAAGCACATACCTCTAATTTCGGCCCTCAAAGCCGAGAAATTGTTGAGGAAGGGTTGTGTCGGTTTCTTAGTTTCTATCACTATGACCGAGCACACGGAACCCATTCTAAAGGACATTCCTATCGTTCGGGATTATTCTGATGTATTTCCGGACGAGTTGTCTGGTATTCCACCCGAGAGAGAAGTGGTTTTCTCTATTGATTTAATTTTTGGAGCGGCACCAGTTTCTAAAGCTCCATATCGGATGTCTGCCGTGGAAATGAAGGAGTTAAAAGATCAATTATTGGAATTACTAGAGAAGGGGTTTATCCGACCAAGTACTTCACCTTGGGGAGCCCCGGTCTTATTTGTCAAGAAGAAGGATGGTTCGATGAGACTATGTGTTGATTATCGGCAATTGAATCAACTCACCATCAAGAATAAATATCCATTGTCGAGGATTGATGAATTATTCGACCAGATTTCTAGAGCTCAATATTTCTCAAAGATCGATCTTCGATCTGGTTATCATCAATTAAAGATCAAAGAAAGTGATATTCACAAGACTGCATTCCGGAGTAGGTATGGACATTACGAGTTCATCGTTATGCCTTTTGGCTTAACTAATGCGCCTGCCGCATTTATGTAAATGATGAACAGCGTATTCAGGCCGTACCTCGATCAATTTGTGGTTATCTTCATTGACGACATTTTGATCTACTCCAAGTCAAAGGAAGAACATGAGGAACATCTCAAGAAGGCCCTTCAATTATTAAGAGATCACAAGCTTTATGCCAAATTAAGCAAGTGTGATTTCTGGTTGGAGGAAGTTTCTTTTCTCGGTCACATAATTTCCCGGAATGGTATCGTCGTCGATCCTTCAAAGGTCGAGGCCGTAAAGAACTAGGAAAGACCTACTAGTGTGACGAAATCTGAAGCTTTTTGGGATTGGCTGGATATTATCGAAGATTTATCAAGGATTTCTCAAAGATCGGAGTATCTTTAACAAGATTGACAAGGAAGGAGAATCCTTTTATATGGTCCAAGGAATGCGAGAAAAACTTTCAAACTTTAAAGGATTGTCTGACGACTGCTCCTATTCTCACATTACCTACGGAAGGAGGAGGATCTGAAGTATATGCTGATGCATCTGGAATTGGCCTAGGTTGCGTATTAATGCAACACGGCAAGGTCATAGCTTATTCTTCACGGCAATTGAAGAAACACGAGGAAAATTATCCCGTACATGACCTAGAGCTGGCAGCTGTGGTCTTTGCTTTGAAGATCTGGCGACATTATCTCTATGGCAAAGCCTTTACGGTGTATTCTGATCACAAGAGTCTCAAATATTTATTCTCTCAAAAGGAGCTCAATATGAGACAAAGACGGTGGTTGGAATATTTAAAAGATTTCGACTTCTCTATACAATATCACCCAGGAAAAGGCAATGCCGTAGCTGATGCACTTAGCCGAAAACCAATGGCTTTATTATCGAGCTTGATGGTTAAAGAATGGCATCTACTTGAAGAAATGGCCAACTTAAACCTCAATATGAAGGAGAAGGAAGGCGGAGTCTTTATTGCTAATATTCGACTCCAACCCGAGTTACTCTCAGAAGTTAAGGAACGGCAAGGTGATGATCCGATGATCGTTGAAATTAAAGACAAATTAGATCAACGATCGGATTTTCTTTTGGCTGATGATGGAAGGCTATTATTCAAAGGAAGAACTTGTATACCCGATTGTTCTACTATCAAGGGTAAAATCCTAGAAGAAGCACATCGGTCAAGGTACACTATTCACCCCGGTGCTACAAAAAAGTACCAAGACCTCAAGAGAACATTTTGGTGGCCTAATATGAAGAGAGAGGTAGCCGAGTTCGTAAGCCGATGTTTGGTTTGTCAACAAATCAAGGCCGAACACCTCAAACCGGCTGGCAAGCTCAAGCCTCTCGAAATACCGGAATGGAAATGGGATAGTATCGGTATGGATTTCATTGTTGGTTTACCAAAGACCCGAAGTGGTTTTGATGCTATATGGGTAATTGTTGATCGGTTAACTAAGTCCGCTCACTTTCTACCTATCAAGACTAGATGGACTATGGATGTTCTAGCCACTTTATATATCAAGGAGATCGTAAGACTGCATGGTATTCCAAGCTCTATCATTTCGGACCACGATCCGAGATTCACCTCTCATTTCTGGAAGGGTTTACAATCAGCTATGGGTACTAGGCTAAGGTTTAGTACGGATTTTCACCCTCAGACGGATGGACAAACCGAGAGGACGAATCAGATTATTGAAGATATGTTGAGAGCCTGTATGATTGACTTTGGTGGTAGTTGGCATGAACACTTACCGCTGACTGAGTTCGCTTATAACAATAGCTATCAGTCGAGTATTCAAATGGCACCATTCGAAGCATTATATGGCCGAAGTTGCAGATCGCCTCTATGCTGGAGCGAGGTTGGTGACAAGGGATTGCTTGGTCCCGACATTGTACAAGACACAACCAACAAAATTCAGTTAATACAAGGAAGGCTAAAGGTCGCCCAATCAAGGCAAAAGAGCTACGCCGACAATCGGAGGAGAGATCTTGAATTCCAAGTGGGGGAGCATGTCTTCTTAAAGATCTCACCCACCCGTGGAATTAGAAGATTCGTCATCAAAGGAAAGCTAAGTCCGAGATTTATCGGCCCTTTCGAGATTCTAGAGAGAATCGGCTAGGTAGCATACAAGCTGGCCTTACCTCCTCAATTGGCCGGTGTACACGACGTATTACATGTATCCATGCTAAGGAAATATGTCTATGACCCTTCACATGTGATTCAATTTGAAGAAATGAAACTCCAAAAAGACTTATCATATGAAGAAAGACCGATCAAGATACTGGATCGGAAATTACACCAACTGAGAAATCGGGCCATACCGATGGTGAAAGTCCAATGAGCAAGCGTGAGTTCGAGGAAGCAACATGGGAATTGGAAGAATCCATCAAGAAGAAATACCCGGATTTATTCTCAGGTTAGAAATTCGACCTTTCTACTCGAATTTTTGAATTTTAGTTATATAATGTGAATTTGGAGGACCAAATTCTTTTAAGTGGGGGAGGATGTAGAAACCCAAAATTTAAAAATGAGAAATAAAATTTTCAATTTCATTATGTAATTAAAATTTTCATGTAATAATCAAATTATATTTTTACTATATGAAATAAGCTAGATTATTAAATTTACTTGAATTAACTAGAATTAAATAGATATTAAATGCTTTAGACCTTAGATAAATCATAGTAAGCCCAATAAAGGTCCATGTAATGGATTAGGATTACAATTGGCCCATTGGATAATGCATAATGGGCTGAATTAATGGTTACAGGATTCAATAAATGTTAAATTAACCTTAAATTCGTAACATGTGTTTAATATGATATTTAAGGGATTATAATAACCTAATTTCTAGAAGGTTGGTACAAAAATCGACCCTTACCTAACAGCCCACATTGAACCAGCCGTTTTTACATTGGTTCACACCAAATGGAGGCTAGGTTAAGAGGAGAAATTATAATTTTCTTCTAATTCGGAGTTGGAAAGTTTGGCATTGTTAGGCAACGAATCTTGACACATTTGGCCAAGTTTTGGCTATAAATAGAATCCCATTCGACCCCCAAACCATCCCTGGAGGTTAAGTATACGCTGCTGCGAAGATTGGTGGAGATTTGAAGGAAGATTTGGAAGATCAAAGGGTTTTCTTATATTTGGGGATATTTCTTTAGATCCATCTAAAGGTAGGTGTCTCTCAGGCTAAACTTCAATTAAATCTTGCCATCTTATTCATTTTTCGGTCCTCTTTCCATTGATAGCTCATTTGTTAAATTCCGTTATGAAATGAGCAAGTTATGGTCATTTTATTGGAGGGGTATTCCCGTTTTTTCATCAGGTCCAGAACGCGCTATACATCAGTAGCGCATTCTGAACGCGCTGGCCCGATATAGCGCGTTCATACAATGTATTTTCGCGTTCCCAAATTATTTCAATAAAAAAAATTATATTTCTCCAGATCGCGCTAGCACTAGCTAACGCGTTCTTCAGGTCACGCTGGCCAAGGGCAGCGCGTTCAAAGAAAAAAATGAAAATAATTTTTTTGGGTATAAATATATATATATATATATATATATATATATATATATATCTATTATGAACGTGAAAACCAAAACCAAAACCAGCCGCTCGGCACGGCACAAATGAATAAATATTACTAATTTTGTATCAACTCACAACTCAAGCCCACATCCTATGCCCCTTGGGTCCTGACCCAAGGGTAAGCTCTCCAACATATAAAGCCATGTAAGTTTTTGTAACTTCCAATGTGGGACTAAACTTAAGTCACTATATAATAGGAAATATACCCTTTGAAAATTCACGTTAATTGTACGCATTTAGTCACGAAAAGTAAGAAAAGGTAATATTAACATGTTTTAGCTCTTACAGCATGTTAAAAATTTATTTTTGTAGAATGGAATTGTTTTTACATGTAAAAATCTAATTTTCACCATATTAGTTTATACATACTAAAAATTGTTTCCAAACGTGTTAAAACTATTTCCAGCATGTTAAAAATGACTTCCAATATGATAAAATTATTTTATACATACTGAGATATAAAAATTATTTTCAGCATATTAAAATCTATTTAAAGCTATTTTTGTGCATATGAAACCTAATTTCCTATTAAATAATTAGTAAAATAATGAATGAAAATTACTTCCAGTATGATAAAATTACTTCCAGTATGGTAAAATTATTCCAGCATGTTAGAATTATTTTTAGCATGGTAGAATTATTTTCAGTGTATTAAAACTATTTTTCAGCATGATAATTCTATTTTCCTATCAAATAATTAGCAAATAAATATAGAAAAATAATTTTTAGTATGATAAAAATTATGTTGTCATCAGAGAATTTCTGTAATCAGCATGGTAAACTTATCTTATCATCCTATCAGTAAGTTAATGTATGAGAATTATTTTAGCATGTTATGTATTAATTTTAGCATGTTAAATATTAATTTCTAGCATGTTAAAAATTAAATCCAGCATGAAAATTTTATTTTAACCATCTTATCAGTAAAGTAACATATAAAAATCATTTTCAATATGTTAAGATTATTTTCAGCGAATTAGAGTTATTTTTTACATAAAATTCTATTTTATTATCATACGGTTAATTAATGTATGATTAAGTACTAATATCTAAACTCATGGTTGTAATTCATAAAGCATATATTTTCATAACTAAAACTCTATGTTTTATGATTCTGAGATTTAGCTAAGATATTTAAAAATTAATTCTAATCAATTACTATCTTAAATTTTCTTCCTACTTACCGTTCATTTTTTAACTCCACGACTTAATGTCGTTAAACATTATGCCTTAAATTGTTACCCACTTTTCTTGCAACTTCTGAAATTGTGTCAAATCTGTGCTTATTACAAACAGCATATTTTTGAAAATTCTTGGCCATATACATTAAAGTGGATGTCTAAACGTACTTGGGATCTTCGGATCCATATGACTCAATGCCTGGCATTAATGGGGCCCGATCTGGTCCTAGGGGGAGTGCCCGAAAGTACTTGTGCCCATGGGAGTTGATTGACCAACGGTGTGGCATTGCACCGAAGTGCATGATAAATTTACTTGATACGGCATTCCACTATGCGTACTTGTTTACTTGTTACTTGTTTACTTGAAAATTACATGAATTACTTGACTTGCGTGAAAATGGCCAATTACATGAAATTCTTTACTTGTTCAAAGTCATTACTTGGAAATTCATCTTGATATCATATCATCTCAATTACTTGGAAATTCTATTCATGTTTATACACTTCCCGATACAAGTTAGAAAATTATTTAAATTGCTAATACTTAAAGATTGCCTGGTTCACAGAGATATAAAATCCTACTGAGCTTTTAGCTCACCCTACGTTTTGGTTAATTGTTGTAGGAAATGAAAATGTACAAGGGAATGGACAAGAGTGAGAGAGTGATTTTCCTTTTTACCTAGGTTTATGTAGATCATTAGTGTTTTACAAGAATGATGTACTTTGGGATTGGAAGTTTGTAATTACCTTTATGGCTTATGAATTAGTGATGTAAACTTCATTTTGATAGAATAAAAGTATCATTTTCCCGTTCATTTCTGACTTTAGAAATAAAATTGTACATGCTCTGATCGACACGCGTGTTTACGACTCGTCGCACCCTCGATATTCCGTGTCGGGACGTGACACATCCACCCCTCACCAAAACCCGGTGAGGCTTCCTACTAACTAACAGCTTGACTGCTGATTCACAGCTTCCGTTGACAGACAGGTTGATGGGGATGAACCCCCCCTCCCACACACACACAAGCTGATTCACAGCTTCAACTGACACATACCTTGACAAGGATGAACCCCCCCACACGCATACGACTGCACAGTAGCTTGAAACACTCACGATCTGTAAATATAGCACCGAACAACGCTCTAAACACAGCACCACACGAGAAGATTCAGAGTTTCAAAAGAAAATAAAAACACAAAGAGAAATGAGAAAATGAAGTTAGCTTCCGAACTGAATATTGAAGCAGTAGTGACCGATTTCAAATCGATCAGATGCCTACTTCAACTCTTTTTCTTTTCCCTATAGACTTAGCTCGCTCAGGCCACTCTACTCCACTTCTCTTCCTCTTTTCAGCACTGGACCAGATCGGACCAGGTGCTAGGCTGCTCACTATTTCTTTTCTCTTCTCACAGATTTTTCTCTTGCAAGCTTAGGCACACTCTATTTTTCCCACTCAAATCTTCTGTAGGCAGTAGCAGCAGCAGTAGAGAGCTTCATTTATAGAGGGAAGGGGCAAAACAATTTTCCCTCCAAGATCTCGCCATTTGATTGGTCCAACATATATGGGAGAGTAGGAGCAAAAATATATTTCCAGACTGCAATCTGATTGGCCCAGGGGAAAAAGAAGATTTCTTTTCTTCAGCCCTTTTTAGATCTCCATTCTGATTGGCCCATGGCAAAAGGAGATCTTTGACTGAAACCCCTTTTTGAAATATGCCTCCTTATTGGCTTAGGATAGTAAACGACGGTCCTCTGTCCTAGGTGCTTTTCAGGGATGAAATCCCATTGGTTGACTGCAGAACCAAGTACACCATGAAAAGTGATCTTTCCCAGATTTGATCTCTGTCAAAACCATCCCACAGAAAGGTATTATGACTGTCCTATGATAGAAAGGTGGGATCTACGTCCTTGGACCTTTTTTAGACCTTGAACCACATGTTTTGGAAGTTTACGTTATTGACTTTTAGCCTCTGCACGAAATATGAGAATGTTGCGTGTTTGGGAGAATTTGGCTTGAAGAGCTCGAGGTAATCAACACATAGACATAGTGCGCTAAAGAGAAATAACCAAGTCCATTTTATTCATCAAACTAATAATCCAAGGTACATCCCTCCAATACTTCCAAAATCACTAGACTCAATAAAAGAAAAATTACAATAATTGACCTAGAAAGTAAACGACAGGACTCGACGACCAAGCTCGATATCCGGGATGGCTCTACACTCGTCACTCTTGTCCATCGCCATCTGATTGAGTCTCGTCATCAGTATTACCTAAAAAGTTAAGGGAAAACACTAGATGAGCAAACACTTAGTAGGAATTACATCTCAATAACAAGCTTGTTTTAAGTAATTTACATGTTACATGAAATGCAAGTATAACTATGAATGAATGCAGGATAATATGGAACAAGGACCAATAGAAACAATATAGTTGAACTAGCAAGATTTCAAGATGAATCAAGGATATCATGTAAACAAGTACCATGTCATGTCCATAGAATTGGCTATTTATCAATAAGTAAATACCCATTCTGGGCCAAGCATGTCGTGTCAAGTTCATGTCAAGTATCAAGTCAAGCACGGGAGAGTGGAATGTTGTCGATCAATCAAGCAAGTCATGCACTTCGGTGCAATGCCACACCGTGGTAAATATAGCTCCCATGGGCGCAAGTACTTTCGGGTGCTCCTCCCAGGACCAGACCCGGCTCTATTATTGCCAAGCATTGAGTCATGTAATTATCTAGACATCCACTATAGTTTATTGCCAATAGAGTTCCAAAGGAATAATCCATTATAGGAACATTAAGGTAGAGTCACAGATTTCCAAGAATTCAAGAACAGAACTGATGTGACACAACCTAGGACTTACCAAGCAAGCACAATTGGCATTCAAAATGGACCGATAACGGCGACTGCTCACCCGATGCTCACCTAGACCCGGGGTAACTTGGCAATGCCAAGTGGAGGATGTGAGGACTGGGCCCTTGCTGGTAGAGGGCCAGCAAGGCCAAGGAAATGTTCCCCCAAGGGTATGGCTGCCCAATTCAAGGGAGCCGACGTTGTGCCAAGGGCACGGGTACACTCCTCTCCCCACGGTGATCGCTTGAAGCAATGGAGCTTAAGGATCGAGCTCTCACTCTGACGGATAGCGGAACTATGAACTAATATTGAAAGAACAACCACAAAATTAGAGCTAGGTTGGAGCACTTACTCGACCGGTTTGAAGAAACCGGTCCCGCTCGGAGACGAGGGCGAGCGGGGAGGCGAGGGTTCCCCACACGCCGCACCGGAGAAGCTTGACCTGTTTAAAGTGTTACAACACTACACCTCTCGCGGGAGGGGGTTCTTGGGGTGGGTAAAAATTGTTAATATATCCAAAACTACCTCCACACAGGGAGGGGCCTTCAGCCGGCCAAGCGGGGAGGGGCGAAACCGAGCTAGAAGCTAACAAGGGAGCCGATGCCGATTCTGTCAACTTCCTGCGCTTCAGGACAGACAGTTGGATACCTTGACACTACGACCAGTCCCGATTTTTTTTGATGACGAAACCAGTTGGAATTTATTCATAGCTGGATCGGGATGATGCCTAAATTTTTTTGATTTCTCTGGTAACAGGTGCTGCTCGGGGCAGAAGTTCGAACAGGGTGGCAGGTCTTCAGTTCTGACTGCTTCAGGTTCACAATAGCAGAAAGAAGAGGTTGCCACAAGCGCTCCAGAGCTCAGAATCAAGCACCGCCAGAGTCGTTGGAACCGTCAGTGAGTCCTCTTCGAAGCGAGACCAACGAGGATGCCAAACGTTGTTGGAGTAGACCGGTAGAGCTCGAACAATGAGGGGGGGTCGGAGCAGACTGTCAGGAAGCAGAACCGCACACCCGGAGGAAGAAAATGAGAACTCTTGATTCCGGGTGGAAAACAGAGCTCCGCTTCTTGATTCTGGAAGTAGACTTGTCGAAGAAGCTCTCGGCCAAGCCTCGCCTCCAGATATTCAAGAGAGTGGTCGTGGTAGCTTCAGGAGTCACCTTCAGGTTGCTCTTCAGGGAGGAAGTGCGCAGTCGGGGAAGATCGACTGCTCAGGACGGCCCCAAACTCAGAATGTGATGAGACCACCGCCGTTGTGAAGTAGACTGGGAGACGCTTCCAACGGTGCCTCTTGAGCCTTTAAGAACATCCGGAGGAAGCTGTGGCCGCCTCTGCAAGCTTCTGTTCTTCTATAGGTCTTCAGCTGTGAACAGGTTCATCGATGTAGCTCCCAAATGACAACCAAATGATAAGAGGAAGTGGTTGAATGGTGAAGGGGATATGAAGAGTGGTGGAAGGGGAGTGTGGGGGAGGTATGGAGGGTGGCTAGGGGGTGGTAGAGGAGCTGGGGAAGGGGGAGGGCGCAGGTACTTGTAGGTTTCAGCCAAGGTGGAAAGGGGGTGGAGGGTGGTAGATGTTCTAGGTAGAATGGAATGGGGGGGAAGGAGGGGAGGGGCGACCAGACCTAAGAGGGGGGCTTGGGGGCGCCCTAAGGCTTGGGGGATGGTGGAAAATTTTCAAAATAATTCTCTTGGGAGCTGGAGGGTTTCATGGGGGAGGTGGAAACGTGCTTGGGAAAGGGTAGTGGGGTGGTTGGGGGTTGGAGGTTGGCTTGGTGATTGGGGGTTCTTCTTTGGGACTAGGGTGGAGTAATGAGGAGGGTGTGGGGAAGGGGAGAGGCCTTAATGGGGGTAGGTGGGAAATAGAAGTGGTTAGGAGGGGAGGAGAGAGAGTAGGGGGCGAACCCCTTAGAGAGAGAGAGAGAGAAGGTTGGGTGGGGGATTCTCTCCCCTAGGGTTTCTCACCCAATATTGGATTCACTCCACTAGAACTAAATAATTTGAACTCTCAAATGAAAATTTGACATTCATTCATTAATTCAAAATGAGGGGAATGGGGTCCTATATATAGGCAACCCACATTTTATAAAAAGACCCGGACATTTGACTCAATGACAAATAACCAAGGAAGGGGGGGCGCGCCCATGGGCCTAGCCTAATGAATTGGGCCCAAAACTAATCTAATGAGCCTAATGACACACAAACTTAGGGGAATAGTAAAAGACCTAGGGACATGACTCAAATAAAATAGAAAATACATCAAATGACTCAAGTAGAAAGCACAAAAATGGATAATTGGGCCTTTATAGAGAGAGGCCCGAGCTCAAATGTCACCGGAGTGTGAAGAAGACCCGAGCCAAAGGGAGTCACGGGTGATGCCTCCATCAAATCCCCTGGGCTGTGAAGAGCTCGACTCCGTCGAGTAGGGGTCCATCTGGCTGTGATATTGCTCGAGAAGGTCAGGATCCAGCTGCTGGAGATCCCTCCCGACTCACCCATGAATCCTCCGAAGGTGGCCGATCCTTCCACCTGACGAGATAGCGCTCGTATACCTTGCTCCGGGTGGTAGTGACCTGTTCATCCAATATTCGTTCAATGTGCTCACGCTGGACTCTCTTGGCTGGTGGTCTCTCCTCACAGGTGGGTGCTCTCTCAACGGAAGGAACATGCTCAATATCCTCACTAGGTACCACCGTGGGTCCCTTATATGGCACTAGGTCGGCTACATTGAATGTGGGACTTACTCCATACTCCTCGGGGAGATCTAACTCATAGGCATTAGCGCTAATGCGCCTCAGGACCTGGAAGGGACCAGCCCCACGTGGCCTCAATTTAGAGATGGCTCCCGGGGAGAGCCTCTCTGTCCTTACCATCACAAAGTCACCAACATGGAATTCTTGGTGACGCCGATGAGAGTCGGCCAGCCTTTTATAAGTCTCATTCTTTTTGCTGATGTGCTTGCGGATCTCTTCATGCAGTTCTCTAATATGTTGTGCAAAAGACTGCTGAAATGGACACTCTAGCATGCAGGGGAAGGGGAATGAGATCGGAATGTTTTCTTGGTTTGTACACATGCACAGCTTCGAATGGACTCATCCCTAAGGACTTATTGATGGAGTTGTTATATGTAAATTCGGCATGTGGTAAGATGAGATTCCGATTCTCGGGACGATCCTTAACAAGACACCTAAGAAGGTTCCCTAGACTCCGATTGACAACTTCGGTTTGGCCATCAGTTTGAGGGTGGTAGGCTGTGGAGAATTTGAGGAGGGTACCCATCAAGTGCCAAAGAGTCTTCCAAAAATAGCTAGTGAACTTGACATCCCTATCCGAGACTATGGTCTTGGGTAACCCATGGAGACGAACAACCTTATCAAAGAACAATCGGGCAACATGGGAAGCATCGGAGGTTTTGGAGCATGTGATAAAGTGGGCCATCTTGGAAAATCTGTCAACTACCACAAAGATTGAGTCATGCTTTCTTTGAGTCTTGGGTAGTCCTAGCACAAAGTCCATGCTTAAGTCTTGCCATAGACGATCGGGGATGGGGAGTGGAGTATATAGGCCAGTGTTTTGCTTCACCTGTTTGGCCGAGGCACATGTGCGGCATTGACCTACTATCTTGCCTACGTCTCTTTTGAGACTTGGCCAATAAAACTGACCCTCAACTAGAGCAATGGTTTTGTGAACCCCAAAATGACCAGCTAATCCTCGTGCATGTATTTCCCAAACCAAGAAATCACGGAGGGAGGTCCGTGGAATGCAAAGCTTTGGTCCCTTGAAGAGGAACCCATCCTCTAAGATAAATCTCTCATGTTCCTTACTAGAATGGGTGGTCAAGGTGGTATAGATGTGCCCAAAGTCGGGGAAGCTAGGGTACTCATCTTTGAGCCTATCAAATCCGGTCACTTCCACTTGGATAGTGGACAAAGAGACTCTCCTACTAAGGGCATCCGTCGCTCGATTCTCACTTCCCGCTTTGTGTTTGATAACAAAAGTGTAAGATTAGATGAACTCAACCCATCGGGCATGGCGGGCATTCAGTTTTTGTTGGGAGTTGAGGTATTTGAGGGCCTCATGGTTAGAAAAGATGACAAACTCTTTGGGCAACAAGTAGTGCCTCCAATGTCGGAGGGACTGAACCACGACATAGAACTCTTTGTCATAAGTGGAGTATCTTATCCTTGCATCACATAACTTCTCACTGAAGAAGGCTACCAGGTGTCCCTCTTGGCTAAGAATTTCTCCTATTCCTATCCCGGATGCGTCACATGTGACTTCAAAGACTTTCGAGAAATCGGGTAGGCATAGGACCGGGGATTGGGTCATCTTCTCCTTAAGTTCTTGGAAGGCTTTAGAGGCTGATTTGGTCCACACAAAAGTCCCCTTCTTGAGACAGTCGGTGATAGGGGCAGTGATAGTGCTAAATCCTCGAATAAACCTTCTATAGAAGGTGGCCAACCCATGAAAACTTCGGACCTCATGAAGAGTGTGGGGTTCCGGCCAATCTAGAATAGCTTGGATCTTCTCTGGCTCCATGGAGACACCTTTGGTGGATACCACAAATCCTAGGAAAGTGATGGATGTGGTCAAGAAGTGACACTTGCCTCGGTTGGCAAATATGCTCTCATGTCGTAGGACGGTTCAAACTTGCCTAAGGTGGTCAAGGTGGGCCTCTTGGGATTGACTATATATGAGGATGTCTTCAAAGTAGACCACTAGAAAGATCCCAATGAAAGGCCTAAGAACCTTCGTCATGAGACGCATGAAAGTACTTGGGATATTTGAGAGTCCAAAAGGCATGACCAACCATTCATACAAGCCATCCTTGGTCTTGAAGGCCGTTTTCCACTCATCTCCGGTCCTAATTCTAACTTGGTGGTAGCCACTCTTAAGATCAATCTTGGAGAAGATAGTGGCTCCTGCTAGCATGTCTAGCATGTCATCAAGCCTAGGGATGGGGAACCTATACTTGACGGTGATCTTATTAATGGCCCGACTATCCACACACATCCACCATGATCCATCCTTCTTGGGAGTGAGAAGGGCCAGTACGGCACATGGGCTTTTGCTAATACGGATGAAACCCTTCCTAATGAGTTCCTCTATTTACCTCCGAAGTTCGGCATGTTCCGTGGGGTTGAGGCGATAATGAGGAAGGTCAGGAAGGGTGGCTCCTGGAACTAAATCAAATGCGTGTTGCACATCACGCATGGGAGGGAGTTGGTCCGGGAGTTCTTCCGGAAACACATCATGGAATTCTTCTAGGAGATGCCGGACTTCTATGGGATGGGGGTTGGAGGGGGTGGGCTCTCTTAAGCAAATGACCACCGCACATAGAGGTGTCTCTTGAGCTATCTCCTCCTCAAGCTCTCTTTTGGTGAGGAGGTGAAGACCCTTAGTCATTCCCAAAGTCTTATCTTGTTTGGGGTTTTGGGAGAGAGGTTGGGTTGGTGGGGTGGAGTTCCCCATGACTTGAGATTTGGTGGAGTGTTGACCTTGAGGTGGTGGGCTTTTCTTAGGCAAGGGACGTGGTGGGGAGGAATTAAGACGGATGCTCTTTCCCTCATGCTCAAAGGTGCATGTGTTGGTCTTACCCAAAATAGTGGCATCCACATCATAAAGCCACGGTCTCCCTAGTAGGATGCTACCTACTTCCATGGGGATAACATCACACCATATCTGGCCATGGTAGGAAGAAAAGGTGAGGGGCACAAGGTAGCGAGTGTTGACCGGGATGGAATTGTTGTTGATCCAAGAGACCCGATATGGGATAGGGTGAGGAGTAATGGTAAGCCCAAGGAGCTTAACGGTGTCGGGAGATACGGCATTGACACAACTCCCATTATCTATGATCACTTTTCTCACATGGCCCACTATCTTAACAAAGGTGTGGAAGATTGAAGTTCGTCACCAGTCCTCCTCTTGGGGCTTGGTGAGGGTGCATCTAATTACTCCTAGATGGGAGTCGGTAGATGGGGTGGGGTAGTCTATACCCGACTCATGGTATTGGGCCTCATACTCTTCTTCCCAATCTAGTGATGCTTCATGGACCTCAACCATATTCTCAAGTTCCTCTTGGGGTGGGGGAGCTTCTTCCTCAATAAGTAAGCTAGACAACCCTTTGGATGGGCATTGCCCCGCAAAGTGGCCAAACCCTTGACATCTATAGCATTGTTGGCGCCCACTACCCGGGGTAGTTCCTCCTACATTTGGGCCCTTGGGATTCGCTTCCCTCCGTGGAGGAGGATGGCTAGGGGTGGGCTTGGTTGGAGTGATGGTGGAAGGGGGGTTGTAAGGCCGTAATGGGATATTTCCACTTGGGCTAGGGGCCTTCATGGGGGTGGTCGGAATGGGTCGTGACCCCATGCTTTTAGGATCGGCCGATCGAGGAGTAGCAAATCAAGGGATCCTAGAGAATCTCTCAACATCCCTAGCTATTTGGTAGGCTAGCTCAAGGTTGTCATCATCTCTCATGAATAGTTCTCTCTTGATGTGACTTTGGAGTCCATTTCTAAAGCGGGACAAGGTGACGGCCGGGTCCTCATGAACTCCACACTTTAAAAGATAGGAGTCGAATTTCTCAATATAATCAACCACGGTCTTCCCTTCTTGGGTGAGGCTTTTCCATTCATCTAAGAGCATTTGGTGGTAGGATTGGGGTAGGTATTTATTTCTAAGTTGGTTCTTCATACCCTCCCAAGTGTCAATAGGTTCTACCCGCCTAATCCTTCTTAATCCTTCTTGGTTTAGCCAATAAGTTTTGGCTAATTTGGTGAGATGCATTTTGGCCAATCATACCCTCCTTTGATCGGGCATAGAGTACCATTCAAAATATTGGTCCATGGCGGTTTCCCACTCTAAGTAGACACTTGGTTCATGGGAACCATCAAAGTTTGGGGCCTCTACCTTAATCATCCTTAAGAGAGGGTCATCCGGGTCGTCCCGTGGACGCCTTTCATGATTTTGATGGTGGCGAGGCCTCTCATAGTCATGGTATGGGTCAATATTCAAGTCCTCCCTATTAATTTCAGCATGTGGAGAGTGGGCTCTTGGTCTATTGTTCCTTGGGTGGAACTCATCCCTATGAGGTTCAACATGTGGAGGGTGGGCTCTTGGTTCATTGTTCCTTGGGTGGAACTCATTCCTATGAAATTCAACATGTGGAGGGTGGATTCTTGGTTCATCATTCGTTGGGTGGAACTCACCCCTATGAGGGTCATCATGTGGAGGGTGGGCTCTTGGGTCATTGTTCCTTGGGGGAACTCATGTTCTTCTAGCCGAGCGAGCCGAGTGGAAAGGGACTCAAGTTGGGCAAGGATGTTTGTAAGGGCGGCATCCAGCCGATTCATTTGGCCTTGGGGTTCCTCCCTAGGGGCATCTTGGTTGAGTTGAGGATTGGGATCCATGGGGGGAACCGAAGATGATGGGTCGGGTTGGTAAATGGCGCCACTACGGGTGGACATGCAAGGGAATGAAATGAAGGATGGACACACAATGCAAAAGGCCCTAGGACTTAGACTTGAGAGAGACAAGTCAATGACTTGCTCTGATACCAATTGATGTTACACAACCTAGGACTTACCAAGCAAGCACAATTGGCATTCAAAATGGACCGATAACGGTGACCGCTCACCCGATGCTCACCTAGACCCGGGGTAACTTGGCAATGCCAAGTGGAGGATGTGAGGGCTGGGCCCTTGCTGGTAGAGGGCCAGCAAGGCCAAGGAAATGTTCTCCCAAGGGTATGGCTGCCCAATTCAAGGGAGCCGACGTTGTGCCAAGGGCACGGGTACACTCCTCTCCCCACGGTGATCACTTCAAGCAATGGACCATAAGGATCGAGCTCTCACTCTCACGGCCAGCGGAACTATGAACTAATATTGAAAGAACAAGCACAAAATTAGAGCTAGGTTGGAGCACTTACTAAACCGATTTTAAGAAACCGGTCCCGCTCGGAGACGAGGGCGAGCGGGGAGGCGAGGGTTCCCCACACCACACGCCGCGCCGGAGAAGCTTGACCTGTTCAAAGTGTTAGAACACTACACCTCTCGCAGGAGGGGGTTCTTAGGGTGGAGAAAAATTATTGATATATCCAAAACTACCTCCACACAGGGAGGGGCCTTCAGCCCGCCAAGCGGGGAGGGGCGAAACCGAGCTAGAAGCTAACAAGGGAGCCGATGCCGATTCTGTCCGCTTCCTGCGCTTGAGGATAGACAGTTGGATACCTTGACACTGCGACCACTCCCGATTTTTGTTGATGACAAAACCAGTTGGAATTTCTTCGTAGCTGGATCGGGATGACGCCTGAATTTTGTTGATTTCTCTGGTCACAGGTGCTGGTTGATAAGTACAATATGAAGTGATCTAGAAGGGGAGGGGATGAATAGATCACTGTTTTTAAAGAATTAAAAAAAAAATTCTGCAGAGTATATTGCTAAATGCAAATAACCTTGAGCTCAGACTAACGAATATGATGCAGTGCAGTTAATAGCTCAAGCAAATAGAAGGCATATCATGATAGTACCACAATCGATCGCACAAGGGCTCAGAGGATTTTAAGGTGGTTCGGTCCTTCAGACCTACATCCACCCCACACTCAAACCGAGTGTGGCTTCACTAAAGGCTGGGCAACACAGCTTGCCAGACAACTGCTGATACACAGCTTCCCAGGAGAACAACCTCTCCTCTTCCTCCTACCCGGAGGGAACCTCTAGCGACCTGCAGTCACTAGAACCCAGAGACTTACGTCTCTCTTCCTCTTTACCAAGAGGGAACCCCACTAGTAGCAACCCTGCTACTAGTGAACCAGAGGTCGAAGACCCCTCTTCCTCCCAACCCGGAGGGAACCTACAAGCAGCTCACCTGCTGCTTGCCAACAGGAGAATGAATCTCCCTTCTCCTGATCTCACAGGAGGACCCCGACCTCAATCCAGAGGATCGGAAACACAAACAAGGACAGTAGAAGAAAGATAAGAACAATAAACGGAAAAATACGAACGAAGGAAATCAAATGCCAGAAAATGGAAACAATGTAGCTCAACACAGAGCAATAGACTTCGGATTTGATCCGCAAGTCAGAACAACTCTTCTGATCACTCTTCTGCTCTCTCTCTCTTTTTTCTTTCTCTGCTATTCTTTCTTCTTTCTTTTCAAATTTGATCCGCAAGTCAGAACAACTCTTCTGATCACTCTTCTGCTCTCTCTCTCTTTTTTCTTTCTCTGCTATTCTTTCTTCTTTATTTTCTTCTCCTGGATCGAAGGGCTCTCAATTTTCCTATTTTTTTTTCTTCTATGCCTCTCTTCTTCGATCACCTTCATCTGAGGACGAAGGATTCTATTTATAGCTGAACAGCAGGTGGATAGGGCACAAAATGCGTGTGCCTCCCACGCTCGATCCAGAATCTTCCTGCCACGTGCCTTTATCAGATTGGTTCCTCTTGTCTCGGATCACGTGCAGCCCTGGAGTGTGGAATGTTCTTCCTCGGACCTATAATGAGATTAAGTCCTTTAATACGCTGCATGGCCATTAAAACCAAAACTGCATGAGGTATAGTAACAACACGACGTGACTATTACTTGAGATGACACAAGAACGACACGAGATACTCTGTAACAGGTCAGATACACAGAAGAAAATGACACGAGGTGAGGTTATAAGCAAAAGAGACACGAGGTCACGAATGCAAAAACAACACGAGGACAACACGGGCTAACGACAGAAACCGACATGAAGACTAAAGCGAGAAACCAACACGAGGACAGAATATAACGAAACGACTCGAGGTGAAAACAACACGAAGTGAAGTTTGACACGAAGTAAAAAGCAACGACACGAAGTATAGTGGTGACAAACACACACTATATATATATAGAAAACGACACGAAGCCAGTAAGAACAGCACGAGATGAAAACAGCACGGGCTGATAACGACACGAAGTCGAAACAGTAAATAACACGGGATCAGACTGCACGAGGTAAAACTACACGAAGACTTAAGACGACACGAGGTGGCAATAAGGAGAACGACATGAAAACAACATGGACTAGCAACCGAAACCGACACGAAGTCAAACAGTACAACACGAGGTGTTGTAACCAAGAAGAAGTGCCAATCAACACGAAGACAGTATGCAGAGAAACGACTCGAAGTGAGATGAGAACAGAATGAAACAAAGAAGATGACACGGAGTGCATAAAACCAACACGAAGACGTGGACTATAGTAACCGTCACGAAGTGTGGTTACTAAGTAGGAACGACACGAGGTCTACAGGAAAACTACTCGAAGTTCATCAGAACTTTTAGAGCAGCTTCAGGAACACGACACGAAGTCATGAGAAGAGAAAACAATCACAAAGTGAAACGAACACTTGAACTTAGACTGACTTAGAGACTCAGCGAAAGGACTCGAAGACAGGAATACAAAGGATGACATGGAACTAACACAGTAAACAAATACTGCACGAGGTGAAAACGCGAAGCAAGAACTACATGATGTTTGAGGAAAACAGCACGAAGACAGAACATGAACGAACACACGCAGTGTTACCTCTTAGCAGCTATTTCATATAAGACCATGGATAACTCAAGTGCAAGATATCTAAAAAAAAATAACAAGAACAATTAACATAGTGTTGCTCATCATCAAAACACTTAGGGAAGACACACAAATCAACAATCTCCCCCTTTTTGATGATGGCAACACTATATTAAATATGAGAGATAAGTTCAAAAGAGATCAATTCAGGATATATGATGCAGACAACTTAAAGCATACTTGCTTCCTTACTACCCCTGAGAAACCTGAACACTCCCCCTGAACACAGCAACAGTTTACCTCAACAGCAACAGTTTACCTCAAACTTGATAACTAACTCCCCCTCAACAAACTAACTCCCCCTCAACACTACTCTGAACCCCCAACACAATTCTCTCCCCCTTTGACATCATCAAAACTAGGGGCAAATCTGAAGATACAGAGAAAGGAAAATTGCTGACTATAGAGGGAAAACAGGACAGAGTAAGGCAGATAAATGGAGACTATTGAGATGTTTAGTCAATTAAGAAAGCCATTAATTTTATGTGAGGATTTTTGAGGATCAGTTAGTCAGACTGTGCAAAAACTGTGAATAAGGATTCGCTCCATACACAGAACCAGATTCTAAGCAAGTGAGGTACAAGATACCAGTTTGATCAAAATAAGTCTTTACTGAGAGAGTATTATGTAAGACAGTCAGAAGACAAAGACCTGTGGTATTGAGAACAAACAAATCAAAAGCTATACTTCAAGTGAGCAGGATCTTTAAAGATGGTCAAGATCAAAGGTAAGTCTGTCAAGTACACCTTTGACATTAGGGAGACACCTTGTTTAGAGGCAAGAATCCCCAGTTACTCGGTGGCAGGACCACATTACCCCTTCAGATAAGAGGACAGAGATAGTATTCTAGCTGGTGTTGACATTAAGGTGACACCTTTATCTGAGGCCAGACACCCCAGTTACTAACCAGATATGTACCATAGCTCTGTATGATCAAGACAACTACTAAGACCAGATAATTACTGCCATCTCATGACATGGGAAACATTCACTTCATTGATGAAAATCCCAGTTTCTCAATGAGCAGTTAACAAAGTTGATAACAATTTTATGAAATTTGTTTTTATTAACCAGCTCTTAAAACCTTGTTAATGAAGCTTGAGTCCGTTTGAGAACAATACACCAGATCCAAGGTGATACAGACTAAAGCACAAAATACCTCATTTCTGACTCAACATTGACTAAGTAGGTATGCAGTACTGACTAGATCAAAAGACAGTTACCGTGTAGGAAGATAATCTTTGAATTCAGATTTTGATCTCAGTGGGACTAACAGCTGAAATTCCAACAAGAAATTAGATGAACAGTCTTAAAGGATAAAGCATCCAACTCTTTCTTTTATACACCTCATCAACCTGATTCTCTTTTGATGTCAGCAGAATGTCGTTCGGAGTATGTTCAAATTAGGTCAAGGATCAAAACACCTATTATAAATCAGCTCCCCCTGAGACCTTGACCCCAACACAAACTTAACCAAGACAACCCTCAAAATACTTCAAAGAGAACACCATGAAGTTTGGACAGACTATTCAATCAAAACGGAGTGAGTCACCAAACACTCATAATGAAGTTATTTCTTCAGCAACAGATGATGAATATGATAAGCATAATAACACATGACATGGTATTCAGAAATCAATTTTCCAATCATGAAATTCTGTAAATACCTAGTTCTCTGCGCAGAGTGCTAAATTTTTCAGTATCCAGTGGCTTAGTAAAGATATCTGCAATTTGTGAGTTAGTGCCAACATGGATCAACTCAAAAGTCCTCCTAGCTACTTCATCTCGAATAAAATGATGCCTGATTTCAATATGTTTGGTTCGGGAATGAAGTACAGGATTCTTTGCAATATTTATTGCACTAGTATTGTCACAAAAGATAGAAGTACAACCTAGCTCAACCGAGTAGTCCAGAAGCTGGTGTTTTATCCATATAACCAGTATGCCACAGCTCCCTGCTGCCACATACTCAGCTTCAGCAGTAGAGAGAGCCACAGAGTGTTGCTTCTTGGATCCCCAAGAGACTAAGCACCCTCCTAGAAATTCGCAGTGACCACTAGTGCTCTTCCTGTCCAATTTACATCCTGCATAATCTGCATCAGTGTATGCAATGAGATCTAAACTACATGATGCAGGATACCAGAGACCTAGATCATGGGTGGCAGATAAGTATCTAAAAATTCTCTTTACAGCTGCCAGATGCAATTCAGTAGGCCTAGCCTGGTATCTGGCACACATCCCTACACTAAATTGAATGTCGGGCCTGGATGCAGTTAAGTAGAGGAGTGAACCGATCATACCTCTATATAGTTTAGCATCCACCTCTTTACCTTTTTCGTCTGAATCCAGTGAAGAGATGGTACCCATGGGTGTTGAGATTGTCTTGAGGTTGGTCATTCCAAACCTTTTCAGCATCTCCAGAGTATACTTGGTTTGATTTATGAAACAACCATCCTCCATTTGTTTGACCTGCAGCCCAAGAAAGTATTTTAGTTCGCCAACTAGACTCATTTCAAATTCTTGGGACATAGACTCAGAAAAATCTTTACATAATTTTGAATCGTTAGATCCGAAAATGATATCATCAACATATACCTGGACTACAATTAACTCCTTTCCGAGACTTTTAGTGAAGAGGGTTTGGTCAACCTTACCTCGAATGTAGCCCTTGCTCACAAGGAACTCAGAAAGTCTCTCATACCAGGCTCGGGGAGCCTGCTTCAATCCATAAAGGGCTTTATTCAACCTAAAAACCATGTTAGGCTGAACAGAGAAATTAAACCCAGGAGGTTGTTCAACATATACCTCTTCCTTCAATAACCCATTTAAGAATGCGCTTTTGACATCCATTTGCTGTAGCCGAATGTTTCTAGAGCATGCAAATGCAAACAGAATTCTTATAGCTTCCATCCTAGCTACTGGTGCATAGGATTCATCAAAATCCACACCAAATTCTTGACTGTAGCCTTGAGCTACAAGTCTTGCTTTGTTTCTAGAGATAGCTCCATTTTCATCAATCTTATTTTTGAAAACCCATTTAGTGCCAATGACATGAGTGTTTTCAGGTCTAGGAACTAGTTTCCATACATTATTTTTCTCAAATTGATTTAATTCCTCACCCATGGAGGATACCCAAGAGTCATGCTTTAAAGCCTCTTCCACAGTCTTGGGTTCTACCTGAGATGTCAAGGCAGCTAAGTCCTGTTCTTGGACATTTCTAAAATGAGACCTTGTCCTAGTGGGGTCATGCAAATTACCTATGACATTTTCACTAGGGTGGTCTTTGTGAAAGATTACCTCACCTGAGGGTTCACCTACCTCAGTTGCTTCTTCTTGTTGTAAGTTTTCTGGTTGAGCAGTTTGCTGCATCTCTTCTTCTTCAATTTTCTCCAAGAAATCTCCCTCATCAGATGGCTCCCTGTCATCATTTATCTTTTTGTCAGATAGAACATTCTCATCAAACACTACATGAGGTGTTTCTTCAACAGTTTGCTCATCTTTATTGAAGACTCTGTAAGCCCTAGAGGTTTCTGAATATCCGAGAAAGATTCCAGGAGAGCTTCTTGCTTCAAACTTATCTAAACCACTCTTACCATTATTGTGGATGAAACATTTGGAACCAAAGATTTTAAAGTAAGAAATGTTTGGCAGCTTACCCTTGAGGAGTTCATAAGGAGTTTTCTTATGAGTAGGTCTTACCAAGGCTCGATTTAAAATGTAGCATGCTGTATTTGCAGCTTCTGCCCAAAATCTCCTTGGAAGTCCACTCTCAATCAGCATAGTCCTGGCCATTTCAATTATTGACCTGTTTCTTCTCTCAACAATTCCATTCTGCTCCGGTGTCCTGGGAGAAGAAAATCTGTGAGTCAGTCCCTCTCTTGAGCAAAATTCAGAGAATGAAGAGTTTTCAAATTCTTCTCCATGGTCAGACTGAATTGTAATGATATTATGTTCACCTTGCAGTTTGATTTTATTAAAAAGTTCTTCAAAGTGAACAAAAGCATCATTTTTATTTGCTAAACAGAACAACCAAGAAAATCTAGTGAAGTCATCAACTATGACTAGACCATATCTCTTACCTGACAGGCTTTGTATTCGAGTAGGACCAAAGAGATCCATGTGCAAGTGCTGTAGTGGTTTAGATGAGAGACCCTCAGTTCTCAACTTAAAAACTGCACGAGTCTGTTTACCTTGAGCACAAGCATCACAGAGCTTGGACCCTAACAGGAATTTTATTTTAGGCAAACCTCTGACTAGGTTATAATTAGACAGTTTATTCAAAGTAGACACACTAGCGTGGCCTAGACGCCTATGCCAGTCAAAAGCAACCTGTTTAGAATTAGCAGACAGACACAAGTTTGTTTCAGAATTATCATCTAGATCAACGATGTACACATTATTTACTCTATGACCTTTGAACATGATGTTATCAGAATTCAGCTCAAAGACAGTGCAAGAGTTGTGGTCAAAGAGTACCTTGTGTCCTTTGTCACAAAGCTGACTTATACTTACCAAGTTGTGCTGAAGTCCTTCTACAAGATACACATCTTCAATGGAGTTAGTAGAGGACTTACCAACCGTACCAATTCCAATTATTCTTCCTCTGTTATTTCCTCTGAATTTGACCAAGCCCCCAAGCTTCATTTTTAGTTTGCTGAATTTGGACCGATCTCCTGTCATGTGCCTGCTACAGCCGCTGTCAAGATACCACTTGTTATGCTCAGCTGTCAGGCTGACCTGCAAAAATTCAGACAGAGTAATGTGGGACCCAATTCAAATTGGGTCCAAAGCCAGTTTTCAGATTATGCAAAAAGCACTTGGGAACCCATATCTGTTTTACTGTTTTCTTTAGTGGTTTTATGTGGGTTGATTCTTCCCTTTTGGCATTTCTTGGTGGGTGTTGAATGAACTTATTCCCATTTGAACTATGCTGTTTCTGAACACAAACATTGTTGGTTGGCCTCTTAGAGGATACGCGTGTGTGTTGAGCATAATTCAGGTAAGCATTTTTACTCCAATAAAATTTGTGCTGAAACTGGTGAACGTTGCCATGCTCTACTTGATAATTAGCATGATGAGCTTTCTTAACAAAATTTTCACTCTTTTTGTGACATCAATAGGACTGGTTCTGTGAGAACCTTTGTTCCCCACCTGTTGCACATGAGCAGTTCTTGTTTCAGGGTTTCCCGACTTAGGTTGCTGACCAATGGATTGAATGAATTTGTCGGTCGAAAACTTCATTGTAGAGACAGATTTGGAACTGGATGGTGTTTCCAGTTTCTCTTTGCCTTTGGCGGGGCAGAACGTGGTAGTCTTAAATTCAAAGGGTTTTTTACTAGTAGGATTGTATCCTAATCCCTCCCTATTGAAGTTTACCCTCGACCCCAGAAGGACATTCAGGTTGTTTCTCCCCTCTATAAACTTCTCAAGCACTTTTTCTTTGTCCTCAATCTCCTTCTTAAATTCATTGCATTGGTCCTGGAGTTCCTGATTAACTTTTCTAACTGCCTCATATTTTTCAGCCATTAGTCTAATCTCTCCTTTACACTCTTCAGCTTTACACTTCAGCTCATCTATTCTAGCTAGACTCTCCTCTCTTTCCATTCTCAACCTCTCAATCTCACCTTTAACCTGGTCTAGCTCAATGACCATCTCCTTGGTTTTCATGCTATCAGTGACAATAGAAGAGTGTTCTTCAGACAAAGAATGAAACTTACGTCTAAGCATTCTGTGCTCCTTGTTTAAACAATTATGTTTACTTAACAGGTCGCCATAGGCGTCCTCCCAATCATCCAAAGTAAAATTCTCAAACAGGTTTGTTACCTCTTTCTCATGATCGGCCATGAGGCAGGTCTTCTCTTCATTTTCACTGGACAAAGTGGCTTCTGGGTCCTCCTCCTCATCGCTCCATGTGCACAGCATGGCCTTCTTCTTCTTGTGCACCATCTTCTTCTGGTGTCCTGGAGCCTTAGCTTGTAGCTCTGGACATTCACTTTTCATGTGACCGGGTTTCTGACAATGATAGCAAGTGATCTTCTTAGCAGACCGGTTCTTCTCAAATCCTTGCTCAGGAGACTTCATTGCACCATTAAATTTCTTCCTCCTGTAGAATTTTCCTTTAGTTCTCAGGAACTTTCTGAATTGCCTGGTGAGCATAGCTCGCTCGTCCTTGTCCAGGTCTGAGAATCCATCAGAGCCTTCGCTGCTATCATCACTGCTGCTGCTGCTGTTGTTGTTCTTCTTAGCATGTCGTGAGACCTTCAGAGCAACATTCTTTCCCTTTCTGTCATGCCCATCGTTTCCATGTTTGAAATTCATTTCATGGGTCATGAGGGATCCAATCAGCTGGGTCACTATCATGATGGATAAATTTCTTGATTCCTCTATTACAGTCACCTTGGTTTCCCAGACGGGAGTTAGAGACCTAAGGATCTTCCTGACTATGTCTTCTTGTTGAATATCCTTTCCAAGGCCTTTCAGACTGTTGATGATCACGGATAGTCTGGCATACATTTCTGTGATCGGCTCCTCTGGCTTCATCTTAAATAACTCATATTGAGTTGTAAGTATGTTGATCTTGGTAGCCTTCACCTGAGATGTGCCCTCATGAATTAACTGCAAATCATCCCACATTTCCTTTGCAGTCTTGCACGCTGAGATCCTTGAATACTCTTCCGGGTGGACGGCGCACTGTATGATGTTAACAGCTGTCCAATTCAGTGCGGAGAGTTTGACCTGATCTTCTGTCCACATATCTTCATTTGGTGGAAGGGTGTATGGACCATTTGTGATAACTTTCCATAGCTTGTGGCTTTGGGCCCTGATAAAGACTTCCATCCTGTTCTTCCAGAAGAAGTAATTATTACCATCAAAGAAGGGGGGACGGTTGATAGACTGTCCATCAGCTATGAAACTGCGAGGACCAGTGGATCCGTTTCCCTGGCCGTTGGACCACATTCTGGGAAAAACCTGCTCTGATACCAACTGATAAGTACAATATGAAGTGATCTAGAAGGGGAGGGGATGAATAGATCACTGTTTTTAAAGAATTAAAAAAAAATTCTGCAGAGTATATTGCTAAATGCAAATAACCTTGAGCTCAGACTAACGAATATGATGCAGTGCAGTTAATAGCTCAAGCAAATAGAAGGCATATCATGATAGTACCACAATCGATCGCACAAGGGCTCAGAGGATTTTAAGGTGGTTCGGTCCTTCAGACCTACATCCACCCCACACTCAAACCGAGTGTGGCTTCACTAAAGGCTGGGCAACACAGCTTGCCAGACAACTGCTGATACACAGCTTCCCAGGAGAACAACCTCTCCTCTTCCTCCTACCCGGAGGGAACCTCTAGCGACCTGCAGTCACTAGAACCCAGAGACTTACGTCTCTCTTCCTCTTTACCAAGAGGGAACCCCACTAGTAGCAACCCTGCTACTAGTGAACCAGAGGTCGAAGACCCCTCTTCCTCCCAACCCGGAGGGAACCTACAAGCAGCTCACCTGCTGCTTGCCAACAGGAGAATGAATCTCCCTTCTCCTGATCTCACAGGAGGACCCCGACCTCAATCCAGAGGATCGGAAACACAAACAAGGACAGTAGAAGAAAGATAAGAACAATAAACGGAAAAATACGAACGAAGGAAATCAAATGCCAGAAAATAGAAACAATGTAGCTCAACACAGAGCAATAGACTTCGGATTTGATCCGCAAGTCAGAACAACTCTTCTGATCACTCTTCTGCTCTCTCGCTCTTTTTTCTTTCTCTGCTATTCTTTCTTCTTTCTTTTCAAATTTGATCCGCAAGTCAGAACAACTCTTCTGATCACTCTTCTGCTCTCTCTCTCTTTTTTCTTTCTCTGCTATTCTTTCTTCTTTATTTTCTTCTCCTGGATCGAAGGGCTCTCAATTTTTCTATTTTTTTTTTCTTCTATGCCTCTCTTCTTCGATCACCTTCATCTGAGGACGAAGGATTCTATTTATAGCTGAACAGCAGGTGGATAGGGCACAAAATGCGTGTGCCTCCCACGCTCGATCCAGAATCTTCCTGCCACGTGCCTTTATCAGATTGGTTCCTCTTGTCTCGGATCACGTGCAGCCCTGGAGTGTGGAATGTTCTTCCTCGGACCTGTAATGAGATTAAGTCCTTTAATACGCTGCATGGCCATTAAAACCAAAACTGCATGAGGTATAGTAACAACACGACGTGACTATTACTTGAGATGACACAAGAACGACACGAGATACTCTGTAACAGGTCAGATACACAGAAGAAAATGACACGAGGTGAGGTTATAAGCAAAAGAGACACGAGGTCACGAATGCAAAAACAACACGAGGACAACACGGGCTAACGACAGAAACCGACATGAAGACTAAAGCGAGAAACCAACACGAGGACAGAATATAACGAAACGACTCGAGGTGAAAACAACACGAAGTGAAGTTTGACACGAAGTAAAAAGCAACGACACGAAGTATAGTGGTGACAAACACACACTATATATATATAGAAAACGACACGAAGCCAGTAAGAACAGCACGAGATGAAAATAGCACGGGCTGATAACGACACGAAGTCGAAACAGTAAATAACACGGGATCAGACTGCATGAGGTAAAACTACACGAAGACTTAAGACGACACGAGGTGGCAATAAGGAGAACGACATGAAAACAACATGGACTAGCAACCGAAACCGACACGAAGTCAAACAGTACAACACGAGGTGTTGTAACCAAGAAGAAGTGCCAATCAACACGAAGACAGTATGCAGAGAAACGACTCGAAGTGAGATGAGAACAGAATGAAACAAAGAAGACGACACGGAGTGCATAAAACCAACACGAAGACGTGGACTATAGTAACCGTCACGAAGTGTGGTTACTAAGTAGGAACGACACGAGGTCTACAGGAAAACTACTCGAAGTTCATCAGAACTTTTAGAGCAGCTTCAGGAACACGACACGAAGTCATGAGAAGAGAAAACAATCACAAAGTGAAACAAACACTTGAACTTAGACTGACTTAGAGACTCAGCGAAAGGACTCGAAGACAGGAATACAAAGGATGACATGGAACCAACACAGTAAACAAATACTGCACGAGGTGAAAACGTGAAGCAAGAACTACATGATGTTTGAGGAAAATAGCACGAAGACAGAACATGAACGAACACACGCAGTGTTACCTCTTAGCAGCTATTTCATATAAGACCATGGATAACTCAAGTGCAAGATATCTAAAAAAAAAAATAACAAGAATAATTAACATAGTGTTGCTCATCATCAAAACACTTAGGGAAGACACACAAACCAACACTGGTCAGGGCAGAAGCTCGAACAGGGTGGCAGGTCTTCTGTTCTGACTGCTTCAGGTTCACAACAGTAGGAAGAAGAGGTTACCACAAGCGCTCTAGAGCTCAGAATCAGGCACCGCTGGAGTCGTTGTAACCGCCAGTGATTTCTCTTCGATGCGAGACCAACAGAGATGCCAAAAATTGTCGGAGTAGACCGGTAGAGCTCGAACAATGAGGGAGGGTCGGAGCAAACTGTCAAGAAGCAGAACTGCACACCCGGAGGAAGAAAATGAGAACTCTTGATTCCGGGGGCAAAATAGAGCTCCGCTTCTTGATTCTGGAAGTAGACTTGTCTAAGAAGATCCCGGCCAAGCCTCTCCTCCAGATCTTCAAGAGAGTGGTCGTGGTAGCTTCAGGAGTCAGCTTCAGGTTGCTCTTCAGGGAGGAAGTGCGGAGTCGGGGAAGATCGACTGCTCAGGACGGCCCTAAACTCATAATGTGATGAGACCACCGCCGTTGTGAAGTCAACTGGGAGACGCTTCCAACAGTGCCTTTTGACCCTTTAAGAATGTCCGGAGGAAGCCGTGGTCACCTCTGCAAGCTGCTGTTCTTCTGCAGGTCTCCAGCTGTGAACAGGTTCGTCGATGTAGCTCCCAAATGACAACCAAATGATAAGAGGAAGTGGTTGAATGGTGAAGGGGATATGAAGAGTGGTGGGAGGGGAGTGTGGGGGAGATATGGAGGGTGGCTAGGGGGTGGTAGAGGAGCTGGGGAAGGGGGATGGCGCAGGGACTTGCAGGTTTCATCCAAGGTGGAAAGGGGGTGGAGGGTGGTAGATGTTCTAGGTAGAATGGAATGGGGGTGGGAGGAGGGGAGGGGCGACCAGACCTAAGAGGGGGGCTTGGGGGCGCCCTAAGGCTTGGGAGATGGAGGGAAATTTTCATAATAATTCTCTTGGGAGCTGGAGGGTTGCATGGGGGAGGGGGAAGGGTGCTTGGGAAAGGGTAGTGGGGTGGTTGGGGGTTGGAGGTTGGCTTGGTGATTGGGGGTTCTTCTTTGGGACTAGGGTGGAGTAATGAAGAGGGTGTGGGGAAGGGGAGAGGCCTTAATGGGGGTAGGTGGGAGATAGAAGTGGTTGGGAGGGGAGAGAGAGAGTAGGGGGTGAACCCCTGAGAGAGAGAGAGAGAGAGAAGGTTGGGTGGGGGATTCTCTCCCCTAGGGTTTCTCACCCATTATTGGATTCACTCCACTATAACTAAATAATTTGAACTCTCAAATGAAAATTTGGCATTCATTCATTAATTCAAAATGAGGGGAATGGGGTCCTATATATAGGCAACCCACATTTTACAAAAAGACCCGAACATTTGACTCAATGACAAATAACCAAGGAAGGGGGGCCCATGGGCCTAGCCCAATGAATTGGGCCCAAAACTAATCTAATGAGCCTAATGACACACAAACTTAGGGGAATAGCAAAAGACCTAGGGACATGACTCAAATAAAATGGAAAATACATCAAATGACTCAAATAGAAATCACAAAAATGGATAATTGGGCCTTTATAGAGAGAGGCCCGAGCTCAAATGTCAGGAGTGTGAAGAAGACCCGAGCCAAAGGGAGTCACGGGTGATGCCTCCATCAAGAACCTTGTGTAAAGATGACATGGTGATAAATATCACATAAAATCAAAACATTCATCAATCTGGGACAAATTGGCATCCACTCAGACCATCATCAATTACAGAAATCGCGTCCATTGTGATGGTCGCTAATTCTGTGAACAGCACAGGCACGAAGGAATATCGCGTCAACTGTGATGGGCGCTAATTCCTATATAGCGTCAACTGTACTGGACGTTAATTCTAGATAGTGACATGATTCTCACAAAGCACCAGATTGCAGCGTTAGATGATGGCTAGGGTGTCATGTTTCTTCAGAGTGACATAACTAGCATGGTTTTTAGGGTTTTTTGGGTACAACCTGCTTGGCTTCCTTGTGGGATTCCAAGGCTAGCGGAGACTTACGGAGGCCTTATAGAAAGAAATTCCAATCCGGTGGAAGGAATATCCTGCAGAGTGTCATTCAATCTCCAGGAATTGAGGTGTCAACGTGAAAACTCGTGAAACAGGGACTCTATCTCGGCCATGAGATAGTAGTGCCGGAAGACCCGGAGTATGGGTCAAAATAGACATAACACATGTGAGAGAATAATTCACGTCAATGGAAATAGGCGTTAATTTACTAATTCGTGTATCCTCAGAGAGGCGCCAATTCTGGAAATTACTATAAAATAAAATTTAGAACAATTGGCATCCGTGTACGGAGGTGCCACTTCTTTAATTCGCGTCCACATGAACGGATGTTAATTCATAATTTTCCAATTTTATTCATTTTTAACAAATAAATAGGATTTGGCATCTCTGTAAGGAGGCATTAATTACATAAGTCACGTCTGCTCAGGCAGACGCCAATTCTTTTCTGTCTACAGTTTGTCAAGCATCAAGCAAGTACGTTCTTAGATACAAAGTACTGTTCATTTTATTATTTAGGACATGAACGGTACCCGTATGCTTTCTATGTGGAATTTCATGGATCAGGACACATGATAATTAAGAGAGAAATAAGGTGATGCTAAAAACAAGCTCATATAAAAATTTTACAATCAGGTTCCATACATATTAAATTTTAAAGATGCATTAATTATTAAATACATTAGAGAATTCACATCAGGGGTAGTGTGCACGCATTAATTCGGGTCAAGGGGGCTGATGCTAATTCAAGAATTAGCGCCCTTCCGAACGGACACCAATTAATCCACGTCCCATGTACTCATTGCGAATTTCACATGTAGCAGAGCATTTTAAAAGACTATGCAACACGTAATGAAACGAGAAAAATAGAAGCATGCTGAATTAATTTAGAGAGTCTACTTGATCTACATGCATGCTGTACTTGTTAACTATCATGTTATGCCTGGTGTATTGAGATCACCAACCTTTGATTGGTTGAACGGGGGAGGAAGACGGTGAAGACCGGAGGAAGAAGAGGATGCAGATGAAGGGTCATCTGCAGCAACAGTCACAGTAGCAGACTATCGCCCACTGCGCAGAGGGGGAGAAAGGAAGGAGTCTCCTCCTTCCGACAGCAGCGACATCAGCAGATGTGCAGGACAGAAAAGAGGAAGATGACCCACGAGCAGGGAGGAAGATGCGTCGAGCTCTTCCCGCAGTAGGTCACGCACGGCAGCATCAACAATATGCATCTGCCGATCGTAGCGGGTTCTATTTATAATGACCTTGGTCTTCCGAGTCCTAATAAGGATTCCTAATGCAACTAAAATGCAAACCTCCCTTCAATTGACCTTATCCTTCCATAACCTCAGTCGCTTTCCTTGTTTGATCCAAACCCTAAGTTCCCATCCATGCACATGTCGACCCAATCCCTTCGAACAACCCTAATGGGTTTAGTGTATCCAGGCTTTTAAAGTATGGGCTTGAGTTATGGGTTATTAGTATTCGATCTTTTTCCCCAATTGGCTTATACGTATAAGGGTTTTTAACTATTGGGTTTTGAATGGTTTGTTTTTTTATGAAACCCATTTATGCACTTTTGCCTATTAAATATTTTGTTTTTTTTATTTGGGGTGCTACACCCGCCCCTACTTAGAAGAATTTCATCCCCAAATTCAATTGCATATAGATACAGAGGGTGCAGATTACTTACAATTAGAATAGTTCTGGGAACCTCTTGCGCATCGATTCTGCCATCTCCCATGTGACTTCTTGTTCTGAGCATTTGCTCCACTGAATCTTCACCATGGAAATAATCTTGTTCCGTAACACACGAACCTCACGGTCCAGTATCCTCGGTGGCTTTTGTTCATATGTCAGATCCTTTTGTATCACCAGGTTGTCATGTTCTATAATGTGGAATGGGTCATGAACATATTTCTTCAACATGGAGACATGAAACATATTGTGGACTTCAGATAGTTGAGGTGGCAAGGCAAACCGGTAGACAACCTCTATAACCCTTTCCAGAACTTCAAAGGGGCCGATATATCTTTGTGTAAGCTTACCTTTGACACCAAATCTTCAAATTTCTCATCCTAAGGAAATATTAAGGAATACATGGTCTCCAACATGAAACTCCAGGTTTCTCCTTCTAGTGTCGGCATAGGTCTTTTGCCTTGACTGAGCCATCTGAAGTCTTTCTCTAATGATTTGTACTTTCTCGGTTGTGTCTATTACTAGCTCTGGGCCTAGAAGTTACTTTCCCTCAACTTCATCCCAGCATATTGGTGAGCAGCAACTCCTTCCGTATAATGTCTCGAATGGTGCCATCTAGATGCTAGCTTGGTAGCTATTATTGTAGGCAAATCCCACCAGAGATAGATGATCATGTAAACTCCCACCAAAATCTATGACACAAGCCTTGAGCATGTCTTCCACTACATGGTTTATTCTTTCTGTCTGACCATCTATTTGGAGATGAAATGTAGTGCTAAAATTCAATCTCGTCCCCATAAACTATTGTAGACCCTTCTACAAGTGTGATGTAAGGCGTGGGTCTCGGTCAGACACGATTGAGATAGATACTCCATGCAATCTGGCGATTTCTTTCATATATAAGGCTGCTAGGACATCGACTGACCATCGACTCTTGATAGGCAGAAAGTTTGCAGACTTAGTCAATCGATCAATAATCACCCATATCCCATCATGTCTGCCCTTTGTTTTAGGTAAACGCATGATGAAATCCATCTCTATATTCTCCCACTTCCATTTAGGAATCTCTAAGGGATGTAATTTACCGGCGGGCTTTTAATGTTCCACCTTAACCTTTTGACAAGTAAGGTAGCAAGAAACGAACTCCGCTACCTCTCTTTTCATATTGGGCACCCAAAAGTTCCTCTTAAAGTCTTGGTACATTTTGGTAGCACCAAGATGAATAGTATACTTCGATCGGTGAGCTTCTTCTAGGATCTTGTTCTTCAATTCCGGGCAATCCAGAACACAAGTCCTCTCATGAAATAGTAGTCTTCCATTGGTTGCTATCTTGAAGTCGGGTTGTTGATCTAGCTTGCCTTTAATCTCTACTAGCACTGGGTCATCATCTTGTAGCTCCTTAATTTTGGAAAGCAAGTTAGGATGTAAGCTCATGTGGGATAGAGTAACACATCCCTTTTCCTCATTTATTTTAAGGTTTAACTTGGAGAATTGTTCCAAGATCCTCCACTCTTGGATCATGCAACTGGCCAGTAGTGCTCTTAGTTTTCGACTAAGGGCATCAGCTACGATGTTACCCTTCCGGGGATGATATTGTATAGAGAAGTCGAAGTCACTGAAAAATTCTAGCAAGCGCCTTTGCCTCATGTTCAACTCCTTTTGAGAGAATAGGTACTTCGGGCTTTTATGATCGAAGTACACAATGAATTATATGTTTTTTTAAAACCAATACCTGAAAGGGATGACAGGAGAGCGCTCACCCCTTCAAAGAAGGAACGAGTTGTTCACTCCACCACCACAACCAAACATGCAAATTTTATTCATAATTATAAAGAGAGAGAGTACAAGACAACTACGGGTGAATAGAAGGGAACCCAATCTTGTCTAAACAATGGGCCCCTTTTACAATAGTTGGAAGAGAAGCTGAATCATTCCAGATAGACATAGAAAAGAAAATCACAATCAAGACCAGCAAGAGCATCTGCCACTTGATTTCCTTCTCTATATATATGTGATATGTTGATTCTCATAGACCGAAGGATAGATGCCAAGTCATGCATAACATGGGCAAGCCACCAAGGACAAAGATAAGCCTACTGCACAATTCTTGAAAGAATTAATGAGTCGATTTCAACCATTACATTGTGGAATCCGCGATCAACACAAAGAGAGAGATCATCCCGAAGAGCCAAAGCTTCGGCATCCAAACTAGACGTGATGTCATAATATGGCACAGTAAAAGGAAAGATCAAGCACCCCAAATGATCACTCAATACACCACCACCCCCTGAAGAACCTATAGAGCGCCTATAGGTGCCATCAACATTAAGCTTTAAACGACCTGAAGGAGGAGCAAGCCAGCGAACAATCCGAGGATGTGGTAACTGAAGCACTTCCACATGAATACCCCACACATCCAGAAAAGAAGTCATATACTGAGGAACGCCACGACCTTTAAAAACACCAAGCATGGCAAAGGATCGGACACCAAGCATAATACGCCTAAGCACATGAATAGACGAACAAGGAATGCCCTCAAAATGACATTTGTTCCTTGCATACCAAAGCTCCCATATAGTAGCCATAAATATGTATCTGCAGATTTGACCACCCATACTGGAAATATGCAAACCCGCCATATACTCAAACATGTCCCGCGAAAAAGATATAATTGAGAGATTGTCAAACTGCAGGACATCACGAAACCTAGACCATACCTCACAAGCCAAGTACACAATGAATTGTTCCCTGTAAAGATAGTGCCTCCAGATCTTCAAAGCAAATACTATGGTGGCTAATTCTAGATCGTGCACCGGGTAGTTTTCTTCATGCTTCTTCAATTGCCCAGAAGAATATGCAATTACCTTCCGTTGTTGCATGAACACACATCTGAGTCCAACGCCTGATGCATTGGTATATACCTCGAACTTTTTTCCTTCAATAGGCAAAGCTAACAGCGGGGCAGTAGTCAAGCGGTCCTTCAGAGTTTGAAAGCACTATTCACATTGCTCGGTCCATACATAAGGATTCTCCCTTCTTGTCAATCTGGTAAGTGGAATAATGATTTTGGAGAAATCCTAAATGAATCACTGATAGTAACCACCCAGACCCAGAAAACTACAAAATTCAGTAGCACTGATGGGTCTTTCGTAGTTCTTTATCGCTTCGACCTTAGAAGGATCAACAAAAATCCCCTTCTTTGAGATCACATGCCCCAGGAATGATACTTCTTCAAGCCAGAAATCACATTTGCTGAATTTTGCATAAAGTTGATTGTCCCTTAATAATTGTAGTGCAATCCTCAAATGTTCTTCACAATCTTCCTCAGACTTGGAGTATACCAAAATATCGTCGATGAACACCACAAAAAATTGATCAAGATGTGGCCAAAAAATGTTGTTCATCAACTGCATAAAGGGTGCATGGGCATTCGTTAGTCCAAAAGACATAACAGTAAATTCGTAATGCCCATACCTGCTCTTGAATGCCGTCTTTAAAATATCTTCTTCTTTAATCCTCAATTGATGATATCCCGACCTGAGATCAATCTTTGAAAAATATTGAGCTCCTAAAATTTGATTAAATAGTTCATCGATCCTCGGCAGTGGGTACTTGTTCTTCATAGTGAGTTGATTTAGCTGCCGATAGTCTATGCACAGCCTCCTGGATCCATCATTCTTTTTGACAAATAGGACGGGCGCTCCCCACGGGAAAGTACTCGGTTTAATAAATCCCTTCTTCAGTAACTCCATTAGTTGTTCCTTTAATTCCTTTAGTTCAGCGGGGGACATTTTGTATGGTGCCTTTGAAACAGGGCCAACACCAGGGATAAGGTCAATTGTGAAAGACACTTCTCTTTCCGGGGGTAGACTGGGCAAATCCTCTAGAAATACATTGAGAAAAATCCCTAACCACTCGAATATCTTCTAGCTTTGATTCCTTAAGTTCCATTATGGTTACAAGGGCAAGGAATGCCATACAACCTCTCGTTATAAGTTTACTAGCTCGGAGAGCCGAAATAAGGGGTGACTTGTTCCGACTCTAGTGGCTAGAGTAAACAAGCTTCCGGTGATCACTAAAAGTTACTAGGCCCTTCCGGTAGTCTATGACAACCCTATGCGTGGATAGCCAATCTGCGCCTAGAATGACATCATACCCTTCCATGTCCAGGCATACTAGATCGGCGGGTAGATTATACCCTTCAACAAGGACTTCACTATCTAGGTAATGGTATTTAATCTCGGATCTTGTTCCAAGAGAAGTGGAGATAACTAGATCCATTTCTAACAAAATAGGTTCCATAGATAATGAAGCAGCAAATCTTTGAGAAACAAACAAATGAGTTGCGCTGGTATCAAATAAGACATGTGCAGTCTTGAAACAAATATTCAATGTAACTTTTAGTATTCCGCCTTCGCCTTGCTCCGCCTCTTGCAATGCTTGGAGACGGCCTTGCTTCTTTACCGTGCGCTTGTCGTTGCTAGCTTGCTCATTTAATAAGGGGCAGTCGGGAATCCGGTGATCACGGCTCCCACAATGGAGATAAGCTACTAATCTCCTCTAGCTCTCCTCGGCCTCGTGCCCTGCATTGTCGCGGTGCTTGAAGACTTCTAGGGACATGGTGGTGGTAATAGAAAATGGCTTATGTAACACCCCTAATTTTTTTAGAAATTTTTAAGGATTAAATATAATTATTAAGCATTAAAAGTGCTTTGATGGGGCATCAGGGCTATTCCATTAAATGTTGGGAATGTATGTTTGTAATATAGAACTTGGTGTGTAATGTGTGTTTATTTTGGGCTTTATTTGGTTTTATGTGTAAAAGACCATGTAGATCCAGCAGGCCCCCCACCCTTTCTCCCATTGGGCCACCTAGCCCTAGGGCCCCTGGGGGGATGGTCCATGGTCCAAGTTGGACTTGGACCAAGAGGAAGAAAATTCATATTTTACTTCCTTTAAGGGGGTGCCCCCTCTTTTGTCTTATTAGGTAGTTTTTTTAGTTTTGTTTATTTCTTTTGACCACATGGAGAAAAATTAAATATTCCCATCCCTAAAATACCCCTCCCAACTCTAGATCTGAGAGTAAGATTGGTCATTTGCCTAAGGTTTCCAATTCATATAAATGCTTGTATTTTTTCATTTTCAAGGAATTAATGAGAAGAATTTGATGATAAATACAAGGAGCCTTGGGTGCCCCCCTCCCTCCCCTCTCTTGTAACTGGATAGCTATGGTTTCTAGGGTGGATTCCCTACAAAAACTTGGTGGATTCTAAAGTTTATCTCTTCCCCTGGGGGTGAAGCTCAGCCATCTCCACCGCCGCCGCCGTTCGTGCCGCCAACGAGCCGCCACAAGCCACCCTTCCCCTTGCTGTCCTGAACCATGAAATCCAGAACAACAGTCTAAAGATCAGGTTGGTTCTCGTAGCTCCCAGCTCTGATCGAGCTAAGATTTTGAGGGATTGTTCCCCTTCATGTTAGCTTTCCATCCATAAAAAATTTATTCCATTCCACAGCCGTTTTCCCTTTTTTCTGACTTTTAATCTCCACCCTGTGCAATATGTCATTCAGCAGATCTGCGAGATAGGTACCTATTTCTATATTTTCCCTCCCTTCAACCCTCATCAGAAAAATCCCTAAAAACTACTGCACGTCCCTCACATCCCCTTCCATCCCCCATAAAATCCCCAGCCCCCAGATCTACCACCAACCCCTCGGTCAAATTTCATTTTCAGATAGATCTTGTTCTGCCCTATGTGTCTGTAATTTCAAGCTAGAAATAACTACAAACCACATTCATTTTCATTTCTAATCCGTCTACTGGATGGATCTGAAATAATTACATGTTGAAGCCCTTTGAGTCCTCTATCCATCAGTACCAATTTTTCCTCGATCCGACATCGGATCTGGGCGCAACAATTCTTTTCATGGAGGCGCGCATTCCTGCTCCGAGCTAGGCCAGAAAAAAGGTGTTGGGAAATAATTCCCAATAATATATCAAAGCTCTAATTCAGTGACCGCCACTTCTAGGAGTCGACCAGGGATGTCCCTCCATCGTCTTAGCCAAGCGCCGCCTTCAGAAGATCCCAGGAGGATGACGTCCCTTTGGAGACCCTCGTACGATGTCCTGCCGGCCTGCAAATCGCAGATCCGGACTTGCTGTCTTCAACCGCCCGGAACCCCTCCAACGTGCTACCCATCAACCCAGAATCGGCACTCCCGGACCGCTATTGTGGCCTGTTACCTCCCTGTGTTGAGTGGGCCTTAAAATCACTTCTGTAATTATTAACATTTACTGTACCGGGAGTCACCGTTCTTGGCCGGGGTCGTCTTCCCACACCCGGAGCGTGGAGGTATCGTGTTCGCTCCCCACTTGGCATTTGCTTTACTCATATATGTTTCTTTATGCCGCTGCATGAATGATAGGTTAATTACCTCGTTATATTATTTCAATCATCGCTGCGAGAGTGAGTGAGTAGAACATGTCCCGTGTCTCGATCCGAACACGCGGAAAAGCTGATACCCTTTACTCATTGCCGGTTCCTCAACCACGCGCATCCGCACGTTTCCCTCGCTTAGGGACGTCCCCGAGCTAGAGTCCCAGTTTTGCGTCCCATCCCGCATCAAATTGGTATCAGAGCGGATTAGAGTCTAGGGTATTCGGTCCAAGGTGTCACAAATGCATCTCGATATCCGGTATATCAAAAGGTGTTCCCGGAATGATAGGTTACGCCTATTGGGACGGTAGCACACTTGCATGAGTGCGCTCTTCGGATCAAACCTCCGCCACGTACCGAATATTGGAGTCTAGATCGTTCTTCATTTCACCTTGGTCGGTGCATTCCAAGCCGTTGTCATTTGCATGCCCACTCGTAGAGGTACCCAATACTCACCACCACCACCACCTATGGCAGATCCTCGAGTCCCTAGTCCTGATGCGTCATCGGTGGCCTGTTGGACTTTTGTGACTTCCCTAGTGTTTTGATGATGAGCATCACTATGTTAAATATTGTCATTTTAATCAGATATCTTGAGTAATGTTATGCATTTGAAATTTCCATGATTAACAGGAAAACTGCCATGAGTTAATACCTTGCATGTCCGTAATGTTCCCTTCATACTCCGTGTTGTCCTTTTGTACGTCGTGTTGTTCCAATTATGTTTGTTGGTTGTCTTCGTGTCGTTATTTGTTCCATCGCGTGCTGTACACTGCAGTACCTCGTGCTACTTTCTGTGCCACTTCGTGTCGTTCCATCTGAGTCACCCCTTTGTCTTCGAGTCTCTTGTTCTGGCCAAGTCTATACAGCCTCATCTTTACCTTCGTTTCAAGCCAAAGTCTACACATTGGCTTAGCGTCATGCATCAGTCTTCAAAGTCCATATAATGCACTGTAGCATGTTCGAAGCTAAGTCCATACATTGGTTTAAGCTTCCAAGTCTGTACATTGGCCTTCAAGCTTTCCAAGTCTATTCATTGGCAGCTGAACTTTGAAGTCTATACATTGGTCTTCACTTCAAGTATGTACAGCCATTGTCTTGCCAAAGTATATACGTTGTGAACCCTCAAGTCTGTACAGACTTTGCCTTGTCCAAGTCTATACATCGTCTAGTTCTTTGGCAAGTCTATACCTTGTTTCAGTCCATGTTGTTTTCGTGTCATTTTCATCTTCGAGTTGGTTTCAGTCCAAGTTATTTTCGTGTGTATTCAAGTCTTTTTAGTAAAGTGTCGTTTCACCTCGTGCCGTTCTCTTTACTATTTGTTATGTCGTGTTGTTTTTGTATTCATGTCTTCGTGTTGCTTTTGTATTCGTGTCTTCGTGTTATTCTTGTGTTTATGTCCTCGTGTTGTTTCTTTCTATCTTCGTCCAGGTTCCTTCTGATCGCGTGTTTATCTACCGTTTCACTCCGTGAGACTTCCTTCTCACCTCGTGCTGTTCTCTTCTGACTTCGTGTTGTTTTCATTGTAGTGTTAAGCTTTATTATTGTGTATCTCGTGTCGTTCTCTTCGTAGTGTTTGTTTTGTTACAGTGATACTTCGTGTCGTTCTCTTTGTAGTGTTAGCCTTATTAGTATGTATCTCGTGTCGTCTCTTTTTACCTCGTGCTGTTTTAATCTGACCTCGTGTCATTCTCTCTTTATTTCGTACTGTAGTAATCTTGTGTATCTCATGTCATTCTTAGTACAGTGCATCTCGTATTGCTATCACATACCTCATGCAGTTTTAGTTTTTGTGGCCCTGAGTTTTAATCGTTTTATTTCTTTGCAGGAGAAGAAGAAAAACAAACAGAAGAAGGTGGTCCGAGGAAGAATATTCCCAGTGACTGGGTTGCACGTGATCCAATGCTAAAGGAACCAATACTATAAAGGCACGTGGCAAGAAGGTTCTGGATGAAGTGTGGGAGGCACACGCATTCTGCACCTCATCCACCTGCTGCTGCTGCTATATATTGAAGCCTTCGTCCACAGATGAAGGTGGATCGAAAGAAAAAAGCAAAAAAGTAGAAGTGCAGAGAGTTCGATCCAGAAAAAGAAGAGAAGAAATTTGAGTGAGAGCAGAAGAGAAAGAGCCTCCCTGAGAAACTAGCGTGTTCCAGTTGAGAGAAAAGAGAGAGCAGAAGAGTGATCAGAAGATGGGTATTGACTTACGGATCAAATCCGAAGTCTGCTGCTCAGTTTGAGCTACATTGTTTCCAGTTTCTGAACTTTGGATTCTTTCTTTCTTGTTTTCGTTTCTTATATGTGTTCCATTCTTGATTGAGAGTTCTCTGTGTTACCTCTTGGTGTTCAGGGGAAGAGAGAGACGTGTTCTCTCTGGTTTACTTGCAACACAGGTTGCAGTAGTGTTCCCTCTCGTAGAAGAGGTGTTCCCTCTGGGATTCAGAGGAAGAGAGACCTTGGTCTCTGGTTCTAGTGACTGTAGATCACTAGTGTTCCCTCCGGTTGGAGGAAGAGGAAATTGTTTTCCTGGTTTCTAGGAACTGGACGTCCTTAGGGTTCCCTCCGGGTGTGGAGGAAGAGGGGAGGATGTTCCCCTGGTGAAGCTGTGAATCAGCAGTTGTCGCAGACTGAGTCTGCTTTGCTAGCAGTGCTAGTGGAATCCTCACTTCGATTTGAAGTGAGGGGTGGACGTAGGCAGACTGGAGATCTGGCCGAACCACCTTAAAAACCTCTGTGTCCTTGTGTGATTGTCTGTGGTGGTTCTTGTGGTGTGCCTTCTATCTACTCGAGTTATTGTTCGCACTACGGTTTTTGTGGGTTCATCTGCGAGATTGCTTGTTTTTAGTGAATCACTCTTCAATAATTTTTAATCGGTTGAAAATAGTGATCTATTCATCCCCTCCCCTTCTAGATCACTTCATATTTCTCGTATCACTTGGTATCAGAGCGGGTATTTCCCAATATGTGGTCCAACGGCCAGGGAAACGGATCTGCTGGTCCTCGCAGCTACATTGCTGAAGGGCAGTCAATCACCCGTCCCCCTTTCTTCGATGGTAATAACTATTTCTTTTGGAAGAACAGGATGGAAGTCTTCATCAGGGCTCAAAGCCACAAGCTCTGGAGAGTAATTACAGATGGTCCGTACCAACTTCCACCAAACGAAGACATATGGACAGAGGAACAGGTTAAACTCTCCGCACTGAATTGGACAACTCTTAGCATCATACAGTGCGCCGTCCACCCGGAAGAGTACTTGAGGATTTCAGCGTGCAAGACTGCAAAGAAAATGTGGGATGAATTGCAGTTAATTTATGAGGGCACATCTCAAGTGAAAGCTACCAAGATCAATATGCTTACAACTCAGTATGAGTTGTTTAAGATGAAGCCAGAGGAGTCGATCACAGAAATGTCTGCTAGATTATCTGTGATCATCAATAGTCTGAGAGGATTTGGAAAGGAGGTTCAGCAAGAAGACATTGTCAGGAAGATCCTTAGGTCCCTAACTCCCATCTGGGATACTAAGGTGACCGTCATAGAGGAATCAAGAGATTTATCCACCATGTTAGTAACCCAGCTGATTGGGTCTCTCATGACCCACGAAATGAACTTCAGACAAGGGAATGATGGACATGACAGAAAGGGAAAGAATGTTGCTCTGAAAGTCTCACGACATACTAAGAAGAGCAGCAGTAGCAGCAACAGTGGTGGTAGCAGTCAAGACTCTGACAGATTCTCAGACCTGGACAAGAGCGAGCAGGCCATGCTCACCAGGCAATTCAGAAAGTTCCTGAGGACTAAAGGGAAATTCTACAGGAGAAAGAGATTCAATGCTGCAAGGAAGTCTCCTGAACGAGAACTTGAGAAGAACCGATTTGTTAAGAAGGTTACATGCTACCATTGTCAGAAACCGGGTCACATGAAAAGTGAATGTCCAGAGCTGCAAGCTAAGGCTCCCGGATACCAGAAGAAGATGGTGCACAAGAAGAAGAAAGCCATGCTGTGCACATGGAGCGACGAGGAGGAGGATCCAGAAGCCACCTCGTCCAGTGAAGATGAAGAGAAGACTTGCCTCATGGCCAACCATGAGGAAGAGGTAACGAACTTATTTGAGAATTTTACTTTGGATGATTGGGAGGACGCTTATGGCGACCTGTTAGCTAAATATAATTTTCTAACCAAGGAGCACATAATGCTTAAACGAAAGTTTCACTCTGTTTCTGAGGAACACTCTACTGCTGTTACGGACAACATGAAAACCAAGGAGATGGCCATTGAGCTAGATCAGGCTAGAAGTGAGATCGAGAAGTTTAGAATGGAAAGAGAGGAAAATCTAGCTAGGATGAATGAGCTGAAGAGTAAAACTGAAGAGAGTAAAAAGGAGTTTAGACTGATTACAGAAAAATATGAGGCGGTTAAAAAAGTTAATCAGGAACTTTTGGACCAATGTAATGAACTTCAGAAGGGGATTGAGGACAAAGGAAAAATACTAGAAAAATTTACAGAGGGGAGAAACAATCTGGATGTCCTTCTGGGGTCGAGGGTAAACTTCAACAGGGAGGGATTAGGATACAATCCCACAAGTAAAAAACCCTTTGAATTCAAAACTGTCACGTTCTGCCTCGCCAAGGGCAAAGAAAAACTGGAAACCCCATCCAGTTCCAAATCTATCTCTACATTGAAGGTTTCGACCAGCAACTCTATTCAATCCACTAGTCAGCAAGCTAAGTCAGGAAATCCTGAGACTAGAACTGTTCCTGTGCAACAGTTTTGGAACAAAGGTTTTCACACGACCATTCCTATTGATGTCACAAGAAAGGTGAACAGTTTCGCTAAGAAAATTCAGCATGATAGTGTTGTGACCCCTCTATGTTGATGATGTTGACACTTGCTCTATTCTTTGGCAACACCATTGTTTTGATTGATTGGCAACTGAGTTTGATTTGATGAAATTGCTCCATCAGATTGACTATGTGTTCTTTACTTTTAATACACTACTGTCTGCAATTCTTACTGTCATAAGTCCACACACTGCATCTCAATTAAATTGATTATGTGTGCACAGCGTCAACGCATCATGTTACAGCATCAACGCATAAGTCCACACACTGCATCTCAATTAAATTGATTATGTGTGCACAGCGTCAACGCATCATGTTACAGCGTCAACGCACCGTTGGCTTTGAACCTCAGAGTCTGTACATCTGAATTGCCCTTGATCTGGTGAAATGTATACACTCATTCACTGTAGCCTTCACACATTAAAGTCCATACATTCATCAATTACTTTTCACTCAAGGCAAAGTCTATACACTGGGGTCTTTTCCCTACGTGTCTTAGGCGAAGTCTGAACATTCAATTCTGAAGCCTGAAGTCTATACAGTCCAGCCTAGTCCTACGATCAAGGCTTTAGCTACACTCAACTCTGTACATTGGCTTCGCTTCATGAAGTCTGTACATCGCTTCATGTCCCCAAAGTCTGCACATCAACAGTGATCTTTGAAGTCTGTACACTGCTTCAGGAGCTTCAAGTCCACACATCGCTCAAAGTCTGTACAGAGTCCAGCGTCTCAGTTAGCGTCTCATGCACTTGAGCAAAGTCTGTACATCCACAGTGTTACTCTAAGTCTATACATTAATCTTCTAATCCAAAGTCTATACAATGGTCTTCACACTTGAAGTCCATACAGTCGATGTGCAGAGTTGATGTCTATACTGTGTCCTTGCTGATCAAGTCTACACTATGGTCGGTGATAAGTCTGTACACTGGCCTCAGCCTTTCAAGTCTACACACTGACGGCTGAACTAAGAACTCTATACATCGTCTGTCTGCACTAGAGTCTCATGGAGTCTATACATTGCACTCGTCTTCTAAAGTCTATACACTGAAGTCTTCACATTCGCTTGCATAACATGAAGTCCATAAGTGGGCAAAGTCTGTACACTGTCCATGCTTCATGCAGCGTCAACTCCTCAAGTATATACAATGCTTTCCTTCGCATGAAGTCTTTAAGTTCATTATGTCTATACAATGCCACTAGGATTTAAAGTCTATACAGCCGTTGCCTCCCTTGTTGAAGTCAACACTTTGGGCAAGTCTGTACGTTGCATTCTGCCTTTACAAGTCTATACAACGATGTATATACAATGCAATGTACATACTTAAATCTTATGTCTTTATTCTTGTTGCTGAAGGGACAGGGTCGACGCCTGGAGCTTAAAGCGTCCACGCATCAGTAGACGAAGCTTTCACGATGTCTTCTATTGCGTCAACGCCACATGAAAGCAGCGTCAACGCAGCAGTTGAAGAAGCATTCGTCTTCACAGGCCATTCCACTGCGTCAACGCCACAAGCAAGCAGCATCGACGCAGCAGCTAAAGAAACGAGACTAATGGCTACTGGAATGCCTCACTGCGTTAACGCCATTGAGTGAAAGCGTCGACGCAGCAAGTCAGATTGATGACTTTGAGCACGTGAACGGAGAACTCTATACATCGGGCTGAAGAAGCTAATGAGGGGCACGTGATCCCAGGTACCTGGCTCGTGATCCGAAAAGGACAAGGTATCCAGATGAGGACACGTGTAATGACATTCCATTGCATGCTGCCACGTGGTCAAAATTGCTGGGCGGGAAACGTGGAGAGCACACGTCTGCTGCTGTTGCTGCTATATATACAAGCCTTCTTCCACATAAGAAAGCTGATCGAAGGAGAAGAAGAAAAAGTCTATACACTCAGCAGCAGTGAGCCTTCGATCCACAGAGAGAAAAGAGAGAAGAAGAAGATACAGAGAAGAAGAAGAAGAAATATAGAAGAAGGAGAAAAGAGAGAGAGTGAGGTGAGAGAGAGATGATCGAGAGTGAGAGTGTTGGTATCTCAGTCTCGTGGTTCAAAACCAGAGCTGAGCTTTGCTCTTTAAGAGCTACATTACTTTTGGGTTTTTATTTTTCGTTTTGATTCTGTCTTTCATTTCTGAATGCTGTTTCTTCAAGCTGTGTGTCAGCGGTCTTGCAGTGGTGGTCTCCACTGGACGGGTTAAGCTGTATTTCCCCAGCGGTTGCAGAGGATCAGATCCTCTGGTCGGCAAGCTGTAGTGCCCAGCGAAGCTGTGTATCAGCGGGTTGTTTGGCCAAGCTGTAAAGCCCAGCGGACGCAAGCTGTGCTGCGCAGCAGGAAGCCATACTCGGTTGAGTGTGGGGTGGACGTAGGTCGTTGACCGAACCACCTAAAAATTGTGTGTGCAGTGTGTTTGTGTTTTTGTGTGATCTGTGTGCGATGGGAATTTCTTGCTTAGCTTGTTTGATTGCATCGCTTATGCTCATGTCTAGCTTTCTACCTTTTGCTTAGCACTCTTCATTTAGCTTTATTGATGCTTGCCTAAATTCCACTCTAGAACTTACAATAGTTTTAAATTAGGCAAGTTGATCTATTCACCCCCCTCTAGATCCACACTTAGTGGAGATAGACTGCATCCATCTAACCCAACACTTGGTATCAGAGCCTAACTCTTCTGCAGGGACTCATCGCCCGAAGAGAATAGGCAGAGATGGATGCTCGAGGGATGACTGCCGAAGGTCACTCAACAACGAAGCCCCCATTCTTTGATGGATCAAACTACGCATACTGGAAGAACCGTATGCAAGTGTTCCTCAGGGATAAAGATTACGAGATTTGGAAGATTGTCAGCAAGGGACCTTATGAGCTGTCCCCGAATGAAGATGTATGGACCAAGGAGGAGATCAGAAGGTCCACGCTGAATTGGAGTGCTATTAATGCTATCCAGTGCGCTCTGCATCCTACAGAATTCTCCCGTGTGTCTGCTTGCAAATCAGCTAAGGAGATGTGGGATGCGCTGGAAGTAATTCATGAAGGTACATCTCAAGTAAGAGAGCAGAAGGCCAATCTTCTTGTATCTGAGTATGAAGCCTTCAAGATGAAGCAGAATGAGTCCATTAGCGAAATGTACGCTCGGCTGACTGTCATAACCAATGGCCTCAGATGTTTTGGGAAACCTCAGGCAGAGTATGATGTAGTGAGGAAAATTCTGCGCTCCCTAACTCCCAATTGGCACACCAAAGCAACAATGATGGAGGAGTCAAGAGACTTGCGTAATACTAAAGCTGATGAGCTGATTGGCTCACTAATGGCATATGAGATAAACATACCAAGGACAGATGAAGCCAAGAGGAAGAAGAAGCCGATAGCGCTGAAGGCTAGTTCCAGCAAATCAACAAGATCCAGCTCCAACAGCTCTTCATCATCAGAAGAGAACCTAAATGAAGAGGAAGATGTGACTCGATCTGAGATAGCCATGATGACTAGAGAGTTCAGGCGATTTCTCAGAAAGGGAGCAGGACGGTTCGGTCAGAAGAAATACAGTGGTGACCGAAAGGATAAAAGGTATAAATCTAAACCTGCAAAGAAAAATGAAGCTAATGTTTGTTATCAATGCAGGAAACCAGGGCATCTGAAAATTGACTGTCCAGACAATCAGAAACATAAGGACAGGTCAAAGAAGAAAACCAAGAAGGGAAGAGCTATGATCACCACATGGAGTGATGAAGATGAAGGCTCTTTCAGCAGCAGCTCAGATAGTGAAGCCGAATCTGAACAACCCATTTGCCTTATGGCAACAAGCTCCGAAGATAGAGTGGAGGATACAGATGAGGTAATCACTAGATTTGAAAACTTCACAATTACTGATTGGGTAGATGCTTATCATGACATAGCTGATAGAGCTGATGATATTAGAAAAGAGAATAGACATCTTAGAAGAAAAATCAATTCCATGCAAAATGATAAAACACTAACTAATAAAATTGCATGTTTGGAATCTGAGATTGATGAATTGAAACTCACATGCTCTGAAGAAGATGAAATCAAAAATGAGTTAAAAGCTTCTAAGGAAGAGAATCTAAGGCTTGAAATGAAATTGATGAATGGAAGCTGAAGATTCAGAAATGTGAAAGTGAAGTCAAAATTATCTCTGAAAAATATGAAGCTGTCCTCAATGTCAACAATGAGCTGAAAAAGGCTATTGATGAACTTCAGAAAGACAATGAAGATAAAATGAAAACCATTGAGAAAATGACCCAAGGAACAGATAACTTAAATGCTTTGTTAGGGTCAAAGGTTAATTTCAGAAAAGAGGGCCTAGGTTTTAATTCTAGTGCAACAAAAACATTCAGAATGAAAACAATTTCATTTGTTGCTCAAAAGGAAAAGGGACCTCTAATTAGCATGAACTCAACAAATTTGATGAACAAAACTGCTAATATGAAAAAGCCCAGTGCTGAGGAGAAGGGCAAACGAAAGGTTAATGAGCCTAGTAAAGCTAGCACATCTAAGCAGAATCCTAGGGCTCAGACTCAGGTTAGGGGTCAACCTACACAGTCTGGTAAACCCCAGGTCAAGGTAACCAAGTCTCTACCAACACCTCCACCTCTGAAGAAGACCCAATACAAACCTGTGTATAGGTCAGCAGGGTCCAAAGTACAAGGGAGACAAAGTGCTGCTAGGAGTCAACCCAATTATTTTTATCAACCCAGAGCTCAGACCCACTACAATGCACAGCCAACCTACTTCAATAGGTCGAATTGGTCTAGAACTCAGGATAGGTTTACAGGTCTTGCACACCAGGGTGCTAAATATCAAAGACCTCACAGTAGAAATTGGGTCAATGGGTATGGTTACTGGACATCTAGAAATCAATATTTTCATAGCCAGCCCAGGAACTACTATGGCCAAAATTTTGTGAACACATCCTGGCCAAGGCACTGGCACAGAAATAACAATACTGTCAATAATCATGCTGCTGCCAATAAGAAAAAGAACAACAGAAGAAAATCTGTAGGATCCACTGAACAAAACACATTTAAACAAATGTGGATTCTGAAACATTTGCTTTCCTGTTTTGCTTCTAGTTCATTTACATTGGAGCCCAATCAGTCTTGGGTTCCAAACTACTCTACCTAATTATGTATGCAGGTATGCCTGGCAGCCAAGAACAACTTGTGGTACATGGACAGCGGCTGCTCCAGGCATATGACAGGAGATAAGGCCAAATTTTGCATACTGACTGAGAAAGTAGAAGGCCTTGTCACCTTTGGAAGCAACACAAAGGGTAGGATTATCGGATCAGGTAAGGTAGGTAAGTGTTCTACTTGCTGCATTGATGATGTTATGCTGGTTGAAGGGTTAGCCTATAATCTACTTAGCATTAGCCAGTTATGTGATAAAGGTTACAATGTTTTATTCAATTCTCAATGCTGCAAGGTTTTTGAACCTGATTCTGATATTGTCAAATTTTCTGAAAAAAGAATAAATAATACTTACATGATAAATTTAGATGAAATTCAACACACTAACCTTTGCCTTACTGCCAGTAGAGAAGATATAGCATTTTTATGGCATCGTAGGTTAGGTCATGCTAGCTACACTGTTTTGCATAAATTAAATAAGCATGGCATGGTTAGAGGACTTCCTGAAGTCTCATTCAAGAAAGAAAACAAAATATGTGATGCATGCACTCAATCAAAGATAACTAGAAAGTCATTTAAGTCTAGAACTGAAAATCTGTCTTCCAAACCCTATGAGCTGATACAGATGGACCTTTTTGGGCCAACTAGATCTGTCAGCCTATCAGGGAGGAGGTATGGGTTTGTCATGGTAGATGACTTTTCTAGGTATACTTGGGTTTATTTGTTATCTAATAAGAGTGATGCTTTCTCAGAATTTCAGGAGTTCTATGTTAAAACAAATCAGAAAATTGAAAACATTTTGTCTGATCATGGAGGTGAGTTTGAAAACTCACAATTTGATGAATTCTGCAGGTCAAATGGAATTAACCACAGGCACTCCTCTCCAAGGACACCTGAGCAGAATGGAGTTGTGGAGGGAAGGAACAGAACCCTAGTGGAAATGGGTCGTACACTTCTTGTCGAGGTGGTCTACCAAGGAAGTTTTGGGCTGAAGCAGTGAACACTGCCTGTTATGTAATTAACAGAGCCATGGTAAGACCTTCTACCCAGCAAACACCATATGAGATATTAAAAGGTAAGAAACCTTCTATTGCTCACTTCAAGGTTTTTGGTTGTAAATGCTTCATTCACATAAATGATAAAAAGGACCTTGATAAATTTGAACCTAAAGGAGAACCAGGAATTTTTGTTGGTTATTCTGAAAACACCCGAGCATACAGAGTGTACAATCTGAACTCTAAAACTGTTGAAGAATCTCCACACATAATTTTTGATGAATCTTTGGCAAATTCTAATGCTGGTAAATGCAGGAATGAAACCAATGGTGAAATCCTGAAGGAAGGAGATCCTGTAGACAAATCCGAGGATGAAGAAGAACATAAAGAGCTTAATGAAGAGGAGCCTACAGTTCAGGGGGAGGTAAATCAAGTTCATGATACTCCAATTGCAAATATTAGATATCTCAAGGATCATCCTGTAGATAATGTTATTGGAAATCTGCATGACCCCCCTAGGACTAGAGGCCACTTAAGAATTCAACATGAACCGAATACATATGCTTTTGTATCAAACATAGAACCCAAGTCCATTGACTGTGCTCTCCAAGATGTGCATTGGATTAATGCCATGCATGAGGAGCTCAATCAGTTTGACAGGAATAAGGTGTGGCATTTGGTTCCACCTCCTGATCATGAAACAGTCATAGGGACTAAATGGGTATTTAGGAACAAAACTGATGAAGCGGGGAATGTTATTAAAAATAAAGCCAGACTTGTAGCTCAGGGGTACAATCAGGAATTTGGAATAGACTTTGAAGAGTCTTTTGCCCCTGTAGCTAGGCTAGAAGCAATAAGAATTTTATTGGCTTATGCATGTTCCCTAGGAATAAACCTTCAGCAGATGGATGTGAAATCTACTTTTCTAAATGGGGAAATTAATGAGGATGTCTATGTGAGACAGCCTCCTGGGTTTGAATGTTTAGATTTCCCTAATCATGTTTACAAGCTCAATAAAGCTCTCTATGGGTTAAAGCAAGCTCCTAGAGCTTGGTATGACAGGTTGAGCAAATTTCTCACCGACAAGAACTTCACAAGAGGTATAGTGGATCAAACATTGTTTACCAAGGTAAGCCATCCAGATATTCTTATCATTCAGATTTATGTGGATGACATTGTGTTTGGGTCAACTAACCCCAAATTGTGTGAGGAATTCTCTCAAATAATGACTGATGAATTTGAAATGAGCTCAATGGGTGAGCTCAAACTATTTCTTAGACTGCATGTTACACAAACAGAAGATGGCATCTTCATCTCTCAGTCCAAGTATGTTAAGAACTTATTGAAGAAGTACAAAATGGACAACCTCAAGGAAATAGCTACTCCAATGGGTACATCAACCAGTTTGGATGAAGACTCTAAAGGTAAACCTGTGGACCAAAGGCTATACAGAGGTATGATCGGATCTCTTCTCTATCTTACAGCATCTAGGCCTGATATACAATTTGCTGTGTGTTTATGCTCTAGATTTCAGGCCAGTCCGAAAGAAAATCACTTTAAGGCTGTGAAAAGAATTTTTAGGTATTTACTAGGCACCCAAGAACTAGGTCTCTGGTATCCTGCTAAGTGTGAGTTAGAGCTTCTAGCCTACACTGATGCAGACTATGCTGGGTGTCGAGTAGATAGAAAAAGTACTAGTGGCTACTGTCAATTCCTTGGTGGCTGTCTAGTGTCTTGGGCATCTAAGAAGCAACACACTGTAGCATTATCCACAGCTGAAGCTGAGTATGTTGCAGCATGTAATTGTGCAGCCCAAGTACTTTGGATTAAGCACCAACTGGCTGATTATCAGATAAATCTGGGATACATTCCACTTTTATGTGATAATACTAGTGCTATATGCCTTGCTAAAAATCCTGTTCACCATTCTAGGACTAAGCATATAGAGATAAAACATCATTTTCTTAGAGATGCTGTAAATAAAAAGGAGATTGAAATGAACTTCATAGAAACTGAAAAACAAATTGCTGATATTTTTACTAAGCCTCTTGGGAATGAAAAATTTAAGTTTCTTAGAAGAGAACTTGGCTTATGTAAATTTCAGCATGATGAATGATTGTTTAATTGCTGTGAATAAAATCTCTGATGTGGACTTGTTTTTGATTGCTTGGATAAATCATGTGGATGTGAATGTGGATGTAGAACTGTCATGCATTGCATATATTCAGGGGGAGCTTGTTGTGTCTTTGCATGTCTTTGCATATCATTCATTCATGACCTATGCATAAGCTCTCTCTCAATTAATTCTTGCCATGCTGCATGCATATAGACAGGGGAAGTATTGCTAAGAAAATCAGAGTGGTTTCAACTTTCTTGAAGTCATTCAACCTTTAACTCTGAATACTTGTCTCTGACATTATGGCAATCTGTTGGTCAGTTCTGATTTCTAAGCAGTAGAAAATGGACTTCTTCATTTATAAGAATTTGAATTGTTCAAAGACTGATGTAATGGTTTAATTCTTATAATGGTTGGAGTTTAAAGATTGCAATCAGTATATAAGTAAGTTGAAAATTGATAAAACTCTCAACCTCTTTCTTATTTCATGTCAGATAAAGCTAATCATATCTGAAATCTGAAAACTCATCTGAAATCATGTCGAAGAGATTAAGTATGTGTATTGTTCTTAATCAAGTCATTCTGAAACATAAAAAAGGACAGCTAAGAAAGATACTGAAAAATATTGAGAATCATTGAAAATATATATGTTGGCAGAGCAATGACTGGTAATCATTGAGAAACTGAGTGATCCATCAAAGAAGTGGACAACACTCATGTCATGAAGTGTATCAGCTATCTCTGTTTAAAATGTTCAAAACAGCAGGCTGGTTTCACTGAGTACCTGGGGGTAACTGGCGTCTGATAAATGTGTACCCTCACACAAAAAGGTGTAACTCAGCTCTGTTGAATTTGATCATAGGCAGAATGGTCCATCTTGTTGAGTATCTAGGGGTATTGGCGTCTTATAAACGTATACCCTTAAGCAGAAAGACTTGTAGTACCTGAATGTTCAAAATGATCTAATATTGATAATGCTGCTCCCACAAAAGAAAAGTTCATGAGTGTCAATTTGTTTAGTTTCAATACATGACTTGGGTTCTCTCAATTTTTTTTGAGACTATGAAAGTAAGATATCATGAAATTGAATCTTTCATGCAAATGTGATTCTGGTTTATTGTCTTATCATGCCCAGTGAACTTATCTATTGCTTGTGGTGCATGAACTCTAAATTTTATCATCTTTAAACCAGACCTCTTTCTGACAGCAGTTTCTAACTTCATCTAACTGAAGACTCTATACTTTAGAATGCTTAATCATGAACTACCTGTTCAGAATGCCAGTCAGTTCTTCTCTTGATTCCTCCATTGTACTTAATTTTTCCCTCCTCTTTGTTGATGGCAAAGGGGGAGAATATTGTCTAGGGGATGTCTAGTGGGAGAATACATATCTGTCTGAATTCTGAAGTCCTTTCTGAATTAATTCCAAGGGAGAGTTTGAGGCAGTGAGTTGCATGCATTCATAGCATCTGCATGTCAATCTGCATAACACATCATGTCTTTCATCAAACATATATATCTATGACAGGTTGTTGCTACTCTACTTCATATGGGGTTGCCATCATCAAAAAGGGGGAGATTGTTGTGACCCCTCTATGTTGATGATGTTGACACTTGCTCTATTCTTTGGCAACACCATTGTTTTGATTGATTGGCAACTGAGTTTGATTTGATGAAATTGCTCCATCAGATTGACTATGTGTTCTTTGCTTTTAATACACTGCTGTATGTAATTCTTACTGTCATAAGTCCACACACTGCATCTCAATTAAATTGATTATGTGTGCACAGCGTCAACGCATCATGTTACAGCGTCAACGCATAAGTCCACACACTGCATCTCAATTAAATTGATTATGTGTGCACAGCGTCAACGCATCATGTTACAGCGTCAACGCACCGTTGGCTTTGAACCTCAGAGTCTGTACATCCGAATTGCCCTTGATCTGGTGAAATGTATACACTCATTCACTGTAGCCTTCACACATTAAAATCCATACATTCATCAATTACTTTTCACTCAAGGTAAAGTCTATACACTGGGGTCTTTTCCCTACGTGTCTTAGGCGAAGTCTGAACATTCAATTCTGAAGCCTGAAGTCTATATAGTCCAGCCTAGTCCTACGATCAAGGCTTTAGCTACACTCAACTCTGTACATTGGCTTCGCTTCATGAAGTCTGTACATCACTTCATGTCCCCAAAGTCTGCACATCAACAGTGATCTTTGAAGTCTGTACACTGCTTCAGGAGCTTCAAGTCCACACATCGCTCAAAGTCTGTACAGAGTCCAGCGTCTCAGTTAGCGTCTCATGCACTTGAGCAAAGTCTGTACATCCACAGTGTTACTCTAAGTCTATACATTAATCTTCTAATCCAAAGTTTATACAATGGTCTTCACACTTGAAGTCCATACAGTCGATGTGCAGAGTTGATGTCTATACTGTGTCCTTGCTGATCAAGTCTACACTATGGTCGGTGACAAGTCTGTACACTGGCCTCAGCCTTTCAAGTCTACACACTGACGGCTGAACTAAGAACTCTATACATCGTCTGTCTGCACTAGAGTCTCATGGAGTCTATACATTGCACTCGTCTTCTAAAGTCTATACACTGAAGTCTTCACATTCGCTTGCATAACATGAAGTCCATAAGTGGGCAAAGTCTGTACACTGTCCATGCTTCATGCAGCGTCAACTCCTCAAGTATATACAATGCTTTCCTTCGCATGAAGTCTTTAAGTGTATTATGTCTATACAATGCCACTAGGATTTAAAGTCTATACAGCCGTTGCCTCCCCTGTTGAAGTCAACACTTTGGGCAAGTCTGTACATTGCATTCTGCCTTTACAAGTCTATACAACGATGTATATACAATGCAATGTACATACTTAAATCTTATGTCTTTATTCTTGTTGCTGAAGGGACAGGGTCGACGCCTGGAGCTTAAAGCGTCCACGCATCAGTAGACGAAGCTTTCACGATGTCTTCTATTACGTCAACGCCACATGAAAGCTGCGTCGACGCAGCAGTTGAAGAAGCATCCGTCTTCACAGGCCATTCCATTGCATCAACGCCACAAGCAAGCAGCGTCGACACAGCAGCTAAAGAAACGAGGCTAATGGCTACTGGAATGCCTCACTGCGTTAACGCCATTGAGTGAAAGCGTCGACGCAGCAAGTCAGATTGATGACTTTGAGCACGTGAACGGAGAACTCTATACATCGGGCTGAAGAAGCTAATGAGGGGCACGTGATCCCAGGTACCTGGCTCGTGATCCGAAAAGGACAAGGTATCCAGATGAGGACACGTGTACTGACACTCCATTGCATGCTGCCACGTGGTCCAAATTGCTGGGCGGGAAACGTGGAGAGCACACGCCTGCTGCTGTTGCTGCTATATATACAAGCCTTCTTCCACAGAAGAAAGCTGATCGAAGGAGAAGAAGAAAAAGTCTATACACTCAGCAGCAGTGAGCCTTCGATCCATAGAGAGAAAAGAGAGAAGAAGAAGATACAGAGAAGAAGAAGAAGAAATAGAGAAGAAGGAGAAAAGAGAGAGAGTGAGGTGAGAGAGAGTTGATCGGGAGTGAGAGTGAGAGTGTTGGTATCTCAGTCTCGTGGTTCAAAACCAGAGCTGAGCTTTGCTCTTTAAGAGCTACATTGCTTTTGGGTTTTTATTTTTCGTTTTGATTCTGTCTTTCATTTTCGAATGCTGTTTCTTCAAGCTGTGTGTCAGCGGTCTTGCAGTGGTGGTCTCCACTGGATGGGTTAAGCTGTATTTCCCCAGCTGTTGCAGAGGATCAGATCCTCTGGTCGGCAAGCTGTAGTGCCCAGCGAAGCTGTGTATCAGCGGGTTGTTTGGCCAAGCTGTAAAGCCCAGCGGACGCAAGCTGTGCTGCGCAGCAGGAAGCCATACTCGGTTGAGTGTGGGGTGGACGTAGGTCGTTGACCAAACCACCTAAAAATTGTGTGTGCAGTGTGTTTGTGTTTTTGTGTGATCTGTGTGCGATGGGAATTTCTTGCTTAGCTTGTTTGATTGCATCGCTTATTCTCATGTTTAGCTTTCTACCTTTTGCTTAGCACTTTTCATTTAGCTTTATTGATGCTTGCCTAAATTCCGCTCTAGAACTTACAATAGTTTTAAATTAGGCAAGTTGATCTATTCACCCCCCTCTAGATCCACACTTAGTGGAGATAGACTGCGTCCATCTAACCCAACAGATAGTTATCAAGGAAAGCATGCGAACATGCATCACCTTCAGCATAATTTTCATTTGAATAAAAATGGTTACATGAATTATGCTCAACACACACACGTTTTCTCTAAGAGGCCAAACAACAATTTCTCTGCTCGGAAACAACATAATTTTAATAGGAATAGGCTCATTCAACACCCACTGAGAAATGCAAAGAATGAAGAATCAATCGACATGAAATCATTGAAAAGAATAATAAAACAAATGTGGGTTCCTAAGTGTGATTTGGATAAATTGAAAACTGTCTTTGGACCCAATTTGAATTGGGTCCCACATTACTTTGTCTGAACTTTCGCAGGTTAGCCTGGCAGCCGAGCATAACAAGTGGTATCTTGACAGCGGCTGTAGCAGGCACATGACAGGAGACCGGTCAAATTCGGTGGAAATAACAGAGGAAGAATAATTGGAATTGGTACAGTTGGTAAGTCCTCTACTAACTCCATTGAAGATGTGTATCTTGTAGAAGGACTTCAGCACAACTTGATAAGTATAAGTCAACTCTGCGACAAAGGACACAAGGTACTCTTTGACCACAATTCCTGTACTATTTTTGAGCTGAATTCTGATAACGTCATGTTCAAAGGTCATAGAGTAAACAATGTATACATCGTAGACCTGGATGATAATCCTGAAACTCACTTGTGTATGTCTGCTAATTCTGAACAGGTTGCGTTTGACTGGCATAGGCGTCTAGGCCATGCTAGCTTGTCTACAATGAATAAACTGTCTGAACATAACCTAGTTAGAGGTTTGCCCCGAATAAGATTTCAGTTGGGGTCCAAGCTATGTGATGCTTGTGCACTAGGTAAACAGACTCGTGCAGTTTTTAAGTTGAGAACTGAGAATCTTTCATCTAAACCGCTGCAGCACTTGCACATGGATCTCTTTGGTCCTACCCGCATACAAAGTTTGTCAGGTAAGAGATATGGATTAGTCATAGTTGATGACTTCACTAGATTTTCTTGGTTGTTTTGTTTAGCAAATAAAAATGATGCCTTTGTTCACTTTGAAGAACTTTTCAATAAAATCAAATTGCAAGGTGAACATAACATCATTACAATTCAGTCTGACCATGGAGGAGAGTTTGAGAACTCTTCATTTTCTGATTTTTGCTCAAGAGAGGGAGTGACTCACAAATTCTCTTCTCCCAGGACACCGGAGCAGAACGGAATTGTTGAGAGAAGAAACAGGTCAATAATTGAAATGGCCAGGACTATGCTGATTGAGAGTGGACTTCCAAGGAGATTTTGGGCTGAAGCTGCGAATACTACATGCTACATTCTAAACCGAGCCTTGGTAAGACCTACTCATAGGAAAACTCCGTATGAACTTCTCAAGGGTAAGCAGCCAAACATTTCTTACTTTAAAGTTTTTGGCTCCAAATGTTTTATCCACAATAATGGTAAGAATGGTTTGGACAAATTTGAAGCTAGGAGCTCTCCTGGAATTTTTCTCGGATATTCAGAAACCTCAAGGGCTTACAGAGTTTTCAATAAAGCTGATCAAACTGTTGAAGAAACACCGCATGTAGTGTTTGATGAAAATGATTTCTCTAACAAAGTGATGGATGATGATAGGGAGCCATCTAATGAGGGAGATTTCTTGGAGAGAATTGAAGAAGAAGAAATGCAGCCAGCTGCTCAACCAGAAAACTCACAGCAAGAAGGAGCAGCTGAGGTAGGTGAACCCTCAGGTGAGACAATATTTCACAAAGACCACCCTAGTGAAAATGTCATAGGCAATTTGCATGATCCTCCTAGGACTAGGTCTCATTTTAGAATTGTCCAAGAACAGGACTTAGCTGCATTGGTATCTCAGGTGGAACCCAAATCTGTGGAAGAAGCCTTAAGACATGATTCTTGGGTATCCGCCATGTGTGAGGAATTAAATCAATTTGAGAAAAATATTGTATGGGAACTAGTTCCCAGACCTGATAACACTCATATCATTGGCACTAAATGGATTTTCAAGAATAAAGTTGATGAGAATGGAGCTATTTCTAGAAACAAAGCAAGACTTGTAGCTCAAGGCTACAGTCAGGAATTTGGTGTGGATTTTGATGAATCCTATGCCCCAGTGGCTAGGATGGAAGCTATACGAATTCTGCTTGCATTTGCATGCTCTAGGAACATTCGGCTGCAGCAGATGGATGTCAAAAGCGCATTCTTAAATGGGGTATTGAAGGAAGAGGTATATGTTGAACAACCTCCAGGTTTTAATTTCTCTGTTCAGCCTAACATGGTTTTTAGGTTGAATAAAGCCCTCTATGGATTGAAGCAGGCTCCCCGAGCCTGGTATGAGAGACTTTCTGAATTCCTCTTGAGCAAGGGCTACACTCGAGGTAAGGTTGACCAAACCCTCTTCACCAAAAATCTCGGAAAGGATTTAATAGTGGTCCAGGTATATGTTGATGATATCATCTTCGGATCTAACAATTCAACATTGTGTAAAGAATTTTCTGAATCTATGTCTCATGAATTTGAAATGAGTTTAGTTGGCGAACTAAAGTATTTTCTTGGGCTACAGGTCAAACAGATGGAGGATGGTTGTTTCATAAATCAAACCAAGTATACTCTGGAGATGCTGAAAAGGTTTGGAATGACCAACCTCAAGACTATCTCAACACCCATGGGCACCAACTCCTCACTGGATTCAGACGAAAAAGGTAAAGAGATGGATGCTAAATTATATAGAGGTATGATCGGTTCACTCCTCTACTTAATAGCATCCAGGCCTGACATTCAATTTAGTGTAGGGATGTGTGCCAGATACCAGTCTAGGCCTACTGAATTGCATTTGGCAGCTGTAAAAAGAATCTTTAGATACTTATCTGCTACCTATGATCTAGGTCTTTGGTATCCTGCATCATGTAGTTTAGATCTCATTGCATATACAGATGCAGATTATGCAGGATGTAAATTGGACAGGAAAAGTACTAGTGGTCACTGCGAATTTTTAGGAGGGTGCCTAGTCTCTTGGGGATCCAAGAAGCAACACTCTGTGGCTCTTTCTACTGCTGAAGCTGAGTATGTGGCAGCAGGGAGCTGTGGCACACAGGTTATATGGATAAAACACCAGCTTCTGGATTACTTAGTTGAGCTAGGTTGCACTTCCATCTTTTGTGACAATACTAGTGCAATAAACATTGCAAAGAATCCTGTACTTCATTCTCGAACTAAACACATCGAAATTAGACATCATTTTATTCGTGATGAAGTAGCTAGGAAGACCTTTGAATTGATCCATGTTGGCACTAACTCACAAATTGCAGATATTTTCACTAAGCCACTGGATACTGGAAAATTTAGCACATTGCGCAGAGAATTAGGTATTTACAGAATTTCATGATTGAATAATTGATCTCTAAATAATCTGTCATGTGCTCTTATGCTTATCTTATCTCATTATCTGTTGCTGAAAATAACCTCATTATGGGTGTTTGCTGATTCACTCGTACTGATTGATACCACTTTGTTTTCTTTGAGGTGTTTTGAGGTTTGTCTTGGTTAAGTCTGAGTTGGAGTCAAGGTCTCAGGGGGATCTAGATTAATAATTGGTGTCATGCTCTTTTGGCCAAATCTGAACATACTTTGAACAGACTTTTGCTGACCTTATAAGAGAATCAGTTTGAGTAGGTGGATAAAAATTTTTTTTGAATGTTTTATCCGTTAAGACTGTTCATCTAATTTCTTGTTGGAATTTCAGCTGTTAGTCCCACTGAGATCAAAATCTGAATTCAAGACTATCTTCCTACACTATAACTAACTTCTGATCTAGCCAGTACAGCATACCTACTTAGTCTAGTTAAGTCCGAAATGAGGTATATAGTGCTTTTGTCTGAAGAACTTTGCAGCTGGTGTATTGTTCTCAAACTGAATCAAGACTAATTTACAAGGTTTCAAGTGCAGTTTAATGAAAAATTCATGAAAGAAGTTTTAACAACTTTGTTAACTGTTCATTGAGAAACTGGGACTTTCATCAATGAAGTGAAAGTATCCCATGTCATAAGATGGTAGTATAAATCAGGCTTAATTAGCTGTCTTGATCATACAGAGCAATGGTACATATCTGGTTAGTAACTGGGGTGTCTGGCCTCTGGTAAAGGTGTCACCTTAATGTCAACACAAGTTAGAATACTATCTCTGTCCTCTTGTCAGAAGGGGTAATGTGGTCTTGCCACCAAGTAACTGGGGATTCCTGCCTCTAAACAAGGTGTCTCCCTAATGTCAAAGGTGTACTTGACAGATTTATCTTTGATCTTGACCATCTGTGAAAATTTTTCTCCCTCTTGGTATCCAGATTCTGTTCACTTGGCATTTAGGTCTTGGTTTGTTTGTTTTCAATACCACAGGTCTTTATTTTTCCTGACTTCCATGCTTTATACTCTCTGAGTAATTAAGACTTACTCTGACCATACTGGTATCTTGTACCCTATTTGCTTAGAGTCTGGTTCTGTGTATGGAGCAAATCTTCATTCACCATTTTGCACGCAGTCTGACTAACTGATCCTCAAAATCCTCACATAAAATTAATGGCTTTCTTAATTGCTTAAACATCTCAATAACTCTCCTTTATCAGCCATACTCTCTATTGTTTTCTCTCCACTGTCAGTAATTTTCCTTTCGTGATATCTTCAGACCTGCCCCTAGTTTTTGAGGATGTCAAAGGGGGAGAGTGTCTTGCTAGTGTCTTGCTTGTGCTTTTGTGCTTTGCTGAGGGGGAGCGAAAGATAAGTGCCCTGAGTTATCTAGTCAGAGGAAAGTAGATGTTGTGTTCAGGGGGAGCTCTTGGGAGTCGTCAGAGGAGGCGAGTGTGTTGTGTGTCTGCATTGCTTATTTTCACAGCTTATCTTCATGCACTTCATCTCTGTTATTTAATATAGTGTTGCCATCATCAAAAAGGGGGAGATTGTTGGACTTTTGTGACTTCCCTAGTGTTTTGATGATGAGCATCACTATGTTAAATATTGTCATTTTAATCAGATATCTTGAGTAATGTTATGCATTTGAAATTTGCATGATTAACAGGAAAACTGCCATGAGTTAATACCTTGCATGTCTATAATGTTCCCTTCATACTCCGTGTTATCCTTTTGTACGTCGTGTTGTTCCAATTATGTTTGTTGGTTGTCTTCGTGTCGTTATTTGTTCCATCGCGTGCTGTACACTGCAGTACCTCGTGCTGCTTTCTGTGCCACTTCGTGTCGTTCCATCTGAGTCACCCCTTTGTCTTCGAGTCTCTTGTTCTGGCCAAGTCTATACAGCCTCATCTTTACCTTTGTTTCAAGCCAAAGTCTACACATTGGCTTAGCGTCATGCATCAGTCTTCAAAGTCCATACAATGCACTGTAGCATGTTCGAAGCTAAGTCCATACATTGGTTTAAGCTTCCAAGTCTGTATATTGGCCTTCAAGCTTTCCAAGTCTATTCATTGGCAGCTGAACTTTGAAGTCTATACATTGGTCTTCACTTCAAGTATGTACAGCCATTGTCTTGCCAAAGTATATACGTTGTGAACCCTCAAGTCTGTACAGACTTTGCCTTGTCCAAGTCTATACATCGTCCAGTTCTTTGGCAAGTCTATACCTTGTTTCAGTCCATGTTGTTTTCGTGTCGTTTTCATCTTCGAGTTGGTTTCAGTCCAAGTTGTTTTCGTGTGTATTCAAGTCTTTTTAGTAAAGTGTCGTTTCACCTCGTGCCGTTCTCTTTGCTATTTGTTATGTCGTGTTATTTTTGTATTCATGTCTTCGTGTTGCTTTTGTATTCGTGTCTTCGTGTTATTCTTGTATTTATGTCCTCGTGTTGTTTCTTTCTATCTTCGTCCAGGTTCCTTCTGATCGCGTGTTTGTCTACCGTTTCACTCCGTGAGACTTCCTTCTCACCTCGTGCTGTTCTCTTCTGACTTCGTGTCGTTTTCATTGTAGTGTTAAGCTTTATTATTGTGTATCTCGTGTCGTTCTCTTCGTAGTGTTTGTTTTGTTACAGTGATACTTCGTGTCGTTCTCTTTGTAGTGTTAGCCTTATTAGTATGTATCTCGTGTCGTCTCTTTTTACCTCGTGCTGTTTTAATCTGACCTCGTGTCATTCTCTCTTTATTTCGTACTGTAGTAATCTTGTGTATCTCGTGTCATTCTCAGTACAGTGCATCTCGTATTGCTATCACATACCTCATGCAGTTTTAGTTTTTGTGGCCCTGAGTTTTAATCGTTTTATTTCTTTGCAGGAGAAGAAGAAAAACAAACAGAAGAAGGTGGTCCGAGGAAGAATATTCCCAGTGACTGGGCTGCACGTGATCCAATGCTAAAGGAACCAATACTATAAAGGCACGTGGCAAGAAGGTTCTGGATGAAGTGTGGGAGGCACACGCATTCTGCACCTCATCCACCTGCTGCTGCTGCTATATATTGAAGCCTTCGTCCACAGATGAAGGTGGATCGAAAGAAAAAAGCAAAAAGTCAGAAGTGCAGAGAGTTCGATCCAGAAAAAGAAGAGAAGAAATTTGAGTGAGAGCAGAAGAGAAAGAGCCTCCCTGAGAAACTAGCGTGTTCCAGTTGAGAGAAAAGAGAGAGCAGAAGAGTGATCAGAAGATGGGTATTGACTTACGGATCAAATCCGAAGTCTGCTGCTCAGTTTGAGCTACATTATTTCTAGTTTCTGAACTTTGGATTCTTTCTTTCTTGTTTTTGGTTCTTATATGTGTTCCATTCTTGATTGAGAGTTCTCTGTGTTACCTCCTGGTGTTCAGGGGAAGAGAGAGACGTGTTCTCTCTGGTTTACTTGCAACAGAGGTTGCAGTAGTGTTCCCTCTCGTAGAAGAGGTGTTCCCTCTAGGATTCAGAGGAAGAGAGACCTTGGTCTCTGGTTCTAGTGACTGTAGATCACTAGTGTTCCCTCCGGTTGGAGGAAGAGGAAATTGTTTTCCTGGTTTCTAGGGACTGGACGTCCTTAGGGTTCCCTCCGGGTGTGGAGGAAGAGGGGAGGATGTTCCCCTGGTGAAGCTGTGAATCAGCAGTTGTCGCAGACTGAGTCTGCTTTGCTAGCAGTGCTAGTGGAATCCTCACTTCGATTTGAAGTGAGGGGTGGACGTAGGCAGACTGGAGATCTGGCCGAACCACCTTAAAAACCCTTGTGTCCTTGTGTGATTGTCTGTGGTGGTTCTTGTGGTGTGCCTTCTATCTACTCGAGTTATTGCTCGCACTGCGGTTTTTGTGGGTTCATCTGCGAGATTGCTTGTTTTCAGTGAATCACTCTTCAGTAATTTTTAATCGGTTGAAAACAGTGATCTATTCATCCCCTCCCCTTCTAGATCACTTCATATTTCTCGTATCATGGCCGACATGTTTCGAGCTATTATGGGAAAAATGGATGATTTGAGTGCTCGAGTGGATAAGATGGAAGGATTGAGTACGCGAGTGGATGGTCTAGGCGAACGTTTGGAAGAGAGGATGAAGGCCTTAGAGGATAGGGCCATAGAGTCAGACCAGTCTTTTCTAGGTATGGTAGGGAGAGTAGCCGTCCTAGAGAGACCCCCGGTTGAGGCGCAACCCGCGTCGACAAATGGTTAACAGGAGCCGGTTCAGCCACCTGCTGCTGCTAGGGCTCAAGGGGTAGATGATAGGAGGCGTCGACTCCCCGAGGGGGTTAATTATGAGTCTGAGAATAAAAATGTGGAATATGGTCGTGACCGTCATGTTCAATGATAGAACCATGATCTAGATGAGGACAAGCAGACCCTCGAGACTATTCGTGCGGATCCTACCACTTTTGACGTGTCCTTGGACCCGAAGGTCTATCTCGATTGGGAGTCCGGTATGGATCGATATTTCGATTGGTTCGATATAACGGACCGTCGAAGAGTCCGATTCGCTACCATGAAGCTGATGGGACAGGCTCTGACCTATTGGAAGAACGTAGAGAGCCTATTGTTTCATTGGCAGGAGCCCCAGGTTGAGACATGGGGTGAGATGAAGGTCAAGCTTCAGCAAAAGTACCTTCCTGCCACATACCGTCAGTGACTCATTGATAGGTGGTAGAGTCTCAGTCAGGGAGATCATCCCGTCTCCGAGTATATCGCTGAATTTGATGAGTATTTTTGGCGATGTGGCGTATCGGAGGAGAGCACCATGCCCATTTCCCGCTTCCGTCGTGGTCTGCGGCCCCACTATCAGTACGAGCTTTTTCGCCATAATGTGACCAAGTTGGAAGACGCGTATCAGGTTACTCTCGAGTTGGAGTAGTTTGAGGGAGAGTTCGAGCCTACCCAACGATTAGGACCCTTTCCTCATTATGGGGTTGAGCCTCATAGTTCTTCAGTCCCATATCTTAGGGCTCCCCTGGTTCGAACCTCGGAGCCCGTCCACCAGGAGCCACCAGCCCCAAGGCCTCGCCCTCCCCCACCGAGGGATGTTCCACCTCAACCCCAACCACCTGCACCCATTGCCCGACCCCTGGCACCCACACCTCCCACTCCTCCACTGTTGCCTGCACCCCCTACCAGTCGGGAGGATAAGGGCAAGGGACCACTTATTGGGGAGACTAGTGGGTCACGCCAGCAGTGTTATCGCTGCCATGGGTTTGGCCACATTGCCAGCCAATGTCCCACCCGTACTTCTCTAGTCATTGGGTACGCGACAGTTGGAGAAGCCTCACCATTAGGGCTTGTGTCTGTCAGCCATGAGGCCGAGCAGGGCTTAGCTAACAAATTCTATGAGGATGACCTAGAGGAACCTACCGACACCCCGGATGCCACACTCGGATGATGCCCACTTAGGGTTCATGTCACTGCATCTAGGGTTATGTGTGAGTCTGTTTTCTTTTCTTTTGTTGTCGCCTAGTCTGTTGGAAGTCTGCATGTGTCTAGTTGAATCTGGCATACGTTGAGTCGAGTCGGTCTATGTAAGCTCGTGATGTCAGTCCCTTTCAAGTGTGAGGCAAGTCGGATCCCATGCATACGTTGTGCACTAGCGTAACAAATAGGGGATCAACTTTACCTTTCTATATCTCAGATCCAGTCACATACAGGGACCAAGCAGTGATTCCCAGTGAGTCTTCGAGCCATCTCCTCCCCTTTGAGAGTGACCCCACTCCGGAGTGTCCACCACTAGCTTCATTCCCACAACAGCATGTGCATATAGAACATATACGGGATGAGTAGGTGACTATTACTCGGACTGGAACGAACCCGCACTACCTGGTACGGCGGAGCACCCGACCCACATCTGATGACAGGAGGATCACCTGTGCGGAGCTACGGAGGATGGATCAAGATCCGAAGGAGCGAGTAGCCGCACCCCTTACTCGATGGGGTCGAGTTCTTCCAACCCGAGGAGAATTGATGGGGCATCAGAGCTATTCCATTAAATGTTGGGAATGTATGTTTGTAATATGGAACTTGGTGTGTAATGTGTGTTTATTTTGGGTTTTATTTGGGTTTATGTGTAAATGACCATGTAGGTCCAACGGGCTCCCACCCTTTCTCCCATTGGGCCACATAGCCCTAGGGCCCTAGGGGGGATGGTCCATGGTCCAAGTTGGACTTGGACCAAAAGGAAGAAAATTCATATTTTACTTCCTTTAAGGGGGCGGCCCCTCTTTTGTCTTATTAAGTAGTTTTTTTAGTTTTGTTTTATTCTTTTGACCACATGGGGAAAAATTAAATATTCCCATCCCTAAAATACCCCTCCCAACCCTAGATCTGAGGGTAAGATTGGCCATTTGCCTGGGGTTTCCAATTCATATAAATGCTTGTATTTTTTATTTTTAAGGAATTAATGAGAAGAATTTGGTGAAAAATACAAGGAGCCTTGGGCGCCTCCCTCTCTCCCCTCTCTTGCAGCTGGATTGCTGTGGTTTCTAGAGTGGGTTCCCTACAAAAACTTGGTGGATTCCAAGGTTTATCTCTTCCCCTGGGTGTGAAGCACAGCCATCTCTGCCGTCGCCGCCGTTCGTGCCGCCAACGAGCCGCCACAAGCCACCCTTCCCCTTGCTGTCCTTAACCATGAAATCCAGAACAACAGTCTAAAAATCAGGTTGGTTCTCCCAGCTCCCAGCTCTGATCGAGCTGAGATTTTGAGGGATTGTCCCCCTTCGTGTTAGCTTTCCATCCATAAAACTTTTGTTCCATTCCACCACCATTTGCCTTTTTTCCCGACTTTTAATCTCCACCCTGCGCAATCTGTCATTCAGCAGATCTGTGAGATAGGTACCCGCTTCTATATTTTTCCCACCCTTCAACCCTCATCAGAAAAATCCCTAAAAATTCCTGCACGTCCCTCACATCCCCTTCCATCCCCCATAAAATCCCTAGCTCCCAGATCTAACGTCTTCCCCTCGGTCAAATTTCATTTTCAGACAGATCTTGTTCTGCCCTGTGTGTCTGTAATTTTGAGCTAGAATTAACTACAAACCACAGTCATTTTCATTTCTAATCCATCTACTGGATAGCCCTTTGAGTCCTCTATCCATCGGTACCAATTTTGCCTCGATCTGACATCGGATCTGGGCGCAACAATTCTTTTCGTGGAGGCGTGCATTACTGCTCCGAGCTAGGCCAGAAAAAAGGTGTTGGGAAATAATTTCCAATAATAAATCAAAGCTCTGATTCAGCGACCGCCACTTCTGGGAGTCGACGAGGGACGTCCCGCCATCGTCTCAGCCAAGCGTCGCCTTCAGAAGATCCCAGGAGAATGCCATCCCTTTGGAGCCTCTCGTACGCTGTCCTGCCGACCTGTAAATCGCAGATCCGGACTTGCTATCTTCAACCGCCCGGAACCCCTCCAACGTGCTACCCGTCAAACCAGAATCGGCACTCCCGGACTGCTGTTGTGGCATGTTACCTCCCTACGTAGAGTGGGCCTTAAAATCACTTCTGTAATTATTAACATTTACTGTACCGGGAGTCATCGTTCTTGGCCGGGGTCATCTTCCCCACCCCCAGAGCGTGGAGGTATTGTGTTCTCTCCCCACTTGGCATTTGCTTTACTCGTATATGTTTCTTTATGCCGCTGCATGAGTGATAGGTTAATTAGCTCGTTATATTATTTCATTCACCGCTGCGAGAGTGAGTAAGTGGAACCCGTCCCGTGTCTCGATCCGAACACGCGGAAAATCCAATACCCTCGACTCATTGCCGGTTCCTCAACCGCACACATCTGCACGTTTCCCTCTCTTAGGGACGTCCGCGAGCTAGAGTCCCAGGTTCACGTCCCATCCCGCATCAGGCTTAATGGGGTATTAAAAAAATTATGGGATTATTAAATCAATTTAAAGGCCCTATATTAACCAAAGGGTTAAGCCCAACTCAAATAGGCCCAAAGACCTAATTCCAAGACCTTTAGGTCCAAGCCCACCTCTAGAAGCGTAATTAGGCCAATTTACGGAATTAAATTAGATAAATAGGTTGATAAAAAGGATAAATGAGAGATAATTAGAAAATCTAAAATTTTTAGATTTAACGGCCAGAATGAGGTCTATCGCGAGACCGCCTTCTCACAATAGCGGTCGCACAATGACCGCTACTATGTTCCGTGGACGGGTGAAGAAGAAGCGTGGAAAACTTGGATTTTTCCCATCCCAATCTCTATGATTCGAAGCTACCTGACATGGAAACCTAGTGTAGGACTCTTGGAGATCGATCCTACTCCAATTTATGACTCCTTGATCGATCAAATCCTCAGCCCTAGGTAAAATCCTATAAATAGGTCTCAGGTTTGACCTGCCCAAACCCCTATTTTGGAGCGCGTAGTTCGATAGTAAGGAGACATTATTTTAGGTTGGTTATTTAAAACATTATGTTCCTTTTAGTATTAACTAACACCCCTCTAAATTTCATGATAGGAGGTTAAGCGTCCAGAGAGTTAGAAGTCCCCAAAGTTGTTGTTCATCTACCAGGAGCTCAGGAACCAGCATACCGGTCCAAGGAAGATCTAGGGATTGGAAGCCCTAATTGAGGTATTTAGAAGTTCATCCTTTAGAACAATTTGTTAACCTTTATATCTTCTATCTACCCTCCAAATTTCATGGATTTAGGTCAAGATGTTAAGGAGAACAAGGGACGGGAAGTTGCAGGTTTAGCACAGGACGTGCAGAAACTAGGGCGCCCTTCCCGTCCAAAATTCAAAGTCTAAAGCCCGTTATAAAGGTAGGTTATCTCATAGATGGCTAAATTAATGTGTTATGAACAAAAGCCCTCTGATTTCTTGTGATTTCATGCATCGTACGTGGAAAATTTCATGGTTTATTATCATTACGCATATAGGGTTATCACAGCATGCATGAATCCTGCCCTTTATTGAGAAGTTGATAATTTGGATTAATTCACGTAATTTTATGCATCTCCATGCCTTATTTTTTCTTCTATCATGACTTGCCTTCATGTCTACTAGAATTTCCATCCATAACTTGCCCTAGAATAGGCTTTAATTGCACTATTTTGACCTTTCTGGCTGGTAGGCATAAGACGGTCTTACCGAGACCGCTACTGTCGAATAGCGATCCCAGACCGACCACATAATCATAGTAGCGGTTCTGGATAGACCGCTTTTATATTTCTATTTTCTGCACTCCGTTCAGTCTAAACAGATTACAGATTGGCTCTTATAAACATATGTTAAGCCTAGGTAATTAGGTCTTATTCCTAGTTATGACTTTACATACATGAACTTGGTTATATTGTTCGTCCATCATGATAGATTTCATGTCCTTAATGTGTTTTAAACTTACGATATTTTCATGCCAAAACTCTTATGGTTTGTATTAAAGTTAATTCTACATGGTTCATGGACTTATCTTATTGTTGTTTTGATCGCTGTTTTATCACGATTCACTCTCATCTTTGAGTCTTTCATAAGTACATAGTGTGTACTCTAGTGCGTAGCTATTAGTTACACCTTGCACATGTTAGGCACATAATATTGGACTTGTGATCCTCTCCGTTAGATATTCCTTCCTCCAAACTAGGTGATCATGTTTCAAAGCTTCTGTAAGTCTCCGCGAGTCTAGGATTTCCACTAGGACGCCGAGCTGGTTGTACCCTCAAAGCCCATTGATCTAGAGAGTGTTAGGGTGCTAGGCTCGGATACAGAGGGGGGTGAATGTATCCTTCCACGAATAATGCCCAAAATAAACTCTAAAGCTCAAATATGCGGAATAAAAGCTAATGAGCTTTCCAAGATTAAATGATAAGGCAGCAAATGAACAAACGGTTGGACTGCACCAATGCCGCCACCTGAACAATCAGAAACGAAGGCAGAGCTAAACAACCCAGTGGTGCGGACACCCGAGCAGTTGATCGGCACGACACACCGAGCCACCGGTACCGCACACGGAGCACGACACGAGCCACCTCAGCGTCCATCTGGCTCGGAGACAGTCTGGAGACTCCGCCTTGGGCCTCCCCATTTATTATATTTAGCTAGACTTTATGTGTGTGTAATTTATATTTATTTCGTTGCATTCGGTTTGCCATTTTGAGTGTAATATGGGCTTACGAGCATTTCGGACCCCGTGGGCCCCACGGGCCCCCCGGGCCCCACCACATTGGGCTACCTCAGCCTAGGGTCCCACGTGGGGCCAGTCAACATGCCACATGGGAGCATCTAGAAGCTTGACTTGTAATTGGACACATGGGGGACAATGGGCTTAAAAAGTCCAAGGAGGCTACTTACCTCCCACCTACATTTCAACCTTCCACACCCCTCCCATTCAAAGTCCAAGGGCCGCCCCCCTCCCCTTAATTTTTTATTTCTTTTTTGTGTGTGTGTCACATGCCATCCCAGCCCTTCATCTCTTACCCCTAGATCCTACGGTTGTGGATGGATGTGAGATGTAAGCTATTTAAACTTGTATTTTCTATTTTACTTGAATTAATGCCATTTGGAATCAAAGAAATTGTTGGAGCTCCAGCTTGGTGCGCCCCTCTCTTCCCCCTTGCAGCTGTGAAGGTTGCCTCTGGAGGTGTGACTCCTCCCCTATCAGTTCCGGTCATCCTCGCCGCCGCCACGAGCCGCCACCACACCGCCATCGTCTTCATTGGAGTTCTGCCCGCGCAGTACCACAGCAACTCCCACGAAATTCCCAACTCAGCCAAGAGCTCTGATCGACCTGGGGATTTTACTGGAGGTTCCATAGGTGTCAAGGATGTCCCAAAAAAATTGGTTTGTCATTAAGATCCCGTTTCATAATTTTTGATTTTCATTCCCTCTTTCATTCCAGTTCTGCCAAAGTTCTGTCCAGGTTCCTATCCGCCCTGTGCTTCATGTCTTAGGTCCATCTTTTGATTATTTTTAGTCCCATAAGTTTTACTGGAGTTTCCTTCCATCAACCCCTTCATCCAAAATTTTTTTAAATTTCTAGTTCGTCCATCTCATATTTTCAAAAATTCGTTCTCAGTCCCATCTACAGTTCTATCCTGCTGTTCCCAGATCTGACCACTAGTCACTCCACAAATTATATCAAATCTCCACCACCTCCAAATACAATTCCAAAAATTTTCCCAGCTTCGTGGTTTGAATATCTACAACTTTGAAGAAGAGCTCGAAGTCTGAATCCCACTGTAAGTAGGCGGTCAACGGCCGTTTACAGGGAACTAATGTGCTGAACTGAGAGTTCTGGAACTGTGTAGCAGAGAATTGAAAATTAGTTAAGGTCCAGGTCCGCGCAGGTTCAGAGGAATCCACTTACCCTAGGTTGGAGTATTTTGAGTCCTCTTTCCAACGGCGCTGGTTTCATCACATTCCGGCGACGGGGCTGATCACAGCGGCCATTTTCGTCAGAGCGCGCACCTGAAAACAGCAAGCAGAAATCCGTGGGCAGCATTCCAAAAGCTTGGAGATCGGAGTTGTTCGGCCACCGGTCGGTGTTCCCGGCCGACCGCCTTCCGTGGAGGCGTGCCACCAGGGGTCCCCACCACAGTGGGACCCACTCCTGCAGATCCGGAGGCCAGCGCCACCCGTGGGCCCCACGGGCCCGCAGAACCCGCCGTTCGGAAAGCACGAAAACGCGGAGTTCGGCACCGTCGGGCGACATCAAGATGCTGTCCGTCAACCCAATTTGCGTGATTCCCGGGCCCCGCATGTGACCTTTTACCTCCCTGCGTGGAGTGGGTCAAATTATTGTATTTCTGTAAAATTATGTTAACCGGGAGTCCGCGATTGGCCGGGGTTGTCTTCGCCACGCCGGGTGCGTGGAGGTAAAGTCTTAACTTCTTGGCGTTCATTTGCTTAGCTAGTATACGGTCTTTTGCCGCTGCCGAGAGTGTAGGTACTAGCCCGTGTGTCCATGTCACCGCTGTGAGAGTGAGAGTGACCCGTCCCGTGACTCGATCCGAGTCCGGAAGTTGAGTCGGACTACCCTTGACCTCCGCCGGTTCCTTAACTGCGCACGGTCCGCGCTTTCCCTCGCTTGGGGCGACGAGTGAGCTTCCACTTCTGTTAGCGACGTTTTGCCACTAGGAGCTCGTAGTGTCGGGCTTAGTGCCTCCCTGGTGTGTGATGCTGGTCGCGTCTTCATTTAGAGTCCGAGGGTGGCACCTAATAGTGTCGTCTCCCGTGTCCGTCCCGCATCAGTTTGGTATCAGAGCAAGTCGAGTCTAGGGTAGTCGTTGAATAAGTCATGCATCATGGTCTAAGTCGAGTCTAGGATCATCCTTATTTTTAAAACAACAAAAAAAAGGTGTGTTTTAAATTGCATTTGCACCCTTTATTCGGTATCTTAAAAGGTGTTGTCCGAACGTTAGGCTACGCCTATCGGGAGGTCGCACACTTGCGGGAGTGATCTTCGGATCGATTAACTCCGCCCCGTACCGGATATTGGTTTAGGTCTAAGTGCATCCTTTAGTGTGTGTTTGCATTAGTCGGTGTCCTCTAGGTCGTGTGTCAGTTGCATGCCCACCCGTCGAGGTACCCAGTACTCGCCACCACCACCTATGGCGGAGTCCCGAGCCCGTAGTTCCGATGAGTCTTCCACGGCCGAGATGTTCCGGGCCATCATGGATCGTTTAGACACGCGTATGGATGGTCTTAGTACGCGTATGGATGGCATAGGGACGCGTCTAGAAGGGCGGATGAAGGTCCTCGAGGATCGGGCCGGGGTTTCGGAGCAGTCCATTCAAGGCCTTGTTGGGAGGATTGCCGTCCTAGAGAGGGGCCCAGTAGCGGCGCAACCCGCGCCGACGAACGGCCAACAAGAGCCGGTGCAGCAACCCGCTGTGCCAAGGGCTCAGGTGGAGGATGTCGGGAGGCAACAGGCGCCTATAGTGGATGATTATGCCTCCGACAATGATCACGGGGGTAACGGTCGTCGTCATCAATGACGGAATCGTGATGACGAGGATGACGACCGCATTCTTAGGGGTGTGCGTGCGGACCCTCCCACTTTTAGCGAGTCCTTGGACCCTAGGGTGTATTTAGATTGGGAGGCCGGCATGGACCGGTACTTCGAGTGGTTTGAGATGACGGACCACCGAAGAGTCCGATACGCAAAGATGAAGCTGCAAGGGCAGGCCCAAACTTATTGGATCAATGTGGAGAGCCTGCTCAACCAGCGACGTCAACCCCAGATCGGTACTTGGGATGATATGAAAACCAAGTTGAGGGAGAAGTACCTTCCCGCCTCATATCGCCAACGTCTCATAGACAAGTGGCAAAGCATCTCCCAAGGGAACCGATCCGTGACCGAGTACACCGCCGAGTTCGATGAGTATTATTTGCGGTGCGGGGTCACGGAAGAGAGCGCCATGACGATATCCCGCTTTCGGAGAGGTTTGCGACCCAATTATCAATATGAACTCTTTCGCCGCAATGCCACCACTTTGGAGCAGGCATATCAGATTGCTCTCGAATTGGAGCAGTTCGAGGCCGAGTTTGAGTCACCCCATCGGTTGGGCTCCTTTCCCCTTCGTAGTGTCGAGTCCCGTGGCTCATCTGGCACGTATCCGAGGGCCCCCATGGCACGACCTCAGGAGCCCGCTCGCCCCGAGCCCTTTGCTCCTAGGCCTCGTCCTCCACCCCCGAGGGACCTTCCTCATCCCCAGCATCTTACGGCCCCACCCATAGCCCGTCCACCGGCACCCGCACCTCCTGCACGTCCTTTGTTGCCTACGCCTCCTATCCGTCGGGAGGATAAAGGTAAAGGACCTATGATTGGGGAGCCTAGTGGATCACGGCAGCAGTGTTATCGCTGCAATGGGTTTGGCCATTTCGCCAACCAGTGTCCCACCCGCCCATCTCTTCACATTGGGGACACACAGGCCGAGGATACCACCCCTACGGGCCTTGAGTTAGTCAGCTATGAGGCAGATGAAGAGCTAGCTGACGAGTACTATGAGATGGGAGGTGAGGCCCAGGATGTCCAGCAGTCGGACGATACCCGCGTGGGGGTCGTCAGATGTATCCTCACCCAGCCACAGGTCAGTGATGACTGGCGTCGGACCACTATCCTTCAGGTATTCTGTAGGCTGGGAAAGCAAGTTTGCAAGGTGGTCATCCATAGCGGGAGTTGTATCAATGCAATCTCCACGAACGCTGTCGCTCGTCTTGGTCTCACACCCGTAGACCATCCTTGTCCCTATCAGGTATCATGGGTGGATACCACTTCCATTTCGGTCAGGCTGCGGTGCTTGGTCCCGCTGCAGCTCCACTCCTACCGTGACGAGATCTGGTGTGATGTTCTTCCCATGGAAGTGGGAAGTATCATTCTTGGTAGGCCGTGGTTATTCGACCGAGATGCCACACTCCATGGTCGGTCGAACACCTGTACCTTCGACCACGATGGCCAGCGGGTCAACCTCCAACCCGTTCGGCCCAGGAGCCCATCTGTTAGGGGTCCTACTGGCCTTAGTACTCCGAAGCCTTCCGTTCCCGGGCCTAGTACCCCATCCCCAGCTCGGGCTATGACCGTTACCTCTGGCCCAGGAGAGCCCTCGATGAGGAGATTGATGATGATTAGCTCCCGGGAAATGGAGCAGGAGCTTAGTCAGGGCTGTCCGGTATTTGCCATTACGGTCCGAGAGGTGGAGCGGGACTCCGAGGGTGAGCTCCCACCCGAGGTTGTTCCCATTCTGCAGGAGTATGCTGATGTATTCTCCGATGAGCTTCCCGAGGGACTCCTACCTAAGCGGGATATTCAACATGCCATCGACCTTGTTCCGGGCTCTTCTTTGCCCAACCTTCCTCATTATCGAATGAGTCCCACGGAGCATGCCGAGCTTAAACGGCAGGTCGATGAGCTTATGCAGAGAGGATCTGTCCGGGACAGCATGAGTCCATGTGCTGTACCCGCATTACTCGCCCCGAAGAAGGATGGCACATGGAGAATGTGTATTGATAGTCGTGCCATCAACAAGATCACCATGAAGTACAGGTTCCCGATTCCCCGCCTGGATGACATGCTAGACATGATGGCAGGTGCCACTATCTTTTCGAAGATCGATCTTAAGAGTGGCTACCATCAGGTGAGGATTAGGCCAGGTGATGAGTGGAAGACCGCATCTAAGACCAAGGACGGTCTATATGAGTGGTTGGTTATGCCTTTTGGGTTGACCAATGCCCCTAGCACTTTCATGCGGCTCATGACTCAGGTCCTTCGACCTTTCATTGGAGTCTTTGTAGTGGTGTATTTTGATGATATCCTTATCTATAGCCGCACCACAGGGGACCACTTAGACCACCTTCGGCAGGTCTGTCTACTTCTTCAGCGAGAGCAGCTGTTTGCGAACCCACAGAAGTGTGCCTTCATGACACCTCAGCTTACCTTCTTGGGTTTCATTGTGTCTAGTACGGGAGTCTCCGCCGATCCGGAGAAGGTCCGGGCCATTGTTGAGTGGCCGGAACCCCGTACCGTTCATGATGTCCGCAGCTTTCATGGTCTTGCGACGTTCTACCGTCGCTTCATCCGCGGATTTAGCTCCGTCACCGCCCCGATCACGGATTGCATCCGGAAGGGCACCTTTTTATGGACGAAGGCCACATCTGCCGCCTTCAAGGACATCAAGGAGCGCATGACCCAAACACCTATCCTTCGACTGCCTGATTTCTCGAAGGTGTTTGAGGTCTCTTGTGATGCGTCGGGTGTGGGAATTGGAGGAGTTTTGAGTCAGGAGTCCCACCCGATCGCATATTTCAGCAAGAAGCTGAATGACGCGAAGCTGCGATATTCCACATATGATAAAGAATTCTACGCAGTTGTTCAGGCTCTTAGGCATTGGAGGCACTATCTTTTACATCAGGAGTTTGTCCTATACTCCGACCACGAGGCATTGAGGTACCTCCATTCGCAAAAGAAGCTTAACTCGCGTCATAGTCGTTGGGTCGAGTATCTCCAGCAGTTCACCTTTGTGCTGAAACATAAGGCTGGAGTGGAGAACAAGGTGGCTGATGCCTTGAGTCGGCGAGCATGCTTGCTTACCACCATGAGTGCCAAGGTCATAGGGTTAGAGAAGATGAAGGAGGCCTATGTTGATTGTCCTGACTTCGGTCAGATTTTTACCACCCTCCAGGCCGGACCCTCGAGAGACCTTGATGAGTATATGCTTCAGGAGGGTTACCTCTTTCGAGGTAGCAGGCTATGTGTTCCCCGAACTTCGGTTCGAGATTTCTTAGTGTGGGAACTACATGCGGGCGGTCTAGCCGGCCACTTTGGTCGGAACAAGACTATTGAGGCAGTGGAGCATCGATTTTATTGGCCGAGCTTAAAGCGCGATGTTGCTAACATCGTGGCTCAGTGCCGTACATGTGCTACGGCCAAGATGAAGAAGCAAAGCTCAGGCCTTTATACGCCTCTTCCCGTGCCTGATGCCCCGTGGCAGGATGTTAGTATGGATTTTATTTTGGGATTGCCACGTACCTCTAGGAAGCATGACTCGGTCTATGTTGTTGTTGATCGTTTCTCGAAGATGGCCCTCTTTATCCCTTGCTCAAAGACTTCGGATGCTTCTAGGGTAGCCCGCCTTTTCCTTACTCATGTGGTGTGCAAGTTCGGGTTGCCTCGCACTATAGTGTCTGATCGTGATGTCAGATTCACTTCCTACTTTTGGAAGACACTATGGCATATGATGGGTACTCACCTCAAGTTTTCCACTGCATATCACCCCCAGACAGATGGTCAGACCGAAGTGGTCAATAGGAGTCTGGGAGATCTTTTGAGGTGTCTAGTTAAGGATCGCATTGGGGATTGGGATCTCATGCTACCCATGGTTGAGTTTGCATATAACGATTCGGTGAATAGGTCTACCGGCATGAGCCCATTTGAGATAGTCACAGGTCGTAGGCCTAGGAAACCCGTTGACCTTGTCCCCATGCCTGTCCATGCTAGAGTATCGGAGTCGGCCGAGTCATTCGCTAGGCATGTTAGGAGTTTACATGATGACATCCGTCGTCACATTGAGGCCAGCAATGCACGGTACAAGGAGTTAGCCGATGCCCACCGACACCACCGAGAGTTCCATGAGGGCGAATACGTCATGATCAGGGTAAGACCTGAACGGTTTCCCTCTGGAACCGTTAAGAAGTTGCAAGCTCACGGAGCCGGTCCATTCAGAGTGTTGAAACGCATTGGATCCAATGCGTACGTTGTGGACTTGCCCGAGGAATATGGTATAAGCTCTACCTTCAATGTATCAGATCTTGTTACATATAGGGACCCAGTGGTGATCCCTAGTGAGCCTTTTGAGCCATCTCCTCCCCTTGAGAGTGATCCCACACCCGAGTGTCCACTTCCACCTCCAGCCCCTTTTTCACGGCAGCGTGAGCATATAGATCGTATACTGGACGAGCAGGTGACAGTTACCAGGAGTGGATCTTACCCGCGCTACCTAGTGCGATGGAGAGGACGGCCCGCTACTGAGGACACATGGATCACACATGGCGAGTTGCAGCAGATCGATCCGGACCTTCTGGAGCGATATAGGAGCGATGCCGACCCTTACTCGACAGGGTCGAGTTTCTCCCACCCGGGGAGAATTGGTGCGGACACCCGAGCAGTTGATCGGCACGACACACCGAGCCACCGGTACCGCACACGAAGCACGACACAAGCCACCTCAGCGTCCATCTGGCTCGGAGACAGTCTGGAGACTCCGCCTTGAGCCTCCCCATTTATTATATTTAGCTAGACTTTATGTGTGTGTAATTTGTATTTATTTCGTTGCATTCGGTTTGCCATTTTGAGTGTAATAGGGGCTTACGAGCATTTCGGACCCCGTGGACCCCACGGGCCCCCCGGGCCCCACCACATTGGGCCACCTCAGCCTAGGGTCCCACGTGGGGCCAGTCAACATGCCACATGGGAGCATCTAGAAGCTTGACTTGTAATTGGACACATGGGGGACAATGGGCTAAAAAAGTCCAAGGAGGCTACTTACCTCCCACCTACATTTCAACCTTCCACACCCCTCCCATTCAAAGTCCAAGGGCCGCCCCCCTCCCCTTAATTTTTTATTTCTTTTTTGTGTGTGTGTCACATGCCATCCCAGCCCTTCATCTCTTACCCCTAGATCCTACGGTTGTGGATGGATGTGAGATGTAAGCTATTTAAACTTGTATTTTCCATTTTACTTGAATTAATGCCATTTGGAATCAAAGAAATTGTTAGAGCTCCAGCTTGGTGCGCCCCTCTCTTCCCCCTTGCAGCTGTGAAGGTTGCCTCTGGAGGTGTGACTCCTCCCCTATCAGTTCCGGTCATCCTCGCCGCCGCCACGAGCCGCCACCGCACCGCCATCGTCTTCATTGGAGTTCTGCCCGCGTAGTACCACAGCAACTCCCACGAAATTCCCAACTCAGCAAAGAGCTCTGATCGACCTGGGGATTTTACTGGAGGTTCCATAGGTGTCAAGGATGTCCCAAAAAAATTGGTTGGTCATTAAGATCCCGTTTCATAATTTTTGATTTTCGTTCCCTCTTTCATTCCAGTTCTGCCAAAGTTCTGTCTAGGTTCCTATCTGCCCTGTGCTTCATGTCTTAGGTCCGTCGTTTGATTGTTTTTAGTCCCATAAGTTTTACTGGAGTTTCCTTCCATCAACCCCTTCATCCACAATTTTTCTAAATTTTTATTTTTTCCATCTCATATTTTCCAAAATTCGTTCTCAGTCCCATCTACAGTTCTATCCTACTGTTCCCAGATCCGACCACTAGTCACGCCAAAAATCATATCAAATCTCCACCACCTCAAAATATAATTCTAAAAATTGTTCCAGCTTCGTGGTTTGAATATCTACAACTTTGAAGAAGAGCTCGAAGTCTGAATCCCACTGTAAGTAGGCGGTCAACGGCCGTTTACAGGGAACTGATGTGCTGAACTGAGAGTTCTGGAACTGTGTAGCAGAGAATTGAAAATTAGTTAAAGTCTAGGTCCGCGCAGGTTCAGAGGAATCCACTTACCCTAGGTTGGAGGATTTTGAGTCCTCTTTCCAACGGCGCAGGTTTCATCCCATTCCGGTGACGGGGCTGATCACAGCGGCCATTTTCGTCGGAGCGCGCACCTAAAAACAGCAAGCAGAAATCCGTGGGCAGCATTCCAAAAACTTGGAGATCGGAGTTGTTCGGCCACCGGTCGGTGTTCCCGGCCAACCGCCTTCCGTGGAGGCGTGCCACCAGGGGTCCCCACCACAGTGGGACCCACTCCTGCAGATCCGGAGGCCAGCGCCACCCGTGGGCCCCACGGGCCCGCAGAACCCACCGTTCGGAAAGCACGAAAACGCGGAGTTCGGCACCGTCGGGCGACATCAAGATGCTGTCCGTCAACCCAATTTGCGTGATTCCCGGGCCCCGCATGTGACCTTTTACCTCCCTGCGTGGAGTGGGTCAAATTATTGTATTTCTGTAAAATTATGTTAACCGGGAGTCCGCGATTGGCCGGGGTTGTCTTCGCCACGCCGGGTGCGTGGAGGTAAAGTCTTAACTTCTTGGCGTTCATTTGCTTAGCTAGTATACGGTCTTTTGCCGCTGCCAAGAGTGTAGGTACTAGCCCGTGTGTCCATGTCACCGCTGTGAGAGTGAGAGTGACCCGTCCCGTGACTCGATCTGAGTCCGGAAGTTGAGTCGGACTACCCTTGACCTCCGCCGGTTCCTTAACCGCGCACGGTCCGCGCTTTCCCTCGCTTGGGGCGACGAGTGAGCTTCCACTTCTGTTAGCGACGTTTTACCACTAGGAGCTCGTAGTGTCGGGCTTAGTGCCTCCCTGGTGTGTGATGCTAGTCGCGTCTTCATTTAGAGTTCGAGGGTGGCACCTAATAGTGTCGTCTCCCGTGTCCGTCCCGCATCACCCAGACACACTTAGCAGAATATAATGCTCAAGAATAACTCTCTAGATAATGCAACTAGCCAAGCATGCACAACCTGTGAATGGGAGGTAGAAGATATGGAGCTAACGCAAGGCAACCACTGCACAAATAATTTTAAGGTGGTTCGATCCTCCAGACCTACATCCACCCCTCACTCCCAACTGGAGTGAGGCTTCACTAGCAGATGCTAGAACCAAGCAGACTCAGTCTGCGAACAAGGTGCTGCCACACAGCTTGACCAGGGGAACAGCCTCCCCTCTTCCTCCCAACCGGAGGGACACCCCAAGTGACTCCCAGCCACTTGAAAACCAGAGACCGGAGTCTCTCTTCCTCCAGACCAGGAGGGAACCAACCAGTGACTTCCAGTCACCAGCAAACCAGAGGTCGAAGACCTCTCATCCTCCAACCGGAGGGACCCCTGGACTTGCAAGCCACAAGCCCAGAACCGGAGACAAGTCTCCCTTCTCCTGGATCACAGGAGGAACCCGATCCCCAGCAGGGCAATCGGAAGAACAAGACTAACCAAAGAAACAAAAGAAAAAATACAGAAACATAAAAAACACAGCAACAAAAGCTGGAAATGAAACACAAGAGATGTGGCTCTCAATGAGCATAGTCGTTCTGGATTTGATCCACGAACAGACTGAACTGATCTGCAATAGACTCTGTCCTCCTCTTCTTTTCTTCCTCTTCTTTCTGCTTCTCTTTCTTCTCTCTTTCTTCTCACTTCTCACGAACACTATCTCTCTCTCTATCTCTCTTTCTTTCTCTTCTGCTCTCCTTTTCTCTCACACTGTTCTCTCCTTCTTCTCTTCAACTCTTTTTCTTCTTCTTTTCTTTTTCTGGATCGAAGGGCTTTCTGCTCTTCAGGCTTCTTCTTCGATCAGTCTTCTACAGAGGATGAAGACTCGTATATATAGCATCAGCAGGAGCACACTGGGTGAGTGTGGCTTCCACGTTTCCTGCCCGAGAAATTCGGACCACATGGCAACATCCTGGTTCACGAGCTAGGCACCTCGGATCACGTGCCCGTCCATTCAACGACATTCGACTAGTAGGACTCAAGTCTGCTGCGTTGACTCCATCAGCCTACAGCGTTGACGCATCTGTGATCCAGTGATCAAGTCTTCAACAGATGGGCGTGCTGCGTCGACGCTGCTTGCTTGTGTCGTTGACGTATCGGCATCGCCAGTCCAGTGAACAAACAGTCTACCCCTTTTTTAACTGCTACGTCGACGCTGCTCCACTACTGCGTTGACGCGTTGGTGTATTTTTGCAACTAATAGCTCAGCTTGTTTGCATGCTGCGTGGACGCTAAGAACTCCAGCGTTAACCTTCTAAACTATCTCCGAGCTAGATGCCTATCAGGCTTAATGGCTGCGTCGACGCTGTCTATCAATGGCGTTGACGCATTGATACGTTCCAGTGAACAAACAGCCTAGCCTTTCTTAACTGTTGCGTCGACGCTGCTCCACTGCTGCGTTGACGCATTGGAATATTTCTGACAAGGCCTCTGCTTCTTGAGTGGCTGAGTTGACGCAGCCTTTGCGTAGAGTTGACGCTGTGAAGAGTATCCGTGGATGCATCTTCACTGGTGCGTGGACGCCTTAAGCTCTAGCGTCGACCCTGTTCCCTTCAGCAACAAGAGTGAAGTCATAAGGTCTAAGTATGTACATTGTATTGTATATACTTCGAAAGAAACAGTCCAGTGTATATATATGCTTCAAGAACTCTAGACAACGGATGCTGTACAGACTTCAGATGCTACAGTCCAATGTATGGACTTAACGACGTGAAGCAGTGTACAGACTTTGAAGCACAAAGGTAATGTACAGACTTGAAGATCCACTATGGATGTGTAGACTTTATGCGTGAAGCAGCACAATGAATAATTGTGTACATTGAGAACCAGTGTATAGACATGACCTAACAGTCTAGTGTATAGACTTGAATAGCTGAGGCCAGTGTACAGACTTCAAATTCGAAGAGAGCCGCTGTATAGACTTTGAAGATAGAAACCAGTGTATAGACTTTCCACTGACTAGTGTATAGACTTCACCAGTGAAACGGCTGTACAGACTTGATGTGAACTTGAATGAACACGATGTACAGACTTTATGAAATGCAAACGGCTGAACAGACTTGAATGAGTATAGAGTGTATAGACTTGAAAGTCTGAAGGCGATGTGCATACTTGCTGAGTTGACGCTGCAGCCCAATGAGTTGACGCTGCAACGTATATACTTTACGTTCAACTGATGATGTATAGACTTAATCAAATGAAGAACCTGAACTGATGAGTCGACGCATCAGCTCAAGGAGTTGACGCACTGGTGTGAGAACAGAGACAAGTATGACTGAAGGGTCGACGCATCAGCACACTGAGTTGACGCACTGCTGTGGAGACTGTGCAGACAGAGTGTAGATAGAATTAAAGTAGAGCATGTTATCTGACAGCCATATGAACTCCATTCACTTACATGATAAAACATGAATAGTTTGAGCATATAAAAGACACAGCTAGATGACTCACAATGAATAACTCACTTCAAAGACCAATCATCAAAACCATCATCAAAATCACAGGGGCACAACAATCTCCCCCTTTTTGATGATGGCAACACTACACAGTGAGTCATCTGATGACTCAAACTATTCTTCCCCTTTTACTTCATCAAAAAGAAAATAGTTTGAGAAATTAAAGCAACCAGCATGCTATAATTGAAAAAACAATCTCCCCCTTTGGCAAAAATCTCCCCCTTTGATATAGTCAAGATGAATCATGGGAGGGTAAGAATGCATATGCAGATGGAGATTTCAAAATGCAAGATCACAATTCTTCTCCTTCTATGCAGCATGATGCATATGACAAGGAGGCTCCCCCTCAATAAATGGAACCTTATGAAATGAATGAGAAGGAGACCACAGGGGTAAACAAGGAAAAGTTTAGGTCAATGAGCAGAAGAGGTTCAATTAGCAGATTTTTAAAGAAGCTCCAATCACAGAGAATTCAGTCAGATTTTCAGAGAGATATCAATCTCATAAATCCAAAACATAAGTTTTCAAAGTCTTCCATTATAAGGGCTTATGAATGAGCTTTATTGAACAGCATGGTTTAAATATTATGTATGTAGAGTTTATCAATACAATTCTGTATTGATATCTAAAACCATGGTTTAATAAAAATGAACCAAGCCCTCATATTTATCTTGATAAAACTCCATTTCTCTTACACAATCAAATTTATTTGACTTCTTTCGGAATTACATGCATCAGTATTGAAATCAAGCAATTATGAAGTCATATGATTTTTTCTAGGGTTGTAACAATTTAATTTTAGCATCAATATTCAGATATATCAATTCGTTCAACAATTTTTCCTGCTACAAATTTTACGAGCACTCTAGTTCAGTGCACACCTTGTAACTAGAGGATATACCTTGATCAGAGGCCAATATCCCTAAGCATTTAGTGTGACTAACTGTCATGCTTTATATGAACAGAGATAGCATTTACACATCATGACACACTGCAAATCATTTCTTGATGAGTGAGTTGTATTTCTCAGTGTGCATGCCATTGCTCTGCCTGAAATTCAATTATTCTTAATCAGAGTTAACTATGGTACCTCATGACACAGTCCTTTGGACATGTGTTTCTCAGTGACCAAGGTCATTGCTCTGCCAGAAAATACCCTTTAGACATTTCAGAAAAATTCATTTGCTTCAAATCAATAACAATTTCATGTACTTAACCAAATAAAGTCATGTATTCAATAATGCAGATTTCAGAAGATTTTAAAAGACACAGCATGAAATAGATGGTTAAGGTTTATTAAACATGCTTCAGATATTTTTAAGAGATTTTAAAGCCAAACACATTGAGTACATTAAACTTAAACCACATGAGTTATTTCAAACATTCATAAAAGCGTATAATAGAATATTTCTAGTTCAAGATTTTTCATATTTATGATCGAGATAGCCCATTGAAATCTTCATGAAGGACTGAAATAATTCTGATACCAAATGATACCAATTGTTACCAATTGATAGGAGAGATTTTGAAGCTCAATGATTTCAAAAATATGCTCAAGGTTTGGTCAACAAAATCAATAAGAAAGGATATGCAATGAATTCTGACAAATGTATGCATTTGACAACCTATATGCAATGCATTGACTCCCCCTCACACTATGCATTCAGACAATCTTTTTGGCATTTTTATTTATTTATGAAATGCAATGCAATTAACTACATGCATGCAAAGACTCAACACTGAATGCTATGCAAGGAAATGTAATTAACTCCCCCTGAAAACATGCAATGTTTACCATGAGACACTGAACATATGATTTTGATTCATGCACATTCAGACTGCCCTATTAAGTAAAATGACCCATGGTACTAGGCGGAGCAATTGGTCTAAAAGACCACCTCTCACATAGTAAGAACCTCCAGACAGATTTCCCTGCCTTTTGGTAGCTTACCATTTGATATACCATAGAGGTCATGAATAACAATGCAAACCAACAGTCTTATATGCAATTCAGGTTTTCAATGAACTATACAACAGACAAATTTCAAACAACATTCATATGCAGTCCAGATTTTTTAGAATGCAATTTTTTTTAGAGTTTATGCATAACATAATTATCAAGCAATTGCAATTAGCCTATGTATGCATCAGATACAAACAACCCCTTTAAACTCAAATTTGCACAGAACACTCAGCAAGTGCATGATCAGAAAATAATGCAACTGGCAGATGATGAATGAATATGCAAGAACAGATTTAGCATGCATGCACTAGATGAATTTCAAAACATGAAATGTAGAGAGTTTACCTGAATAGTGTGAGAATGGAGTTATTCATTCTTGAGTGCCTTGGATCATTACCCCTTTTATTCCAGTCCCAAGGCACACCTGCATAACAATCACTTTGATCTTGAAGGAACCCAAGCAGCCTTGGGTCCTGTTTTATCCCTAACAAGTGTTCTAAACAATTTCTTAGCAGTATTATCATCATGATCCACCAGGTAACAGTTATCCATGAAATGACCAAATTTTCCACAATCTCTACATGATGTAGCAAACCTTGAATTCTTTTTGTGGACATTATTATCATCATGGAATCTATGTGAGTTTGCATGAAAATTTTTGTTACTTGCATGAGGTTTTGATTTAGCATTGCCTGCCCACAAGCATTCAGAAGCTCGGTGGCTAGGTTTTCCACATTCAAAACATACAAGAATCTTTTCTTTAAAAATAGGTTTATTTCTACCAAGAAAATTTTTATTTGCAGGGAATTTATCAAATTTGGAATTAAAATATTTTCCCTGAGCATACCAGCAGTCATTGACTGCATGCCCATACTTGTCACATTCAAAACACCTTAGGTGCTTACCTCTTGAACCATTATATCCCCATGAAGTCCTAAACCAACACACAACAGCTTTATGACCACGTTTGTTACAGTTATAACAAATGATGTGTTGGTTTGAAGCATACATGTTTCTTTTGGGGTGATGATGAACAGAAGACCTAGCATGCATTTTATCATCTTGTTTCATGATGAAACAGGCATCCATGAAATGACCATGCCTACCACAGTAATGACAAGATGTATCAGACTTCCTAGTAGCATGATTTCTACCAAATGAATTTCTCGAATGCAATGTTTCACTTGCATGCCCATCTTCAATCAATAATCTGTAATCATCCATTACATGGCCTACCTTGCCACAATAATGGCATGAAACACTCTTATCAGATGCATACGGATAATTAATTGAGCTATGAGTAGTATGCATTGAGTCATCAGATGCAGTATAGGTAGCAGATTTAAAGACATGTTTATCCTTGTTTTTCTTACCATTTTTGCTCATTTGTTTACCCTTGTTCACAACTTTTATTTGTTCTTCATTTTTTTGGGCCTTGAATTGGAAAACAGATGATGTAGATGTTTTAGGAGGCCAAGAGCAGCTTGCAATGTCAGAGCTACGAACAAAAGTAGTGTACAACTTTTTCTTAACAGATTTTTCAATTTGGGATTTGCATCCTTGCTCTCCACTTGATTTAGTGGCGTTATCACACAAAGGAACATTCATTTTCTCTTTTCCCTTGATAGATTTAGATATGGAACGAACAAGTTTACTTATTTCAGATTGCAGAGAATAAATTTTGAGTTCTGAATTAGTCAAGTCTTCCTTACATGAGATAATTTATCTCTGCATGACATCATTCAAATTTTTAACTATTTCTAGTTCCTGTTTCAGTTTCAATTCATTCTCAAATTGAATTTCTTTATCAGCAGATTTTTCTTTTTCAAATGACAACCACTTTTCAGAAAAGACAGTATTAAGAACCATTAGCCTTTTATTTTGAACTTTTAGATGAAAATTTTCTTCAATCAACTTGTTTTCAAATTCTTCTTTCAATTTCAATTCAGATTTTAAATTTTCATTTTCAGCCTTTAGACTTGTGATTTCAGCATTTTTCTCTTTTCTTAATTTTCTCTTTTCTGACTTAATTCTTTCATATTTTTCCAGTAGATGCTTATGCATGGCAACTAAATCATCATGACTAATATCCTCGGTCTCAAAGTTTACCTGGGATGAGGACTCATCTGATTGATCACTCCTTCTTGCCATGAGACATTCTTCTTCCTTTCCATTGTGGATGCGAAGCAATTCATCCAATATTTCCTTTGCCGAGCTACAACCTGAGAAAGAGGAAAAATCATCAGAACCGATTGCAGCCTTCATTAAATTTAGAGCTCTCACATTATCATCATTTTGCAACTTGTGAACATGAGTCCACTTGGACTTATCCTTAGGAAGTTCATGTGGACTGTGAGAGATAACCTTCCACAATTGTGGATTAATAGAGTTAACATGCTTGTGCATACGATATAGCCAGAATTTAATATTTGAACTACAGAATAGTGGAGGATGAGCCATTAAGAACAAATGGCAAGCAGATTCAAAGCAACATGAATATTGATGCACTAAAAGCAAATAATCACCCAAGACTACAAGATCGGATCTGCAGGCCGCTGGACCTTCTAAGCAGAAACCCTCTCTGATACCAACTGTTAGGGTGCTAGGCCCGGATACAGAGGGGGGTGAATGTATCCTTCTACGAATAATGCCCAAAATAAACTCTAAAGCTCAAATATGCGGAATAAAAGCTAATGAGCTTTCCAAGATGAAATGATAAGGCAGCAAATGAACAAACAGTTGGACTGCACCAATGCAGCCACCTGAACAATCAGAAACGAAGGCAGAGCTAAACAACCCAGACACACTTAGCAGAATATAATGCTCAAGAATAACTCTCTAGATAATGCAACTAGCCAAGCATGCACAACTTGTGAATGGGAGGTAGAAGATATGGAGCTAACGCAAGGCAATCACTGCACAAATAATTTTAAGGTGGTTCGGTCCTCCAGACCTACATCCACCCCTCACTCCCAACCGGAGTGAGGCTTCACTAGCAGATGCTAGAACCAAGCAGACTTAGTCTGCGAACAAGGTGCTGCCACACAGCTTGACCAGGGGAACAGCCTCCCCTCTTCCTCCCAACCGGAGGGACACCCAAAGTGACTCTCAGCCACTTGGAAACCAGAGACCAGAGTCTCTCTTCCTCCAGACCAGGAGGGAACAAACCAGTGACTTCCAGTCACCAGCAAACCAGAGGTCGAAGACCTCTCTTCCTCCAATCGGAGGGACCCCTGGACTTGCAAGCCACAAGCCCAGAACCGGAGACAAGTCTCCCTTCTCCTGAATCCACAGGAGGAACCCGATCCCCAATAGGGCAATCGGAAGAACAAGACTAACTAAAGAAACAAAAGAAAAAATACAGAAACATAAAAAACACAGCAACAAAAGCTGGAAATGAAACACACGAGATGTGGCTCTCAATGAGCATAGTCATTCTGGATTTAATCCACGAACAGACTGAACTGATCTGCAATAGACTCTGTCCTCCTCTTCTTTTCTTCCTCTTCTTTCTGCTTCTCTTTCTTCTCTCTTTCTTCTCACTTCTCACGAACACTATCTCTCTCTCTATCTCTCTTTCTTTCTCTTCTGCTCTCCTTTTCTCTCACGTTGTTCTCTCCTTCTTCTCTTCAACTCTTTTTCTTCTTCTTTTCTTTTTCTGGATCGAAGGGCTTTCTGCTCTTCAGGCTTCTTCTTCGATCAGTCTTCTACAGAGGATGAAGACTCGTATATATAGCATCAGCAGGAGCACACTGGGTGAGTGTGGCTTCCACGTTTCCTGCCCTAGAAATTCGGACCACGTGGCAGCATCCTGGTTCACGAGCCAGGCATCTCGATCACGTGCCCGTCCATTTAACGACATTCGACCAGCAGGACTCAAGTCTGCTGCGTTGACTCCATCAGCCTGCAGCATTGACGCATCTGTGATCTAGTGATCAAGTCTTCAATAGATGGTCGTGCTGCGTCGACGCTGCTTGCTTGTGGTGTTGACGTATCGGCATCGCCAGTCCAGTGAACAAACAATCTACCCCTTTTTTAACTGCTGCATCGACGCTGCTCCACTGCTGCGTTGACGCGTTGGTGTATTTTTGCAACTAATAGCTCAGCTTGTTTGCATGCTGCGTGGATGCTAAGAACTCCAGCGTTAACCTTCTAAACTGTCTCCGAGCTAGATGCCTATCAGGCTTAATGGCTGCGTCGATGCTGTCTAGCAATGGCGTTGACGCATTGATACGTTGCAGTGAACAAACAGCCTAGCCTTTCTTAACTGTTGCGTCGACGCTGCTCCACTGTTGCGTTGACGCATTGGAATATTTCTGACAAGGCCTCTGCTTCTTGAGTGGCTGAGTTGACGAAGCCTTTGCGTAGAGTTGACGCTGTGAAGAGTATCCGTGGATGCATCTTCACTAGTGAGTGGACACCTTAAGCTCTAGCGTCGACCCTGTTCCCTTCAGCAACAAGAGTGAAGTCATAAGGTCTAAGTATGTACATTGTATTGTATATACTTCGAAAGAAACAGTCCAATGTATATATATGCTTCAAGAACTCTAGACAACGGACGTTGTACAGACTTCAGATGCTACAGTCCAATGTATGGACTTAACGACGTGAAGCAGTGTATAGACTTTGAAGCACAAAGGCAATGTAGAGACTTGAAGATCCACTGTGGATGTGTAGACTTTATGCGTGAAGCAGCACAATGAATAAGTGTGTACATTGAGAACCAGTGTATAGACATGACCTAACAGTCCAGTGTATAGACTTGAATAACTGAGGCCAGTGTACAGACTTCAAATTCGAAGACAGCCGGTGTATAGACTTTGAAGACAGAAACCAGTGTATAGACTTTCCACTGACTAGTGTATAGCCTTCACCAGTGAAACGGTTGTACAGACTTGATGTGAACTTGAATGAACACGATGTACAGACTTTATGAAATGCAAACGGCTGAACAGACTTGAATGAGTATAGAGTGTATAGACTTGAAAGTCTGAAGGCGATGTGAATACTTGCTGAGTTGACGCTGCAGCCCAATGAGTTGACGCTGCAACGTATATACTTTACGTTCAACTGATGATGTATAGACTTAATCAAATGAAGAACCTGAACTGATGAGTCGACGCATCACCTCAAGGAGTTGACGCACTGGTGTGAGAACAGAGACAAGTATGACTGAAGGGTCGACACATCAGCACACTGAGTTGACGCACTATTGTGGAGACTGTGCAGATAGAGTGTAGACAGAATTAAAGTAGAGCATGTTATCTGACAGCCATATGAACTCCATTCACTTACATGATAAAACATGAATAGTTTGAGCATATAAAAGACACAGCTAGATGACTCACAGTGAATAACTCACTTCAAAGATCAATCATCAAAACCATCATCAAAACCACAGGGGCACAACAAGGAGCACTCAAGCTTATCAATGTTTTCTGTAGCCAGGATAATAGCGGTTCTCAAGCGACCGCTATTATCTAGTAGTGGTTCTGGAATGACCGCTTTTATCCAGATTTCACCACTGCGTCGACTCTTTTCTTTCTGGTGCCGACTCTGCCTAATAATGGTCTTAGCATGACCGCCTCTTCAAGAAACGGCCCCGATCTGACCGTTTTATGTCTAAGTATTGATTAACCTGGGATTTGACCCAAGGGTTGATTTTCCTATGTTCCTAGATGGTCTATTGATCATCTAGAACCTAACACCTGGTTCCATAAGTTATTAATGATTTATTTTTTTAAGCAAAAAAATGACCATCTGTACAGGTTCTGGTCGAGTGCACCCTCCCTCAGAGAGGGAAGATGTTCTCACTCCCCTAGGCTGCAACTGAGGCTCTGAATTTTATTGATATTGAAAAATGAATACAAAGGCTATGGGGCATACCCCTGTGGAAGAAAGGCAAACTAGATCTACACAAGGTAAGCCCCAGTAGGGAACAAGAGGGAACTATGAAAAGAGGAGGTATAGCAAGGGATACTAAGGGATGCGAATGGCAGGAAGACCAGCCTTGTCCATCCGAAGAGCGCCCTTGGCCAGTCGAGGCAGATCTCCTTCTTGAGTGTAAACAGAATTTTCTAAAGTATTGCAAGCATGAGAGGCCAAGGAGTCTGCTACCTGGTTGCCCTCTCTATAAGTGTGCTTAATTAAGCATCCACATTCATGATATAAATCCAAGATCTTTCTCCACCATGGGAGGATGATCCAACTAGGTGCCATTCCTTTCCGTACAGCCTCAACAAGAAGGGCACTATCCGAGAAAATGGCTGCCAGACATAGGCCACCATGCTTCACAATAGCCAGGCCCTCGTACAGTGCTCTTGCCTCTGCCAATAGATTGTTACCACAGCCATAGTACAATGCAAAGCCAACAATCAGCCCACCATGATGGTCCCGGACACAGCCCCCTCCTCCACTTCTGCCACGATTGCCTTTGGAGGCCCCATCTACATGCAAAGTTAATTTATGTGAGGCTAGACTGCAGACAATCAAGAGTGGCTGCTTAAGGAGAACCCGAGGGAGCAGATGGAAGGAAGCCAGGTAGCTAAGTTGAGCTGAGGAAAGTGGTTTGTGGAAGCTTAGCATATCCAGCGCTAAAGCTATTGAAGAGTGAATCCTCCTCATTGTGATGCCAATGTTCAAGGGCAGTCCTTCAAATCTAGCTGCACATCTTTGCTTCCATATTTCTCACAGCATCAAGACAGTAGCATACAACCCAATAAAACTGAAGGAGGAGTGCATATTGGATGCTATCAGTAAATTCCAGCATCGGGTTGTGATCTGATCACTAAAGAATACCTTATTACTTATCAAAGGATGCACCCATCCCCACAGCTTGGAAGGCAGCTCACCATTAATGAAAAGGTGATTAAGGTCTTCTTGCCCCGGGGAAGAGTAGCAGCTGCATTTGTAGACCACCGGAATCCCACAGTCCACCACCCTGCTGTCGACTGGCACAGCGCGATGGAAGAGGTTCCAAACAAAGAGGGCTGCTCTTGGAGCAATGGCAGGGTGCCACAGCTTGGCCCAGGAAGGCCTCCTAGTGTCCTTAGGTCAGAGCAGATTGCAGGCAGACTTAACAGAGAAAGTACCTTTCAAGGTTCCAGTCCACACACATACATCATCCTCATTTCTTGGTTGGAGACTGGGAGATGAAAGTCACTGCTGAGGAAGCCCCGGGCTACATGCTGAGGATCCCGCATGACATCTCTGACCGATGCTATAGGGTAGCCAATCACCCCACTGCTACTGGCAGAGGCAGCACTTATTACGGTTCCATACCCTGTCCAATTGTCCCTCAAGAAGTCAGTGCCTACCCCATTCCCAACAATCCACCTGCTGTTGGATGTAAGCAACTCCTTCGCCTACATGAACACTGCCAAGGGCATTCCTACTGGAAATGGTTTGACACAATCAACAAAATGAGATTTGATGAATCTTTGCCGGGCATACAAAGACCATAGAGAGGACCCATGCACAATGTTACACAGGGTTTTAACAGCTAGGGAGACCAACACCTAGTGTAAGTCCCTAATTCTCAGGCCCCCCTCTAGCCGTGGCCTCTGAATGTCCGACCACGCAACCCAATGCCGTCGGTTGGTGCCTTCATTTCTTTGCCAGAAGAAATTGGCACACAAATGGTCAATAATATTGACCACCTTCTTAGGTATGTGACAGGCCGAGGAAAGGTAGATTGGCATACTGCGAAGGACAGAATCTATCAGGACAGCTCTGCCAGCTTGGATAAGAACTTAGACTGCCAGCCTTCTAGCTTGGACTGCACCCTGTCTATCAGGAATTTAAAATCAGAACAGATATATCTACCTTCCTGGATCAGAATTCCAAGATAGCTAATGCCAGTAGCCTGATACTTGTAGCCAGTGAGAACATGAATAGATTGTCTAATGGCCAAGGGGGCTTTAGCAGATAGAATTAAGCTACTCTTATTAGCGTTCACTTTCTGCCCTGAAGTGTAACACCCGAGCCCGTCCGAAATCTAAAGATAATTAAATATTTTATATTTTGAGCCAATATAAATTTTAGGTTCTTTTAACCAAAGTCCCGTACCTTGAACGGTATAGTGAATATGAGTTTAACGAACTTCATTAAGTAAATTAAATAGATATCTTACTTTAATAATATGTAACTTTATGTAGGAATGTCAGAATAGGGTCAATATTAGGTTCATTAGAAAGAGAATTCAAAAATATACAAGTTTAATGTTAAACACCTTTTCAAATTTTGACATCTGATAGCCCCAAAACTAAATAGAATGAACTAATATTTTAACATATTGTTATTACTAACTTTTAAGGGTTTTTATATAAAAAACTCACCCCATCCCTTATCATCCCATTCCTCATCCGATGGGCATTCAAAAAAAAACAAATATATATATATAAAAAACCCACGTGATCTTATCCTCCCCCCCTCCATCCTTATCTCCCTCCTCCTCCTTATCCTCACCTCCCCCCCTTCTTCTTATCTCCTCCCCTCTCCCCACTATAAATACCCCCACCCCTCTTCCTCACATCTCCACTCCTTTCCCCCCTTATATCACGTAACACCACTCTCCCCCCCTCCCTTTCACACATTCTCACTCTCCCTCCTCCCAACTCTTCCTCCTCTCATCTCTCTCTCCCTCCCTCTCTCACACACACACACATACACAATCTCTCACATCTTCCTCTCTTTTCTTTTCTTTTTTTTCATCTCTCTACAATCTCTCTCATCTCTCTACTCTCTCTATTTTCTCTCTCCACCCTCTCTCTACTTTCTCTCTACTCTCTCTCTATTTTCTCTATCCACCTTTTCTCTCTACTCTCTCCACCTTTTCTCTCTACTCTCTCCACTTTCTCTCTCCACTTTCTCTCTCTAAATTCTCTCTCTACTTTCTCTCTCTAGTTTTTCTCTTTAAATATCTCTCTACTTCTCTCCATACTCTCTCTTTACTTTCTCTCTCTCTACTTTCTCTCTCTAATTTCTCTCTCTAATTTTTCTCTTTAAATATCTCTCTACTCTGCTCCCTCTTTACTTTCTCTCTCTACTTTCTTTCTCTACTCTCTCTACTTTCTCTCTCTAGTTTCTCTCTCATCTCTCTTCTCACTCTCATTCTCTTATTAATAACGGAGAAGATAATACAGCATCAAAATAATATAAATAATTAATAAACACTTAGACGGAGGATTTGAAGCTATTTTAGACAATTTCACCATTCTTTACGTATCTGGGACGAGAAAATTATATTTTCCCACGCAAGGACTTCTACGGGAGGTCGGGTCAGATACTAAGTTTAATTCGGAAGACCACCCTAAAGGTAGGCATGATAAACCGAGTGCATGTTATTTGTTATTTACATTTATTTGATTTGATTTTATTTGAAATGTGATTTAGTCATTGATTTATTTAACCTAATGATATATGTTTAGAATCAGTTATTTATTTAGTTACCATTCTGTAAAAATATTATTTTCCTCTCTAATCTCTCTCTAATTTCTCTCTAATCTCTTTCTACTTTCTCCCTCTACTTTCTCTCTCTACTCTCTCTCTCTACTCTCTCTCTACTCTAATCTCTTTGAATGTTATATAATAGTAATTTATTTAGTTAATAAATTTGACCCACTACCCTTTGATTAAAATCTAATTCTTGATATTAAAATACGATCCAGTTATTTTGTAAGGTTCAATGACAAGTTTTAAGTATTGAGACGACTATGTAATAAGCATCATAATAAGAATAAAAATTTGATTAAGCATATGGACTGTGTCACTTTAAGGAGGTGTGGGGCGACAAACCGTAGTTAGCTTCCGCTACGGGATTAGGCCCATTTTCGAGGATAATCGGACTTCTGAAAAATCCAGAACCCAGAATAAGAAAATTATCTGGGGAATGGTGGAGTATTAACTCCCGATCCTACGTGGTTGATCAAGGCCGACAGACTCCAGCGTTTAGACCATTTATCTTTATGTCGACGTATGGATGCCTAGGTATGTGTTTGCTACTACTTTTAGTGACGGGATGCCTGTCCAACATATGCTGCCAAATAATATGAAGCTCAGATTTGATATATGACTTTGATATGATCTGAAAATAAGTTCATCTGTATAAGCTCTGATTTAGCTAAGATATGTATTATGCCATTTATATGTATGTCAGATAAGATTTGTTATACGCATTCGCTTATAAATATGAAAATTATTTTGCTCAATTATATTTCCTTCGCATTCATAGTATATGTACAATCCAGTGAAATTGTGATTAGCTTTATATCATGGATTTGCATAGTTTAGTATATGATAAGCATGTGATTGGTTTTAATGCCTACTGAGTCTTTGGACTCACTTTCGTTGCCTAACCATTTCAGGAAATTGACCAGTATGCGTCTTGACTCCGACGGGCGGTAGGTCGGAGAATGATCCCGGGTTTAGTTTGGATTCCGCCGCGCAGAATAAATAGATTTAGTTTTCCTTTGAATAATGAATGTAAATATGACTTTTGGATAGAGATATGTAGTACTCTATATACGATGTAAATTATGAGTATTTATCTTATAGAAATGGTATGGTTATATTTCTTTTGGAATATGTGATGGTTTGACCTTTATGGCCTTACAAATATTCGGCCCACAACACTTCCGTACATCCGCTGTGACGTCCCCGGACACGATACGGGATCGCGGGAAGGGGGCGCAACAGAGAGTGGTATCAGAGCAAGTTGTGAGGCTTGAAATTAATTGCAGCCATCTAAATTTATATACCATACCATAAGATCGTAGGAATTTATTTTAGAATTTGATGTCAAACCTAGAATCATATTAATTCAGATTAGTTCTCCCTCGCAGGAGATGGCAGAGAGTGATAGGGTTGAGGTTAATACTTCTCCCGAGGAGTCTGCGCCCTCAAATGGGACATCACAAGGAGTTGTCGGGGAAACAACTCATGGCGAGCTTGCTCCCGGTGGGCAAGGTGCGTTACCTATACAGGGTGTGCCAGATTTAGGAGGCTTCACACAAGTTTTTCAAGGGTTAGTGCAGACTATGCAGTTACAAGCCCAAACTCATGCAATGATGCAAGCCCAGTTACAAATCCGTGTGCAAGAACAACCGAATAGGGCAACAGGCACTACCCTAATGGAGAAATTCAGACATATGAGTCCTCCTCCTTTTAAGGGGGAGAGTCACCCGGAGATTGTGGAAAACTGGGTGAGAGAGATTGAGAAGATTTTTACAGTCATTAGATGTGCAGAGTAGGATAAGGTGATATTAGCTACATTTATGCTAAAGGACCGTGCGGACGAGTGGTGGAGGTCTGCACTTAGAACCACTTTCAAAAATAGAGAGACGGAGATTGGCTGGAATGAATTTCTTGATATCTTCCATGCAAAATTTCTCCCTCAGCATTTGAAAGATAGGAAAGAAGTTGAATTTTTAAATTTGACTCAAGGAGGTATTTCAGTTGTCGATTATGAAGTAAAATTTACTGAATTAGAAAAGTATGCCCCTCATATTTGTTCTGATGAGCTTAGAAGGGTGAAGAAATTTGTTAGAGGTTTGAGAAGCAACATTAGAAGTAGAGTTGCAATCCTTGAGCCTCAGACTATGGCAGCAGCTTTGAGGACTACTTTTATTGCAGAAACTGAATATGAGGAATTCTTAGTAGAAAGACAAAGGGATATTGCAAAAAGGAGTAATCTTGGTTTAATTGTGAGGAATGATAAGAAGCCAAAAATGACTTTTTCAGAGAAAGTTCAACCAGTTAGGAGAGATAATATGCCAGCTTGCCAACAGTGCGGGATGGAGCATAGAGGTAATGAATGTTGGCGGGCTGCAGGTAAATGTTTTTCATGTGGTCAGACAGGGCATATGATAAGGGATTGTCCCACAAGGCCAAGACAAGATCAGCAACCACAACAGCAGCGGAGAGTTCAAGCCAGAGTATATGCACTAACAAGGGAAGACACCCGAGATGCCAATGCAGTAGCTGAAGGTATTCTTCTTATCGATGATATGCATGCAAAAGTTTTATTTGATCCGGGTGCTACACATTCCTTTATTTCTCTGGGATTTGTTGAATTATTGAAAGATAAACAAATTATGAACACTGATGAGATGTCCATTAACACACCAACTGGAGAGATAGCTAGAACGACTTCTGTTATTCCTAGCATTGATGTAGTGATTCAGGAGAGGATTATGCCAGCATGCGTGTATCTGCTGGAAATGACTGATTTTGATGTCATCTTGGGAATTGATTGGTTAGATACAAATTTTACCCTTCTAGATTGTCATGGAAAGAAAGTAATTTTTCAAAAACTTGGGTAGCAGACATTTCACTATCAATGTCCAAGGCATCGTTCTAGCAAAACACTAGTTTCAACACTTAAGGCTTTGAAATTGCTTAGAAATGGATGTCAAGGTTATTTGGCTAGTATAGTGGCTATTCCTTCTAATGAAAATAAGAAAACCACCTCAGATATTGATATTGTCAGGGAATTTCCAAATGTGTTTCTTGATGAACTTCGGGTTTGCCACCACACCGAGAGGTGGAGTTCACTATTGAACTCTCACCGGGTACTTTACCCATTTCCATTCCTCCCTACAGAATGGCACCAGCCAAATTGGCAGAGTTGAAGAAACAATTGTAAGAACTACTAGATAAGGGATTTATTCAACCAAGTGTGTCACATTGGGGTGCTCCTGTTCTGTTTGTTAGAAAGAAAGATGGGTCACTTAGATTATGCATTGACTATAGGAAATTGAATCAAGTGACCATTAAGAATAAGTACCCTTTGCCAAGAATTGATGATTTATTTGATCAGCTACGAGCTGCGACAGTATTTTTAAAGATTGATCTCAGATCTGGATACCACCAATTAAGGATAAGGGAAGAAGATATTTCAAAAACTGCTTTCAGAACACGATATGGGCATTATGAATTTTTGGTTATGCCATTTGGGTTAACTAATGCACCAGCAGCATTTATGGATTTGATGAACAGAGTTTTTCAACCATATCTGGATACATTTGTAGTGGTGTTTATCGATGATGTGTTAATCTATTCTCCTACTGTTGAAACCCATCAAGAACATTTGAGGGTTGTGTTGGAAACTTTAAGGAAACATTAACTCTATGCGAAATTCAGTAAATGTGAATTCTGGTTAGATAAGGTCCAATTCTTAGGGCATATCATTTCTGGTGATGGAGTGTCTGTTGATCCATCTAAGGTTGAGGCAGTTTTACATTGGGAAAGGCCGAAGAATGTCAGTGAGATTAGGAGCTTGTTGGGTCTTGCGGGTTACTATCGCAGGTTTATTGAAGGGTTTTCTTCTATTGCAGCTCCTATGACCAAATTGACTAGGAAAGGAGTTCCTTTTGAATGGACAGATAAATGTGAAATGAGTTTTCAGGAATTAAAAACAAGGTTAACAACAGCCCCAGTGCTTACTTTATCTTGTGGGTCAGGAGAATTTGTGATATATACAGATGCCTCTAGAAAAGGACTAGGATGTGTCATGATGCAGAATGGCAAAGTAGTAGCTTATGCATCCAGACAATTAAAGACTCATGAGATGAATTATCTAACACATGATTTGGAGTTGGCAGCGGTGGTACATGCTCTGAAGATTTGGCGCCATTATTTGTATGGTGAGCAGTTTGAAGTATTTACAGACCATCAGAGTTTAAAATATATTTTCTCTCAGAAAGAATTAAATTTAAGGCAAAGACGGTAGATTGAATTTTTGAAGGATTATGATTTCACCTTAAATTACCACCCAGGAAAAGCAAATGCGGTAGCAGATGCGCTCAGCAGGAAGAGGCTAATGGCAATCCAGTTGCGCCAAACTTGGAAAATGACATCTGATGTAGTGGAGTATTCTCCGATATGCAAAGGGAGAAACTTATTTCTGGCCCAACTAACTATTCAGTCTGCAATGGTTGAGCGAATTGTGCAAGCACAACTAAATGATCAGCAGTTACAAAAATTGATTGGCACACCGAGATTTACTCAAAGTGCAGACGGGGCAATCAGATTTCAGGGAAGATTATGTGTACCTCGGAATGAAGAAATAAAGAAAGACCTATTAACTGAAGCACATAAATCACTATATTCAATTCATCCAGGCAGTACAAAAATGTACAAAAACATGAAAAGACAGTTTTGGTGGATTGGCATGAAGAAAGATATAGCAGATTTTGTTAGCAAATGTCTTACTTGTCAACAAGTAAAAGCAGAGCATCAAAGACCAGCAGGACCATTACAGTTGATGGAAATTCCATAGTGGAAATGGGAGCATATCACTATGGATTTTGTGATGGGATTACCATTGACTAGGAGAAAACATGATTCCATTTGGGTAATTGTTGACAGGCTTACTAAGTCAGCCCATTTTCTGGCAATTACAAAGACACAATCGTTAGAGGATTTAGCCCATTTATATATCAGAGAAATTGTAAGACTTCATGGTGTGCCTGTATCTATTATTTCAGATAGGGATGCAAGGTTTATAGCAAAATTTTGGAGGAGTTTACAGATAGCATTGGGTACACAATTGAAATTTAGCTCAGCTTTTCACCCTCAAACAGATGGACAATTAGAGAGAACCATTCAAACACTAGAAGATATGTTGAGGGCGTGCAGTTTAGACTGGAAAGGCAGTTGTGATGAACATTTACAGTTAATTTAGTTTGCATATAACAACAGTCATCATGCAAGCATAGGAATGGCACCATATGAAGCATTATATGGTAGACCGTGTAGGTCACCTATTTGTTGGGATGAGGTTGGTGAGCGAAAATTGATTGGGCCACAGATTGTACATGATTGTGTAGAAAAGGTTGAGTTGATTAGAAAAAGATTACTTACAGCTCAAAGTAGGCAGAAAAGTTATGCAGATCAGAGAAGGAGAGATCTACAATTTACTATCAGGGATCATGTATTTCTGAAAGTTTCGCCTACTAGAGGAGTAATGAGATTTGGCAAGAAAGGCAAGTTCAGTCCAAGGTATGTTGGACCATTTGAAATCTTAAGAAGGATTGGTGAGGTGGCATATCAGCTGGCTTTACCACCATCATTGTCAGGAGTTCATGATGTATTCCATGTGTCTATGTTAAGAAAATACATGCCAGACTCATCGCACATTATAGATCATGAGCAGTTAGAAATTCAGCCAAATCTTACATATGAGGAGAAACCAGTTCACATTCTCGATCGAAAAGAACAAGTGCTGCGAACGAAGATAATTCCATTGGTGAAGGTATTGTGGAAAAGTACTTCAATAGAAGAAGCCACTTGGGAGATGGAAGATGAAATGCGGAAGAGATATCCACAGCTATTCGGTAGGTATTAAGTAAATTTTTTTAAATTTTGAGGATGAAATTTATTTAAGGGGGAGAGATTTGTAACACCCGAGCCCGTCCGAAATCTAAAGATAATTAAATATTTTATATTTTGAGACAATATAAATTTTAGGTTCTTTTAACCAAAGTCCCGTACCTTGAACGGTATAGTGAATATGAGTTTAACGAACTTCATTAAGTAAATTAAATAGATATCTTACTTTAATAATATGTAACTTTATGTAGGAATGTCAGAATAGGGTCAATATTAGGTTCATTAGAAAGAGAATTCAAAAATATACAAGTTTCATGTTAAACACTTTTTCAAATTTTGACATCTGATAGCCCCAAAACTAGATAGAATGAACTAATATTTTAACATATTGTTATTACTAACTTTGTAAGAGTTTTTATATAAAAAACCCACCCCCTCCCTTATCATCCCATTCCTCATCCGATGGGCATTCAAAAAAAAAACAAATATATATAAAAAAAAACCCACGTGATCTTATCCTCCCCCCCCCTCCATCCTTATCTCCCTCCTCCTCCTTATCCTCACCTCTCCCCCCTTCTTCTTCTTATCTCCTCCCCTCTCCCCACTATAAATACCCCCACCCCTCTTCCTCACATCTCCACTCCTTTCCCCCCTTCTATCACGTAACACCACTCTACCCCCCTCCCTTTCACACATTCTCACTCTCCCTCCTCCCAACTCTTCCTCCTCTCATCTCTCTCTCCCTCCCTCTCTCTCACACACACACATACACAATCTCTCACATCTTCCTCTCTTTTCTTTTTTTTTTCATCTCTCTACTATCTCTCTCATCTCTCTACTCTCTCTATTTTCTCTCTACTATCTCTCTATTTTCTCTTTCCACCTTTTTTCTCTATTTTCTCTCTCCACCTTTTCTCTCTACTCCCTCCACTTTCTCTCTCTACTTTCTCTCTCTAAATTCTCTCTCTACTTTCTCTCTCTAGTTTTTCTCTTTAAATCTCTCTACTTCTCTCCATACTCTCTCTTTACATTCTCTCTCTCTCTACTTTCTCTCTCTAATTTCTCTGTCTAATTTTTCTCTTTAAATATCTCTCTACTCTGCTCCCTCTTTACTTTCTCTCTCTACTTTCTTTCTCTACTCTCTCTCTACTTTCTCTCTCTAGTTTCTCTCTCATCTCTCTTCCCACTCTCATTCTCTTATTAATAAACGGAGAAGATAATATAGCATCAGAATAATATAAATAATTAATAAACACTTGGACGGGGGATTTGAAGCTATTTTGGACAATTTCACCATTCTTTACGTATCTGGGACGGAAAAATTATCTTTTCCCACGCAAGGACTTCTACGGGAGGTCGGGTGAGATACTAAGTTTAATTCGGAAGACCACCCTTAAGGTAGGCATGATAAACCGAGTGCATATTATTTGTTATTTACATTTATTTGATTTGATTTTATTTGAAATGTGATTTCAGTCATTGATTTATTTAACCTAATGATATATGTTTAGAATCAGTTATTTATTTAGTTACCATTATGTAAAAATATTATTTTCCTCTCTAATCTCTCTCTAATTTCTCTCTAATCTCTTTCTACTTTCTCCCTCTACTTTCTCTCTCTACTCTCTCTCTACTCTCTCTACTCTAATCTCTTCGAATGTTATATAATAGTAATTTATTTAGTTAATAAATTTGACCCACTACCCTTTGATTAAAATCTAATTCCTGATATTAAAATACGATCCAGTTATTTTGTAAGGTTCAATGACAAGTTTTAAGTATTGAGACGACTATGTAATAAGCATCATAATAAGAATAAAAATTTGATTAAGCATATGGACTGTGTCACTTTAAGGAGGTGTGGGGCGACAAACCGTAGTTAGCTTCCGCTACGGGATTATGCCCATTTCCGAGGACAATCGGACTTCTGAAAAATCCGGAACCCAGAATAAGAAAATTATCTGGGGAATGGTGGAGTATTAACTCCCGATCTTGCGTGGTTGATCAAGGCCGACAGGCTCCAGCGTTTAGACCATTTATCTTTATGTCGACGTATGGATGCCTATATATGTGTTTGCTACTGCTTTTAGTGACGGGATGCCTGTCCAACATATGCTGCCAAATAATATGAAGCTCAGATTTGATATATGACTTTGATATGATCTGAAAATAAGTTCATCTGTATAAGCTCTGATTTAGCTAAGATATGTATTATGCCATTTATATGTAAGTCAGATAAGATTTATTATACGCATTCGCTTATAAATATGAAAATTATTTTGCTCAATTATATTTCCTTCGCATTCATAGTATATGTACAATCCAGTGAAATTGTGATTAGCTTTATATCATGGATTTACACAGTTTAGTATATGATAAGCATGTGATTGGTTTTAATGCCTATTGAGTCTTTGGACTCACTTTCGTTGCCTAACCATTTCAGGAAATTGACCAGTATGCGTCTTGACTCCGACGGGTGGTAGGTCGGAGGATGATCCCGGGTTTAGTTTGGATTCCGCCGTGCAGAATAAATAGATTTAGTTTTCCTTTGAATAATGAATGTAAATATGACTTTTGGATTGAGATATGTAGTACTCTATATACGATGTAAATTATGAGTATTTATCTTATGGAAATGATATGGTTATGTTTCTTTTGGAATATGTGATGGTTTGGCCTTTATGGCCTTACAAATATTCGGCGGCCCACAACACTTCCGTACATCCGCTGTGACGTCCCCGGACACGATACAGGATCGCGGGAAGGGGGGGTCACATGAAGAGTGCTCATATTTGCTAATAAACTGTTGGAATACCACTATGTTTTATCTGCTAGCATTCAGAAATACTAGGGTATCATCAGCATACAATAGATGGGATACATGCTTGGACTGTCTGGGCCCTTTGTAACCTTTAATGGCCCCAGACTGAAATAAGGCAGACAAGCCCCTATTGAGAACCTCGGAAGCAATAATGAAGAGATAGGGTGCAATGGGGTCCCCTTGCCTAATACCTCTGCTCGACTTGAAAAAGCCAGACATAGCTCCATTGAAATTTATTGAAAACCAGCAGTTGGACAAAAGCATTCCAATGTATGAAGTAAATATGGTGCTGAAACCAAATTTCCTCATAATTGCTATGATAAAGTCCCGCTCCATTCTATCATAGGCTTTGGCCATGTCGAGTTTTAATATAGCATTATGGCCTCTAACCTTCTTATTGATGTCCATCATGAGTTGCCGGGCAAGAGCTACATTATCCAGGATAAACCTCCCTATCACAAAGGCCCCCTGCTCCACTTAAATGATGCTGGGCAAAAGATGAGCCAGCCGTTCAGAAATAATTCGGGAAATGACCTTATATGAGAAATTACATAGGCTCATTGGTCTAAACTCATTAAAGGAATGAGGGTCTTGCACCTTGGGAAAGTGATAAGGGAGGAGGAGATTCCTCTTGGGAGGGGGAAACCCACAAAGAATGCACGGACGGCATCAATAACATCTTGCCCAATGATATCCCAAGCTATTGTATAAAATTCTCTAGAGAAGCCATCTGGACCTGGGGAGCTGGATCCCTTTAGGGACCAGACAGCTCTTCGGACCTCCAATCCATCTGGGATGGCACAGAGGCCAGCATTCTGGCCCTCTGTTATTACTTGAGGAATACATTCCAGAATAGATAGATCCAAATGATGCTCCTCAGAAGAGAAAAGGTTATTGAGGTAGCTCTTAGCATGAAGCCGTAAAACATCTTGGTTTGAGCACCACTCTTCAGGATCTCCAACCTTTAACCTTCTAATGCAATTCCTCCTCATATTACATTAAGCTACAGCATGATAAAAAGAGGTATTTCTATCCCCACTTTCAATCTAGTCAGCCTGGGATTTTTGATTCCAAAAAATTTCTTCTCTGAGTAAGGCAAGGCGGAGACCTGCATTGGCTAAGTTAAGACTCTCTCTATTGACAGGAGTGGGGTCAGAGTCATAGGCAATTTGCTTGTGTTCTACCTCAGCTTTAGCCAATCTTATGTTCATTGAAACATCCCCAAAGACTTCCTTGTTCCATTTTCGAAGGGAGTCTTTGGTAGTTTTTATCTTAATGAACAGTCTGACCAATGCATTAGGATGATTGACCTGGGCCTGCTGCCACACATCTACAACCAGTTGCTTAAAGGAGCTATGTGTGCACCACATCTTTTGAAAAATAAAGCGGCCAGGGCTGGACTGCAGGCTGTCCAAGAGAAGCAGCAATGGAGCATGGTCCGAAGGACCCCTAGGGAGATGCTTTACCACCAACTGAGGTGACACAGAAAGTCCAGAACTATTCAGAAGAACTCGGTCAATCCTAGCCCGGATATTGGCAGAACCTCCTCTGTTATTAGTCCAAGTCATGGCTGGCCCAAGGAAACCAGCATCAAATAGACCAGTAGAACAAAGAAAAGCATTAAAAGCAGATATAGAGCCTAGAGCGGGAAGGCCACCACCAACTTTCTCCGAGGGCCGAAGAACACAGTTAAAGTCACCCCCCACAAACCAAGGAATAGTGACAGAGGCAACAAAGAGAAGGAGGTCACTGAAAAAGGACTCTCTAAGGTGGTGATCACATGAAGCATATACAAAAGAATAGTATGTACAGAAAGAATTGTCCACCTTCAAGCCTAGAGTAATATGCTGAGAAGAGGAGGCAATTACCTCCAAGTTATAGCTGTCATGCCAGAAAACCCAAATTTTGGAGTCAGCAGAATTATTGCCTACATACTTCTCAAGCTTGAGATATCTTCCAAGCAAAGGAGCTTTATTGAAACTCAGCATAGGTTCACTAATGGCCACCAAATTGACCTTATGAAACTGCACAAGATGTTTTAAACTATTACGGGAACCAGAGTTCCCCACCCCACGGATATTCCAGATTAGAATGGGATAGATCATTGAGGATTCCATTTAATGTCTTCCATCGATCTAGCTCTAGATCTTGTTATAACCCCTCCCTCATGATGCCTTTGTATCTTATCACCACCCCTATCAGGCATCGTAGTCTGCATTAACAGATTATCTAAACTGTCTTTCTCCGCTATCTGTTTACTTATCTTCAAGAGCTCCTGGACTTGCACATCATGATGAGCCTCTACACTAGAAGTAACCTCAGACACAGAGGTAGCAGTTGGCAATGCCACAGCCTCATCAGCTTCATTAGATTGTCTATTTTTAGATCCCTATCCGTCCTCTGGACCTTCTGAACATGGAGGCTAGATAATCCCCTCTCCTACTGGCTGATGGCAGCATCCAGTTTCTTGCTTAGTATCATAATGTATCTCATCAACATCTCCAAAAAAAAATATACTGGAAGAGGGGAGCTCCAGGGCAACCGTCTGCTGGGGGATTGGGATAGAACTCTCCCCCTCCAGATGTACCAGATCCTGGGCAGACCCAACCTGCTCAAGAGTTACAGAATTAGCATTTTCCAACTCCTGCATTTCCGCAGCCTGAATCAAGACTTCAAACTTGTTTTCCAAGGCCACATTATGTCGAGTAGCCGGTGGGCCAACAGGCCGGGGCTTGAAGACCTGCCTGGGGTTCTTTGGGTCTAATTCATGTACTAACTGAGAGCGGCCAGCCCTTCCCATTTTCTTCTTACAATCATCTACTGAGTGACCAAGCTTGTGACAAAATGAGCAGAGAGTAGGAACTCGATGATAGCTAACCGACTGCCAGTATCCCACACCATCCAAGTCTATCCACAGTCGCTCCCTTCGGGGAGTTGATAGATCCATCTTGATACAGGCCAAGGCCTCCGATGTGTCTGTCATTGCTAGAGTTCTCTCATGGATCCACAAGACAGTCCCAAAGTTGCCAGCAATAGAACGCAAGCAATCTTCATGATACAGATTTGCCGACAAAGCTGGGAAACCAATCCAGACCGACATCGTCGGTAGATCAGCTTCAAAGTTGAAGTTAGAGGTCCAGCGGAAGAATCGAAATAGAAAACCTTTTATGTATAATTTTTTCATAATACAAATTTATTAAAGTTAAGGAATATGCCGTTATGTTGCCGGATTTCTTCTATAGCATGACCTTGTCATTAACTCATCTTTGATCTCATGATTTCAATTTGGAACGTTCTTACCTTGTTATTGTTATCATGAAACTATAGTTTGAACTTTACATTATTGGCTTACTTTATTGATATTTCTCGTGGAAGTAGCTTGATTTATAACGTGAAGATGCAGATCGGGCACTGATTGTGTCCAAGGGCTCAACACTAGCCCCCTCGACTGATTGCCGGAAACATACTGTAAATCATGGGGTATAATAAAATACTGGCGTCGCATTGCATTGGGAGTACTTCTTTTATAGACGAGTGAAAATCACGAGGCAATCTAGTGAAATTACATTCTTGCATGTTAAGTGACCTTCTAGCGCGTAGCCTTTATGGTTATGAAAAGTGCATTCTCGTTACATTCTTGTTAGTGAAAGGCCATATTTACATTCATGCTATATTCTTGCTTGATCATATTCTCAATCAACATGAACTCTCATATCTCATCTTGATCATATCTTGTTACTTATGTTACTTTGGTTTATACCGCATGTTTTACCGTATTTCATTTATCTTATTTTCTAGAGCTAAAATGTTAATTACTTAAATATTACCTTCATGTTGATACAGAGATACATATTGGGCAAGTGTGCTCATTACCCTACTTTTCCAATCTTTTCAGGACATTCTAGCAGGGCGGATTCAGACTATTCAAGTGATGGATCTGAGAGCGATTGATGGTTCAAGAGAAGCCGTAGCTAGTCTAGTCAAGAGTTAATCATTTATTTTTTACTTTATTGAGTCTAGTTAGTCAAAGAGTCTTTGTAAACTTTTTGTTATGATTCAATAAAGTCATGGTTTTTGGATTATACCCTCTTGTGCTCACTTTTATGTATAAATGATTAGCGCTTTGATTGTTATTATCACTTGAGGATTCTCTTGCCGGCTATTCACATTCCCGATTAGTGTCCGCTGCATAAATTCAGGGCGTGACAGTTAAAGTGGTATCAAAGCCTAGGCATAAGTAAGTCCTAGGAAAATGTCATGTCATAGGCTAAGTCCAAGGATTAAGGACCCACACCTATGAAGTAGGAAAGAAATTTCCAAACCCATGAGAGATCGAGTAGAGCCCGAGATGAGATACATTATTTTGACATTACCTTTAAGTAAGCCTACATAAATTTTATAGGAAATAACTAATTGCTTATTTCTTTCAAGCACTTTACTCTTGCAATGGCCGTTGAACGTCCCGCAAATTGTGATAATTGGGAAGCGATGCAACAAACAGATGCGGGTCTTACCTAGGCCTTACAAACTGTGGCCGAAGATGACGCGAGGGTTGGTGTGGGTCTACAGGGGAATTTTTGAAGTATGAATACTCCACGATTCTCTGGATCTTCTAACCCCCACGAGGCGAAGAATTAGATCGATGAGATGAACAAAATATTCGATGTCATGCAATGCACTGACCAAGAGAAGGTCCATCTCGCCACATTCCAACTGAACAAAGATGACCGTACTTGGTGGAAGGCACAACCTCAAAATGATCAACTTACCTGGGAGGAATTTCTTACACTCTTCCGTGCAAAGTACTTCTCCGAGCACGTCAAGGAAAAAAGGCCACTAAATTCACCTCTCTTCGCCAAGGCATCATGTTTGTGGCAGAATATGAACTTCAATTCTCTCGTCTGGCACCACATGCTTCTCATTTGGTTAGCACGGATCTCTTAAAAGCTAACCGATTCATGGATGGTTTAAGACCCGGCTTTATTCAACAACTTGGGCCTCAAAATATCCGCACATATATGGAAATTGTCCAACGGGCACATTTATGTGAAAGGACCCTGGAGAAGGTAGAGAAGTTTCGGGGGAAAGAAGAAAAGTCAAGCCAAAAACATGATAGGCGAGAGGAAAAAGAAGAAATGTTTAGCATCACAGAGGATGACGAACCCCATCACAACCAAAGGTCCCGTAATGGGAACGGTAATGGTAAAAGAAATAGTAATGGAAGAAGGAATGAAAATGGCAATGGCAATATCAATATCAATGGAAAGAGTAAAAGAGCCAAGGAGGGGGAAGAAAAGCAGGTGATGACGGCTTGCTCATTCTGTGAGAAGTTCGGGCATACCGTCGAAGAATGCTGGAAGCGTCTCGGCGCTTGTCTCAAATGTAGAAGTCGAGAACATCGCTTGCCCATGTGTCCTCTCATAAAGAAACAATCTTCAAGGGATAACAATGGACGCGGGCGACGAGGCCGACTAAATGCAATCTTGGATGGGGAAGGTAATGCGATTGAAGGTTTCACCTTGGCTTATTTACATATTAGCATTGCCGTAAGTATCGATCCGACTAATTAAAACACACTCTCCATAAAACTCGCGTAATGAATTTGGGGACCAAATTCTTTTTAAGTGGGGGAGGGTGTAACACCCCTAATTTTTCTAGAAATTATTCAAGAAATTTTTGAGATTAAATATAATTTTTAAGAATTATAAAGGCTTAATGGGCTATTACAAGAATTATGGGATAATTAAATCAATTTAAAGGCCCTATATTAACCAAAGGGTTAAGCCCAACTCAAATAGGCCCAAAGACCCAATTCCAAGACCTTTAGGCCCAAGCCCACCTCTAGAGACATAATTAGGGTAATTTATGAAATTAAATTAGATAAATAGGTTGAAAAAGGATAAATGGGAGATAATTAGAAAGTCAAACATTTTTTGAGTTAACCACCAGAACGCAGTCTATCGCGAGACCGCCTTCTCACAATAGCGGTCGCACAATGACCGCTACTATGTTCCGTGGACGGGTGTAGAAGAAGCGTGGAGAACTTGGATTTTTCCCATCCCAATGTCTATGATTCGAAGCTACTTGGCATGGAAACATAGTCTAGGACTCTTGGGGATCGATCCTACTCCAATTTAGGACTCCTAGATCGATCAAATCCTCAGCCCTAGGCAAAACCATATAAATAGGTCTCAAGTTCGACCTGCTGGAACCCTTGTTTTGGAGAGCGTAGTTCGACGGTAAGAAGACATTATTTCAGGTATGTTATTTATAACATTATGTTCTTTTTAGTATTAACTAACATCCCTCCAAATTTCGTGATAGGAGGTCAAGCGTCCAGAGAGCTAGAAGCCCCCAAAGTTGCTATTCCTCTGCAAGGCGCTCAGGAACCAGCGTGCCGGTCCAAGGAAGATCTAGGTATTGGAAGTCCTAATCGAGGTATTTCGAAGTTCATCCTTTAGAACAATTTTTTAACCTTTTTATCTTCTACCTACCCTCCAAATTTCATGAATTTAGGTCAAGAGGTTAAGGAGAACGAGGGACGGGAAGTAGCAGGTTTAGCACATGATGTGTAGAAACTAGGGCGTCCCTCGAGTCCAAAATTTGAAGTCTAATTACAAGGGTAGGTTATCTCATGGATAGATAAATTAACGTGTTAGGAACAAAATCCCTCTGATTTCTTGTGATTTCATGCATCATACGTGTAGAATTTCATGGTTCATTATCATTGTGCATATAGGGTTATCACAGCATGCATGAATCATGCCCGTTAATGAGAAGATGATAATTTGGATTAATTCACGTAATTCTATGCATCTCTATGCCTTATTTTTTCTTCTATCATGACTTGCCTTCATGTCTACTAGAATTTCCATCCATAACTTGCCCTAGAATAGGCTTTAATTACACTATTTTCACATTTCTGGCTGGCAAGCATAAGATGGTCTCACTGAGACCGCTATAGTCGAATAGCGGTCCCAGACCGACCGCGTAAGCATAGTAGCATTTCTGGATAGACCGCTTTTATATTTCTATTTTCTGCGCTCCGTTCACTCTAAACAGATAGCAGATTGGCTCTTATAAAGATATGTTAAGCCTTGGTAATTCGGTCCTATTCCTAGTTATGACTTTACATATATGAACTTGGTTATATTGTTCATCCATTATGATAGATTTCATGTCCTTAATTTGTTTTAAACTTATGTTAAACTTATGATATTTTCATGCCAAAACTTTTATGATTTGTATTAAAGTTAATTCTACATGATTCATGGACTTGTCTTATTGTTGTTTTGATCGCTGTTTTATCACGATTCACTCTCATCTTTGAGTCTTTCATAAGTTCATAGTGCATACTCCGATGCATAGCTATTAGTTACAACTTGCACATGTTACGCACACAATCTTGGACATGTGATCATCTCCGTTGGATATTCCTTCCATAGGACTAGGTGATCATGTTTCAAGGCCTTCGTAAGTATCCGCGAGCCTTGGATTCCCACTAAGACACCGAGCTGGTTGTACCCTCGAAACCCATTGATCTAGATAGCACTCAAGCTTATCAATGTTTTCTGCAGCCAGTATAATAGCGATTCTCAAGCGACCGCTACTGTCTAGTAGCGATTCTGGAACGACCGCTTCTGTCCAGATTTCACCACTATGTCGACTCTTTTCTCACTACAAGAAAAATTGGAAATTCTAACATCCATTTGCTGTCGTAAATACGTCGGAGATACGTCGTAATGTGAATTTTTGACATATTTTTGACGTATTTGCGACGGAATATGGACGTCGGAACTCTTACGTCGTAAATTTCCGACGTACTAAAATAGCGTCGCCAATGCGTCCGAAATTATCGACAAAACTATATCGTCGAATATATGGTGGCTATTTATGTCGGTAATTAATAATACTGAAATTAATTAATCATTGCGATGGAACATAATTTAGTTGAAAATATGTCTAAAGTTTTTGACGTATTTCCGACATATATATTATGTCGTCGCAAACATATGTGTTAAATTAGTTCCGATGAAAGTTATTTTGGTAGGAAATACGTCGTTAATTTTTGACGTATTTCAATCGAATAAATAATACGTTGAAAACATGTGGGTATAATTAGTTCCGACGAACTATTATTGTGTCGAAAATACGTCGTTAATGCTCGATGAATTTGAGATGGATAGTTAAAACGTCATAACTAATGTGGATCAAATTACTTCCGACGAAACTACCTTGGGTTGAAAAGACGTCGTTAATGTTTGACTTATTTGAGACGGATAATTAATACGTCGGAACTAATGTGGATCAAATTTGTTCCGACGAACATTTAGTTGGTCAAAAATACGTCTGAACCTTTCGACCGATTTGCGCTGGAAAATGAATACGTCAGGAAATAAGTGTGTGAAATTGGTTACGACGAATTGTTAGTTGGTCGAAATTCCATCGAAAACTTTCTCCACATATTTTTTATATATTTTAAAATTCTAAAAACCTGTTTAAAGCTATAATTATACACCACAATCGACACAACTCAACATAAAACACGTAATAAACAGCATATACAACACACAATAGGATAAAATCATATTGTAAATTACAATAAAGAACGTCCACAACACATAAATCTTTGAATAAAAAAAGTTACAGTTACATTAATTGAAATGTATCATTTTTTCACAATATCATTAAAAAAATCAAGAGATATCCACTGCATCATCCTCATTCGTCATTCGTAGCATCTCCACCACCACCGACTGCAAGAGGATCCTACATCACAAAAAATTAATAATAAATATATCTTAATAAATATAGATATTAATAAATCTAGTTAAATATCTTTTTGATTTTCTAAATTCGAAAGTATATAACATGAAGATGATTTCTTTCACTCTCAAAGATGAATTCTTTGAACTAAGTAGTAATGTTATTATTGTGCCCTGTGGTTTTGATGATGTCTAACACTATGAATCATATTATGATAATAGTTTTTTTATATCATGAATTTGATGTGTGCTGGCTAATGTCGATATATTTTCTAATGCCTTGAACAACATTTTCATATGAAGGCTTGAAGAGTTGTAATGTCAATGCTATGAATGCCTGAACTGTTATGTTTGTATGCTTAAAGAATGTCTGTTTGAAGAATTGTAATATCTGAAGAATTCAGGTAAGCATAAGCATGGCAGTGTCATAGTAGCCCTAGAAGCAACTCTGGAGAAGAAGCCTCCAATCGCTGAAGAAACAAGCTGATATATCACCTTAAGATAGACTCTATACCCGCTGAAGAATAAGGGTGAAAAATATCCCTTAAGGCTGACAAATGTGCAGTCTATTATGGCTGTTCAGTGGTGTAAAATGGCTCATGGCTCTAACATTTAAAGAATGATGAAACTAGTTGAAGACAATGATTCCCTTTGTGCTTCAAAGGAAGAAAGGACTGGTCCTCTGGTTGTGGGTAACTGGGTGTTACTCATGGTTCCTTCTAATTTGATCAGAAGAAGAGAGGAGAGTGTTTATCTAGGTCAAGCTGTAAGTTAGCATTTATTTGCAGACTAAGTCTACGGTTATTGCTGTTGCAAGGGGAAGCCACACTCAGGTTTGAGTGTGAGGTAGACGTAGATCTGCGTGGCAGATCAAATCACCAAAAAAATCAGTGTGCCGTGATTTACACTGGTGTGATTGGCCCTTATCATCTTCCTCCATTCACATGTTTGCATATGAACAGATATTCCCTATGCACTAAGTGGTTGTATTGCAGTTTGTTAGATCTGTATGATCTGAGTGGATTTTGTGAGATAGCATTCTCTTAGTTAGTACATTCTTGTCACTTTCATTTTTATTGTTCTCACAGATATCATCTAAGCTCGTGGTTTGATAGCTGAGTGTTAAATTATCTTAGGGTTAACAATTGAGGTTAAAATTTTCATAGGATCTATTCACCCCCCCTCTAGATCCTGCTGCACACACATATTCATATACTTGCTTCCAGCTTTGCCTATTGAGCACACAACATTGGTATCACATATACTCCTCTATTATTACTCTAAAGTCTACGAAATTAAAAATTAAATTAAATACTCACATGAGAGGACTGTGGTGTGCTCGAGGGTGCTCCCTGAGACAATATCCTCACCTGGGCCAGGAGGGTAGCAACCGCCCGAGTAAAGTGTGCCTCCATGCGTTCCTCGGCTAGGTCTACTGCATGTTCGACGATGGATGTAATCTGGCTCGTAGAAGTGCCGATGGAGGGAGTAGAGAATGAACTGCTACCGGGGTTGGACGAAGCTGTGCCCGAAGAAGATGCTAGAATCGGGCTTGTTGTGCCCCTATGGTCACTTGAGTTCATATGGTCACTTGGGTCATTCGACATCATTCTATGGTCATATGAGTTCTAATGTATTCTTGGTTTTGATAATGGCTAAACACTATTAGTCATTGATGTTTTTCACCTTCATGTGATTGACATACGTTATGTTTTTGTTCATAACAGGTGCGTCAATGAATGGACAAGGAATCAAGTGGAAATGGTGAACGTGAACACTGAATGTTACGCCCTCGCACGCGGATCGACCTGCGCGGTGAGATCGCGGGGATCGACCTGCCCGGTCAGGTCGTGGGGGTCAAGGGGGCAGCGCCCCTTGCGGGGGTTTCCGGGGGCGGAGCCCCCCGAACAAAATTTGGATTGAAGACTCGGTAATAAAACTTCAAGACAATCAAGGTTGATGCCACAGACATGAACGGGCGGCTAACGGACTCAAGCGACGGAGTTGGTGCGGCCAACAGACCGAACCGGGCTGACCCGGGCCCTGCCCAGCTGGCGGTCGACCGCCAGCACAGGGGCCGTCGACCGCCCCAGCCAGGGATCCCAAGTCTACACGTCTTTCAGTGGCGGTCGACCGCCAGCCAGTGGCGGTCGATCGGATTTCCCAGGGATCGCCCGTTTGCAGGTGTTTCAGTGGCGGTCGACCGCCAGGAGCCTTAGGTCGACCGCCAGCCCCGAGCCATCAATTGTTGACTTTGTTTCCAACTTCGAAAAGGACCATTCAACATTGATTTGTTTAATCCTAAAGACACCTAATCCCCCACAAATTATGGATCTGGTCTAGGGGGTGTCCATAGACCATTCAAGGTCTATAAAACTCTTGTAAGAGGGTTAGAAACTCTAATGCTTCAAGGGGCTTCTTGTGAGATCTAGGGTGGCTGCAAGGGAGGTTGTAAGAGAGCTTGGAGACGAGCTACTGTTCACGTGAACAGTAGTTCGTGAAGGTGTTCTTCATCCAATAAAAGGGGAATCAAGCTCAAATCGAAGCCAGCAAACCTCAAGGAAGAATACATCAAAGCAAGGCTATCAAAGTGATCCAAGGAAGCTGGTTTGATTCAAGTTCTTCAAAGGAAATCATCTTCATCCATTCAAGTTCTTTCCATCTCATTCAAGATGACATTTCATGCATTCAAACTCCTAGAAGCTAAAGAAGCAATCAAGATTCAAGGTAGCTTCATCATCTCCTTCATTCATTCAAAGAAGTTCAAAGAGAAGATCAAGAGAGAAGAATTGAAGGAAGAGGTACTGTTCACGTGAACAGTACTCCGTGAAGAACATTCATCCAATCAAGGGTGAATCAAGAAGATTGAGTTGAAGCCAAGAGGAGCCTTGTTGCTGATCAACATTCCATACAAGGGCCAATTCATTTTCACTCATAACTCAATCTCTTGTTTTAGTTCATTCACATTTGTTTCATTTTCATTATTGTTTGAACATTGAAAGTGTGATTCATCCCTACCGGTGGTTAGTAGGAAGGCAATTGGAGGTTGTTCTAATTTGCGGTTGACATCCCTACCAGGTGGTGAGTAGGAAGACAATCGGTGGTTTCCGATTTACGGTTCTGTGCGCTGCACAAGTGAAGCCTCACCGGGTTTTGGTGAGGGGTGGACGTAGGGCTGAGGATTCAGTCCGAACCACCTTAAAATCTTGTCTAGTGTGGTTTGCTTGTGTGATTGATTCGCTCTAGGTGCATGCTTAGGATCGAATTGTTATATATCTTGCTTATCTTGCTAAGCAAATCATAACGCACTTGGAAGCTAGTTTCTATTCTGCTGCAATTCATTTTAACTAGCTATATAGAGGGCCACATTGTGAAAAGTGGGGCTGATCTATTCACCCCTCCCCTCTAGATCTGCTGTCCACTACACAACAGGACTGGTGTCCAAGCTCTGCCCAAAACTGTATACTCATCCTTTCTTCGGTGGGCCGGCTACTACTACCCATGCCTCAGGATCTAGTTGCGGTCGCTGCGTCACCTTGTCCCCATACTTTTCAGTCATATGCCCGTCATATGACTCCTGCAAATTGAATAAAAAATATTGTAAATGTCATATTAATCAATCATATTTAAAAATAGAAATAGAAAAGTAATGTGTATGTATATAATCTTACCACTACCGAGTGAGCTCTCTCGCTCACATACTGATCCGTCCCCTTCTTTTGGTGAACTGTAGCAAATAAATCGCGGTACGAAACCGTACCACCCCTCTTCTTTTCCTGTTATACATGTTATAGAGAATAAATAGGGACATATAAGAATCAAATTGTAATAAAATTAAGATGATTACTTACCAATCTCTCCTTATGGGTCGCGAAGGAAACAGATCCAGAAGTATGGAGATGCACGTCTGGATGTAACGCACGTGCAACTTTGGCTTTTACGGATTTGGCCATCCAATTAGGCTTAGCCCATCTATCACAGAGGTCCTCCCAGTGCTCCCTTCTCATCCATGCGGGACTGCGTGCCTTCCAAAGGCCACGGCCCTCACTCTCCCCGGCTAGAGCCTTGGCACGTTCCCGATAGCCGTGTAAACGATACTTATAATTTACAGTTCCTGTGGCCTCCCATACACGTCGAGCTCGTCCGGCGTCAGCTCGCCTCACAAACTGATATCCTTGCTTTCAAGAATTCAAATTTTATAAGTTAGTCGATTGAAATTGTGGAGTTGGGAAATATGTAATTTAAAAGATTAAATCATATACCAGGAACTTGTCATACAACCGATCGTGGATATCCTGAGGAAACTTTCGTAATGACTTATATGGGCCGGTCACATGTCGCTCAATAATGTTGGTAATAAAACGAGAAGCCTCACTGGGCTCTACTTTATCCCTAAAATTACAAATTTTAAAATGATAGCCAACAATTATATATATAGTTGATGGATAGATAACGAACATAATTCATGAGTTCAAATATTTACCCAGAGACCCAACATGGCTTGCGTCCCTCTTGCAACACCACCTGCTCGCCCTCGTGATGGCTAACAGTATTGTCTGCCTGTTATGTGCCCGGGTGGGCGGATGAGCCAACTATCGTAGGTGGTGTGCCCGACGTACCTGTTACAAGTAAAATAGAAGTAGTTAATCAGAATTTAGCTCATTATTAAATAAAAATTTTCAACAAGTAAATATATTGAATTCTTATCATTTAACTAAGAATTTAAATAAACATAGCAATAGAATGTGATAGAAGCGATGTACTATGTAGACCTGATGTAGAGGCACTCAAACTTGTAAACATAAAATATCGTGAGCAAAACAAAGTGCTTATTCACTACTCATTTATCTAAGAATTTAAATAAACATATCCGCAGTTGTTGGCGTGGGCGGTGCACTCTATGTACCTAGTGCGGAGACATAAAATATTGTGAGCAAAATAAAGTGCATATTCACTACTCATTTATCTAAGTGATGTGGGGAAGGATAGGATATAGAGGGGTGATGAATATATCCCCCGATTAAAAACTATGCCCAAATTAAAATAAAAAATATGGCGCTACCCAATTTTAAAGCATAATGAACAATATGTTAACAAGAGTTTGCGTAGAACATACGTCGAACACTTAAGCACTTAAGTTAATGTCTCCGTTGACACATATTTTTCACCCTTAAGAGGGTATATGTCACCCATAGCAGTCTATTTGTCAGCCTTATGTGTGCATTTGTCGTCCTTAGCTTCTTCTGCAGGCGAGTAAACACAAGTGGATTTCCCCTTCATGCAGCTTCAACACTTCACACATATTCAATGCTACAACCTATTTTTCACCAGTAGAGAGCTATTTGTCAACCTTACCTCTCTATTTGTCACCATTAATGAGTCATTTGTCTACCTTATCTTCCTGCCTTCCCTTGTATGAATCTTAATAGATTTGTTCATCATTTCTAAAGAATTCAGACTTTGGCTGCACAAACTTGGGTTGACTATTGTCTTAGCTCCATTGACTCTGCGTTGACTACGTTACCACGTTGACTTTTCTTCATTTCTTGAGAAAATAACTGGCTTTCAGCCTGTTCTATGTGCAACTGTCAACATGTTCTTTGTGCAATTTAGAAGTAAACTACACACACAAAATCATTATAGCTCCATAGATGATTCTACATCAACAAGACACATTGACTATCCACATGAAGAGTATACATGAATCTAAATTTTCACAGCAACAAAACATGGAGCCGAAACACTAAGGATTTAAATAAACATACGCGCAATAGTTGGGGGGGGGTGGTTCACTCTGTGTACCTGATGCATATATTTCAATCCTCGTGAGCAAAAGCAAGTGCTAAGTCACTACTCATCCATGAACGATCTTAAATAAACATTCCCGCAGCAGGTGGTGGGGTCGTTGTACTCTGTGTACCTAGTGCAGAGGCATAAACTATCATTACCAAAATGAAGTGCATATTCACTACTCATTTATCTAAGAATTTAAATAAACAGACCCGCAGCAGGTGGCGGGGGCGGTGTACTCTATGTATCTGGTGCAGAGACATAAAATATCATTACCAAAACAAAGCTCATATTCACTACTCATTTATCTAAGAATTTAAATAAACAGACCCGCAGCAGGTGGTGGGGGCGGTGTACTCTGTGTACCTGGTGCCATAAACACAAACTATCATTACGAAAATGAAGTGCATATTCACTACTCATTTATCTAAGAATTTAAATAAACATACCAGTAGCAGGTGGTGGGGTCGTTGTACTCTGTGTACCTGGTGCAGAGACATAAACTATCATTACCAAAATGAAGTGCATATTCACAACTCATTTATCTAAGAATTTAAATAAACAGACCCGCAGCAGGTGGTGGGGGTGGTGTACTCTGTGTATCTGGTGCAGAGACATAAAATATCATTAACAAAACAAAGTGCATATATTCACTACTCATTTATCTAAGAATTTAAATAAACATACCGGTAGAACCCCTCCCGGAACCACCTCTCCTTGAAGATCCGGTACGTCCTCGAACCATCCAATTATTGACAACAAGAATAGTAGTGCATTGTCACGTCCCGAGATTATGCAGCGGAAACAATCGGGAATGTGAACAGTCGGCTAGTACGCCTCGAGCAAGCAATATAATCAGAGTGCAAGACAATCACATAAGAGTAATTGCACAACATAATTCACTAAACCCTTTAATTTTATTCCTTCATAAAATAATTCCCAAAGTACATAAGATCTTTCGACTCTCTTGACCAAACTCAAGAAAATAAAAATTACATCACGACTCGACTAGACATTTAATAACTAAGGCTTCTCTCGAGTCGTTTGTCCTTTAATCACTCCCAGAACCATCACTTGAGTAATCGGAATCCGTCCCACTAGAATTTCCTGAAAAAGATTAAAAAGTATGGTAATGAGCACACTTGCCCAGTAGATATCTTCATATCAACATGAAGGTAAATTTAAATGATTAGCATTTTAGCTCTAAAGAATAAGGTAAATCATGCAAATACGATGAATCATGTGAATAAAGTCAAAATAACAAGATATGATCAAACTTGAGATACAAGAATATGATTTGATCAAGTATATAATAAGAATGTAGATCTGACCTTTTCAAGAATGTAACAAGAATGTACTTTTCATAACTATGAAGGCTATGCACTAGCAAGCCATGTAACAAGCAAGAATGTACTCTTCACTTAGTAGCAAGTACTTCGTGAATTCATGTGGATTCTTGTGGACATTTCACTTATTTATAAAGAAAGTACTCCCAGCACAATGTGACGCTAGTAGCATCATACCCCATGATTTACAGTATGTTTCTGACAATCAGCCGAGGGGACTAGCATGGAGCCCTTGAATACAATCAGTGCTCGAACTACATCTTCAAGTATAAATCAAGCTACTTCCACAATTATACCAATAATGTGGCCAATAATGCACAAGTTCAACAAAAGTTCCATGATAACATGACAAAAATAAGAATGCTTCAATTAAGAACAAGAGATTTCAAAGAATAAGTTTATAACTAGGTCATGCTAGAAAAAGTCGACAACATAACGGTACTTTCTTTAAGTTTCATAATTCTAGCTTAACTTGGTTAACCATAATTTAGGCTCTAGATAATCAGAAGACCATCTAGGCATTCAAGAAAACCAACCCCAAAGTTCAAACCTCGGGTTAGACATAATCAGGATCCAAAAGGCCTATTACTGGGCCGTTTTGAAATGCAAGCGGCCATGTACAGGACCGTTTAGAAATCCAAGCGGTCAAGTGAAGGACCGTTTGATAAGACAAAGTCCGATATACAAAAAAAACCATCTCTAAAGCCTTGCGGTCTAGTGGATGGCCGTTTAATGTCCTTTAGCGGTCTAGTGAATGGCCGCTAGCAAACTCGGACGGTCAACCATATGGCCACTTAGGTCCAGAAATACAAAACATCAATAAGTGCTTTTCTAGACAATGGGCTTTAATGGTCGACGTCCTAGTGGGAACCCCAGGATCGCGGAGTCTTATGGAGGCTTTGAAACAAGATTTTCTAGTCCATTGGAAGGAATATCCAAAGGAGAGGTCATCAAGTCCAAGATTGTGTTCTTAATGTGTAAAAAGTGTAACTAATGATAACATATCGAGATATGTGCTATATACTTATGAAAATGACTCATAGAAGAGAGAGAATCATGATAAACCAGTGATCAAGTTAAATCATGAATCATCTATCATCTTTGAACATATATTTATTACAAGAATATAAAATTTTGGTCATAAACTAACATAAGTTAAAATAATACCAATGTGCACAAAACATGAAATCTATGATGATAAATAATGAAATTAACTAAGTATATAAAACCAACAATCAAACCATGAATTAAACTTAGTTAACTAAGCTTATCATATATTAATTTTGGCTAATCCGCAATATGTTTGGATTATCAATATTACAGAAAAATCAGAAAACCAAACTGTCTAGAACAAAAACGTTTAACTAGCCAAACGGTCAGTCGGGCGACCGCTTATGCTATCGGGCTAGCAGTCTGTCATAGGACCGTTAAGATACCAGGCAGTCTTCAAGACGACCGTTTGCTCCTGTATAAATCCGAGTTCAAATAATAGTACAGCCAAATGCTAAACTAAGATACATCATACATGGAAATCAACATATATAAACTTCCATAATCATGATAGAACAAATATAGGCCAACAATATGCATAGGTTCATGTATTTAACAAGAAAAATTCTTTTTTACTTTATTAGGGCTAGTTCATGCATGCATATTAAACTTAGATGCATAGTCCTACTAAAACATGAAATTCTCAAAGTACAATGCATGAAAACGCACGAAATCAGAGGGCTTTTATTCCTGACTTCAAATTTGAGCCATTCATGAGATAACCTACCTTCATTAATGCTCCTAGACTGTTAATTTCGGACTGGAAGTAAACCCTAGTTCTGCACATTCTCATGCTAAATCAGCAACATCCCGCCCTTGTATCTCCTGATTCTCTTGACCTATTGACGTGAAATTTTGAGGGTAAATAGAAGATATGATGTGTAACAGAAACTTCTAAAGACACTGTTGCTAAATACCTCGTTTAGGGCTCCGAATTCCTTGAACAATCTCGGTCAGACGCACTTATTCTTGAGTTACTTGTGTAGAATCAGCAACTTTGGAAACTTTTATCTTCCTGTAGGCTTGATCTCGTAGAACGAAATTTAGAGGGTAATTAGTTCTAACTATAATAAACAAATTTCTAGAAGAAACTTACCTCTAATTTTTCCCCCTTACCTTAATTCCACCCGAGCCAAAAGTAAGATTATGTTTGGTATCGGGATAAGTTGTAGTGGGAATAGGTGTAAGTCATTCTGGGTTAATTTATTTCTATTCTTATTCTCATATGCGTTTGGTATGCGAGAGCATAAGTATGTTAGTATTCCTATTATTCGTTTGGTAAAAAATAGGGATAGGAACGAGAATAAGTGGTAAAAATAGACTATTTTACCCTTCTTATCATGGGTTAAAAGATAATGTTACTCTTCGTTTGGTTGGAATAAAGATGACTTAATTTTTTTTTCAAATCTTCATGTTATATTTAGTTAATAATAACAATTATGATTATGATTAATGATAAACTTAATTAATTATATTTGATGATCTTGATTTCTAATAATAAAAATATTATCAAATTAATTTTTTTGATTAGTTATGATTAGCATCCTTAAAATTAGTATTTAAGGTATTTTTAAGTTTCTAATAATAATTAATGACAATGATATTATTATTTTAAAATATTAACAAATTAATTTTTTTTGATTAGTTATGATTATCATAAATAAAATTAGTATTTAAGGTATTTTCAGTTTCTAATAATAATTAATGACAATGATATAATTATTTTAAAATTATTTTCTTTTGATTGATGATTAATTAACAATATTATAAGATTTGTTAATGTGTTTATCAATTCTACTCTTGATTATTAGTATTGATAAATTAATAATTTTATCAAATCATCATCAATAGTAATAATATTTTTAATAACAATTTATAATAATGACTTATTAATATTGATATATTATGATATATATATTGATATATTAATAATTATTATTATATATTAATAATAATATATTATGATATATTAATTATGATATATTAATAATGATATATTAATAATGATATATTTTTATTTTAATACTAATTTTAATAATAATTAATAATAATGATATATTAATATTGAGATATTATGATATACTAATAATAATAATGCTATATGAATAATAATATATTATGATATCTTAATTATGTTATATTAATAATAATGATTTATTAATAATGATATATTATTATTTTAATAATATTTATAATAATAATGATATATTAATTATGATATATTAATAATAATATATTATGATATATTAATAATGATATATTAATAATAATATTTTATGATATATTGATAATAATATATTATGATATATTAATTATGATATATTAATAATAATGATATATTAACAATGATATATTATTATTTTAATAGTAATTAATAATAATGATATATTAATATTAATAATGATATATTAATAATAATATATTATGATATATTACTAATGATATATTATTAATTTAATAATATTTTTTAATAATCATCAATAATAATAAGATTTTTATAATAATTATTACTAATTATATTATTTTTATGTGAGATGTAGAGGGAGGGAGGAGAGAGAGAGGGCAGTGATAAGAGAGGGAGAGAGAATGGGGTTAGAGATGAGGGATAACTCATTCCACCTTTTTGTAGGAATGAGTTATCCCCGTATTAACCCCGTATTTGAGGTTATCCTCATTCTACTTAATCTCGTATATTCCCATCAATTTTTGCCATACCAAACAAAGGATGGGGTTGAAACGAGGATATCCCTGCTTATCCCCGTGGTATCCCGATACCAAACATGCCCTAAGGGTCGCACAGGTCAAATCTGGGATCTATTTATAGGGTTAGCTAGGGTTTCGAGGATTAGAATAAACTTAGAGTCCCATTTAGGCTTTCAATTCGATCTATTATCCTTCTAGACTTATCTAATTAGTAGATAGAGTCGATCCTAGGTGATTTAGATGCTAAAAATCCATCATTTTCACGTTTTCTCATACTCACAGAACTGACAGAGATAAGGGGTCTAGCTCTAGACCGTTTTGACTCCCCACTTAGTCTCGCGATAGACCGTTTGACATCGTGAGCGTCGAATTTCAACTAGTTCAAACTCTTTTTTTTTATTATCTTCACTATTATCCCTTTACTTATATACCAAGGAGTAATTATCTCCTTTAATTCCGTGTTTACACCCATTCCTAGCTTCTAGAATGTGGGCTAAGGTCCAAAATAATCTTTTTGGGTCAATTGGGTTCATTATATGGGCCTAATCCTCTTGGATTTATGTAGGGCTTAAATAATTATATTTAATTAAATAAAATTTATTTATAGCCCATTAAATGCTTAATAATTATATTTTAAGATCTAAAAATTTCTTTAAAAAAATTCTCTGGCGTTACACCCTCCCCCACTTAAAAAGAATTTATTCCCAAATTCAATGCATGGATTTATGGAGAGTGTACTTACATTCAAATAATTCTAAAAATCTTCTTCGCATGGCTACTTCGATTTCCCATGTTTCTCATGATTTTGTCCACTAGATCTTGACCATAGGAATAGTTTTATTCCGAAGTTGACGTACTTCTCATTCAATGATATTGACTGGCTTTTGCTCGTATGTTAAGTCCTTTTTGATCTCCAGATTGTCATAAGTGATGACATAGAAAGGATCAGGTACATACTTCTTGAGCATTGAGACATGAAATACATCATGGACTTCAGATAATTGAGGCGGTAAAACTATTCGATATGCGACTTCACCAACCCTTTCGAGAATCTCAAAGGGGACATTGAATCTTGGAGTAAGTTTACCTTTAATAACAAACCTTCGAATATCTCGACCCGGAGAAACCTTAAGGAATACATGGTCTCCAACTTGGAACTCCAAGTCGCGCCTTCGATTGTCAGCATATGATTTTTGCCTATCTTGTACCATCTGGAGTCTCTCCCAGAATAAGCTTTATCTTCTTGGTAGTATCCCTAATGATGTCGGGACCAAGAAATTGCCTTTCTCCTACTTCATTCCAGCAAATAGGTGAACGACAGCTTCTTCTATATAGAGCCTCGAATGGTGCCATTTGTATGCTAGCTTGATAGCTATTATTGTATGCAAACTCCACCAGAGGTAAATGGTCGTGCCAACTTCCTCCAAAGTCAATAGCATAAGCCCTGAGCACATCTTCTACCACTTGATTTGTTCTTTCAGTTTAACCATCAGTTTGTGGATGGAATGTAGTGCTAAAGTTCAGTCAGGTCCCTAGTGAATGTTGTAGACCCTTCTAGAATTGTGACGTGAACCTAGGATCTCGGTCAGATATGATGGTGACAGGGACACCATGTAGTTTGACAATCTCCTTCATGTATAATGTTGCTAGTACATCCACAGACCATCGACTTTTGATTGATAGAAAATGTGCAGATTTAGTCAATCGATCTATGATCACCCATATACCATCATGTCCTCCTTTTGTCCTAGGTAAACTCATGATAAAATCCATCCCTATACTTTCCCACTTCCATTCGGGAATATTTAAGGGTTGTAATTTTTCAACGGATTTTAAATGCTCTGCTTTGACTTGTTGACAAGTGAGACATCGTGATACAAAATCTACCACTTCCCTTTTTATATTGGGCCACCAAAAGCTTCTTTTCAAATCTTGATACATCTTGGTAGCCCCAGAGTGAATAGCATACCTTGATTTGTGAGCTTCTTCCATGATCAATTTCTTAGTGTCATCATGATTTGGCACACAAATCCGACCCTTAAATAATAGTCTTCCATCATTTGAGATAGAAAATTCCAGCCTCTGATCAATGTTATCCTTAATCTTCATCAATGTGGGATCATTTTCTTGCAATTGGACTAGGTCCTCGATCAATGTAGGTTGAGACCTTATATTGGCCATCATAACTCCTTCTCCTTCTTTGTCAATATCAAGATTTAAATGAGAAAAATCTTCAATAAGATAAGTTATACCTTTCCGGAGGCTTGCTAGAGTTGCCATTGGCTTCCTGCTAAGAGCGTCAGCTACAACATTTGCTTTTCCTGGATGATATTGGATAATAAAGTCGAAGTCCTTGAGATACTCCAACCATCTGCGTTGTCGCATATTCAACTCCTTCTGAGTGAAAAGATATTTCAGACTTTTATGATCTAAAAATATAATGAATTTCTCCCCATAAAGGTAATGTCGCCAAATCTTCAATGCGAATATAACCGCAGCTAGCTCCAGATCATGTACAGGGTATTATTCGTGACGCTTTAACTACCTTGATGAATAGCAAATCACCTTGCCATTTTACATAAGGACACACCCTAACCCAATACTAGATGCATCCGTATAGACAAATCCACCACCTTCAGTGAGTAATGTTAATGTAAGGTGTTCTTTAAGAGTTTGAAAACTCTCCTCGTAGTCTTTCGACCATATAAAATGATTCTCCTTTCTGGTGAGTCTAGTCAAAGGGACAACGATTTTTGAGAAATCTTTAATAAATATTTTGTAATAATCAACCATACCTAAAAAACTTTTGACTTTAGACACGGTCGCCGGCCAGCTCCAGTTCTTAACAGCTTCTATTTTTTGAAGGATCAACATCGATACCTTCCCTTGAAATAATATGGCCAAGGAAAGAGACCTCCTTTAGTCAGAACTCGCACTTACTAAGCTTTGCATAAAGTTTGTGCTCTCTTAGCGTTTGTAAGGCTATTCTTAAGTGCTCTTCATGATCCTCTTTGTTTTGGAGTAAATAAGAATATCCTCAATGAAGACGACTATAAACTGGTCCAGATAAGGCCTGAAGACATTATTAATAAGTTGCATAAATGCTGCCGGGGCATTGGTTAACCCAAACGGCATTACCACGAATTCATAGTGACCATATCTGCTTCGAAAAGTAGTTTTGTGTATGTTCTCATCTTTGATCTTGAGCTGATGATAACCTGACCTGAGGTCTATCTTGGAAAAATATTCCGCTCCTGAAATCTTATCAAATAGCTCATCGATACGCGGCAACAGATATTTATTCTTAATTGTGAGTTGATTCAGTCGCCGGTCGTCGATACACAGCCTGAGGGATCCATCTTTCTTCTTGACGAATAGAACTGGTGCACCCCAGGGAGATGTGCTAGGTCGAATGAAACCCTTACCTAATAACTCCTGAAGTTGTTTCTTCAATTCCTTGAGTTCCATGGGGGACATCCTGTAGGGAGCTATTGAAACGGGTGCTGCTCTGGGGATGAGTTCAATAAAGAACTTTGATTCCATTTTGGGTGGTAAACCGAGTAAATCTGATGGAAATAAATCCGAAAATTCATTGACAATAGGAATATCCTCTAAGACGATCTCCTTGGATTTGGTAAGGATTACGGAAGCAAGAAAAGCTACACATCCTTGCGAAATTAATTTGCAAGCATGCAGAGATGAAATAATGGCAGGATGCTTCCTATATTTGATACCAAGGAAGGAAAATCTTGGAAGACCAGGTTTCCGAAAAGAGATAATGCGATTGCGACAATTTATATAGCCGCCGTGATCTACAAGCCAATCTACACCTAATATAGCATCGTAGCCCTCCATGTCAAGACATACGAGGTTTGCTGGTAGGTTGTGACCTTCTACCACTACTTCACTATCAGGATAGTAGGTTGTAAGTTTGGTTCCGGGACCTAAAGGTGTAGTGATTGCTAGGTCCGAAGGTAGAGGAACTGATGTAATAGATAAGGTTTTTGCAAAAGTAGAAGATATAAAGGAATGAGAAGCACCAGTATTGAATAGTACGAATGCAGGATGAGAATATATTTGGATAGTACCTTCCATTAGCCCATCATTCTTGGGCGCTTCTTCCTCTTCCATAATAGCATTGAGACGAGCCTGTCACTTACGTCCACCACCGGAAGATTGTTACTTCATAAGGGGGCAATCCGGCATACGGTGCTCCCGACTGCCACATCCTAGACAAGCGCCGAGACGCTTCCAGCATTCTTCGGTCGAATGATTGAACTTCTCGCAAAATGTACAAGCCGTGACGACTTGGTTGTCTTCTTCCTTGACTTTTTTATTCTTGTGGTAGCCACTACCACTCCCATTCCGGGATCTCTTCTTGCTATCACACGATTTGTAGGGTTCTGTGATACTAAACATCCTTTTCTTTTCATGCCGATCAGACCTTCGGCTAGGCTCCCTTCCCTTGACTTTTGATTTCTCGACCTTTTCTAAAGTCCTCTCGCATAGATGCCCCCGTTGGACCATCTCCGCATACATACGGATATTCTGAGTCCCAGGTTGTTGAATAAATCCGGGCCTCAATCCATCCATAAATCGGTTAGCTTTTAACAACTCAATGCTAACCAAGTGATGAGCATAATGCGCCAGCCTAGAAAATTGGAGTTCATACTCCGCTACGGTCATCATGCCTTGGCGTAACGAAGCGACTTCCATAGCCTTCCTCTCCTTAACATGTTCGGGGAAGTACCTAGCTCAGAAGAGTGTAAGGAAACCCTCCCAAGTATGAGGTGCATCAGCTGGTGGTGCGGGAACTGAATTCCACCATGTACGAGCATCTTTATTTAATTAGAACGTGGCTAGACGGAGCTTCTCTTGATCAGCACATTGCATAACTTCAAAGATGTGGTTCATCTCATCTATCCTATTTTCAGCTTCATCGTAATTAGAGGAACCCAAAAATCGATGAGGATTTAAGCTCCGGAAGTTACGATGTAAGTCTCTCGCTCTTGCCCTTGTGTCGGCTTGAGCCATAGTTTGTAACGCTTGAGTAAGACCTGCAACGGTCTCTTGCATACTGTTCCAGTCTACGCGATGAGCCATTATGAGAGTGAGGTACCTAAGAAGAGCAATGAATTTTTTAATTCTAATGGAATGGGTGGGGTAGATCTTAGAATAAATTCTAATGACTTCCTCATCTCAGGTTCTACCTAATTCCTCTCATAGGTTGGGAATTTCTTTCCTAGTTTCATAGGTGTGTGTCCTTAAACCTTGGACTTAACTTATGACATGACTTTTCCCTAGGAATTCTAGTCCTAGGGCTCTGATACCACTTCCACTGTTACGTCCCGAGATTATGCAGCGGAAACAATCGAGAATGTGAACAGTCGGCTAGTACGCCTCGAGCAAGCAATATAATCAGAGCGCAAGACAATCACATAAGAGTAATTGCACAATATAATTCAGTAAAACATTTAATTTTATTCCTTCATAAAATAATTCCCAAAGTACATAAGATCTTTCGACTCTCTTGACCAAACTCAAGAAAATAAAGATTACATCACGACTCGACTAGACATTTAATGACTAAGGCTTTTCTCGAGTCGTTTGTCCTTTAATCACTCCCGGATCCATCACTTGAGTAATTGAAATCCGTCCCACTAGAATTTTCTGAAAAAGATTGGAAAGTAGGGTAATGAGCGCACTTGCCCCGTAGGTATCTTCGTATCAATATGAAGGCAAACTTAAATGATTAGCATTTTAGCTCTAAAGAATAAGGTAAATCATGCAAATACGATGAATCATGTGAATAAAGCCAAAATAACAAGATATGATCAAACTTGAGATACAAGAATATGATTTGATCAAGTATATAACAAGAATGTAGATCTGGCCTTTTCAAGAATGTAACAAGAATGTACTTTTCATAACCATGAAGGCTATGCACTAGAAAGTCATGTAACAAGCAAGAATGTACTCTTCACTTAGTAGCAAGTACTTCGTGAATTCATGTGAATTCCCATGGACATTTCATTTATTTATAAAGAAAGTACTCCTAGCGCAATGCGACGCCAGTAGCATCATACCCCATAGTTTACAGTATGTTTCCGACAATCAGCCGAGGGGACTAGCATAGAGCCCTTGAACACAATCAGTGCTCGAACTACATCTTCAAGTATAAATCAAGCTACTTCCACAATTATACCAATAATGTGGCCAATAATGCACAAGTTCAACAAAAGTTCCATGATAACATGACAAAAATAAGAATGCTTCAATTAAGAACAAGAGATTTCAAAGAATGAGTTTATAACTAGGTCATGCTAGAAAAGGTCGGTAGCATAACGGTACTTTCTTTAAGTATCATAATTCTAGCTTAACTTGGTTAACCATAATTTAGGCTCTAGATAATCAGAAGACCATCTAGGCATTCAAGAAAACAAACCCCAAAGTTTAAACCTTGGGTTAGACATAATCAGGATCCAAACGGCCTATTACTGGGCCGTTTTGAAATGCAAGCGGCCATATATAGGACCGTTAAGAAATCCAAGCGGTCAAGTGAAAGACCGTTTGATAAGATAAAAGTCCGATATACAAAAAAAAACCATCTCTGAAGCCTTGCGGTCTAGTGGATGGCTGTTTCATGTCCTTTAGCGGTCTAGTGAATGGCCGCTAGCAAACTCAGACGGTCAACCATATGGCCGCTTAGGTCCAGAAATACAAAACATCGATAAGTACTTTTCTAGACAATGGGCTTTAATGGTACAACCATCTCGGCGTCATAGTGGCAACCCCAGGCTCGCGGAGTCTTATGGAGGTCTTGAAACAAGATTTCCTACTCCGTTGGAAGGAATATCCAAAGGAGAGGTCATCAAGTCCAAGATTGTGTTCTTAATGTGTAAAAAGTGTAACTAATGACAACATACTGGGATATGTGCCATGCACTTATGAAAATGACTCTTAGAAGAGAGAGAATCGTGATAAACCAGGGATCAAGTTAAATCATGAATCATCTATCATCTTTCAACATATATTTCTTACAAGAATGTATAATTTTTTGTCATAAACTAACATAAGTTAAAATAATACCAATGTGCACAAAACATGAAATCTATGATGATAAACAATGAAATTAACTAAGTATATCAAACCAGTAATCAAACTAGGAAATAAACTTAGTTAACTAGGCTTATCATATATTAATTTTGGCTAATCCGTAATATGTTTGGATTCTCAATATTGCAGAAAAACCAGAAAACCAAACGGTCTAGAACAGAACCGTTTAACTGGCCAAACGGTCAGTCGGGCGACCGCTTATGCTATCGGGATAGCGATCTGTCGTAGGACCGTTAAGATACCAGGCGGTCTACAGGACGACCGTTTGCTCCTATATAAATCCGAGTTCAAATAATAGTAAATCCAAATGCTAAACTAAGATACATCATGCATGGAAATCAATATACATAAACTTCCATAATCATGATTGAACAAATATAGGCCAACAATATGCATATGTTCATGTATTTAACAAGAAAAATTCCTTTTTACTTTATTAGGGCTAGTTCATACATGAGGATTAAACTTAGATGCATAGTCCTACTAAAACATGAAATTCTCAAAGTACAATGCATGAAAATGCATGAAATCAGAGGGCTTTTATTCCTGACATCAAATTTGAGCCATTAATGAGATAACCTATCTTAATTAATGCTCCTAGACTGTTAATTTCGGACTGGAAGTAAGCCCTAGTTCTGCACGTTCATGTGCTAAATCAGCAACTTCCCGCCCTTGTATCTCCTGATTCCCTTGACCTATTGACGTGAAATTTTGAGGGTAAATAGAAGATATGAAGGGTAATAGAAAGTTCTAAAGACACTGTTGCTAAATACCTCGTTTAAGGCTCCGATTTCCTTGATCAATCTGGGTCGGACGCACTAATTCCTTAGTTACTTGTGTAGAATCAGCAACTTTGGAAACTTCTATCTTCATGTAAGCTTGATCTCCTAGAATGAAATTTGGAGGGTAATTAGTTCTAACTATAATAAATAAATTCCTAGAAGAAACTTACCTCTAATTCGTCCTCCTTACCTTAATTCCACGCAAGCCAAAAGTAAAGGTCGCACAGGTCAAATATGAGATCTATTTATAGGGTTAGCTAGGGTTTTGAGGATTAGAACGAACTTAGAGTCCCATTTAGGCTTTCAATTCGATCTATTATCCTTCTAGACTTATCAAATTAGTAGATAGTGATGCGGGACGAGCGACGCGACTGGGCTAAGAAGTACGACCGACTAAAAGTGCAGACAGCACTAGCACACTAAGGTAAGCCGAGCGGCTGACTACCGTGGCGTTCTCCGGGTGGAGACGTCTCTCAACAGGAACTCTAACTAGCCCGGTGATCGTCCCTTGCGAGGGAAATGTGAGATCGCAGCGGTTAAGGAACCACTGTCGCATAGGGGTTTCCAGTTCGGTCTCGGTGCTCGACTGGGCCTATGGAACGGGCGCTGACAGCTCACAACCACGATTATTTGAAACTAGCTATCGGCCCTATTCTCACAAACACAGCATGATAGAAAATATACTAAATAAGTAATGTGAGTCTAGAACGAGGTGCGTACCTCCACAACTAGGGCGTGGGGAAGAAATCTCAGCCGAATCTAACAACCCCAATATAATGAATAACTGTACAATTTCAGAACCTAATGCCCACTCCACGCAGGGAGGTAAAGGCCTACAAACGCCAATTGGAGGTTGCTGGAATCCGGGTTGACGGGCTGCACTGGAAGGAGGCGAGGAGACGAGCCGAAGTCGATCGTAAGTCGAGTAAGGGTCCCGAGGCTTGAGCTCTCCGCGTGTGATCAAGGCATCGTCTGGCACGGGGTGTCCTCTCCAATGCACAAAGAAGTGTTGGTAGGCTCCGTTCCTGGTGGTGATCACCTGCTCATCCAGTATACAATCTATATGCTTGCATTGAGGCTGGAAGAGGTGGACTCTCGGGTGGTGTAATACCCTGTAAATTCTTAGTTTAATAAATTATTTATTTAATAACGTTTAATAAAAAGATTGATCTTATCTAAATATTTAATTATTAATCTTAACTATCTTAGTCATGGAAAAAAAAGATTGAAAGGCATTTAAAATATAAGAAGGAAAAATTTTAATTATGTGTAGTTATTAGTATCTATAAATGTATTTAAGTCATGAAAAATAAATTAATTATAAGAGAAAATTTAAAAGTTAAAAGAAAGTAAAGAAAAAATAATAATAAACAATGTTTAAAATCAATTTATAGGAAGTTATTTGTTTTATAAGAAAATTTAAAGGGGTTAAAAATGAAAAACTAATAAAGAAAAGGGTATAAAATAAATTTAATAAAATTTAAGGTTAAAAATGAAAAAAAATAAAAAAAATAAAAAAAAGAGAGAGGAGGTCGGCAGGGGGGCCCCGCCCCCACCCTCGCTCGCGTGCGCGGGCGGGCGGGCGGGCGCCGCCCACGCCCGCGTGCGCGAGCGGGCGGGCGCCGCCCCCGCACCCGCCCCCGCCGTTTTTTTAAAAAAAATTATTTTTTTATTTTTTGTGTTAATTAGTTTCATTAGTTTAGTGTCTTAAATTTCATTAGTCAAATTCCACATGTCTATTAGCTAATAAAAAAAAGAAAAAATGTAAGTTGGTCAAAAGAAGGTAGGTGAAGGGTTGGTGAAGTTTGAAAGACAGATTTTGATTAAATACTATTAAATTAATGAGTTAATCTCCACCCTTAATTTAAATCAAGGGCTAAGATGGATTTAGGGGAAAACCCCTATAAATAGTCCAAGAGGGGGCTTCTTTTGTGCTGTTGGGGAGCTGGATTCGTGAGAAGCAGAGGAGAATGCTGGAAGCTGATTAAGAGAGTTGTTAATACGTCGTTAAGGTAAGTGATTTAGCATATATCCTTTTAATTAGCATGAATTAGCATAATTAAGGTGATTTAGGGTATGTTTATGAGCATCTAAAATGATAGTTTATGAGCATCTAAAATGATAGTCAAGTCTAGAGATCCTATTTCACCGTGGGTGAGTAAAGATTGGTCGAATTTCCATGAGATCATTAGTGTTAAAGTAAGGGATTAGCATTTTATCCTATTGATTAGCATGGATTAGCATATTTAGATTGTTTTAAGGTGTGTAATTAGCATCTATATGGATAGTTAAGTGCATAAATCGTTATTTTATGATCTGTGATCATATCTTAGTCGTATTAGTATTAGATCATTAATATTAAAGCATGTAATTAAGGATAAATCAAGTGATTAATATCTTATAATTAGAAACGATGTAAGATAAACTTAGAAAGTTTCCAGAATCATGAAATATGATGTTCTAAATTTTCTGTAAAAAGTTTCATGTCTGATTTAATTTATTATTACGTTTATGAATATTTTAATATTATCTTTAATGTGTTCAATTATATTAAAATATTAAAGGGATGATATTAAATAACCTAAAATTTTAAGAATGCATCTTACTGTGAATGCCATGTATAGAAACATTTTCAAAATTTTTGGATCACGATTTTTATTTTAATGGATTTTCATACATGATAATATATATAAATAGTTATATAAAAATTACAGAAATTAGAGATCATGTTCATAAAACTATTAAATTTCACAGAAAGGTTCTTACATTAAGTTTGTTGTATTCTGAAAATTTCAATAATTACTGATGCCTGCAAGTAATATTACATAATTTTTGATATTTTGTTAGAGGTATAAAATTATGGGATAAATAGAAATACTATATGAAAATTCTTGAAACTTTACCAGAAGGTTAAAATGCATGTTAGAACTAAGTGATGAAATTATCATTTTATTGTGATAACAGAATCTTTACTAGTATAATTACCCATGTTTAAATAAATGATTAGAAAATTGAATAAATATTAATACTCTGTGAAACATTTTGAGAATATTACAGAATTGATATAGAGTACTTTTAAGTTAGTTTTCAGTATATTTTGGTCATTGAAAGTGTTCCGTACGAATTTTATCTATTTAAAAGTTATTATTGAAAATTATTATAAATTTTAGAAACTGATATAAAATTTTATAAAATAGACTTACTGAATGAAAAATGATGAAAATTTTTATGTATGACTATTCTGTCTGAAACAACATTCTGTAAATTTGTAGAAATTATCTGATCATTTTGGATATATTTAGTTGATTTATTACTCATGATATATTTTTATTACTTAGTGTGAAAAATAGTAATACAGTGTGAAAAATAGTAATGTAGTGGGAAAAATAATAAAAAGTTTAAAAATCGATATTTCGGTTATGGATGATAGTTTGACGAATTATGGTGATTTTTAGAGTGTTGTGAGTAAATTTAGATAATTTTCCATGTATAGGAAAATTTATACAATTCTGGAAAAATTCATATTCCGACTTGAAAATTTATGAAATTTTTTTTGTATAATATTACATGTAAATATGATGTGAAGTAAAAATTTGAGGAATTTAAGAACATGGTAACTAAATTTAGTCAATTTATGATATATGTTGAAATACATGTAATACTAGGAAAATTCAAATTACTGCATGAAAATTTGTGAAAACTTTTATGTGAAATGTTACATATAAATATGATATGCAGAAAAAGTTAAGTGATTTTCAGAATATGGTAGCTAAATTTAGTAATTTTTTTATACATGTTGATATACAAGTAATTCTGAAAAATTATAATTACTGACTGAAAATTGATGGAAATTTTATGTTTGGATTCTTTCTGTAAATATATTGATTCCCTGAAATTTCAAGGCATTCTGATACATGTAAATAGATTTAGTAAATTTTGATATATAGATATGTCATTATATTTGAATAACTTGAAAATTTCAGAAAAAGAAAAATAATTTTCAGCATTGGGATATTAATATTCCCAGCAATATTATTGAGTGGCATGTGTCCATTTCATATAAGTCATATTTATATTTTTACCGTACCATTAGTAATGCCAAATGGACACTGTCACCATAGGGGGAGACTGGAACCAAACTGTAGAAATGCCCCTATAGGGAGGTTCACACTGTACTGGCCCCGAGGGTAACGGGGAATGAAATCCTGGAGGTGGACAAGTACCACTTGTTAAGGTGGAGAGGACTTCTCCCGGTTCTGCGCAGTAACCAAGACTCATCACTATTTACCTAGGTGATCGAGTACCAATTGACTGTCCTTCTATGAGTGGTTTGGGCACTGTGTCTGGTTAGTTTTATCACTGTTATTAATTACTGAATTAAAATTGAAATTACTATTTACTGAATTGAAATCGAAATGACTGTTACTGTTTACTGAGTCATTATTTAAGTGACTATTACTGCTTATTGAGTCATTATTGAAATGACTACTACTGTTTACTGAACTGAAAGTGAAACGACTGCTACTGTTTACTGATTCATTATTATAATGACTGTCACGCCCCGAGCGCGAAAGGAACCCGGGAGAACTCGACGAGTTTATATCAATCATGTCAATCAGAGCAATTAGAATTTCGACATCAAAATAGAGTGCGCAATAAGATGAGCTTTTGAAACATAAACAAACACTGATACCAGTGATAATAACAAACCCATAAATAAAGTCACATACTCCATGACTTAACAATACGAACCAGGCCCATGAGCCTTAACTATTACAACACATTGACATAACACCATATCCAACGACAAGACTCCTAAGAATAAACTAAGGACGACAAGACACGATAAGTGGTAGTAGCACGACGCTTGCGGATTCTACGCTCGTCACTCTTGCTCCTACCCATCCGAGTCCGAGTCATGGTCCGTATTACCTGAAAAGTTTGGGGACAAGAACTTGATGAGCGAACGCTCAGTAGGAATTATATCTCAAGAACTAGCAATTGGTTTAAGTATTTAACTTTTTCAAATGAAAATGCAAGTCTATATGTAAAACATGTAAAATAAAATGTTATGGAATTGAACAGGATAACGAGAGGAAATAACATATGCTGTTGATCCAAGATAGGGAATTTCAAGTATTCAAGTATTTGAATGAGTACCAAGTATATCAACAAAGTCTTTCATGTCGCGAAATAATGGCTATTAACAAGCAAGTACTTTGCCCATTCCGGACCACGCAAGTTATGCCAAGTCAGTCAAGTCAAGCACGCGAGAGAGAGATAGAGATATAGTGGAGATGTCGTAGATTCAAGCAAATACTTCGGTGCAATGTCACACTGTGATCAATATAACTCCCATGGGCACAAGTACTTTCGGGTGCTCCTCCCAGGACCAGATCGGGCGCTATATGCACTGACATTGTTACATGTAATATCTAGACAACCACTTTATGTATAGCCATGGAATTCCAAGAACAAACTCATGTAAGATATCAAGATAGATTTATGGATAGGTTCCACGGAATTCAAGGAAATAGCTTTTAGAGTTCAAAAATCGATAATGACGGTATAATCCTAAGTGTCGATAAAACTGGGTAGATTTAGTTCCCCAATTGGGTACCATAACAAATAGGTATCCATATACATGGATGGTCACCCATTTGATATAGAATTGAGGTCCACAAGAACAGTATATCCATGATATGATGTCCACATTCCATCAAGAATATACTCATGATATCCACATAGCATATCATGAGGGCCGGTATACCATGTTTCTAAAGAGTGACATGGCAAAATAGTGTAAAGGGTTTTTATGGTACAACCTGCTCAGTCGGCCTTGAGGGAATCCAAGGCTCGAGGAGTCTTACGGAGGTCTCTATGGCTAACTTGCTAGTCCAAAGGAACGGAATGTCCAATGGAGAGCTTGTAGGTCACCGAGAATTGAGGGGTAATGCGATAACCATTGTGAAACATGGGACTATATTCACGGAATGGAACATAGTGCCGATATATATGTATATATAGATATAGAAAACCCTCGGTTCACAGATAGCAGTATGAAATGATTACACAGGAAATTAGCGACTTAATCTAAGTCATTAGTTATCAAATTAACGCCTTTTACAGGGGCGTTTATGATGGGGACATCGCTTACTCCTTCACATACCTCCGAGGTTCCTGCTACTCGCCATTTTGCTCGCCATGATTTTTGGAGTCTAGCTATATAATTTCCACAATTTTCTTGAGTCATTATCATGTAATTTTGTCTTTTATTGAGTCTATTACCTAAGTTAGTTAGTCATTTACCTAAGTCCAAGTTTCATTAACTAGCTTAGTAGGTTATTGGGCCTGTTCATTGGGCCTGGCCCATGGGCGCCCCCTTCCCCAACCTTTGGTCTTCTGTCAGTTGTCCACAATGTGAGGACTTATTGTAAATTATGGGTTTCCTATATAAGGACCCCAATCCCCCACTTGAAGAGGGTAATTGATGAATGAATGAAAATTGAACCCACTTGAATCCCCTTGAGTCTTCTCTCTCTCTCTCTAGCTCTCTCTCTCTAATTCTCTCTCTCCCTCTCTCCTAGGGGCGAACCCCCTCTCTCTCCTCCCTCCCTCTCTCTCTAAAATTCAAAATTCCCCTCTCTCCTCACCCCTTGCCACCTCACTTGCCACCTAGGCAAGTCTCTTCACCTCCCAAGACCCCCATTACTTCACCATTAATCACTCCACCTCCCCAAGCACCCTTTCACCTTCCCAAGGCATCCCTCCCCCTTCCCCAAGCAACCTCCCACCTCCCAAGGGCCCTTTCCCCTCCCCAAGGAGCCCCTTCACCTCCCAAGGTCGTCCACCCCCTTCCCCTCCCTCCTAGGGTCGACCCCCTCAACCCCTCTCCACCCTCCCATTGCCTTGGCCGACCCCTCCACCCCCCCCTTTTGTCAACTTCAGTTCTGTCTGCAGGCTGACCTGCAGACCAGCCTCGAGTTGCAGCGACTACCACGACAACATCTTGAAGCTTCTGGGGGTGTGGCCTACCTTTCTGGAAAGGCCTCCCTATCCTCTTCGTAGGCGAGGTGGAATCACCCCATTCTGAGTTCGTGGCCGTCCAGGAAGACTGTTCTACCCCGACTGCGTAGAGCTCCATCAGCAGAGCCCCTGAACCCTGTTCAAAGCTACACCACGGCCGACGGTGAGAGATTCAAGTTGTGAGTTCTTCTACAAATATCTTCCTCCACCAGTCCTCTTACTAGATCAAGAAGCGGAAGTGCGTTCGCCATCCGGAGGTTAGAGTTTTGGTCTTTCTCCCTCGACTGGTCGGGTCTGCCTCCCACAGTGGGCAGTGACCTGCCTCCACTCATTGGCATCCCCCAGTCTACCCCGACATCAGACGGCTTCCCCGTTAGTTTAGCAGCGCAGAGGGATTGTCCACGGTTCTAGAAACTCTGGCGGCTCGAGATTTGGCATCCGGGAGCGGCCAGGACAACGTCTGCAATCCACTGTTCGTTTCTGGTAGCCGCTGTGGCCAGAGTCTGCAACCTGGTTCGTTGCTGCACCACGACTAACCGTGGAGGAATCAGGCTGAACTCTCTTCTTCAAAATTCTTCCTCCATCTGTCCACGACCAGAATCAAGAAACGGAACGACATTCGGCGTTTAGGATCCAGAGTTACAAATTTTATCCCTCCGTCGCGCGGATCTGCCTCCTGCAGTCTGCAGCGACCAGTGCCTACTCTTCAGGGCACACCGACCGTCCACGGCCTTGGATCGCAGCCCCATCGACTCCAGCTGAAAGCTACCTCGACCACGGAGACGACGACACTGGTTTCGTGCCATTCGGAGTTTGGGAGAGCTCACAACAGCGTCTGCAACCTGCTGCTACAGAACAGGTCCGGCCAGAGACCACATCTGCCGACTCGGTTCAGTCGCTGGTGTCGCCAGTCCCTGGCTCCAGAGGCCGCCCAAAAATTCAGACAACACTGGCTTCAAGTCAGGAATCATTGCGAGGTGGTTTCGCTCAATTCGGAGTCCGGACGAGCCCGGGACAGAGCCAACAACAGCACCCTATCCAGCAGTCCAGATTGCAGCTGAACCCACATTGATTTCCTTTTTAACCACTTCGGTCCGTCCTCCCATCCCCGCCTGGCCGGCTTACCACCCCACCCTGCGTGGTGGTAGTGTTTGTCTGTAATTAACCAATTCCCACCCCCGAGATCACCCTCCTGCGCGAGGTGTAGTAATTGTACTCTTGAACAGGTTTTGAAGCTTCACCGGCGCAGTGTGCGGGGAGCACACTTCCCCGCTCGCCCTCGTCTCCGACCGGGATCGGCGTCTTCACGCCGATCAGGTGAGCTCCTGGCCACTCTTCGCTGCTGGTTATTACCATTGCTAGCTTAGTATCGCTCTTAGTTGTCCGTCGGAGGTGAGACGAGCGCTCGATCTATAATTCAATCCAATCAAGTGTTCACCGCGGAGCGAGTTGAGAGAGAGCCATTGCATCCCACGCCCTCGGCGTGCCGGCCGCCCTTGAAATCGGGCATCCCTGGCCCATTGGGATCTATCCCTATCCGGCCGACCCTTGGAGCCCCGAGGTCCAACCTCGGACCCTCACCACCATCGCCGGTCCTTCTACGGATCCGAGTGTGCTTCCGCGAGCGAAACCGCATGTGCGACGTTGCCGACTCATAGTGCTGCTTGCTATCCTAGGTTCAAGGGAGTCGCGACACATCAAATTGATATCTTTGTCCTCCGCTGCATATCGTGTCACATCAGTTTATTTATAATTTGATGACTTGTACATGGGTCATCCATTATATAATTCTATTTTGGAGGAATTTCAATATTCTTGAATTTTAACAAAACGCGCCTTGGACAGGGGCGTTACTTTTAAATTAGCGCCCTTTGGTGGGGCGTCAGTTCTATAAGAGACGGCCTGTATCAGGTCGTTAATTCAAGTTCATCCATGATTTAACATGAACAGTGAAAAATTTCCAGATAATATAATTTTGGGACAACAAGTTACCTGGTCAGGACAGGAAAATAGCAGGATTCAAGGGGTATAATCATGCATTAGATTGGATTCATGGTTTCATAGATATAGAATTTTTGAACATGAGTATTTAATAATTTTAAAGAATTGACGACTCCTAGGCAGGGCGTCAGATCTTGAATTAGCGCCCTGGGCTGGGTCGCTTCTTTTAAATTAGCGCCTTTGGCAGGGTCGCTTATTTTAAAATCTTACAGAACCTTTGAAAACGCAATAAGACTATATGCGTGAGATCATGGATGATATTATTACATAATCTATGCTAGTTTGGGCTACGTTTCTTGAAAAAACCTACAATATGATCATGATTTATGCTTGTTTGGGCTACGAGACTTGAGATAACCTACCTCTGTGGATGATCTGGTGAACAGGATGAAGGTCTGAAGCTTTTACGATGGTCTGTCTCAAACAACAGCAGGATGAAGGTCTGAAGCTTTTACGATGGTCTGTCTCAAACAACAGCAGGATGAAGGGGGAAGCAGAGGAACGCCTTCACACGTTCGTCAGCAGGAAGAAGAATGATGAAGAGCGAGCTCCCCTTCACGTTGCAGTCAACAGGAAGAAGAGGAAGAAGCCTTCCTCACTTGCATTCGCAGCAGCAGGATGGCGTCGATGCAGCAGTAACGTTGCTACGATCGACGAAGACGTAGTTTTATAGGGTTGTGTGGGTTCTGGGGGATTCAAATGCTCAGATACGGAAGGGATTTTTGATCAAGATTGGTAAGGTTTTAAACCTACTATGCATGGACCTCACCCCTTCCAAGATAGCAGCCGCCTGCTCCCATTTGCATCGGAGAACCCTAACACAGGCCATGCAACGAACGAGCATGCCTTAATTTAACTCTCGGGGAAAGAGACGTCTGAGACAAGAGCGTCTTTTCATTAAGTAGCGCCCTTACGAGAGGGCGTGTTTTTATAAAATGACGCCTTAACTAGGGTCGTCTTTTACATTTTCCATATTTTGGCGCTAAATTTCTATTTCTTTCTTGGTATGAATTAGCGCCCATGATCAGGGCGTTATTTATACAACTAACGCCTTAAGAAGGGCGTTATTTAATTAGTGCCTTAAGGAAGGGCGTTATTTTTTTTTGGCCCAATTTTATGTATTTCTCTTGGATGGTTTTACGTTTATTAAGTACCTCTAATCATATATATCAATTATTTTTATTCGTTTGGAATATCTTATTCCTTATTAATTATCTGGGGTCTTACACCCTCCCCCACTTAAAAGAATTTGGTCCCCAAATTCAATTGCGTGAAATGGAGACATGGAGGGTATAGAGTACTTACGATTTAGAACAATTCTGGATATCTTCTTCGCATAGATTCCTCAGTTTCCCATGTAGCTTCTTGTTCCGAGCATTTGTTCCACTGTACTTTTACCACGGGAATGGTCTTGTTTCTTAAGACTCGGACCTCTCGATCAAGAATCTTCATTGGCTTCTGTTCGTATGTGAAGTCCCTCTGAATTACCAAATTACTATGATCAATGACGTGGAAAGGGTCGTGTACATACTTCTTCAGCATGGAAATGTGGAACACATTGTGCACTTCCGACAATTGAGGAGGCAAAGCAAGGCGATAGGCTACCTCGCCCACTCTTGCCAATATTTCGAATGGACCAATGAATCTTGGTGTGAGCTTGCCTTTAACTCCGAACCTCCTTATTCCTCGACCGGGTGAGACCTTGAGGTAAACATGGTCTCCGACTTGGAACTCTAATTCCCTTCTTCTATTATCTGCATAAGATTTCTATCGGGATTGTGCTACTTTGAGTCTTTCTCGGATAAGTTCAACCTTCTCTGTTGTATTTCTTACCATATCAGGCCCTAGCAGTTGCTTCTCGCCAACATCATCCCAGCATGTAGGAGATCGGCAACTCCTGTCGTACAAGGCTTCAAATGGAGCCATCTGTATACTGGCTTGGTAACTATTGTTGTATGCAAACTCGGCTAGGGGCAAATGATCATGCCAGCCTCCGCCAAAGTCAATAATACAAGCCCGTAGCATGTCTTCAACTATTTGGTTTGTTCTCTCGGTCTGACCGTCGGTCTGGGGATGGAAAGCAGTACTGAAGTTGAGCTTCGTCCCCAAAGAGCGTTGTAGACCCTTCCAGAAATGAGAAGTGAAGCGAGGGTCTCGGTCAGACACGATTGATGTTGGGACTCCATGCAATCTCACGATCTCCTTAATATATAATGCAGCCAAAACATCAACCGACCATCGACTTTTAATGGGCAAGAAATGCGCCGACTTGGTCAGTCGGTCGATGATTACCCAAATACCATCATGTCCGCCTCTAGATTTAGGCAATCCCATGATGAAATCCATACCAATTTCTTCCCATTTCCATTTGGGAATATCAAGGGGGTGTAACTTTCCGGCGGGCCTTTGGTGTTCCGCTTTCACTTGTTGGCACATGAGACAACGAGACACAAAGTCCGCTACCTCCCTCTTCATGTTCGGCCACCAGAAAGTTCTTTTTAGATCTTTGTACATCTTAGTTGCTCCAGGATGAATGGTATACCTAGAGCGGTGAGCTTCATCTAGAATCTTTCTTTTCAACTCAGGACAGTCCGGAACACATGTCCTTTCCTGAAACATTAGTCTTCCATCCATTGCTATCTTGAACCTGATTCTTTGATCTAGTTTCTCCCTGAGTTCAATCATTCCAGGATCTTCATCTTGCAACTTTTTGATTTCGGATAGCAAATATGGATGCACACTCATGTGAGAGAGTGTAATACACCCATCTTTCTGGTCCGTGCTTATATTTAATTTAGAAAATTCCTCTAATAGTTTCCATTCCTGTATCATACAGCTGGCTATAAGGGTTCTCGGCTTTCGACTCAAGGCATCAGCTACCGAATTCCCTTTACCGGCGTGATATTGAATAGTGAAATCAAAGTCATTTAAATATTCCAGCCATCGACGTTGTCTCATATTAAGCTTCTTCTGAGAGAATAGATATTTGAGGCTCTTATGATTGGAGAATACTGTGAATTGTTCTCCGTAGAGATAATGTCTCCAGATCTTTAGTGCAAATACTACCGCGGCCAATTCCAAATCATGCACCAGGTAGTTTTCTTCATGCTTCTTCAACTGCCTGGAAGAGTATGCAATGACGCTCCCCTGTTGCATTAACACACAACCGAGGCCAATACCGGAAGCATCGGCATATACCTCATACTTCTCTCCTTCAATAGGAAGGGCCAAGACTGGAGCAGTGGTCAAACGGTCTTTCAATGTTTGGAAGCTTTGTTCACATTCCTCATTCCACTCATATGGCACTTCCTTGCGGGTCAACCTGGTGAGGGGTACTGCAATCCTTGAGAAGTTTTTAATAAAACGCCGGTAATAACCAGCAAGACTAAGGAAACTCCTAATTTCTGTTGCATTTGTTGGTTGTTCTCAATTTTTTACCGCTTCAACCTTTGCGGGGTCCACTGAGATTCCATCTTTTGAAATTACATGTCCTAAGAAGGACACTTCTTCCAGCCAAAACTTGTATTTGCTAAATTTGGCATATAATTGATTATCCCTCAATATCTGCAATGCTATTCTTAAATGTACTTCATGCTCTTCTTCAGACTTTGAATATATCAGGATATCATCGATAAAAATCACAATAAATTTGTCCAGATGTGGTCTAAAGATGCTATTCATAAGCTGCATAAAAGCTGCAGGGGCATTTGTTAGTCCAAAAGGCATAACAGTAAATTCATAATGCCCGTACCTGCTTCGGAATGTAGTTTTGTGAATATCCTCGTCCTTGATCCTCAGTTGGTGATAACCCGATCGAAGATCAATTTTTGAGAAATACTTAGCTCCAGAAATTTGATCAAAGAGTTCATCAATCCTCGGCAGTGGATATTTATTCTTGATAGTGAGATGGTTCAGCTGCCGATAATCGATGCACAACCTCATCGTTCCATCCTTCTTCTTGACGAACAACACTGGTGCTCCCCACGGGGAAGTACTTGGTCTGATAAATCCTTTCTTCAATAGCTCCATTAGCTATTCCTTCAATTCTTTTAATTCTGCGGGGAACATTCTGTAGGGTGTTTTGGAAACAGGTCCGGCACCCGGAACAAGGTCTATAGTGAACGAGACCTCTCTCTCTGGTGGCAAACCAGGCAAATCTTCAGGGAAAACATCGGAGAACTCCCGAACCCCTAGAATGTCTTCTAGTCTAGCTACCTTAGCCTCTGTGGTAGTTACAAATGTTAAGAATGCCTCACATCCTTTGTTGATAAGTTTATGGGCTCGAAGAGCAGAGATGACTGGTGATCTCTTCCGGGGAGTAACGTAAGTTAACTCCGGGTAATCCACAAAAGTTACTTTTCCATTTCAACAATCTACAGTTGCCCGATAGGTGGATAGCCAATCGGCCCCTAGAATTACATCGTACACTTTCAGATCTAAGCATATTAAATTTGCAGGTAAAATGTGGCCTTTAACCATAATCTTACAATTAGGGTAATGGAAAGTGACATCAGACTCGTTCCCTAACAGGGTAGAAATCACTAAGTTTATCCATTCCGGTTCCATAGAGAATGAAGCAGCAAATTTCTTTGAAACAAAAGAATGTGTGGCGCCAGTATCAAACAGTACTTGAGCAGATTTAGAGCAGACAGTCAAAATACCTTCCACCAACCCACCCTCGGTTGGTTCCGTCTCTTGGAGAGCTTGTAAACGTCCTTGCTTCTTTGCCGGACGCTTCTCTTCCTTTGTCTCCGGCTCACTTTGCTCGTTCATCATCGGACAATCGGGAATACGGTGCTCTTTACTCCCACAACGAAGGCATGCTCCAAGCCTTCTCCCGCATTCTGCAGCCTGATGACCCGGCTTGTCACAATATTTACAATTCTCCTTAGGCGGCGTCGTGATGGAGAAAGGTTTGTTGTTGCCCTTCTTGAATTTCTTCTCTTTGGAGGGTTTGCCTCCATTATTGGTCCGCTTCTTAAAAGACGGTTTAAAAGTGTTGGGGCTTGTAACATTCTCCCTTTTATCCTTACCACGGATTTTGTCAGACAGTTCCGTGGCGTCTTCTAGCAACTGGGTACGACGTACCATCTCTGAGTATACTTGGATATCCAAGGGAGCGAGCTGGGTGATATACTGGGGTCGTAACCCATTCAAGAACCTCCTTGCTTTCATCTTTTCAGTGCACACTAAATGTGGTGCATATCTAGATAATCGGGAGAACTGGGCTTCATAATCAGGTACCGAGAGGGATCGTTGCTTCAAGGCGGTAAATTCTACGGCCTTTTTCTCCTGAACACGGTCGGAGAAATACTTGCTATTGAAGTGCTCGACAAATTCGACCCAAGTAACATGATTTTCGGGTAAGGTGGCCTCAACAGACTCCCACCAAGCACGAGCGTCCCGTTCCAATTGGAACGTGGCTAGAAGCACCCTTTCATTATCTGCGCATTGCATGACGCGGAAGATCCGTTCGATCTCTTTTATCCAATTCTCTGCATCCTCAGGGTTTGATGATCCTGCGAACCTCGGAGGGTTGAGGTTCCTAAAACTCCGATGGAGGTCGCCAGCTCCATGGTGTGCCCCACCTTGAGCCACCTGTTGCAAGGTCTGGGTCAGGCCCTGAACAGTTCGTTGCATCTCACGCCATTGTGCGCGTTCAGCAGCCATAGTCCTACAAGTAGTGAACCTTAATTAGTTTCATGTTGAAATTTGTAGTCGGATGCCCTACGAGGACTTATACCCACGGCACTACCCATCCTCACAGTTTGAGATAGACCTATCCTTGGACTTGGGTTTCCTAGGACTTGAAATCCTAGGCTCTGATACCATAAAAACTGTCACGCCCCGAGCGCGGAAGGAACCCGGGAGAACGCGACGAGTTTATATCAATCATGTCAATCAGAGCAAGTAGAATTTCGACATCAAAATAGAGTGCGCAATAAGATGAGCTTTTGAAACATAAACAAACACTGATACCAGTGATAATAACAAACCCATAAATAAAGTCACATACTCCAAGACTTAACAATATGAACCAGGCCCACGAGCCTTAACTATTACAACACATTGACATAACACCATATCCAACGACAAGACTCCTAAGAATAAACTAAGGACGACAAGACACGATAAGTGGTAGTAGCACGACGCTTGCGGATTTTACGCTCGTCACTCTTGCTCCTGCCCATCCGAGTCTGAGTCATGGTCCGTATTACCTGAAAAGTTTGGGGACAAGAACTTGATGAGCGAACGCTCAGTAGGAATTATATCTCAAGAACTAGCAATTGGTTTAAGTATTTAACTTTTTCAAATGAAAATGCAAGTCTATATGTAAAACATGTAAAATAAAATGTTATGGAATTAAACAGGATAACGAGAGGAAATAACATATACTGTTGATCCAAGATAGGGAATTTCAAGTATTCAAGTATTTGAATGAGTACCAAGTATATCAACAAAGTCTTTCATGTCGTGAAATAATGGCTATTAACAAGCAAGTACTTTGCCCATTCCGAGCCACGCAAGTTATGTCAAGTCAGTCAAGTCAAGCACGCGAGAGAGAGATAGAGATATAGTGGAGATGTCGTAGATTCAAGCAAGTACTTCGGTGCAATGTCACACCGTGATCAATATAACTCCCATGGGCACAAGTACTTTCGGGTGCTCCTCCCAGGACCAGATCGGGCCCTATATGCGCTGACATTGTTACATGTAATATCTAGACAACCACTTTATGTATAGCCATGGAATTCCAAGAACAAACTCATGTAAGATATCAAGATAGATTTGTGGATAGGTTCCACGGAATTCAAGGAAATAGCTTTTAGAGTTCAAAAATCGATAATGACGGTATAATCCTGAGTGTCGATAAAACTGGGTAGATTTAGTTCTCCAATTGGGTACCATAACAAATAGGTATCCATATACATGGATGGTCACCCATTTGATATAGAATTGAGGTCCACAAGAATAGCATATCCATGATATGATGTCCACATTCCATTAAGAATATACTCATGATATCTACATAGCATATCATGAGGGCCGGTATACCATGTTTCTAAAGAGTGACATGGCAAAATAGTGTAAAGGGTTTTTATGGTACAACCTACTCAGTCGGCCTTGAGGGAATCCAAGGCTCGAGGAGTCTTACGGAGGTCTCTATGACTAACTTGCTAGTCCAAAGGAACGGAATGTCCAATGGAGAGCTTGTAGGTCACCGAGAATTGAGGGGTAATGCGATAACCATCGTGAAACATGTGACTATATTCATGGAATGGAACATAGTGCCGATATATATGTATATATAGATATAGAAGACCCTCGGTTCACAGAAAGCAGTATGAAATGATTACACAGGAAATTAGCGACTTAATCTAAGTCATTACTTATCAAATTAACGCCTTTTACAGGGGCATTTATTTATAATTTGACGACTTGTACAGGGGTCGTCCATTATATAATTCTATTTTGCAGGAATTTCAATATTCTGGAATTTTAACAAAACGCGCCTTGGACAGGGGCGTTACTTTTAAATTAGCGCCCTTTGGTGGGGCGTCAGTTCTATAAGAGACGGCCTGTATCAGGTCGTTAATTAAAGTTCATCCAAGATTTAACATGAACAGTGAAAATTTCCAGATAATACAATTTTGGGATAACAAGTTACATGGTCAGGACAAGAAAAATAGCAGGATTCAAGGGGTATAATCATGCATTAGATTGGATTCATGGTTTCATAGATATAAAATTTTTAAACATGAGCTTTTAATAATTTCAAAGAATTGACGACTCCTGGGTAGGGCGTCGGATCTTGAATTAGCGCCCTAGGCTGGGTCGCTTCGTTTAAATTAGCGCCCTTGGCAGGGTCGCTTATTTTAAAATCTTACAGAACCTTTGAAAACGTAATAAGACTATATGCATGAGATCATGGATGATATTATTACATAATCTATGCTAGTTTGGGCTACGTTTCTTGAGAAAACCTACAATATGATCATGATTTATGCTTGTTTGGGCTACGAGACTTGAGATAACCTACCTCTGTGGATGATCTGGTGAACAGGATGAAGGTCTGAAGCTTTTACGATGGTCTGTCTCAAACAACAGCAGGATGAAGGTCTGAAGCTTTTACGATGGTCTGTCTCAAACAACAGCAGGATGAAGGGGGAAGCAGAGCAACGCCTTCACACGTTCGTCAGCAGGAAGAAGAATGAAGAAGAGGGAGCTCCCCTTCACGTTGCAGTCAACAGGAAGAAGAGGAAGAAGCCTTCCTCACTTGCATTCGCAGCAGCAGGATGGCGTCGATGCAGCAGTAACGTTGCTACGATCGACGGAGACGTAGTTTTATAGGGTTGTGTGGGTTCTGGGGGATTCAAATGCTCAGATACGGAAGGGATTTTTGATCAAGATTGGTAAGGTTTTAAACCTACTATGCATGGACCTCACCCCTTCCAAGATAGCAGCCGCCTGCTCCCATTTGCATCGGAGAACCCTAACACAGGCCATGCAGCGAACGAGCATGCCTTAATTTAACTCTCGGGGAAAGAGACGTCTGAGATAAGAGCGTCTTTTCATTAAGTAGCGCCCTCACCAGAGGGCGTGTTTTTATAAAATGACGCCTTAACTAGGGTCGTCTTTTACATTTTCCATATTTTGGCGCTAAATTTCTATTTCTTTCTTGGTATGAATTAGCGCCCATGATCAGGGCGTTATTTATACAACTAACGCCTTAAGAGAGGGCGTTATTTAATTAGCGCCTTAAGGAAGGGCGTTATTTCTTTTTGACCCAATTTTATGTATTTCTATTGGATGGTTTTACGTTTATTAAGTACCTCTAATCATATATATCAATTATTTTTATTTGTTTGGAATATTTTATTCCTTATTAATTATCTGGGGTCTTACATTCAGTATGCTTTATGCATCTTTATATCATGGCTAATGAAAGTTTGAGTGCAGGATAAAAAGCTCTTGGGCCTCAGCATCCAAGCCCCACGGTGACTGCACCTCATTTCTCAGTTCCCACATGCTCATGTTATCACCATATTCCTGTATGCATTGTTACTATAAGGTATCTACGCTATTATAACATATCAAGGACCTTGTGGTTCTGATGAACCTGGAATTTGAGTTCCCCTTCATCAAAAATAGTGATAATTCCAGGGGAATCTTGATCACATGGATAGGCCGTTGAGTCATTCAAGGTTTGTGACGATGGTTCCTCTTTCTGAGTTGATGCGTGGACAAACGAGCTTCGGCTTAGTATCAGCTCAGAGATCTGGATTCTTGACCAAATCTAGGTGGCTTAACAATATTATCCTTGATTATCTTTTATTTTAGTTTGTTTTATTTTTTCCTTTAGCCCAGCATGCATCATGTAGGACTTTGAGCTTAATGATGAAAATCTTCATATTACGCCAATAATGAAGGTCGCTCGTTCTTAATTGAGTTGACATGAGATATTCCATTCCAAATCAAGTACTTTATTCTCCTTGAAGCTGCTCAGGCTGGTCCCTTCAAAACCATCCATTTGCTGGATCTTTATCTCAATTCACTTTACTTTTCTACAAATCCACCTTGGTTGTAGCACGTCCACATTGGCTGGTAACCGCTCTCCAATGGTGCCTCCTTGTTGTGCCCTCGCGCACATTTTGTTTATTTAGTTTACTCTCCTTTATCCAGCTGATCGATACTTTCTCGAAATTATCCGGAGTTATTTCATTCAGAATCTTGGAAAGATTTCCAACACTTAGTGTCAGAGGCGTGTCACATCACACCTTGGCATCTACTTATCAGTTCGTTCCACCTCATTCCGCTTGTTTCACTTCCACTCCATTCCGTCTCACTCCCTTACAAAGCAGACGCCAAGGTGGGGCAGCTGTAGACACGCCAAAATTGATGCTATGTTGAGTAATCTCATGTCACCATATGACGCCCCAAAATGGACTTCAATATTGGCTTAATATGAAGTATTTCTATTTTTCGTGAATTAATTATGATTTCTTACCTTTTTTTAGAATTAACGCCCTGATCAGGGGCGCTATTTAAATTGACGGCATGGCCAAGGGCGCCTCTTTTAACAATGGATGACTACCAATACGGGCGTCATTTTCTGGATTTGCTGAAAATTCCGAATTTCAAATAAAATGAAAATTGTAGAATTAACGTCTTTCATAAAGGCGTTGATTATTTGACGTCTGTCTGGCAGGCGTCAGTTGATAATTTTAAATAAGGAAAGTTATTTGTTTCTATAATTAAATCCAAGAATTGATGCCTTGATGGGAGTCGTTATTCTAATTAACGTCTTTGGATGTGTCGTCATTTTTAATTGACGCCCTTCATGGGGTCGTCATTTTCAAATCCGTCTCCCTTTCGCCTGCTTCTTTCCAGTAAAGGTTCCTTCCTCATTTTGAGCCTTGTATTCGACTGGGAAGAGAGTTTCTTGATGAAGATCTTTACCTTGTTTTAATCCTTGTTCTCCAAGGATCTTAGCCCTATAAATACCCCTCCTGGGTCTCTTCGCGCGAGAGAACAGAGGAAGATCATCATTAAGAGAGCAGAGCTGCAGACACGAGAGTGAGAAGAGAACAGAAGAAAGCTAACAGAGAGAAAAGAGTTTGTTCTTGATTGCAGGTCCTTCTTCGTCCAAGCAAGCTCTTCTTCCGGACAGTTCTTCATCCTTTATGAGCTTCATCATTTGCTGCAGCCTCTTGCATATTGAAGCTTCCTCACCTCTACTGCTGCACGCACAGCAGAGAGGAGCTCTCCCTTTCTCTTTTGCTTGTTTTATTGTGTTGTTAGCATTCATATCATCATCTTACATTTTCTTTTTCTCTAGCTCTTGCTAGACCTCCTATCATATTATTGCTTAGCATTGCATTCATATCTTCAAAACCTTGTTACTCCTCTTAGGGGTTTAAAACCAAAACACACAAGGTGTGTTCATGTTCATGTTCAATTTGATTAATTTCATAATCTTAGAACTTTGAAATCACACCCTTTGGCTAATCCACTCTTTTATTTGATTTGTGTGTTCTTGCAAGGTAATCAAGACTAAGAACCCCCTTCATCGGCCGGCCGGTAGAAGGAGGAAGAAAGGGTTCACAATCTCCCCCGCTTAACACAAGGTACTCGCGATCATCCTTTTTCTTATTTGAGGTAACCCCTCTGGCGATCACATTCTCCTTTAGCATCCCACGCATGCTCTTCCTTTCACCATTAATTTTTAAGCTTTAGAAATTGAGTTTGGGTTTCAATCCCCTTTTCTTAAGTGGATTTTTATTAGAATCTACATGTTTGTGTGAAATAGACAAGTATCTTTTATCTTAATTGCATTAGGGCTAAGTTCATGCATGGCAAATAAAACTAGATGCGCAGTCCCAATAAAATAGTAAATACTCTGAGTACAATGCATAAAATCGACTACAACTTGAGGGCTTTTACTCCTAAGATCATATTTAAGCCATCCATGAGATAACCTACCTCTAGTCTGGGCTTTAGACTTCGAATTTAGGGCTGGAAGTTGACCCTAGTTTCTGCTCGTTCAGAACCGAACCAGCAACTTCTTACCTTTCTAACTCCTGATTCTCTTCACCTATGATAACAAAAATTGGAGGGTAGGAAGAGGGTAGTAAGGTGAACAAATAAGTCTAAAGACCCATCTTCTAATTACCTCGTTTAGGACTTCTAATCCGCTGATCCTCCTGGGTCGTTCGCACAACTTCCTGGGTTACTTACACCGAACCAGCGTCTTTGCAAGTTTCTTACTTCTTGTAGGCTTGATCTCCTAGAATGAAATTTTAAGGAAAGTTAGACCTTACTATAATGAACGAAATCTTCTAAAGAACTTACCTCAAATAATGCTTCCTTACCTTAGTTCCACGCGAGCCAAAAGTAAGTGTCGCACATGTGAAACTTGGGATCTGTTTATAGGGTTAACTAGGGTTTTGAAGATTTGAACGAACCTAGAGTCCTAAATTAGAGTTGAGTTAATCCCTAGAGAGTTCTAGAGAGTCTTCCGTGCCAGGTAGCTTCGTTCTAAGGGGATCTGATGGCAAAAAATCCCAGATTTGCCCGTTCCTTTCCCATTCACAGAATTGGGCTGCTTAGCGATCATAGACGGACTGTTAGGTGGGTCTAGCAGTCGCGTGATAGACTGCCAGGCTTCACTAAATCCAAAATTTTCATATTTTTTTGTATTATCCTCCCATTTATCTCCTATTTGATGTATATATCCCATTTAAAATCCGTAAATTTAATTATTTATGTTTCTATTAATGGGCTTGGGTATAAAAGCCTTAGAATTGGGCCTTTGGGCCTATTTAAATTGGGCTTAGTACTTAGGTAAATATAGGGCCTTTAAATAGATTAAATAAATCTTAAATTCTCCTTAATTATCCATTAAACCTTTAAAAATACCATATAATTGAATTTTTAATCCCAAAGAATTCCTAAAAAATTCTCGGGCGTTACACACAATCTCCCCACTTCTTAAAAGGTAATTATAACGCGATCACCGCCTTTCTTTATTGTTATATTCTTTCGAGGCATACTTGTCTCTAGCGATCACACTCCTATTTAGCATCTACATGGTCCCTCCCCTCTTAATATTCATTATTTTTATTTTATAAAAAAAATTGTTGGTTTTTTTTATAATCTACAACGGAGAGGACGAGGAGGAGGAGCGATCGAGGATGAGGGTCCCTTGAGGGTCGAGAGCTAAGGAAATTCTCCCAGTGTGAGAGGGAGCATTGGCTAGTCGGCTCTGCACTCTCTCTGCTTCTTTGTAACTTTCCAAGTCCGTGTTCCCTAGAAGGATAAGCGGCCATCGACTAGGCTGTTTATGCTTCTAGGCGGCCAACTCTTTGGCCGCCTCCTGGTTTGATCCTCTTGCTACTCTCCGATTTTCATTTCCATATACATGTGTACATCTAGCTACATTGTTCATTGCATACTAGTAATTCTCGTAGAACCCTGCTCATAGAGGTTTTAAATTTAAACAATCAAGAAGGTGGGTGGTAGAAAGCCTCGGCCATCCCCCCTTCCTATCCAACCCTCCAGGTAATCTCGCCACCAATATTCTGCACTCTCAGATTGCTTTGAACATTTACTACGCTTCATAGTCCAAACCGGTATCTTTTTCTTTATTTTCTTGAGTTTGCTATTACGCGTAAGACTTTTAGCACTCTAGACTACACAGGGCTCTCCGTCCTCGGCCGGCCAACCATGGACAAGTCGGGACCCCGCAAACTCCCTCCATGAGGCACCTTCGCGCTATCATCCATCCTGTGGAAATCAGGTAAAATTCCCTGGCTATCACATCATTGCATTCTGACTACATGTTTCACATTTCAGGGTACCAGTAGCACAGGAAGGGGAGCTAACGCCCCAGAGGAATGGGGGGGCCCGAGCGGCCACGAGCCGTCAACAATCCCCCGTCCACCGACCGCCTTCCCGGCGCCTACAGGTATGAGGAGGTTGTGCTAGATGTCCTCTACCGCAGTCACACATACGGTTTGGGATGGTACCGGGTGTTGAACAACTACCGATTGTAGATTATGGAAAACCCACAAAGATTTTAAAAGAAAAATTATAAGAATTATTGTGTGGAATAAAGGGGGAAAGTGAGCATGTAGATGCTAACAAGAAACGTTATCGCCAGAGACAAGTGGGCCTCGAAGGATATAATAATAAAATAAAGGGAGGTGATAACGATATAAATACCTTTAAAGAGTGCGGGGGAGATGTGAGTGCCACAATTTCTTCCAATCGGCTGGCCGATGAAGAGAGCTCTTCTTTAGATTACCCTTGCAAAACAAATAAACAACCAACAAGAAGATAAAGATTAGAAACTGAAGGTGTGTAGCATCAAGTTCTTAATGTAAATAAACAATAAAGCATGTATGAGAACACACTTTGTTGGTGTTTAGCCTTTAAACCCCTTATGCAAGAGGGTAGGATAACAATGATGGTATGATATGAAAAGAGAGGGAGGGTGCAAGTGTTGCACAATAGGAGATCTCAATATAATTGAGATGAAAATTAAATAAAAGAAAGGAATGTGATGCATGCAATGCTAAATAAAAACATAGGAAGGTAAGGGTGAAGAAAGCTTATTGGTTTTTCCCCAAAAAATCCAAGATCTTCAATATAGCTTCAAGAAGAAGAAGCTCAAAGGGATGTCACTTTGAAGTGCATGGTAGACTCCTTCTCCTTCAAGGGGCGCCCCCCTTCTAGCAGAGTTTCCCCAAGATCAATAGAAATCAGTCTTAAACACATGGGAGAGGGGGGTCCTATTTATAGAGGCGAAATTCCCAGGTTTAATTCCCTTAACAATACAAAATAAAGTTCTAATGGGATTTGGAGAGAGGAATCCATCTTCCAAATGCCATCACAACCTTAGAGAGTCATAGGAACCCTTTCCCAAGTGGAAAAGGAGGTCAAAATGAAGAAGGGAAGGGCTAGTTTTCGAATCGGAATGCTGGAAGAATTCGCGTCCACCCCAATCGTCGCTAATTAAATACGCGTCTGCGTAGATAAATGCCAATTACAAATCAATTATGGAAAGTTTAGAAATTACCAAAATTTGAAAAGAATTCATGTCCATATGGCAGACGCAAATTAAGAGTTAATACGAATTTTGGTAGGAATTAAATGATCAAAATGTGGAAATAGAAATTCGCGTCCATGTTTTAGATGCCAATTAAAGAATTTGTGACTTTCTAGAAAGACGTGAATTCAAAATTATAGGAATTTGGCACGAATTTTGTGAGAAAGCGGAAGAATTGAAATTCATGTCTAGGTGCTGGACGCAAATTAAAAATTGACACATTTTCAGATAGACATATATTTATCAAGGAATTGGCGTCCAGGTGATAGACGTAAATTTTTGGAGAATGTGGTCACCTACGCAACCTCAACATGAAGAACGCACTCACCTCGGCAACTGCGATCAGACTGGGTAGAAAGATTTTTGATTTTCTAAAATTGGCATCTATGATGCTGACGTGACTAAGTGGCTGACGCGAATTCAAAAAGGCCCTAAAAATTTAGAGAAAAACCTGAAAAAATCTGGAAAAATTGGGAAAAATTAGTTAATCAAGAAAAGTGAGGAAAATCACTCAAATAAGTCGCTTTGAGGGTCTATTCGGGGTATTATAAAGCGATAGCAGATGTACTCAAAATGATGTTAGTTTTGGCATGTCTATAGATGCCCCGCCTTGGCGTCACCTTTGCAAGGGAGCAACACGGAATGAAATGAAATGGAACGGAATGAAACGAAGTGTAATGAAGTGGAGTGAAGTGAGAGTGAACTTAAAAGTACATGCCAAGGTGTGATGGGGCACGCGATCAACATCACCTGATAAGAATTGTTCTAAAATTCGAGATGAAGTAGTCTTGAGAAGGCTCAATGAAATCAACAATTGTTTGGATGTAGGAAGAATAAGTGTGCATGTGAGCACGAAGGAGAGAAAAAAAGGAATAGATTAACTTCCAACGTGGTGGAAGTACCCCAGGTCGTAAACCTGTAAATTTCACCATGGGAGAGCGGTTACCAGTCAATGTAGACGTGTTGCAGCCAAGGTGTATCTAAGGGAAAAGATTGAATAAGAGGATATGAATCCAAATAAAGGAGTTTTCAAGGAAACATCCCAAAACTGTAATAAGGCGAACCGAGGACTCAATTCGGAATGAAATATCTCATATCATGAAAATTAATAATCAATTGACTCTCAAAATCAAGTTATAAGAGGGACTTTCCAAAGTTAAATCAAGATCCTACATAAATGCATGCTGGGTTTAAAGATAAAATTAAAAATAAATTAAAAATGGAAAGTAATCAAGGATAATATTGCTAAGCTGCCCAGACTAAGTCAAGATACCAATTTCGTGAGCTGATACTAAGCCGAAGTCTATTTATCTATGCATCAATTCACCAAAAGGGAACCATCATCCCCAATCTTGGACGGCTCAACGGCCTATCTGTGTGACTAAGATTCCTAAGAAATTATCATCATTTTTGACGAAGGGGAACTCAAATTTCAGATTTACCAAAGCCACAAGGTCCTTGATTTAATCTAATAGCATAAATAACATATAGTAAAAATGAATTACAAGGAAGATTCTGAAGGCAATGAGCATGTTGGGGACTAAGAACTAAGGTGCAGTGCAATGTAATCACCATGGGACCTGGATGATGTTTGGACGGTGGGACCGAAGAGCTTCTTCCTGCGCTCAAAATTGTTAGCCAAGATATCATGAAATATAACAAGCAATGAATAAAAGGTAATTAAAGCATAGCATGAATAGCATGGAAACCATAGCGTGAAAAGCATACCATGTTAAACATACAAAGCATCAAGGAATCATTGTTTTTTAGACCACGAGGATGACAAACTTGGCCAATAGTTAAGATTTGGACTTGAATGATCAGGATCGAAGTGGTGATGCTTAGACTGGTAGGAATAATCAGAGGAATTGAATGACATTGTTAGAGAACAAGGGGAAGAATCAAAAAAATTGGTGGAAGTGGAAGAAGAGGACTCATCCCATGTTCTTGGTCCTTGCGATAGTTGTTCCTGTAAGACACCATCTGGATAAATAGTTAGTGAAAATACAAAAATATTTTTTGATTTTGAGAATATGCAAATTTTTATGGATTTTAAAAATGTTTAAAATTTTTGGATTTTGTAAATACTCAGTTTTTTTGGATTTTGAGAATATTTAGTTTTTTTTTGAATTTTTTGGCTTAGACATTGCTAATTGCAGCACCAATGGTAGTTTAAACCACTGGCTAGGGTTCCTTATTCCTCCGTTCTCGCCAAGAGTTGTCCAAAGCAGGACGTGTATTTAAGGTGGCGCCATATAGTCGGCTGCCCTTGGTTAACAGTGTCCCTACTAAGGCCATACACGAGAAACACTCGATTTTTGAGAGAGAAGAGAAGAAAATTGGAGATAAGCCTAATATGAGTTAAGAAGATGTTGGGCTTAACTTCCTTCCATAGCACAACCCCTAGAGATTCAGCCTGTTGCGCTGGGCTTTTAGTCATATCATCGAACCTTCATTCTCTTTTAGGCACGCATACGACTGGGCTCATAACGTCCCGTAGGGAACTATAGTACCCTCTTGCCATGCCATTATCTTTGATTTTTTTTCTTTTTTCTTCTTTTGTTTGATCATCAATTTTTTTTTCTTTTATTCTTTGGACTTGAAAGATATTGGAATTGAAATTGAAACTCAGAATAAGGCCTTAGTAGAGAAGAGAAAAGACTTCGTGCCCTCGAGCATGGCCCATGTAGCAACGGTGTTTACGAAGGGAGATGGCTAAGGATGCTGTGAAATGTGTGCGGTGCACAGCTAAGAGTTGCCCTTAATGAGCGGGGATGGAATGTCGAACTCCTAGCATGGGATTTTTATAGTCTAAGTGCTACAAAAGCAAGCCAAAGACGTTTGATTTTTGACTAAATTAAAGATCTAGGACTAGGCATAGACTACCTCCCTTAATCATATTAAGAATCACTTCGTTTAAAAAAAACTGTGCGAAGAGATGCATGAGATAATGAAAATGCATACTTACGCAAATGGATTACCTTGCAACCTTTGTTATACAAGCAGCTGTCAGAGGCGATTTTGATTAACATGGGATTTGTCTTCCACATTTGGTAGATGAAAGAGAGAAGCAAAGATTTGAAGTGGCTTAACATGAAGGAGTGGTGCCAAGACCAGACTCAGATGAATAAGAAGAAAGGAAAAGAGGTGAGGGCTAGAACTCCCTCAGTAAGGTGTAGAAACCTTGATCACATGAAAGGTTTTACAGAAGGAAAGGAAGATTAAGAGAGAGAGTGAGGACTAAAGCCTTGAAAGTAGTGGGAGAAGGGACAGATGCCCAGAGTAGTCGATGTGGGAGAAATCGGGTCAGACCCGAGGTTAGGAGGAATTAAAAGAATGAATTGGTAAATTGAAAGAGGAGGATCCGGAGGGCCTGGAGGCAGAGGATGAGAATCATGGGGAGAAAGATTTGGAGGTTCCGGAGGAATAAAATGACAAGGGATGCGATGCCTGATAAATAAGAATAACAGATATAGAAGGGGGGGTGAATATATCTGTTCCTAATGTTTGCAAATACAAACTCCAAGAGCAATGAAAGCAGATACGCTGTCAATAACACTGATATAACCACAAGCACGGAACAGACAATCCTCAACAATATAGCGTGCAAAGAACATTTCAAGGAACTTATCGTGCGTCATCAAGGAGCTCGACAAAGACAACACTAATTTGAACCTATGCACTAGATCAGACAAATCAGTAACGATTGTGTGTGCCGAGAGAAGTGCTATGAATGCAATGAGTGCAGACAAGGAGATCGACAGATGCAGCTCACACTCAGTAGCCTAGCATGCTCGCATAAGGCAGAGGTTTGATCTGAGGATCTTCTCACGCAAGAGGCAGCAATCCATGTAGACATAACCTATCCTTCTAGCTGCGTCTTTTAATATACTGATTAGTCAAGGTAGCGCACACTGAATTGCTAAGCAAAACAAACCACTCAATGGACAAGAGAATTTTTAGGTTGTTCAATTGCTATCCGCAATCTACATCCACCCCTCACTCTCCAGAGTGAGGATTCTTTGCTGAAAGCAAAGCAACAACCAGACTTAGTTTGCGATAATAGCTGATACCATAGCTTCACCCCCAAGGAAGACAAATCCCTTGACCTTCGATCCTACACCCAGTAGAGATCGAAACACACTGCGCATTGCAGTACCCGGAGGACAATCCTCCCTTCTTCTGTCTTCACAGAAGGAACCCCGTGAACTAAATCCCTCAGCTCACGCAACCAGAGGTCGGAGACCTCTCTTCTTCTGAATGTACAAAGGGGACACCAGAGACTATTCTCCCTTCCTCTGAAAACACTCAGAGGAACTAGAACAAATATAAACGGACGAATAGAAAGAAAACAATAGAAATAAAGAATTTGATCGGAGAAAGACAAATAAGAGCAATGTAATATCTGATGAAGCAATCTACTACAAGATGGGCTAGCTGCACTCTATTCTTTCTTCCTCACATGATGATTCTCTCTTTCTTTTTCTTCTGGAGGAGCTCTCTCTCTCGAAATCGTGAATGGCAATTGAAGAGGGGCGATCTCGCGCTACTCCTGAGCAGGGAGGAAGATGACCACGTATTCTTGAAGTATAAACTGCAAGAAGAGAAACAAGTCAGAGGAGCCTAGGGATGAATCCCCGAGGAAGACCCTCCGATGCTTAAGTCAGCGACTGTAGTAGGGCACTGGTGCAAAGGGAGGAGTTAGGAGGGAGATGGAAGCGTGAGATACCTCTCCACCAAAAGGTGAAGTGGTTCCTGCTTAAGGTTATTGGCTTAGCTTCTCACAGGAGGGTTCTTCCAGTTTAAATAATGGCTTGTTGAGTGAATGATCCATGTAAGCTGAGGAGTTTCGGGGGGGGGGGGGGTTATGTCCTCCTTGCGGGCTCTTTATAGCACGCGGACTCCTGATCTCCCCTATCCCCTTGAGCTCCCAGCTTTGAAGGGACACGTAACGGCCATACAGATAAGCTTCCATCAGTTGGCCCAAGCATGAGGCACTGGCTCAGGAGATGTCTTCCTGAGCGATGAGTGCGTGGTCTGGGCAGGGAATATGGGGCTCTGATGGAGCTCTCCCGATCGAACTGATGCTCGGACTTCCCAACCCGAAGGCCGCCCTGGAAGTGCTTGTTCCGAGTGAGTTATTAGGCTTATCTTTAGTGGGCCCGGGGGCTACCACTTCTAGGAGCTGGGCCTCGTTGGGTCGGGTCGGACCTCGTTTGGCCCCGCCGTATGGGCGGTTAGATTTTCCCTTTTCCCTTGTCCCCCTCCTACTCCCGATCCAAAATTAGGCTCTGTTGAGTAGCATTTGGCAGGACTTTTCGTGGCTATAGTTGGGTGGAGATCTCTCTCTTGCAAGGGCCACATAATGCGGCTTGTCTTGAGAATATGCCTGTCATGGTGAGTGAAAGAAGGCCCCTCCTCGGGAGATCATAACGCCGCGCCGCCTACGACTAGGGGTTATAAGCATTGCGCGTTATTTGCATCCCTTTATCTCCGGGGTTTAGGGTTTTACCATCCTTTTCATTTATATAGGGGGGCTCATGCACCGTGAGAGCAGTTCGGAGGAGCGGATTATCGCAGCGGCTTTCGTGGAGCTAGAAGGGATTACCGCGGCGGCGATCCGTCAAATTCCTTCTCCTCGGAGTCCTCTGATCCAGAGCTTTCCCCTTCTTCTTCCAGTTCCTCCACCTGTTCTGTCACGTCCCGAGCGCGGAAGATACTCGGATGCGTGACGCGTCTATATAGATCGTGTCATTAGAGTGATAAAATTTTTGATATACACAATTACGGAGTGCGTAAAAGATTAATAATATTTAATAACCCCAATAGTCCAAAGTGATAATTATTTGATTAACAAGGAAAATAAAGATAGTCCATGACAATTCAAATTTAAAGTCCAAAACTAGGCTACATGCCTTAACACGATTTAGACAACTAAACTGACATACCGAAAATACAAGGTAGGACTCAAATAAATTCAAAGATGCGACTAGCTAATGATAGGCGAGTGGCATTCTAGCACTCTTCACTCGGTCTCAATCCCATTCTTGTCGCTATCCGAATCACCTGAAAATGTTAGGAAGTAATTGGATGAGCGAATCGTTCAGTATGAATTACATCTCAAGTTCGAGCAGATCTTTAAGTGATTTACAGTTTACATGTATTATCAGTATGGCTATGCATGATGTACGAGTAAGTAAATCAGGTATACAGGTAAATATATGCATGATGAATAGTAAGATATCAAGAATTGTATAAAGAAGGTATTGCATGATTTTCAAGTATTTGACCAAGCAGTATATCAAGAACTTATAGATGTAGATGCCACTTCTCGGGCAAGCAAGAATTCAAGTACTAGCAAGTAGTCATGTTCAAGCAAGTAAAGTTCGTATTCTAGCAAGTAATATCAAGTACGTGTCAATAGAATTGGCTATTTCAATCAAGTAAGTAGTCTGCCCTTTTTCGGGCCACAAGTCAAGTATTGCCCGTTCCGGGCCACGCAAGTCAAGTCCATCAAGTAAGAAGAGTAAGTGTGGAGTGTCTCCAGTCAAGCAAGTACTTCGGTGTAATGCCAAACACCGTGGTCAATAAACTCCCATGGTCACAAGTACCTTCGGGTGCTCCTCCCAGGACCAAACCGGGCCCTATACGCATAGCATTTCATGTATTACTTTTGACATCCACTATCATTTATAGCCAATATGGAATTTCAAGAAATTAAGAAATGTAGTAGTACTAACAAAGATTAACTAGTCATTTGGTTATAGAGGACTCTAGAGGTGGCCCCTACAGGCTCAAGAGGTGGCTCGCGTCGTGTAGCACTTTGCGCCGTACGGTCTCAAGAGGTGGCTCCCACAACGTAGCACTTTGCCCTACATGGCACTTAGCTCCAACACTCCCAAATGGTAGTTTAAGAGGTTCAAGATTTATCCATGTAGGATATACACAAAGTAGATTTTCATGGAATGGAGTTCAAGAACTCATAATATGCAGGAAAATGGATTAGGGTTGTGTTTGTACAAATCACTAGACAGATCAGAATCAGAAGATGCAATTTCTGAATTGGCGCCCTGGGGTTAGTGGTTCTTTCATGTAATTGGCACCTGGGGTACAGCCCCTGTTTCAGGGAATTGGCGCCTAGGTGATGACCCTCCTTTCAGGGAATTGGCGCCTGGGGGATGACCCCTCTTTCAAAGAATTGGCGCCTGGGGTATGGCCTGTCTTTCAAATTTTCAATTTTTAGAATTTATATATATATACATGGAATTGGCGCCTGCACAGGGAGTCTTCATTTAATTGAAGACGACCTGGCTGCCACTATTCAAGTAATTGGTTCCCTGGCTTGGGGCGCCAATTACATAGGGTGATTTTCACCCAGTGCGTATGTTCTGTGACTCAAAGCATTGTTCATTCCGAAAAAGTTTCTCGAAAATAGAAAGTAAGGACATCAACAGGTAGTGAAAATTCTCGGGAGTTTAGAAACATGTTCATGTAAAATTGTTGGGTTTTGGTTTCACAGATATGAATTTTCTAATGTCGTGTTGTTAATTTCTCAAAAATACAATTGGAGCCCTTCTGAGTATTCTTCATTTAATTGAAGATTCTTCGGGGTGTCACTAATTGATATACATGGCTCAACTAATTGAAGACACTGCGTAGGGTCACTAATTGAGTTGTTTTTCAAGAAGGTTATGCTTCGTATCAGAATGGTACATTCTGTGATATAAATTACTATTCATTTTCCCAAAGTTTCTCCGAATCAGAAATCAATGACATGGACAAGTAGAGAAAAATCTCAAGATCACAGAACTATATTCATGCAAAATTTTCATGGTTTAGTTCAATAGTTATGGATTTTGGAATGCGTTGATTTAATAATTCATAGGAAATTCCATAAAAGGAAAAATTTTTCTTTGGTAACGAGGAATCTAGCGGAGTGGTACGGAGAGCTGAGCGATTATTGGCCCACCCGAGTTCGAGTCTTACCCTACGCAATTCCATAAATGGAATTGACGACACTATGCGGTGTCTTCATTTAATTTGCGACCACGCAAGTAGTCTTCAATTTGGTAATTGGCGCCCTAGTCAGGGGCGCCATTTACATTTGGATGGTTCACTATTCATCAGTATAAAAGTTCTCTGAATCAGGAAGTAAGGGTACTGGAAGGTAGAGAAAAATGTCAGGATTACATAAACATATTCATGCAAAATTTTCATGGTTTAGTTTAATAGTTATTGATTTTTGAATGCGTTGAATTAATAATTACTAAAAATTGTGGAAATGGAAATGACGACACTGTGAAGTGTCTTCATTTAATTGGCGTCCTGGCTGGGGGCGCCCCTTAGGGAATTGGCGCCCTGGTCAGGGGCGCTATTCACCTGAGGGCTGGGATTTTCGGGTTTTTAAAACAGGTAAGTATCTTGTGTAACAGAGGTTATATACTAAGGTTTAGAACATGGTTATTAAGACTATAAAACTAGTGTAATAAGATATGTTCAAAACTCATGAAAATCAGTGTAACAGTTGTGTTCCACTATGTATATCCATCAGGTGTAACAGGCTACTAAAAATCTGTGTAACATGGTATATACTTGGTCATTTCTGATCATGATAAAGCCAGGTAATATCGCATGGAAGATGAGTTATTCTAATTCTAAGTATGCATGTTTCGTTACCCTATTTAGCTACTAGTTAGGCAAGGACTTGAGAACACCTTCCTTTTGACGTGTGACTACGAGATATAGAATAAAGAAACGGCTTCGGGATCGCAGCAGGATGTAGACGTCGGGAAGAAGATGCTCCTTCAGCACTGATTACGGTAGTAGCCTCTGCCATTGCTACGAAGGGGATTAGTTATAGGAATGGTTTAATGCCTTGCGGGTCCGGTTAGGGACAAGATGTTCTTTGCCAGCTAAAATAGGTTGTTCGTGCCTCAACCTTCTAGAAGCATAGATTAAATGATGCGGGACGGACACGGGAGGCGACTCTACGTGGGGTGGACCTCAGACTCTAGATGTGGACGCGACCAGCAATACACACCAGGGAGACACTAAGCCCGACACTACGAGCTCCTAGTGACGAAACATCGCTAACAGAAGTGGAAGCTCACTCATCGTCCCAAGCGAGGGAAAGCGCGGACCGTGCGCGGTTAAGGAACCGGCGGAGGTCAAGGGTAGTCCGACTCAACTTCCGGACTCGGATCGAGTCACGGGACGGGTCACTCTCACTCTCACAGCGGTGACATGGACACACGGGCTAGTACCTACACGCTCGGCAGCGGCCTAAGACCGTATACTAGCTAAGCAATGTAACGCCAAGGAGTTAAGACCTTTACCTCCACGCACCCGGCGTGGCGAAGACACCCCGGCTGACTTACGGGCCCCCAGTTAACATAATTCACAGCGGTACAAAGAGATTCAACCCACTCCATGTAGGGAGGTAAAAGGTCACATGTGGGCCCCGGGGATCACGCAAATCAGGTTGACGGGCAGCATCTTGATGTCGTCACGACGCGACGAACTCCGCGTTCTCGTGCTTTCCGGACGGCGCAATCAATGGGCCGTGGGGCCCACATGTTGTCCTGTCCTCCAGGTCTGGCGGGGTGGATCCCACTGTAATGGGGACCCCTGGCAGCACGCTTCCCTGGACAGTGGTCAGCCGGCGACACTCACCGGAGGCCGGGTGCCCCGGTTCCCAAGTGGAGAGAGTGCTGTCCACGAGCTGATGTTGCTGTTTCAGCAGCGCGCGCTGCGGCGAAAACGGCCGCTGCCATCAGCCCCGTCGCCGGAATGCGATGAAACCAACGCCGTTGGAAAGAGGATTCGAAATCCTTCAATCTAGGGCCAGTGGACTCTTCTGAAGCTGCGCGGACCTTGGCTCTAACTATTTTTCAATTCTATGCTCCACAGCTCCTGAAATGTCAGATCAGCATATCAGTTTCGTGTAGATGGCCATTGACCGCCTACGTACAGTTGGATTCAGACTTTGAACTCATCTTAAAAGTTGTAGGTAATCAAACCACGGAACTTGGACTATTTTTAGAATTGGATTTGGAGGTGGCTGCGATTTTTTATGATTTTTGGGGTGACTGGTGGTCGGATCTGGGAACAGGTGGACAGAACTGTAGATGGGTTTGAGAATGATTTTTAGAAAATATGAAATAGGTGAATCAAAAATTGAGAAACATTGTGGACGAAGGGGTGGATGGATGGAACCACCAGTAAAATTGGGCGAACTAACAAAAATCAAAAAGTTGATCTAAGACATGAAACTCAGGGCGGAGGTGAACCTAGACAGAACTCGGGCAGAACCGAAATGGAAGAGTGGACGAAAATCAAAAAAATAGGAAACGTGATCTGAATGCTGGCCTGATTTTTGTGGGTGGAGAGGAACATCCCAGGAACAACTCCTCCAAATTTGGTAGCCAAATGAGCTCGGGGAAGATCTGTGAATTTTGAACAAGCTGCTGTGGTACTACGCAGGTAGAACTTCGTTGATGGCGATGGCGGTGCGGTGGCGGCTCGTGGCGGCGGTGGCGATCGTCGGAACCGATAAATGAGGCGTCACACCTCAGAATGGAAGCCTTCACAGCATCCAAGGGGGAGAGGGAGAGGAGAAGGGGGCGCACCAAGCTGGAGCTCCAAGATTTTTTTCCAATTCAAATGGCATTAATTCAAGAAAATGGTAATTACATGCCATATATATGACTCCCACCAAACTCATCCTCCACCGTTGGATCTAGGGGTTGGGGATGGATGGCTAGGATGGAGTTTGATCAAAATACAACAAAATATTAAACAAAAAGGGGAGGGGGCGCACCTTGACCAAGGAGGGTCAAGGGGGGGACATGGTAGGTGGGGTTGGTGGCCTCCCATGTGGACTTTTCAAGTCCATTGTCCCCCTCCCTTGGCCCACCCTTCTAGAAGCCTCCGTGGAGGGTTGATTGACCCCACAGGGGCCCTAGAGCTGAGGTGGCCCAATGGGAGTGGAGTGGGGGCCCGTGGGACCTAGGGATCCCCATTTTGCACATAAGCCCCTCGAACTATCTAAATTACACACTGACGAAAATAAAATAAAATACATTACACACAAATAAAAATCCCCAAAAAATATGATAAATACTATGACTCAGTGGGGAACCTCCAGACTGTCTCCGAGCCATAGGGATGCTGAGGTGGCTCGAGTCGTGCTCCCCGTGCGGTACCGGTGGCTCGCCGACTCGTGCCTCGCATGCGCTCAGGTGTCCGCACCAATTCTCCCCGGGTGGGAGAAACTCGACCGTGTCGAGTAAGGGTCTGCATCGCTCCAGAAGATCCGGATCAATCCGCTGCAACTCTCCATGTGTGATCCATGTGTCCTCAGTAGCGGGCCGTCCTCTCCATCGCACTAGGTAGCACGGGTAAGATCCACTCCTGGTAACTGTCACTTGCTCGTCCAGTATACGATCTATATGCTCACGCTGCCGTAAAAAAGGGGCTGGAGGTGGAAGTGGACACTCAGGTGTGGGATCACTCTCAAGGGGAGGAGATGGCTCAAAAGGCTCACAAGGGATCACCGATGGGTCCCTATATGCAACAAGATCTGATACATTGAAGGTAGAGCTTATACCATATTCCTCGGGCAGGTCCACAACATACGCATTGGATCCAACGCGTTTCAACACTCTAAAGGGACCGGCTCCGCGAGCTTGCAACTTCTTAACGGTTCCAGAGGGAAACCGTTCAGGTCTTACACTGATCATGACATAATCGCCCTCTTGGAACTCTTGGTGGTGTCGATGGGCATCGGATAACTCCTTGTAACGTGCATTGCTGGCCTCAATGTGACGACGGATGACGTCATGCAAACTCCTAACATGCCTAGCAAACGACTCGGCCGACTCCGACACTCTAGCATGGATAGGCATGGGGACAAGGCCAATGGGTTTCCTAGGCCTACGACCTGTGACAATCTCAAATGGACTCATGCCGGTAGACCTATTCACCGAATCATTATATGCAAACTCGGCCATGGGTAGAATGAGATCACAATCCCCAATGCGGTCCTTGACTAGACACCTCAAAAGATCTCCCAGACTCTTATTGACTACCTCGGTCTGGCCATCTGTCTGGGGATGATATGCAGTAGAAAACTTGAGGTGAGTACCCATCATATGCCATAGTGTCTTCCAAAAATAGGAAGTGAATCTAACATCACGGTCAGACACTATAGTGCGAGGCAACCCGAACTTGCACACCACATGCGTAAGGAAAAGGCGGGCTACCCTAGAAGCATCCGACGTTTTTGAGTAAGGAATAAAGAGGGCCATCTTCGAGAAACGGTCAACCACCACATAGACTGAATCATGCTTCCTGGAGGTGCGTGGCAACCCCAAAACAAAGTCCATGCTGACATCCTGCCACGGGGCATCAGGCACGGGGAGAGGCGTATAAAGGCCCGAGCTTTGCTTCTTCATCTTGGCCGTAGCACAGGTACGGCACTGACCCACGATGTTAGCAACATCGCGCTTCAAGCTCGGCCAATAAAATCGATGCTCCACTGCCGCAATAGTCTTGTTCCGACCAAAGTGGCCGGCTAGACCTCCCGCATGTAGTTCCCACACTAAGAAATCTCAAACAGAAGTTCGGGGAACACATAGCCTGCTACCTCGAAAGAGGTAACCCTCCTGAAGCACATACTCATCAAGGTCTCTCGAGGGTCCGGCCTGAAGGGTGGTAAAAATCTGACCGAAGTCAGGACAATCAACATAGGCCTCCTTCATCTTCTCTAACCCTATGACCTCGGCACTCATGGTGGTAAGCAAACATGCTCGCCGACTCAAGGCATCAGCCACCTTGTTCTCCACTCCAGCCTTATGTTTCAGCACAAAGGTGAACTGCTGGAGATACTCGACCCAACGACTGTGACGCGAGTTCAGCTTCTTTTGGGAGTGGAGATACCTCAATGCCTCGTGATCGGAGTATAGGACAAACTCCTGATGTAAAAGATAGTGCCTCCAATGCCTAAGAGCTTGAACAACTGCGTAGAATTCTTTATCATATGTGGAATATCACAGTTTCGCGTCATTCAGCTTCTCGCTGAAATATGCGATCGGGTGGGACTCCTGACTCAAGACTCCTCCTATCCCAACACCCGACGCATCACAAGAGACCTCAAACACCTTCGAGAAGTCAGGCAATCGAAGGATAGGCGTCTGGGTCATGCGCTCCTTGATGTCCTTGAAGGCGGCAGATGTGGCCTTCGTCCATACAAATGTGTCCTTTCGGATACAATCCGTGATCGGGGCGGTGACGGAGCTAAATCTGCGGATGAAGCGACGATAGAACGTCGCAAGACCATGAAAGCTGCGGACATCATGAACGGTACGGGGTTCCGGCCACTCAACAATGGCCCGGACCTGCTCCGGATCGGCGGAGACCCCCGTACTAGACACAATGAAACCCAAGAAGGTAAGCTGAGGTGTCATGAAGGCACACTTCTGAGGGTTCGCAAATAGCTGCTCTCACCGAAGAAGTAGATAGACCTGCCGAAGGTGGTCTAAGTGGTCCCCTGTGGTGCGGCTATAGATAAGGATATCATCAGAATACACCACTACAAAGACTCCAATGTAAGGTCGAAGGACCTGAGTCATGAGCCGCATGAAAGTGCTAGGGGCATTGGTCAACCCAAAAGGCATGACCAACCACTCATATAGACCGTCCTTGGTCTTAAATGCGGTCTTCCACTCATCACCTGGCCTAATCCTCACCTGATGGTAGCCACTTTTAAGATCGATCTTCGAAAAGATAGTGGCACCTGCCATCATGTCCAGCATGTCATCAAGGCGGGGAATAGGGAACCTGTACTTCACGGTGATTTTATTGATGGCACGACTATCAATGCACATTCTCCATGTGCCATCCTTCTTCGGGGCGAGTAATGCGGGTACAGCACATGGACTCATGCTGTCCCGAACATACCCTCTCTGCACTAACTCATCGACCTGCCGTTTAAGCTCGGCATGCTCCGTGAGACTCATGCGATAATGAGGAAGGTTGGGCAAAGAAGAGCCCGGAACAAGGTCAGTGGCATGTTGAATATCACACATAGGTGGGAGTCCCTCGGGAAGCTCATCGGGAAAGACATCAGCATACTCCTGCAGAATGGGAACAACCTCGGGTGGGAGCTCACCCTTGGAGTCCCGCTCCACCTCTCAGACCGTAATGGCAAACACCGGACAGCCCTGACTAAGCTCCTGCTCCATCTCCCGGGAGCTAATCATCATCAATCTCCTCGTCGAGGGCTCTCCTGGGCCAGAGGTAACGGTCATAGCCCGAGCTGGGGATGGGGTACTAGGCCCGGGAACGGAAGGCTTCGGAGTACTAGGGCCAGTAGGACCCCTGACTGATGGTCTCCTGGGCCGAACGGGTTGGAGGGTGACCCGCTGGCCAGCGTGGTCGAAGGTACAGGTGTTCGACCGGCCATGGAGCGTGGCATCCCGGTCGAATAACCACGGCCTACCGAGAATGATACTGCCCACTTCCATGGGTAGAACATACCACTAGATCTCGTCACTGTAGGAGTGGAGCTGCAGCAGAACCAAGCACCGCAGCCTGACCGAAATGGAAGTGGTATCCACCCATGATACCTGATAGGGACAAGGATGGTCTACGGGTGTGAGACCAAGACGGGCGACAGCGTTCGTGGAGATTGCATTAATATAACTCCCGCTATCGATGACCACCTTGCAAATTTGCTTTCCCAGCCTACAGAATACATGAAGGATAGTAGTCCGTCGCCAGTCATCACTGACCTGCGGCTGGGTGAGGATACATCTGATGACCCCCACGTGGGTATCATCCGAATGCTGGGCATCCTGGGCCTCACCTCCCATCTCATAGTACTCGTCAGCTAGCTCTTCATCTGCCTCATAGCTAACTAACTCGAGGCCCGTACGGGTGGTATCCTCGGTCTGTGTGTCCCCAATGTGAAGAGATGGGTGGGTGGGACACTGGTTGGCGAAATGGCCAAACCCATTGCAGCGATAACACTGCTGCCGTGATCCACTAGGCTCCCTAATCATAGGTCCTTTACCTTTATCCTCCCGACGGATAGGAGGCGTAGGCAACAAAGGACGTACAGGAGGTGCGGGTGCCGGTGGACGGACTATGGGTGGGGCCGTAAGATGCTGGGGATGAGGAAGGTCCCTCGGGGGTGGAGGACGGGGCCTAGGAGCAGAGGGCTCGGGGCGAGCGGGCTCCTGAGGTCGAGTCATGGGGGCCCTCGGATACGTGCCAGATGAGCCACGGGGCTCGACACTACGAAGGGGAAAGGAGCCCAACCGATGGGGTGACTCGAACTCGGCCTCGAACTGCTCCAATTCGAGAGCTATCTGATATGCCTGCTCCAAAGTGGTTGCATTGCGACGAAAGATTTCATATTGATAATTGGGCTGTAAACCTCTTCGAAAGCGGGATATAGTCTTGGTGCTCTCTTCTGTGACCCCACACCGTAAGTAATACTCATCGAACTCAGCGGTGTACTCGGTCACGGATCGATTCTCTTGGGAGATGCTTTGCCACTTATCTATGAGACATTGGCGATAGAAGGCGGGAAGGTATTTCTCCCTCAACTTGGTTTTCATATCATCCCAAGTATCGATCTGGGGTTGACGTCGCTGGTTGAGCAGGCTCTCCACATTGATCCAATAAGTTTGAGCCTGCCCTTGCAGCTTCATCTTCGCGTATCGGACTCTTTGGTGGTCCGTCATCTCAAACCACTCGAAGTACCGGTCCATGCCGGCCTCCCAATCTAAATACACCCGAGGTTCCAAGGACTCGCTAAAAGTGGGAGGGTCCGCACGCACGCCCCTAAGAATGCGGTCGTCCTCCTCGTCATCATGATTCCGTCGTTGATGACGGCGACCGTTACCCCCTTGATCATTATCAGATGCATAATCATCCACCACATGCACCTGTTGAACCCCAACATTCTCCGCCTGAGCTCTTGGTACAGCAGGTTGCTGAACCGGCTCTTGTTGGCCGTTCGTCGGCACGGGTTGCGCCGCTACTGGGCCCCTCTCGAGGATGGCAATCCTCCCAACTAAGCCCTGGATGGACTGATCCAAACTCTCGGCCCGATCCTCTAGGGCTTTCATTCGCCCTTCTAGACGCGTTCCTAAGCCATCCATACGCGTACTAAGGCCATCCATACGCGTGTCAAGACGTTCCATAATGGCTCGGAACATCTCGGCCGTCGAGGACTCATCGGAGCTACGGGCCCGGGAGTCCGCCATAGGTGGTGGTGGCGAGTATTGGGTACCTCGACGGGTGGGCATGCAACTAACACACGACCTAGAAGACACCGACTAATGCAAACACTCACTAAATGATGCACTTAGACCTAAACCAATATCCGGTACGTGGCGGAGATAAGCGATCCGAAGATCACTCGTGCAAGTATGCTACCCTCCCGATAGGCATAACCTAATGTTCGGGCAACGCCTTTTAATATACCGAGCTATTGGGTGAAATGCAATTTGAAAACACTTTTTTTTGTTATTTTGAAATGATGATCCTAGACTCAACTTATACTATGCAAGACATATGCAACGACTACCCTAGACTCGACTCGCTCTGATACCAAACTGATGCGGGACGGACACGGGAGGCGACTCTACGTGGGGTGGACCTCAGACTCTAGATGTGGACGGGACCAACAACACACACCAGGGAGACACTAAGCCCGACACTACGAGCTCCTAGTGGCGAAACGTCGCTAATAGAAGTGGAAGCTCACTCGTCGTCCCAAGCGAGGGAAAGCGCGGACCGTGCACGGTTAAGGAACTGGCGGAGGTCAAGGGTAGTACGACTCAACTTCCGGACTCAGATCGAGTCGCGGGACGGGTCACTCTCACTCTCACAGCGGTGACATGGACACACGGGCTAGTACCTACACGCTCGGCAGTGGCCTAAGACCGTATACTAGCTAAGCAATGTAACGCCAAGGAGTTAAGACCTTTACCTCCACGCACCCGGCGTGGCGAAGACACCCCGGCTGACTTACGGGCCCCCGGTTAACATAATTCATAGCAGTACAAAGAGATTCAACCCACTCCACGCAGGGAGGTAAAAGGTCACATGTGGGCCCCGGGGATCATGCAAATCAGGTTGACGGGCAGCATCTTGATGTCGTCTCGACGCACCGAACTCCGCGTTCTTGTGTTTTCTGGACGGCGCAATCAATGGGCCATGGGGCCCATACGCTGTCCTGTCCTCCGGGTCTGGCGGGATGGGTCCCACTGTAATGGGGGCCCCTGGCAGCACGCTTCCCTGGACGGCGGTCAGCCGGCGACACTCACCGGAGGCCGGGTGCCCCAGTTCCCAAGTGGAGAGAGTGCTGTCCACGAGCTGATGTTCCTGTTTCAGCAGTGCGCGCTCCGACGAAAATGGTCGCTGCGATCAGTCCCGTCGCCGGAATGCGATGAAACCAGCGCCGTTGGAAAGAGGATTTGAAATCCTTCAATCTAGGGCTAGTGGACTCTTCTGAACCTGCGCGGACCTGGGCTTTAACGATTTTTCAATTCTCTGCTCCACAGCTCCCGAAATCTCAGATCAGCATATCAGTTTTCTGTATATGGCCGTTGACCGCCTACGTACATTTGGATTCAGACTTCGAGCTCATCTTAAAAGTTGTAGGTAATCAAACCACGGAACGGGGAATATTTTTAGAATTGGATTTGGAGGTGGCTGCGATTTGTTATGATTTGTGGGGTGACTGGTGGTCGGATCTGAGAACATGTGGATAGAACTGTAGATGGGTTTGAGAATGATTTTTAGAAAATATGAAATGGGTGAATAAAAAATTGAGAAAAATTGTGGATGAAGGGGTGGATGGATGGAACCACCAGTAAAATTGGGCAAACCTAAAAAACCAAAAAGTGGATCTAAGACATGAAACTCAGGGCGGAGGTGAACCTGGACAGAACTCGGGCAGAACCGAAATGGAAGAGTGGACGAAAATCAAAAAAAATAGGAAACGTGATCTGAATGCTGGCCTGATTTTTGTGGGTGGAGAGGAACATCCCAGGAACAACTCTCCAAATTTGGTAGCCAAATGAGCTCGGGGACGACCTGTGAATTTTGAACAAGCTGTTGTGGTACTGCGTAGGCAGAACTCCGTTGATGGCGATGGCGGTGCGGTGGCGGCTCGTGGCGGCGGCGGCGATCGTCGGAACCGATAAACGAGGCGTCACACCTTAGAATGGAAGCCTTCACAGCATCCAAGGGGGAGAGGGAGAGGAGAAGGGGGCGCACCAAGCTGGAGCTCCAAGATTTTCTTCCAATTCAAATGGCATTAATTCAAGAAAATGGTAATTACATGTCTTATATATGACTCCCACCAAACTCATCCTCCCCCGTTGGATCTAGGGGTTGGGGATGGATGGCTAGGATGGAGTTTGATCAAAATACAACAAAATATTAAACAAAAAGGGGAGGGGCCGCACCTTGACCAAGGAGGGTCAAGGGGGGGACATGGTAGGTGGGGTTGGTGGCCTCCCATGTGGACTTTTCAAGTCCATTGTCCCCCTCCCTTGGCCCACCCTTCTAGAAGCCTCCATGGAGGGTTGACTGACCCCACAGGGGCCCTAGACCTGAGGTTGCCCAATGGGAGTGGAGTGGGGGCCCGTGGGACCCAGGGATCCCCATTTTGCACATAAGCCTCTCGAACTATCTAAATTACACACTGACGAAAAGAAAATAAAATACATTACACACAAATAAAAATCCCCAAAAAATATGATAAATGCTATGACTCAGTGGGGAACCTCCAGACTGTCTCCGAGCCATAGGGATGCTGAGGTGGCTCGAGTCGTGCTCCTCGTGCAGTACCGGTGGCTCGCCGGCTCGTGTCTCGCATGCGCTCGGGTGTCCGCACCATTAAATGACGCCTTTGTAAGGGGTCGTCCATTAATCTAGGTGGTACTATTTATGTAAATGACGCCTCTGTATGAGGGCGTCCATTCTTGGCTTTAGATACGTGAAATAATGTAGTGGAATGGTGGCCCCCAAGGGTCAAGTGGTGCCTCTTCATATAGCCTTCAATTTGTTGAATGGCGTCCTGGTAAGGGGCATCCATTCCCTTTGTTGGAAAAGGTGGAAACCAACTTACGTACTACCCATGTGCCCATGTGTTAAAGTTATCTTGTACATTTATATACTAGTCCTCCTATGGTTTAGTTCTTTATACAAGACCTTTCATGTAAGATTCTTCAGGAAAATTTCACTACGTACAATGCATAAAGTGGTGGGTTGTGCATTTATATACTAGTCCTCATAAGGTTTGGTTCTTTTACATAAGGCCGTCATGATTCTTTATGGTATAAAGTGATGTTGGCTTGTATATTTATATTATAGCCCTCATGAGGTTGGGTTCTTTATGTAAGGCCTTTAGGTAGGATTCTTTAGAAAGAAGTTTTATTTCTCTATTGCTGTATTGGGGGTGATACACCCTCCCCCACTTACAAAAATTTGGTATACAAATTCAACTGTATTATGCGGAAATAGGAAGGGTGTGAAGTACTTACAACTAGAACAACTCCGGAAATCTTCTTTTCATAGACTGTTCAATTTCCCATGTAGCTTCTTGTTTTAAGCATCGATTCCATTAGATTTTCACCATAGGGATCATCCTATTCCTTAGAAATCAAACTTCTTGGTCGAGGATCTTCATTGGCTTCTGCTCATAGGTAAGGTCCTTATGTACCACTAAATCATTGTGGTCAATGACATGGAAAGGATCGTGCACGTATTTCTTCAGCATAGAAACATGAAATACATTGTGCACTTCTGATAGTTGCGGAGGTAGGGCGATGCGATAAGCCACCTCTCCTACTCTTTCCAGCACTTCGAATGGACCATTAAACCTTGGTGTTTGTTTACCCTTAACACCGAATCTTCTAATGCCTCGGCCGGGAGATACCTTGAGAAAAACATGATCTCCGACTTGAAATTCCAGGTCTCTTCTTCTGTTATCAGCATAAGATTTCTGCCTGGACTGTGCTATCTTTAACCTTTGTCTAATGAGGTGTATCTTCTCGGTAGAATCTTGTACCATGTCTGGGCCTAGAATTTAGTTTTCACTGACTTCATCCCAGCATATTGGAGATCGGCAACTCCTGCCATACAGTGCCTCAAAAGGTGCCATTTGTATACTGGCTTGATAGCTGTTATTATATGCAAATTTACCTAGTGGTAAGTGATCATGCCAGCTTCTGTCGAAGTCTATAATACATGCTCTCAACATATCTTCCACAACTTGATTTTTCCTTTAAGTCTGTCCATCTGTCTGGGGATGGAAAGTAGTGTTGTAGTTGAGTTTCATCCCCAGAGAGTGTTGTAGACTCTTCCAAAAATGAGAGGTGAAGCGCGGGGCTCGGTCGTATACGATCGAGACAGGAACTCCATGCAATCTAACCATCTCCTTAATAAACAAGGCAGCAAGTACGTCGATTGACCATCGGCTTTTGATGGGTAAGAAATGGGCCGATTTAGTTAGCCAATCGATAATTACTCAAATTCCATCATATCCGCCCCTAGACTTGGGCAAACCCATGATAAAGTCTATGCCAATATCTTCCCACTTCTACTTGGGGATATCTTGCGGATGTAGCTTTCCGGCAGGTTTTTGATGTTCCGCCTTCACTTGTTGGCATGTGAGGAAAGTCTGCTACCTCCCTTTTCATGTTAGGCCACTAGAAAGTTCTTTTCAAGTCTTGGTACATCTTAGTGGCTCCAGGGTGGACCGTGTACCTCGATCGATGAGCTTCATCAAAAATATTCTTCTTCAATTCGGGACAGTCGGGCACACATGTCCGTTCATGAAATAGTAATCTGCCATCAGGTGCCAGCTTGAAATCAAGTCTGTCGTCCAGCTTGCTTTTAATCTCCACTAGTGTGGGATCTTCTTCTTAAAGCTTCATGATTTCATGTAGCAAATCTGGGTGTAGACTCATATGAGATAGAATAATACACTTGTTCTTCTCATCTGTGCCGATATCAAGCTCAGAGAATTTCTCCAGCAACTTCCATTCTTGTATCATACAGTTGGCTAATATCGCTCTTGACTTTCGACTAAGGGGATCAACTACGAAATTACCCTTACTAGGATGGTATTGTATAGTGAAGTCGAAATCCTTGAGATATTCGAGCCAACGCCTTTGCCGCATGTTCAGCTCCTTTTGGGAGAATAAATACTTGAGTCTTTTATGATCGGAGTATACAGTGAATTATTCTCCGTAGAGATAGTGTCTCTAGATCTTCAAGGCAAATACTACCGCGGCCAGTTCTAAGTCATGAACCGGTTAGTTCTCTTCATGTTTCTTGAGCTGTCGAGAAGTGTATGCAATGACTGTTCCGTTCTGTATCAATTCACATCCGAGGCCAATACCAAAAGCATCGGTATATACCTCGTATTTTTCTCCTTCAATTGGTAATGATAAGACTGGAGCAGTGGTGAAGAGATCCTCAATGCTTGAAAACTCTTTTCACAGTCTTCATTCCACTCATAAGACACTTCCTTGCGGGTTAACATGTTCAGAGGAATCACAATCTTGGAGAAGTCCTTGATAAAACACCGGTAGTAACCAGCTAGACCCAAAAAGCTCCGAATCTCCATTGCATTGGTGGGTCGTTCCCAGTTCTTCCCGGCTTCGACCTTTGATGGGTCAACAGAAATTCCGTTCTTCGAGATTATATGACCTAAGAAGGATACTTTCTCGAGCCAGAACTCGCACTTGTTGAATTTGGCATATAGTTTATTTTCCCTCAATATCTGCATCGCCTTCTTGAGATGTTCTTCATGGTCTTCTTCGGTCTTTGAATAGACTAGAATATCATCAATAAAGACCACAATAAATTGGTCAAAATAAGGCCTGAATATGATGTTCATTAACTGCATAAAAGCTGTAGGGGCATTCGTTAGTTCGAAAGGTAAAACAGTGAATTTGTAATGCCCATACCTACTTCTGAATGCAGTTTTATGAGTGTCTTCTTCTATGATCTTCAGTTGGTGGTAACCAGAACAAAGATCAACCTTGGAGAAATATGTAGCTCCAGATAATTGATCAAACAGCTCGTCAATTCTCGGCAGCGAGTACTTGTTCTTGATTATAAGGTGATTTAGCTGTCGATAATTAATGCATAGTCTCATCGATCCATCCTTCTTTTTGATGAATAGCACAGGTGCTCCCCATGGGGAAGTACTTGGCCTGATGAAACCCTTTTTCAATAACTCCATTAGCTCCTCTTTTAGCTCTTTCAGCTCAGCAGGGGACATTCTGTACGGTGCCTTGGAAATAGGACCAGCACCAGGGACCAGGTTGATAGTGAATGACACTTCACTTTTCGGGGGTAAACCGGGTAATTCTTTTAGAAAAATGTTGGGAAAGTCCCGAATTACACGGATGTCTTCAAGTTTAATGTCCTCGACTTCCGTGGCAGTCACAAATGCTATGAAAGCCATACATCCTTTACTCATAAGTTTACTAGCTCGGAGGGCTGATGTAAGAGGTGATCTAGCCCGAGGGCTAGTGTAAAGCAACTCTGGGAAATCCACGAAAGTTACCTTGCCATGCCGGTAATCTACGGTTGCTTGGTCTGTGGATAACCAGTCAGCACCTAGTATGGCATCATAACCCTTCATATCTAGGCATATCAGGTCGACAGGTAAATTGTTTCCTTTAATCATCACTGCACAGTTTGGAGAGTGATAAGTAATATCGGATTCATTCCCAAGAGGTGTAGATATGACCAAATCTAACAGTTCATGTTTCTTAAAAAATGAAGCAGCAAATTTCTTGGAAACGAATGAATGAGTTGCTCCGGTATCAAAAAAAACATGAGCAATTTTAGAACAAATAGTGAGAGTACCTTCCACAATTCCACCTTCTGTGGGTTCCGTCTCATGGAGAGCTTGAAGACGGCCTTGTTTTTTTACCAAATGCTTCTCATCTTGGGTGGCTTGCTCCTTCATTAGTGGGCAGGCTGGGATTCGATGCTCTCGGCTCCCACATCGAAGACAAGCTCCTAACTTTCTCCAGCATTCCTCGGTCTTATGACCAGCCTTATCACAATACTTGTTAATCTCCTTAGAGGGTGTGGTGGTGGAGAATGGCATGTCATTCTTCTGGAATTTCTTTGCCTTGGAGGGCTCCCCTCCCATGAAGAACCTTTTCTTATTGATTGTTTTTTTGAATTTTCCTGGGCTTGTGACGTGTTCCTTCTTGTCCCTTCCTCGAATCCTTTCAGATAATTCGGTGGCGTCTTCTAGCAATTGAGCACGCCAAACCATCTCCGAGTAGACTTCGATGTCCATCGGTGCAAGTTGTGTACTATAGTAGGCCCGAACCCCGTTGAGGAACTTTCTCACCTTCATCTTTTCCGTACACACAGAGTGGGTTGCATACTTTGACAATCTTGAAAACTGGGCCTCATACTCGGCCACTTTCAAGCCCCGTTGTTTTAGAACATCGAATTCCATGACCTTTTTTTCCTAGATATGGTCGGAGAAGTACTTGTTGTTGAAATGCTGCGTGAATTCTTCCCATGTGACATGGCCTTCTGGCAGTGTTACTTCTATGGATTTCCACCAACATCGAGCGTCCCACTCCAGTTGGAATATGGCCAGTAGAACCTTCTCCTCGTCCGTGCATTGCATCAAACGAAAGATTTGTTCCATCTCCTCTAACCAATTCTCGGCATCCTCGGGATTAGACGAACCCGTGAACCTTGGTGGGTTCATGTTATGGAAACTCCTGTTGAGATCACCAGCTCCACGGTTAGCACCGCCTTGCGTCACTTGTTGTAGCGCCTGTGTAAGGCCTTGTACGGTGTGCTGCATCTCGCGCCATTGTGCTCTTTCAGCAGCCATGATCCTACGAAATGGTTTAAGCATAATACGGATTGGGTTTAATTAGAAGGTCAAAAGTCATTGTAGATCTTAACCCATGTCTCTATCCGCCTCACCGGGTAAGGTATGTCTATCCTTGGACTCGGGTTTTACCTATCCTTGGACTCAAGTTTTACCTATGAAACTAAAATCCTAGGCTCTGATACCACGAAGACTGTCATGTCCAGAGCGTGGAAGATACTCGGATGCATGACGTGTCTATATAGATCGTGTCATTAGAGCGATAAAATTTTCGACATACATAATTACGGACTGCGCAAAAGACTAATAATATTTAATAACCCCAATAGTCTAAACTGATAATTATTTGATTAACAAGGAAAATAAAGATAGTCCATGACAATTCAAATTTAAAGTCCAACACTAGGCTACATGCCTTAACACGGTTTAGACAACTAAACTGACATACTGAAAATACAAGGTAGGGCTCAAATAAATTCAAAGACGTGACTAGATAATGATAGGCGAGTGACGTTCTAGCACTCTTCACTCGGTCTCAATCCCATTCTTGTCGCTATCCGAATCACGTGAAAATGTTAGGAAGTAACTAGATGAGCGAATCGCTCAGTAGGAATTACATCTCAAGTTCGAGCAGATCTTTAAGTGATTTACAGTTTACATGTATTATCAGTATGGCTATGCATGATGTACGAGTAAGTAAATCAGGTATACAGGTAAATCTATGCATGATGAACAGTAAGAGATCAAGAATTGTATAAAGATGGTATTGCATGATTTTCAAGTATTTGACCAAGCAGTATATCGAGAACTTATAGATGTAGATGCCACTTCTCGGGCAAGCAAGAATTCAAGTACTAGCAAGTAGTCATGTTCAAGCAAGTAAAGTTTGTATTCTAGCAAGTAATATCAAGTACGTGTCAATAGAATTGGCTATTTCAATCAAGCAAGTAATCTGCCCTTTTTCGGGCCACAAGTCAAGTATTGCCCATTTTTGGCCACATAAGTCAAGTCCAGCAAGTAAGAAGAGTAAGTGTGGAGTGTCTCTAGTCAAGCAAGTACTTCGGTGAAATGTCAAACACCGTGGTCAATAAACTCCCATGGGCACAAGTACCTTTGGGTACTCCTCCCAAGACCAGACCGGGCCCTATGCGCACATCATTTCATGTATTACTTTTGACATCCACTATCATTTATAGCCAATATGGAATTTCAAGAAATTAAGAAATGTAGTATTACTGAAAAAGATTAACTAGTCACTTGGTTATGGAGGACTCTAGAGGTGGCCCCTATAGGCTCAAGAGGTGGCTCCCGTCGTGTAGCACTTTGCACCGTACGACCTCAAGAGGTGGCTCCCACAACGTAGTACTTTGTCCCGCATGGCACTTAGCTCCAACACTCCCAAATGATACTTTAAGAGGTTCAAGGTTTAACCATGTAGGATATACACAAAGTAGATTTTCATGGAATGGAGTTCAAGAACTCATAATATGCAGGAAAATGGATTAGGGTTGTGTCTGTACAAATCACTAGACATATCAGAATTAGAAGATGCAATTTCTGAATTGGCGATTCTTTCATGTAATTGGCGCATGGGGTACAGCCCCTGTTTCAGGGAATTGGCGCCTGGGGGATGACCCTCCTTTCAGGGAATTGGCGCCTGGGGGATGACCCCTCTTTCAAAGAATTGGCGCCTGGGGTATGGCCTGTCTTTCAAATTTTCAATTTTCAGAATTTATATATATATATACATGGAATTGGCGCCTGCATAGGGAGTCTTCATTTAATTGAAGATGACTTGGCTACCACTATTCAAGTGATTGGCGCCCTGGCTTGGGCCGCCAATTACATAGGGTGATTTTTACCCAGTGTGTACGTTCTGTGACTCAAAGCACTGTTCATTCCGAGAAAATTTTTCGAAAATAGGAAGTAAGGACATGAACAGGTAGTGAAAATTCTCGAGAGTTCAGAAACATGTTCATGTAAAATTGTTGAGTTTTGGTTTCACAGATATGATTTTTCTAATGTTGTGTTGTAAATTTCTCAAAAATACAATTTGCGCCCTTCTTAGTAGTCTTCATTTAATTGAAGACTCCTCGGGGTGTCACTAATTAATATACAAGGCTCAACTAATTGACAACACTGTGTAGGGTCACCAATTGAGTTGTTTTTCAACTGAGTTATGCTTCGTATCAGAATGGTATATTCTGTGATACAAATTACTATTCATTTTCCATAGTTCCTCCGAATCAAAAATCGAGGACATAGACAAGTAGGGAAAAATCTCAAGATCACATAACTATATTCATGCAAAATTTTCATTGTTTAGTTCAACAGTTATGGATTTTGGAATGTGTTGATTTAATGATTCACTAGAAATTCCATAAATGGAATTGACGACACTATGTGGTGTCTTCATTTAATTGGCGACCACGCAAGGAGTCTTCAATTTGGTAATTGGCACCCGGGTTAGGGGCGCCATTTACATTTGGGTGGTTCACTATTCATCTGTATAAAAGTTCTCTGAATCAGGAAGTAAGGGTAGTGGCAGGTAGAGAAAAATGTCAGGATCACAGAAACACATTGATGCAAAATTTTCATGGTTTACTTCAATAGTTATGGATTTTTGAATGCATTGAATTAATAATTACTAAAAATTATGGAAATGGAAATGACGACACTGTGAAGTGTCTTCATTTAATTGGCACCCTGGCTGGGGGCGCCCCTTAGGAATTGGCGTCCTTGTTAGGGGCGCTATTCACCTGAGGGCTGGGATTTTCGGGTTTTTAAAATAGGTAAGTATCTTGTGTAACATAGGTTATATACTAAGGTTTAAAACATGGTTATTAAGACTGTAAAACTAGTGTCATAAGATATGTTCAAAACTCATGAAAATCAGTGTAACAGATTGTGTACCACTATATATATCTATCAGGTGTAACAGGCTACTAAAAATCTGTGTAACATGGTATATACTTGGTCATTTCTGATCATGATAAAGCCAGGTAATATCGCATAGAAGATGAGTTATTCTAATTCTAAGCATGCACGTTTCGTTACCCTATTTAGCTACTAGTTACGCAAGGACATGAGAACACCTACCTTTTGACGTATGATTACGAGATATAGAATAAAAAAACTACTTCGGGATCGCAGTAGGACGTAGACGTCGGGAAGAAGACGCTCCTTCAGCACTGATGACATCAGTAGCCTCTGCCAATGCTACGGAGGGGATTAGTTATAGGATGGGTTTAATGCCTTGCGGATCCGGTTAGGGACAAGATGTGCTTTGCCAGTTAAAATAGGTTGTTCGTGCCTTAACCTTCTAGAATAATAGATTAAATGACGCCTTTGTAAGGGGTCGTCCATTAATCTAGGTGCCATGTAAATGACGCCTCTGTGTGAGGGCGTCCATTCTTGGCTTTAGATACGTGAAATAATGTAGTGGAATGGTGGCCCCCAAGGGTCAAATGGTGCCTCTTCATATAGCCTTCAATTTGTTGAATGGCGCCTTGGTAAGGGGCGTCCATTCCCTTTGTTGGAAAAGGTGGAAACCCACTTACGTACTACCCATGTGCCAATGTATTAAAGTTGTCTTGTACATTTATATACTAGTCCTCCTATGGTTTAGTTCTTTATACAAAACCTTTTGATGGGGACATCACCTCCCATGCCCACGTTTACCGTTCGTCTCCTCACCCCGGTTGCATCCGGCATGGTTTAGTCATTTAATTGAGTCCTATGTAATTTTATTTGAGTCATTTGATGTATTTTCCCTTTTATTTGAGTCATGTTCCTAGGTCTTGCATTTATTTTCCTAAGTTTGAGTGTCATTAGATTGTGTAATGTGCTATTGGGCCCAATTCTTCGGGCTTGGCCCATGAGCCCCCCCTACCCCTTCGGTTATTTGTTATTGAGTCTTTTGTAAGGGACTTTTGTAGAAATGTGGGTTTCCTATATATAGGACCACATTCCCCCCATTTCAACTTAATGAATGAATCAATGAAAAATGCCATTTGAGTATCCAAAGCTTAGTTTAGTGAAGTGATTCTAACATTTTTTGGGTGAGAAACCCTAGGGGAGAGATTCCCCACCCTTCCCTCTCCTAATCCCTCTTTTTCACTCCACTTTCTCTCTCCTCAACACCCAATTTCGAATTTTCTTCTCTCTCCTCCTTTCCCAACCACCTCAACCCCCACCTACCATCATTAAAGCCCTCCACTTCCCCATGGCCTCCATTACTCCACCCCCTAGTCCCAAAGAGATCCCTCACCATTCCAACACCATCCTCCACATTCCAACACCACTTTCCCCATTCCAACACAATCAACCCCTTCCCCACACAACCCCACAACTTCCAAAGCATATTTGAATTTGAAATCCACCCTTCCCTCCACTCACTTGTGCCCCCCCTCACCTTCTCCTCTCACCCACCTTCCCAAATTCGTAGCTCCTCCTCCCACCACCTGTTAGACCCCCTTCCAGACCCCATTCTTCCCTTCACCCACCTTATAACTCCCCCTCCTAGACCCCCTCACAGCCCGGGCTTTCCCCACACTCATCCACCCCCATTTCCCCTCCCATATACCCCATTCCCCCGATCATCATCAACCTACAGCTCTCAACTGAAGATCTACAGCAGAGCAGCAGCTTGCAGCGGCCACCACGATCACTTCCGAACGAGTTTGAAGACCCAAGAGCCATTGTCGGAAGCGTCTGCCAGTCGCCTTCGCAACCGAAGTGGTTTCGTCTTCTTCCGATCTCTGAGCCATCCTGGAGCTCCATTCTTCCACAGCTGCGCGGTTCTACCTCGGCTAAGGACCTGAACCAGCTTAGAAGCTCTGCCACGACGGACCCTGAAGGAATCAGTATTCAAGTTCTTCTTCAAAGTTCCTCTTTGGCCTGTCTAGTTTCAGATTCAAGAAGCGGAAGTTCATTCAGCATCCGGGAGCAGAAGTTACCAATTTTCTCCCCCGAACGCACGGTTCTTCCTTCTATAGTCTGCACCGACCCCTCCTCACTCTTATGGTTCCACAGATTGTCTCGGACCTCTTCTGGTGTCCCCGTTTCTTTTGCTGCAAAGAGGACTCACCAACGGTTCTAACGGCGCTGACGGCATCAAATTTGGAGTTCAGGAGCGGCCAGGACAGCCTCTGCATCCTACTATTGGTGACCTGCCCCTGCTAGTCCAAGAAACAGAGGCCCTATTCAAGCTCCTGCCCCAACCAGCAGCGACTCCAGAAGAAATTAAGAAAATTCTGAGGCATTCCCCTTCCAGCTACGAAGGTTTTCCCTCTGGTTTCGTCATCAACAAAATTCCTGATCAAGATCTACAGCAGCAACACCGACTCTCTGTCCCGGCTCGCAGACAGCAAGCAGATTCGGCGTCCACCCTTATTCCTCGTTCTTTGCTTTAGTTTCCCCACCCCTCTTGACCGGCTGAAGGTCCCTCCCTGTGTGGAGGTAGTATTGATTGTAATTTCTATTAACCCCCACCCCAAGATCCCCCTCCTACGTGAGGTGTAGTGTTGTAACTTGTTTGGGCAGGTCAAGCGACACCGCCTCCACGAGTTTAACTTGATAGGGAGGACTTAGAGAATGACTTCTACCATGAGAATGAGAGGCCCCGCCCACCTAGACATTTTGAGAGGCGACCGCGAGAAGACCCGGATGATTACCTCTTAAGGATGATTAAGGTAGAGGCTCCAAACTTTGATGGGTCCCATAACCCACATGTCTACCTAGAATGGGAAAGTGCCATGGACCAATACTTTGATTGGTACCCTATGACGGAAGATAGGAGAGTTAGGCTTGCAAAAATGCACCTTACCAAACTTGCCAAGACCTACTGGTTGAGTGTGGAAAGTAGGAGGAGGATTAGGCGAGAAGAACCAATTCATACCTGGGAAGACATGAAAGCCCAGCTTAGGTTCAAATACCTCCCCCACTCCTACACCCAAACTCTCTTAAATGAATGGCAATGTCTCATCCAAGAGGGAAAAACCGTGGTAGAATACATTGAAGTGTTTGACTCCTACCTTTTAAAGTGTGGAGTACACGAAGAATTGGCCGTCACTCTATCACGATTTAGGAATGGTCTCCACCCACACATCAAGAGAGAGCTAATCATGAGGGATGTGGATTCCCTTGAAATGGCTTATCAAATAGCCCGTGATACGGAGAGATTTTCTAGGAATCCTAAGTTTGCCTCTCCCCGCCCAACTGAACCCAAAAATATGGGTCTCTGACCCAACCTTCCACCCCTATTGAAGACCCCTATCCCCAGTGGAGGAACCCCTACTCGGCCTTACCAACAACCAACCAATTCAACTCCTACAAGGACCACTCCACCCAACCCTCCTCCCCGAAGGGAGGAACCCCCCAAAAGAACAACCCCAGGGAGTAGCACGGTGAAATGCTTTCAGTGTCATGGTTATGGCCACATCACCTCCCAATGTCCTTCCAAAGGATTGTCCAGCCTTATCATTGAGGGAGGGCCTACCCCGCTCCAAGGGGAGCATGAGAGTCCGGTTGAGGAGTATGAGGCTACCTTAGGTTGGAAAGAAGAGTATGAACAACTCTATGAAGAAGGATTGGATCACGACCCTCCTCCTACCAACTCCCACCTAGGTGTCATTAGGTGCACCCTCACACAACCACAAGAGGAAGATTGGCGTAGGACATCCATTTTTTTCACCTACATCAAGATGGGGGGCTATGTCAGGAAAGTCATCCTAGACAATGGGAGTTGTGTCAACGCCGTGTCACCTGACACTGTCAAGCTTCTTGGGCTTACTATCACACCCCACCCCAAACCATACCGAGTCTCTTGATAAACAACCACTCCCTCCCGGTCAACACTTGTTGCCTTGTACCCATCACCTTCTCATCATATCAAGGCCAAGTATGGTGTGACATTATACCTATGGAAGTAGGAAGCATCCAACTAGGGAGGCCGTGGATCTATGACGTCAATGCAACCATACTAGGAAAGCCAAACACTTGCACCTTCGAACATGAGGGAAAAACCATCCGCCTCAACCCATCTCCACCCCGGAAGGAACCACCCTTCAAAGGGATTCTCCCTAAACCATCTCAAAGCCCCGGGGTCTCATCCCCACCAACCCAATCAACTAACCAAGAGTCCACCCCAGAAACACCAACAGGGCTAGTCAAGGGCCTACATCTCATCACAAGAAAAGAACTTGAGGAAGAGGTAGCTCAAGGAACACCCTTTTGTGCGGTAATCATCTGCTTAGGAGAGGCCACTACCTCCAACCCACATCCTGCGGAAATACACCCTCTCATAGAAGAATTTAAGGATGTCTTCCCTGATGAGCTCCCTGACCAACTTCCACCTATGAGGGATGTTCAACATGCTATTGATCTCGTCCCAGGAGCCACCCTCCCAAACCTTCCCCACTATCGCCTCAACCCCACAGAGCATGCTGAATTGAGGAGGCAGGTGGAGGAACTCATTAGAAAAGGCTTTCTCCGTCATAGCAAAAGTCCGTGCGCTGTCCCGGCCCTTCTTACACCCAAGAAGGATGGGACATGGCGAATGTGTGTCGATAGCAGGGCCATCAACAAGATTACCGTCAAATATAGGTTCCCCACACCTAGGCTTGACGATATGCTCGGCATGCTAGCCGGAGCCACCATTTTTTCCAAAATAGATCTTAAGAGTGGCTACCATCAGGTTAGGATAAAGCCAGGAGATGAATGGAAAACAGCCTTCAAAACCAAAGATGACTCTATGAATGGCTTGTGATGCCTTTTGGGCTATCAAATGCCCCAAGCACCTTCATGCGCCTTATGATAGAAGTCCTTAGACCCTACATTGGAGTCTTCCTAGTGGTCTATTTTGATGATATCCTTATCTACAGCCAGTCCAAGGAAGCCCACCTCGACCACTTTAGGCAAATCTGCACTACCCTTAGGAAAGAGAGTCTCTTTGCCAACTTAGGAAAATGTCATTTCATGACCGAATCCATCACTTTCCTTGGGTATGTGGTCTCCACCAAGGGAGTATCCATGGACCCCGAAAAGGTCCAAGCTATCCTTGACTGGCCAGAGCCCCGCACTCTCCATGAGGTCCGGAGTTTCCATGGGTTGGCCACTTTCTATCGGAGATTTATCCGTGGGTTCAGCATGGTCACTGCCCCCATCATAGATTGCATAAAAAAGGGGACGTTTGTGTGGACCAAGTCTGCTTCTAGGGCCTTCCAAGAGCTCAAGGAAAGGATGACCCAAGCCCCGGTATTATGCCTCCCAGATTTTTCCAAGGTCTTTGAGGTGACTTGTGATGCCTCCGGAGTAGGGATTGGCGGGATCCTCAGCCAAGAGGGACACCCAGTGGCCTACTTTAGTGAAAAATTGTGTGATGCTAGGATGAAGTACTCCACCTATGACAAAGAATTCTATGCAGTGGTTCAATCCCTCCGGCATTGGAGACATTATCTCCTGCCTAAAGAATTTGTCATCTTCTCTGACCGCGAGGCCCTAAAATATCTCAACTCCCAACAGAAACTGAACTCCGTCATGCTCACTGGGTCGAATACATCCAATCCTACACATTCGTGATTAAGCATAAGGCCGGGAGTGAGAATCGTGCCACAGATGCACTCAGCAGGAGGGTCTCGTTGTTGGCTACCATACAGGTAGAAGTCATAGGATTTGAGAGAATCAAGGATGAGTACCATGATTGTCCGGACTTTGGGCAGATTCATACCACCCTGACCACCCAATCACCTAGGGAATACCAAGGATTCATCCTAGAGGATGGGTTCCTCTTCAAAGGTCATAAGCTGTGTGTACCTAGAACCTCTCTGCGGGATTTCTTAATCCAGGAGTTGCATGCTGGAGGCCTGGCCGGCCATTTTGGGGTACATAAAACCATTGCCTTGGTTGAGGGTCAGTTCTACTGGCCGAGCCTCAAGAGAGATGTGGCTAAAATTGTGGGTCAGTGTCGCATATGCGCAATAGCAAAACAAGTGAAACAGAACATGGGCCTATGCACCCCACTCCCTGTCCCTGATCGTGTTGAACATGTGTGCAACATGATTAAATCATTTTATGATTTTGATGATGTCTGCCTCTTTAGTTGGTTTTGACGATGTCTTCCTCTTTAGTCATTAATGAACTATACCTGCATTTGATAATGTTAATATTCATACATTTCAGGTCATTATACTTCCAGTGTAAAAGCTCAAGAATGGCACACCAATCTAGACAAAGCTCAAGAATGGCACACCAATCTAGACAACTGAATTGACAGATGTCAAGGCATATGACAATATTGGATGCACGAAAATATAGCATGTTTCAAGCACAGAAATCAAGCTGAATAGCATCACACATAAGCATGCTACAAGATAATCCAAGGAATGAAGTGGAATTGGCAAATGTGAAAGCTCATGGTAAACGTGAAAGCTCAAGGCAAACGTGAAAGCTCAATGCAAATGTGAAAGCTCAATGTTGCGCCCTCGCACGCGGATCGACCTGCGCGGTCAGGTTGCGGGGATCAAGGGGGCAGCGCCCCTTGCGGGGGTTTCCGGGGGCGGAGCCCCCGGAACAAAAATTTGATTGAAGACTCAATAATAAAATCTTCAAGACAGTCAAGGAAGATGCCACGGACATGACCGGGCTGCTAAAGAAGTTGAACGACGGAGCTGACGCGGATAACGGACCAACCCGAGATGGGCCGGGTTCTGCCCAGCTGGCGGTCGACCGCCAGCACAGGGGCGGTCGACCGCCCCAGCCAGAGCCTCACCGTCTATAGGCTTTTTCAGTAGCGGTCGACCGCCAGCCAGTGGCGGTCCACCGAAATTCCCAGGGATCACCCGAATGAAAGTTTTACAGTAGCGGTCGACCGCCATGAACCTTAGGTCGACCGCCAGCCCCGAGCCAACCTTATTTGACCTCGAAATCAACCTCGTGGCTAGCCCCTTTCCATGGTTTTGTTTAATCAAACCTGACCTAACTTCCCATGATTTGTGGATCTGGTCTGGAGGGCATCTATGGACCATTCAAAGTCTATAAAACCATTACAAGAGGGTTAGAAACCCTAGTTGATAGAGTTGAGAAGTGAATCAAGGGAGGCCATTTCGAGAGCATTGTAGCACCTCCGTGAACAGTGTTTCGAGCAGAACATCTTCATCCTTCCAAGAGATTCAAGCCTAGATCTGAAGCTATCTCAATATCCAAGGAAGCAAGAAGCATTCAAGCCTCTCAAAGGTGATCAAAGCTGCATCCATAAACCGCTTCATCAACTCAAGAGGATCAAGAGAAGATCAAAGCTACATCCAATATCCTCTCCATCAACTCAAGGTGATTCAAGCTCATATCTTAATCCAGCATCCTCCAAGAAAGAGTAGAAGCAAGTAAGGCTAAGAGGGAAGATCAAAGGAGGCTTCAGAGGGGTGTTCAAAGCAAGAGGAGTTCGAGTTACTGTTTACGTGAACAGTACTCCGTGAAGAACATCTTCATCCAATCCAAGATATTCAAGCTCATATCAAAGAGATCATCTTCCAAGATCTGTGAAGAAGGAAGCAAGGATCAAGGTAGCATCTATTCATTTCTTCATCCAATCAAAGAGATCAAAGAGAGAAGATCAAGAGAGGAGATTGGAAGAACAGTTACTGTTCACATGAACAGTACTCCGTGAAGAACAATCATCCATTCAAGGGTGATTACAAGAAGATTGATTTGCAAGAAGAAGAGATCCCTGCTGCTGATCAACAAAGCATATCGATACAAGGGCCAATTCCTTCTTACTCAATCTCTTATTTTAATTACTTCACATCTGTTTTACTTTCAATATTGTTAAACATTGACGTTGTGATTCGTCCCTACCAGGTGGTTAGTAGGAAGGCAATTGGAGGGTGTTCCAATTTGCGGTTGACGTCCCTACCAGGTGGTTAGTAGGAAGGCAATCGGGAGTTCTCCGATCTGCGGTATAGCCGTCCCTGCCGGCTTTGTGTGTAGGAAACAGAAAGAGGGTTTTCTCTATTCTGTGGTTTGGGGCGTGTCCTCGGGTCAAGCTGTGAGCCAGCAAGGAAGCCTCACCGGGTTTTGGTGAGGGGTGGACGTAGGTTGCGGGGTTGCAACTGAACCACCTTAAAAATCCCTGTGTTGTGGGTTGTTTATTATGTGTGATTGATCTATATCTTCTAATCTCATTCGCAGGTTCGTGTGCTTCCACACTTGATTATATTGCTCACACACATATGCACTTTGAGTGATCAACATAGCATACACACACACACACACGGTTGTTGCAAGCTATTGCATGTTCATCTATGTGTTATGCTTTGTAATTCACTTAAAGAAGTGTGGACGTTTCATAGCTTGTAATTCAAGTCTTTTCATTTGAGCCACTCTACTTAATTCCGCTGTGCATCGTGCCTAAGTGATTCATTCACTTAATAAGAGTGGTTTAAGCTTCGCTAGCTAAGAGTTTTTAAATAGGCCAAAGTTTCTGATAGGATCTATTCAACCCCCCCTTCTAGATCCGCTTACACCTCACGGGACCCAACAGATCGTCCATGGCAGGATTTGAGCATGGACTTTGTCTTAGGCCTACCTAGAACCCAAAGAAAACATAATTCAATCTTCGTTGTAGTGGACAGGTTTTCCAAAATGGCTCATTTTATCCCTTGTTCAAAAACTTCGGATGCCTCCCACGTGGCCCGCCTATTCTTCGATGAAGTGGTTCGCCTCCACGGTCTACCCAAGGCCATCATTTCTGACTGGGATGTTAAGTTCACCAGCTACTTCTGGAAAACCCTCTAGCACCTAATGGGGACCCTTCTCAAATTTTTCACAGCCTATCACCCCCAAACAGATGGGCAAATCGAGGTCGTCAATCGGAGCCTCGGGAATCTCCTTTGGTGCCTTGTGGCGGATCGCCCAGGGAATTGGGATCTCATTCTGCCTCACGCTGAATTTGCATACAACAATTCAACAAATAGGTCTATAGGCATGAGTCCCTTCGAAGCTGTGCATGGATACAAACCCAGAAAACCTTCAGACCTCATTCCCCTACCCCCACATGCTAGGGTGTCTATCACTACTGAGTCTTTTGCACAACACCTTAGAGAGTTGCATGAAGACATTCGCAAACACATCAACAAGAGCAACGAGATTTATAAGAAGTCAGCCGATTCCCACCGCCGCCACCAGGAATTCCAAGTTGGTGATTTTGTGATGGTGAGAACTGAGAGGCTATTCCCTGGGAATGTCTCAAAGTTGAAGTCGAGTGGAGCCAGCCCCTCTCAGGTGTTGAGGCGCCTTGGTACAAATGCTTATGTGTTGGACCTCCCCGAAGAGTACGGAGTAAGCCCCACTTTCAATGTGGCTGACCTGGTGCCCTACAAGGGTCCCACGGTGACACCCAGTGAGGAGATCAAGCCTATCCCACCCCTTGAGAGAGCCCCCACACCAACGAGAACTCCATCTGGCCAGAGAAACTAGCGTGATCAAGTGGAGTGGATATTAGATGAATAGATCACCAACACACGGAGCAAGGTGTATGAGCGATATCTGGTTAGGTGGAAGGGACGGCCACCTTCGGATGATGCCTGGGTGAGTCGGGAGGACCTCCAGCGGCTGGACCCCGACCTCTTGGAGCAGTATCACAGCAGGGAGGGCCTCTACTCGACAGAGTCGAGCTCTTCGCGGCCCGGGGGAAATGATGAGGGCATCACCAACGATTCCCTCTGGCTCGGGACCTCCCTCCCCCTCGACGAGGTCCAGACTTGAGCTCCATGGCATCTAGTTCACTGCAGTACTCTGGTGGATCACCTTTTGTGCACTTATTGTCTTTATCTTGAGTCATTTTGGTGTAATTTGCCTTTTATTTAAGTCTAATATCTAGGTTATGTGTTTATTTCTCTATGTCTTGTGGTCATCATATAGGTTCGGGCCCAAACACTTGGGCTTGGCCCACTTGCCCCCCCCCTTCTTCCCTAGTCATGTGTCATTAGTCTATTTTGCAGGGACTTTTTGTAAATTGGAGATTCCCTATAAATAGGGCCCCAAACCCTCAATTTCAAGGTAATGAAGCATTGAGTAAAATTTGAGCCACTAGCATTGTCTTCCCTCTCTCTCTAGCTCTTTCTCTCTCTCTCTCTCTCTCTCTACAAGGGGGCGAACCCCTCTCTCTCCTCTTCCCTCTCTCTCTCTCTCCCCTGGGCGAACCTGCCCCTTCACCTTCCCCCCCCCCTTTGCCACTTCATCAGCCACCTCACTCCCCCACCCTTTCACCTCCCCAAGAACCATAACTCCCATTAACACCTCCATATTCCCAAGCAGCCCTTCCCATTCCACATACACCCTTTCAACCTCCAAGGCACCCTTCCCTCTCCCCCAAACATCCTTTCCACTCCCCCACACACCCATTTACATCCCGAAGGGGAATTGAATCCCATTCCCCCCCACTAGCTGCGACCCCATCAAGCCCATCCCCTCCCCACTACCTTGGCCGACCCCCACCACCAACACCCTCCTAGCTGAGCCCCTTTCACCCCACCTCCCTCTTAGACCTCCTAATCCCCTGCTCCACCCCACTCACCATCTCTGAAACATGCCTCCCCCATCAACCATCAACACCTCCACCACCATCATTGCTAACCCTCCACTTACATCAACCTAGTTCCACCACCATTCTCTTCACATTGATCAGCCTGCAGGTGACAGAAGAAAGGGTCATCTTGCAGAAGCAACCACGGAGTCATATGGAAATATCTGAAGGCGTACCATACATTTCTGAAAAGGTCGCCCCATCAGCTTTGCAGGCGAGGTGATCCCGTCCCATTCGCGGCCCGGGGTTGTCCGGGAGGGCCGATCTCCCCCGACTGTGCAGAGCTGCCCCTGCAGAGTATCTGAACCATAATAGGAGCTGCACCACGATGAACCACGGAGGAATCTGGCCTCGATATCTTCTACAAAGTTCTCCCTCGTCCAGTCTACTTTCAGAATCAAGAAGCGGAACTTCGTTCGGTGTCCGTGGGTCAAAGTTACCATTTTTCTCCCTTGGCTACGCGGGTCTGCTTCCCACAATCTACATCAACCTGCCTCCACTATTCAGAGTCCCCCAGTCCTCTCCGACATCACACGGCTTCCTCGTCAGTTTTGCTACGAAGGGGACTCATCCACGGTTCCAACAACTCCAGCGGTTTGTGATTCGGAGTCTGGGAGCCAGCGGGACCATCTCTGCAACCTACTGTCAGAAACCTGAAGCTGCCTCACCCAGATTCTGTCACTCTGTTTGGACCTCCACCCGGACCAGCATCGGCATCATAAGAATTCCACAAAATTCAGAGGCATTCTAGTTCCAGATACGAAGAGCTCCCCGCTGGTCTCGTCATCAGTAAAATTCCAGACTTGGACCTACGGCCTCAACACCGACTGTCAGTCATCCATCACAGAGAGCAGGCAGATCCGGCATCGATTTCCCCTCTCGTGTTTTCAGAAAATCTCCCCTCCCCGCCTGGCTGGCTTACCGCCCCTCCCTGCGTGGAGGTAGTTTTTGTGTGTAAATCAATCATCCCCACCCCAAGTCCACCCTCCTGCGAGAGGTGTAGTGAGTGTAATTATCTAAACAGGGTTCAAGCTTCACCGGCGCAGTGTGCGGGAACCCACACTTCCCCGCTCGCCCATCATCTCCGACCGGGGTTGGTTTCTTCAAACCAACCAGGTGAGCTTCTGCCCTTGCTCCCCTAATATCTGTCTATTTGATATCCGCCAAGCTAGTCCGCTGACTAGTAAGAGAGTGCCCGTTCCCGGAGCCACCATCTTGAGTGGTCATCGTGGATAATCGTGAGTGAGTGACCTAGTGCCCCCAAGGCACCCGGCCGCCCTTGATTGTGGGCATCATACCTTCGGGAGGGTGAACCTTAGTTGTGCTGGCCCTCTACCAGCAAGGGTCTTTCTCCACCACCTCAACTCGACATCATCGAGTCACCACGGGTAACGGGTGCGCACGGTGAGACGGCATCTTCCAAGTTTGCTCGAATCTTGTGATTGTGTTTGCGAATTAAGTCAAAGGGACCTTAGCCACTTGCTGCATCATTGTGTCACATCACCATGCCTGAGCACCCTGGACCAGAGTGGTCACGAATGCTCGACACTTGATCACGTCTGACGCCCCATGCAAGGTCATCAGGGCGTCGAAGCTGTCGTAATGATCGGCCGGGTCTCCCTGGCCGTCATATGACTTGAAGGTCAGAAGTGAGATCTTGGGGGAGATCTCGGCCTTCGAGATATAGTCAGAGAACGGGGATCGCTCCTCGTCCTCCACAGAAGAGGTCTTCTGCAAGGCGCGGAGGGCGCGCCCTTGCTCTGTGAAACACCTCTCAAAGTCTCACAATCGGAGGGACAGTTCTGGTTGTCGCTGGCCCGAAGGGCTGGGGGGGCGCACTTGCTTGCTGCCCCGGCGCTCCTCAGGGACCTCGGTCTCAGGGAACTATCGGTGTGCTCCGGAATTCTCCCTCCTCGGGGTAGAGGAGGCTTCCTACTCCGAGGGAGGGGCATGCGATAGTCCTCCTGATAGGTTGTAGATGAGCCGCCTCCCCCGGAGGGTAAAATGGCCTCTAGCGGTTTTCTGGGAGGCATCTCCGCTGGGAGGGCTCTTCCGGGAGAGATGTGACTTCTCCTCCCCGACCGCCTGGGCCCTCATGAGATCCACGAGGACATCCAATTTTGCGTTAAGGGTTTGGAGGGCGTCGTTACTCCCACCGGGAAGCTGTTCCCCCGCCACTGACGGAGGTATTTCATTGGCGTGGTTGCCTAACGGGGAATTCTCCGTGGGGAGGGAAGGTGCGCCTTCTTCCATCACCAGGGCTTTTCCTTTGTCACCGGCAGTCCTCCTGCCAGAACTCCTTTGCACCATGATGGTTGTTGTGCCCCTATGCTTCTGATGATAGTAAACACTATAAGTCACCATGTGCTTACATGAAAGTATTGAATGAAAGATTGAACATGCTTTTGTTTATGCAACTGGTCTTTGCACTACACATTAATGAGGATCGTTTGTTGTCCATTGATGTTTGTGCATTAATGTTGTCATCATAAACATTTGCTTGATATGTGATTTCTCATGATAGATGTTTTGCTATGTTGCATAGAACTTCATCAAAGTGCATGCATGATCATACAGGTTGCAGGCACACACACATTTTCATTTGCGTCTCTTGCTTGCATCTCATGTTTAAATGTGTCTCTTATTGCGTCTCATGAACATCTGTGTCTAAGTGCATATTCTGCGTTTTATGCATATGTGCGTCTTATTTTGCGCCTCATGTGGCCTATGTCAGTGCATGTGTCTGTCTTATATTGCGTCTCATGTGGCTTAGGTCAGTGCATGTGTCCGTCTTATATTGCGTCTCATGTGGCCTAGGTCAGTGCATGTGTCCATCTTATCTTGCGTCTCATGTGGCCTAGAGTCAGTACATGTGTGCATCTTACATTACGTCTAATGTGCATTTGTGTCTCAGTGTATGCTTCTTATCTTTACGTGTCATGTGGCTTAGGAGGTCAGTGCATCTTCTGCCTCGGTGCATGTTTTTCTAAAGCATATACGAGGTGAGTGCATTTTCTACCTCGGTGCATGTTTTTCTTAAGCATATAGGAGGTCAGTGTATCTTCTGCCTCGGTGCATGTTTTTCTAAAGCATATTGGAGGTCAGTGCATTTTCTACCACGGTGCAAGTTTTGCCTCAGTGCATACCACTGTTCCTATGCATATAAAGGTCTGAGCATCTTTTGTCTAAGGCACATACCATAGTCGGTGCATGTTTTGCCTCGGTGCAAGTTTGGCCTCGGTGCATACCACTGTTCCTATGCATATAAAGGTCTGCGCATCTTTTGTCTAAGGCACATACCATAGTCGGTGCATGTTTTGCCTCAATGCATCTTTTATGAAAAGATAGGTCAAGGTCGTTGCCAGTTTTGCCTCGGTGCATGTTTTTGCCTCGGTGCATGGCTAAAGCCTAATCACAGATGGTGCAGGTTTTTATCTTACACATATTAGAGTCGGTGCTAGTTTTTGTCTAAATACTGTGGTCCGAGCACATACCAACTCTGAGCTACCTAGGGTCTGAGCATGTGATAAGGTCTATACATATTTTAAGGTCGGTGCAATATCTTCACTAGCACGAGGACTCGATCGGTGCAATATTGGTCGGTGCATGTCTGCATAAGCATACAAAAGTCTGAGCATTTTTACTTGACTTTGACCATATAATATTGACTAAGTACTTTATTATTTGTAGAGATTTAATTAATTCATTAAAGCACGGAACCATTGATTGGGCACGTGATCCTAAGATTGGCTAGAAGCTGGCACGTGATCCAAAGCATACATTCCCTAGAGATTCTGACACGTGGCTCCTTACTCTCATCTGATCGTAGCACGTGGACAACAATCTCTCACAGCCTGACACATGGACTTTAAAGGAGCGCTGCTTTTCAAATTCATTGGGCGGGAAACGTGGTATCCACGCGCCCATCTCTCATAAGCCTCCATATATATAGGCACCCACAGAGAAGAAGAATAACGAATAAAGATAGGAAGAAGTAAGAGAGAGAGAGCACCCAGAAGAGAAGAAGGGGCATGCAGTCTGAAAGAGTAGCACGAGAGTAGTGAGAAAGAGAAAGAAGAAGATATCAGAAGAAGAGTAGAGCTAAAGAGAGGAAGAGCAGAGCGTGAGAGAAAAAGAAGCAGAAGAAGAGGAAGAGAGAGAGAGAGAGAGAGAGAGCTCGAGGAAGAAGAGTGAAGCCATAACTAAAGATCCGTTTCTACTGGACTTTGGATCAGATCCAAGCTAGTCAGCTCCTGCGAGAGCCAAATTTATTTTACGATTTCTTCCAGCTTTCAGTTGCTGTGTTTTCCACTTCTTATTTTTTCTTTTAAACCCTTGTTTATTCAAGCTATGAGTCAGCGGAGCAAGCTGTGTTGCTCAGTGGTTGCAGAAGATTGGTTCCTCTGGTCAGCAAGCTGTGATTGCTCAGCGGAAGCAAGCTGTGTTGCTCAGCGGTTGTAGGCAAGTTGTGATGCCCAGTGGTTTAAGCTGTGTATCAGCGGGAAGCCTCACTTTGGTTTGAGTGGGGGATGGACGTAGATCTGCGGGCAGCAGACTGAACCATCTAAAAATCCCTTGTCCATCGTGGTTTGATTGTCTTCTCTGATCCGCTAGATGTATGCTTAGGCTCGATCTGAATCTTCTGTCTAGGGAGGATTTTGGTTACATATCGTTCATTTGATGTTGGTCTTAAGAGATTCACTTTGAATAGTTAATCATTGTTACTAGAGAGTGTCCAATTTGCTCAAGCCATCTGAGTGTTTTAGTTGCATTTGATCGCTTGATTGGGTTCGATCAACAGTATAGATTTGCTCAGGAGTCAGCACTACAGCAGTCCAACTGTTTGATTTAGCGCACCATTGACTCTCATATTCTGTAGAGTTTAACTCGATTTAATTCCGCATCATTGTCCAATATTATTTTAATTGGGCAATGTTTTGCAGAGGGGTTCATCCCCCCCTCTGAATCAGGTTTGTGCATTCGCACCTAGTCCCTACAGACTAACAATTGGTGTCAGAGCGGTCTCTGACTTTCCAGATCCCACGATCTGCCGAGGAACCTGCTGTCTTCGATGCTATCTTGCTTTTGGTGCATTTCTTATCGATTGCTTTGTATGTTGAATCTGTTTGCTATCTATCTTAATGGCTCGTCCTTTTGCATCTGATGGTTCTAACTTCAGTAAGTGGTTAGGCGGCCTATGTGTCTATATGAATTCCATTGACCCTAATCTATAGAATTTAGTTTCAAAAGGCCCACATCAATTACCTCATGATGAGACCAAGTGGTCTAGGGAGGACAGAGTAAAGAACCGTGATAATGTCACAGTTCTAAATATTTTGAAAGCTGTAGTTAATACTGACGGATTTCCTTTTGTTCTCAAGTGCGCTTCTGGAAAGGAAATCTTGGATAGAATAACTACTACAAATGGGGAGCAAGAGGATCAATGGTTGATGGCCAACCGAGGTGATCACAACTCTGATCAACAGGAGGAAACGTCATCCAAGGTAAGCTCTGGATCCGAAGAGATTTCGTTTGATGATTTATGGAATATAAATGAAGAACTTACTGATAGATGTAGGAAATTAAAATCTGAAAATAAAAGGTTGAAAAAGAAATGTGATCAGATTAATTCTAATGTTCCTTATGAAAACTGTCAAAAACTGAGAAAATCTCATGATATCTGCTTAGCCGATGTTAATAAGAGTAAGGAACAAATTTTTTTATTGAAAAATAAAAATAAAAAACTCACAGATAAGATCTCTGAACTGGAAGAAAAACTGAGCTCAATTAATGGTGATCAAATCTTACTAAATGAGCGAGTTCATAATAAACTAATAAAAGAAAATGAAAGAATGATGGAAGAAATATAAATTTTAAAGGATCAAAACAAAAAGCTCATGGTCTTAAATACTGTTATGGGAGAAAAATGGTTAACCATTGAAAAGGGAAAGTGTGTTGAAAATGACTCTGAACAAAGATTGAAACAGGAAATTAATACACTCAAAAGTCTGAATGATGTTTTACATCAACAAGTTGTCACCCGTGAATCTGACATTGCTTGTTATGAGGTTGACATTATTTCTCTAAATTCTGAAATTCAAGATCTAAGAAATTCCATGTCTAAATCTGTGAAGGATAAAGGCAAAATGAAAATGCCTCTGGAAGATAATGTAAGTGGTCAAAGAAAGGGGACTAGCAACATTTCTAAAATTAAGTAAGCCAAGAGGAACCAGCTATACACCACTTTTATTCGAAGCTCTGAAGTAGCTGGAACCTCAAGATAATCCCCAAAATAGTCTACTGTAACTGAAAATCAAAAACCACTGAAAAATAAAAAGAACAATCTGCATGCTATGAACTTATTTAATAAAATCCATGCTTCAAAGAAATCCAATAATGTTTCATGTTATTACTGTGGCAAGCATGGTCACTTCATGGACAATTGTCTTGTGCTGAAAAAGGATGATATGAATGTTGATATAATGCATGCTAGGAATTTTCATGCTAAGAAACTTTCTTTTGTTCAAAAGAAAAGAATTCACTGCTTTTACTGTCATGAGATAGGTCATCTCATGCATGAGTGTAGACAAATGAAATTAGATGATCTAACTACTGTAGGAATGCATGATAAACAACTCCATGCTAAATATCATGCAACTCCTAAAAGAAAACTTCATTACTTTCATTGTGGCAAATTATGCCACATTGCTGCAAAGTGTTGGCATGCTAAGGGAAGAACACTTAACTCCAAACCTGCTAAAATCCCTGTAAAAAGACATGCATTTTATGAGAATTTTAATAGAATGAATTCTTCATGTTTTAAATGTGGAAAACCTGGCCATAGAGCAAATCAGTGCCAGTTGGCCGGTTTCAGAAAACAGAACTTTCATGTGCATAATAAAAGAAACTTCATTGTTCATAAATTCAATGATCACAATAATGTGCATAAAAAGAGCTTGAAATCTGTTACTGGCCATTACTGTGATCAGTTTGGACATTCAATGTCCAACTGTAAGTTGATGGATCTTGATGATCTTAATGCTCAAAAACGGTGGAGAGCACCCTTCGAAGGTGCCACTATCATTTCAGGACCCAAGGCTGCTTGGGTTCTTGCGGGATCAAGATAACCCAGCTGTTGCAGGTGTGTCTTGGAAAGGAATAAAGGGGTAATAAACCAGGGCACATGAAATGACCCCATTTTTGAGCTTTCCAAGTAAACTCAATGTATTCTCTATCTTTACATTCATTGCTTAATTTTTTAGTTAAATTGATTGATTGCATAGCATGTTAAATTTGGTTCAGCATTATATGCATTACATATCTCTTGCATAACATGTTAATTCATCTGTGCATCTTCTAACTGATCTTATCAGAAAATCTGAATTGATCATCAAGATGATTGTAGCCTATCTCAGTTGGAATTGCATATTTGTTTCATGAGCATATTTCATTATTTTCCTCACACAATGTTTTGTGTCTTTGTAGCACTTAAATGATAGTTTCATAATGCACATAGTCAGGGGTAGTAAGTCAAAGCATTTCTTGTGTATCATGCATCCTTGTTAGGCTAATTGTCTGCATGGTCTTCATGTCATTCATGAGTGAGTAATGCATATGCATACATGTAGTAAATTGTATAACACTTCATTAATTTTGAAAAATCCAAAAAGAAATGACTCATTGCATCTAGACAGGGGGAGCATTTTAGACTCATTAGTCTTTTTCAATATGAACCCCTCTTGTTTAGTCACTTAAATCATTCTCCTACTCTTGTGTGGTGATTGGTCCATCATCTGAATTCATATCTTTTCTTGAAGTTGAAATCTCTGTATGCTTCTCCTTAAAGTTGCTGAAGGAATGTTGCACTCGAATTCATTCTTGACAAGCTGATCTGTCTGTATTCCAGACTCAGCTACTAGCTTCAGAATTGAGTTACTCAAGTGCATACCTCTTGCTGCATCCTTGCAAACTCTCACTATCTCCTGAAAATATGTCTGATTCATAAGCATGTGCTCCAACTCTTTCACTCTCTATGCATGCTTTATAACATTTCTACTGTTGGACGTTACTGTCAAAATATTGATTGAACTGATTTTGAAGAGACTTAAATCTGTGTACCTCAGTTATAAATCTAAAATCTTAAAACAAACTCCTATTATACAGGTTTAAGAATAACTGATTGATCTACGTTGGTGTAAGTCTAATATATTCATGAATTTAAATTTGAAAGACTTGAAAGTATCTGAATCACAAGTTTTATTAAACTTTAACCAACTGTTTCATGTAATCTCTGGACAAAACCTTCTGAAATCTGAAAATTTGAAATCAAGGTTACTTTGGTTGAGATACATGTTTGTAGTATTATTCTTAAACATTGAATCTGTATGAAGTTAACTAAAAATAAGAATAAAAATCAGAGCAATGGCTTTGATCACTGAGAAACTGGGTCCTCTTTCAAAGAAATGGAGTAAACGCATGTCATGAAGTGCCATAGTTATTTCTGGTGTACAAATAATTGAAAAGTCTGACATAGCAATGGCATGGTTGTGTTGAGTAACTGGAGATCCCGGCCTCACATCAAGGTGTTTCCTCGTGTAAAAAGACACTCCAATTGCTAACTTTGTTCTCATGTTCGAGAGGCAATGCGATTATCACACTGAGTAACTGGGTCATTTCACCTAAGACATGTTTTGCCTCATGTAAAAAGGTGTTGATCAACAAAGATTGCTCAAGAAAAATAAAGTGAAGTTCAAAAGTAAAATCTAAAAATGGATATCAGAAAATTTCTGCCAACATAGTCAACTTCAAATACTATTAAAGGTGTTTAATCTCGATACTACAATGTGTAACTCCTAAAGGAATCATTGAGATTATTTGAGTACGATGGAAGAAGATTGAACTGGAATATCACCTGACTAATTGGTTCACCTTTATTAAAACTCAGGTTCAGATATGAGTATTGAATATAATCGACAAATTTGGTATACATTATGCTTAAACCTGTCATGTCATGCAGTCTAATTCATAAGCCCTTATGATAGGAGAGTCTATATGTACTTGGATTTATAACAGCGATACATGCTATGAGATTCTTCTGATCAGTTACTCTTTGGAAAACTTCATCACCCTTGTCTTTTGCTGATGCTTTCTTAGCAGTATCCTTCTGAGGGGGAGAATAGTCTATGATTTGTCTTGGCTATATCAGGGGGAACATGTGATTCTTTGACATTTTATAAATTTTCAGCTGCTCCTGATATCATGTTGTGTTCTCATCTCTTTACCCACTCGCTCTCACCATTTGAATTTCTTCTCTATCTTTCTTTGTGATGAAATCATAGGGGGAGGTTTGTCAAAGTGAACATAGACTTGATTGGTACTTGATTATCTAACTACCCCTATGTTCTTGCTGATTTAATTCCTTCATCCAGGGGGACAATAGTTTTTTTTTGCCTTAATGATGAAATCATGCATGTCTGTATTTCTTGTTTCAAACTATTTTTTCTTTTTGATGAAGTCAAAGGGGGAGAATAGTTTGACATAATGAGTCAGTGACATGATGAGTCAGTGTGACTCATAGTGTTAGTGTTGCCATCATCAAAAAGGGGGAGATTGTTGTGCCCCTGTGGTTTTGAGGATAGCAAACACTATAAGTCACCATGTGCTTACATGAAAGATTGAACATGCTTTTGTTTATGCATCTGGTCTTTGCACTACACATTAATGAGGATCGTTTGCTGTGCATTGATGTTTGTGCATTAATGTTGTCATCATAAACATTTGCATGATATGTGATTTCTCTTGATAGATGTTTTGCTATATTGCATAGAACTTCATCAAAGTGCATGCACGATCATACAGGTTGCAAGAACACACACATTTTCATTTGCATCTCTTGCTTGCATCTCATGTTTAAATGCGTCTCTTATTGCGTCTCATGAACATCTGTGTCTAAGTGCATGTTCTGCGTTTTATGCATATGTGCGTCTTATTTTGCGTCTCATGTGGCCTAGGTCAGTGCATGTGTTCATCTTATCTTGCGTCTCATGTGGCCTAGAGTCAGTACATGTGTGCGTCTTACATTATGTCTCATGTGCATTTGTGTCTCAGTGTATGTGTCTTATCTTTGCGTCTCATGTGGCTTAGGAGGTCAGTGCATTTTCTGCCTCGGTGCATGTTTTTCTAAAGCATATAGGACGTTAGTGCATTTTCTGCCTCGGTGCATGTTTTTCTTAAGCATATAGGAGGTCAGTGCATCTTCTACCTCGGTGCATGTTTTTCTAAAGCATATAGGAGGTCAGTGCATTTTCTACCTCTGTGCAAGTTTTGCCTCGGTGCATACCACTGTTCCTATGCATATAAAGGTCTGAGCATCTTTTGTCTAAGGCACATACTATAGTCGGTGCATGTTTTGCCTCGGTGAAAGTTTTGCCTCGGTGTATACCACTGTTCCTATGCATATAAAGGTCTGAGCATCTTATGTCTAAGGCACATACCATAGTCGGTGCATGTTTTTCTTCAGTGCATCTTTTATGAAAAGGCAGGTCAAGGTCGTTGCCAGTTTTGCCTCGGTGCATGTTTTTGCCTCGGTGCATGGCTAAAGCCTATTCACAGATGGTGCAGGTTTTTGTCTTAGACATATTAGAGTTGGTGCTAGTTTTTGTCTAAATACGGCGGTCCGAGCACATACCAACTCTGAGCTACCTGGGGTCTGAGCATGTGATAAGGTCTATACATGTTTTTAGGTCGGTGCAATATCTTCACTAGCATGAGGACTTGATCGGTGCAATATTGGTCGGTGCATGTCTGTATAAGCATACAATAGTCTGAGCATTTTGACTTGACTTTGACCATATAGTATTGACTAAGTGCTTTATTATTTGCAGGGATTTAATTCATTCATTAAAGCACGGAACCATTGATTGGGCACATGATCTTGAGATTGGCTAGAAGCTGGCACGTGATCCAAAGCATACATTTCATGGAGATTCTGACACGTGGCTCCTTACCCTCATCTAATCGTAGCACGTGGACAACAATCTCTTACAGTCTGACACGTGGACTCTAAAGGAGCGCTGCTTTTCATATTCATTGGGCGGGAAATGTGGTTTCCACGTTCCCATCTCTCAGAAGCCTCCATATATATAGGCGCCTGCAGAGAATAAGAATAACAAACAAAGCCAGGAAGAAGTAAGAGAGAGAGCACCCGGAAGAGAAGAAGGGGCGTGCAGTCTGAAAGAGTAGCACGAGAGCAGTGAGAAAGAGAAAGAAGAAGAGATCAGAAGAAGAGTAGAGCTAAAGAGAGGAAGAGTAGAGCGTGAGAGAAAAAGAAGTAGAAGAAGAGGAAGAAAGAAGAGAGAGAGAGAGAGAGAGAGAGAGAGCTCGAAGAAGAAGAGTAAAGACATAGCTGAAGATCCGTTTCTACAAGACTTTGGATCAGATCCAAGCCAGTCAGCTCCTACGAGAGCCAAATTTATTTTACGATTTCTTCTAGCTTTCAGTTGGTGTGTTTTCCACTTCTTGTTTTTTCTTTTAAACCCTTGTTTCTTGAAGCTATGAGTCAGCGGAGCAAGCTGTGTTGCTCAGCGGTTGCAGAGGATTGGTTCCTTTGGTCAACAAGTTGTGATTGCTCAGCGGTTGTAGGCAAGCTATGATGCCCAGCGGTTTAAGCTGTGTATCAGTGGGAAGCCTCACTCTGGTTTGAGTGGGGGATAGACGTAGGTCTGCAGGCAGTAGACTGAACCATCTAAAAATCTATTATCCATCATGGTTTGATTGTCTTCTCTGATCCGCTAGATGTATGCTTAGGCTCGATCTGAATCTTCTATCTAGCGAGGATTTTTTTTGCATATCGTTCATTGGATATTGGTCTTGAGAGATTCACTTTGAATAGTTAATCATTGTTATTGAAGAGTGTCCAATTTGCTCAAGCTATCTGAGTGTTTTAGTTGCATTTGATCGCTTGATTGGGTTCGGTCAATAGTATAGATTTGCTCAGGAGTCTACACTATAGCAGTCCAACTGTTTGATTTAGCGCACCATTGACTCTCATATCTTGTAGAGTTTAACTCGATTTAATTCCACATCATTGTCTAGTTTTGTTTTAATTGGGCAAAGTTTTGAAGAGCGATTCATTCACCCCCCCTCTGAATCAGGTTTGTGCATTCGCACCTAGTCCTTACAGACTAACAATGGCACTTTGTTCGTTTCCCACAGACGGCGCCAGATGAAGTGGGGCGATCTCGCGCTACTCCTGAGCGGGGAGGAAGATGACCATGTATCCTTGAAGTATGAACTGCAAGAAGAGAAACAAGTCAGAGGAGCCCAGGGATGAATCCCCGGGGAAGACCCTCCATTGGTTAAGTCAGCGATTGTAGTAGAGCACTAGTGCAAAGGGAGGAGTTAGGAGGAAGATGGGAGTGCGAGATCCCTCTCCACCAAAACGTGAAGTGGTTCCTGCTCAGAGTTACTGGCTTACCTTCTCACAGGAGGGTTCTTCCAGTTTAAATAATGGCTCGTTGAGTGAATGATCCCTGTAAGTTGAGGAGTTTCGGGGGGGGGGGGGTTATGTCCTCCTTGCGGGCTCTTTATAGCACGCGAACTCCTGATCTCCCCTATCCCCTTGGGCTCCCAGCTTTTAAGGGACACGTAACGGCCGTACAGATAAGCTTCCATCAGTTGGCCCGAGCATGAGGCACTGGCTCATGAAATGTCTTCCTGAGTAATGAGTGCTGATACGGGACAGACCACGGATTCGACTCCAAGTTGATATGTGATCCTTGGACTCTAAACAAGCTCGCGATCGTCCCTTAGCGAGGGATGTGTGGGACCGTGCGCGGTTGAGAAATCGGCAGTGAGCTAGGGTGGTCGGCTCTCTCTCGTGCCCGGATCGAGTCACGGGATGGGTTTCGCTCTCTCACTCGCAGCGGTGAATAACAAAATTTGGCGAGCTAATTATCCTATCATGCTCTCTAGCAGCGGCATATGAAATATATACGAAATAAAGTAAAATGCCGAGTAAAGGAGCGAACACGATACCTCCACACGCCGGGCGTGGGGAAGATGATCCCAGCTGAACTTGTACTCCTGAAACAGTAACTAATTCAATTACAGCAATGAATATTACTGCCCACTCCACGCAGGGAGGTAAAGGGCTACACGGTGGGACCCGAGAGTAGCGGGTTAGAGTTGACGGACAACGTTTGCATAGCTTCGGTGGCACACGTACTCACGAACGTGGTGCCCACGTGCTGGTCGGTGGGGCCGAGTGGGCCCGGAGTGGCACCACTGTGACGGGGACACCTGGAAGGATGATCCCTGGGAAGGTGTCGTACTGATTTGCCTTGTGGAAGGCGAGTCGGCTCCGATCTTCAAGTGTTGAACTTGCTGTCCACATATCTGAGTTACTGTTTCAGACCCGCGCGACCCGACGAAATCTGCTACTGCGATCAATCCCGACGTCGGATCGACACGAAATTGGTACCGTTGGAAAGTTGACTGAGAGAGAATTTGACTCTCCATTTGATGTCCTTGGGCGAATTTACAAGTTGTTGGTACACAGAACCAGATCTGGCAGGACAGATTTGGACTTTCCTAGTAGTGAGATTTGACCGAAGGGAAGACGTCGGATCTGGAAGTTTATCTCTTTATGAAAGTTGGAGAGGGGGGAGTAAGAAAGACGTGGATATTTGTTATGGAATTTATGGTGGAGGTTTGATTGGGGAAATGGAATTTCTAACATCGGTGGGTCGGATTTGGACTGCACAGGACAGAATAGAATTTTGACTGAGTTTTAATTTTTCAGAGGGGAAAAAGAACTCCTAATTTCATGAAAAAAATTATTGGAGATGGGCTTTGGTGGGTAGAACACCCTGTCCAAATTTGGACTCAATCAGAAAAGGGGAAGTTGGCAGAAAATGGGAAGAACAGGGTGGCTGGAACTAGATCTACACAGGGACAGACCTGTGTGGATCTAGAAACTAAAATGGAAAAGAAAATTTGATGATGGCCTAAATTCGAGGGAGATTTACTGGAGGTGAGAAATCACGTGGGGAACCTACCTTGAAAATTTTAGCTCCAGAAGATCTGGGAGTTGAGAGCTAAAAATCTCGGAGTAAGCCTCTATCCAGCAGAACAGTACCCTGGACAGCACTTTAGAAGAACGCTCGCGGTGGCTCGTCGGCGGCATGAACGGCGACGGCGGCGGTAGAGATAGAACTCAGAAGGGCAGAGGAGAAGATAGAGGAGGGCTTCACACCCAAGAAGGCTGGAGGAAGAAGATGAACAGTAGGGGGGAGGGAGTGGTGCGCACCCTTCTCTTGGCAATTCACAATAATTTTTGCTTCATTAATTCTAGTAAATGAAAAATACATGGTATTTGTATGAAATTGACTCCCTTGGCAATTGACCTCCCATACCCTCAGATCTATGGTGGGTGAAGGGTATCTTGGGGATGTCAAATCCCAATTTTTCCCATGTGGTCAAACCATTCTACATATGATAATCAAATTAAATCAAACTAGCCTAATAAGATAAAATAGAGGGCGCCCCCTTCATGGGCCAAAGGGGCCACTTATGGGCCAAGACCATCCACTAGGCCCATGAACCCATACTTAGCCTATGGACCTTCCAACCTAGATAGCCCATGAGAGGGAAAAGCCCAATTGGACCTTAAGTGGCTTTAAGGTCCATTATGAAGGCCTTAAAATCAAAGTCCATTATGAAGGCCTTAAAATCCAATATGACACAACCCCCTTAATGGACTCTACTAAATGAAACCTATTAATGGACTCTACATGGAATGTGGCCCAATGGCTTATTAAAAGCCTTACAAAGGAGCCTAAATGAAAAAAACCAAACAAACACACTAATACAAGCCAATACAAGCCATAATACACAAATATGCTCCACACGTATAATGAAATAGCCTTTGATGCCCCCATCAATTCTCCCCGGGTGGGAGGAACTCGACCCCGTCGAGTAAGGGGTGCGGCTGCTTGAGTAGCTCCGGCGGATCCATCACCGTACCAAGTAACGCGGGTATGGTCCACTCCAAGTAGTCGTCACCTACTCATTCCGTATATACTCGATATGCACAAGCTGCTGTGGGAACGAGGCTAGTGGTGGACACTCCGGGGTGGGGTCACTCTCAAAGGGGTGAAGGCAGCTCGAAGACTCACTAGGAATCATCGTTGGGTCCCTATAGGTGACTAGATCCGGGACATGGATGTAGAGCAGATCCCATACTCTGGTAAGGCTACGACGCACGCAATAGAGCCGACTTGCATCACACGCGCAAGGGACTGACATCTACGAGCTTGCACAAGACACATGCAGACTCATCATGCACTGATAAATGTATGCATTGACTCCTAGCAAACCACACAAACATACCCCACAAACAAATCACACAAAGAAGAAAACAGACTCATGCAGGACCCTAGACTTAATGCGGTGACATCACCCCTAGGTGGTCGTCATCCGAGTGCTGCATCCTGAGCGTCGATAGGTTCCTCCAGATCTTCTCCATAGAATTCATCAACTAGTTCCGGCTCGGCCTCATAGCTGATAGACACAACCCCAGAAGGCGAGGCTTCTCCAACCCCTAGGGCTAGTGTGGAACGAGTGGGACATTGGCTGGCAATGTGGCCAAACCAATGACAGTGATAACACTGCAGTCGTGACCTACTACTATCTTCGATAAGCGGTCTCTTACCATTGTCCTCCCGGCGGACATGGGGTGTGGGCAACAGGGGTGGAGGTGTAGGTGCCGTAGGCAACAGGGGTGGGGGTGTAGGTGCCAGAGGATGGGCAATGGGTGCCGGGGGGCGAGCAATGGGTGTCGGTGGCTGGGATGGAGGTAGATCCCGTGGCGGGGGAGGATGAGGCCTGGGAGCGAAGTGCTCCTGAAGGGTGGGCTCTTGAGGTCGAGCCATGGGGCCCCTCGGGTATGGGCCTAAGGAGCTACGTGACTCAGCACTACGGAGAGGGACGGGGCCCAACCGTTGGGTAGACTCAAACTCTCCCTCGAACTGCTCTATCTCAAGAGCAACCTGATACGCATCCTCCAACTTGTCCACCTTGCGGCGGAAAAGCTCATACCGTAGGTGGGGTCGCAGACCACGCCGAAAACGAGAGACAGTAAGGGAGCTCTCCTCTGTGGCGTCACATCGCAAAAAGTATTCATCAAACTTGATGATGTACTCGGAGACGGACCCATCTCCTTGGGTGAGACTTTGCCATCTGTCTATGAGACGGTGGCAGTAGCAAGTAGGAAGGTACTTTTTCTTAAGTTTGAACCTCATCTTGTCCCAAGTCTCTACCTGGTGCTCTTGGCGATGAAACAGTAGGTTCTCCATGTTTCTATAGAAAGTTTGTGCCTGCCCTAACAGTTTCATCTTGGTGAACTTGACCTTCCGGTGGTCCGACATCTCAAACCACTCGAAATATCGGTCCATGCCGGCCTCCCAATCAAGGTAGACTTTTGGGTCTAACGACCCGTCCAAAGTGGGAGGGTCTGCACGAACGGTCTTGAGGATCCGCTCGTCCTCATCCAAATGACGGTTCCGTCGTTGAACATGACGGTCACGACCATATCCCCTATTTTCATCCTCGGACTCATAGTCATGCACCTAGGGGATTTGACGCCTCCTAACATCTATCCCTTGAACCCTTAGAGCAGTAGGTTGCTGACACGGTTCCTGTTGACCATGTGTAGGTGGGGGGGGGGGGTGCCTCGACTGGGGCTCTCGGGGGTGCCTCGGCTGGGACTCTCTCTAATGTGGCAACTCTCCCTACCAGGCCTTGAACGGACAGGTCTGACTCGACGGCCTTATCCTCTAAGGCCTTCATCCTTTCTTCCAGGCGTGTGCCTAGGCCATCCACCCGTGTACTCAACCCTTCCATTCTATCCACTCGATTACTTAACTCGTCCATTCATTCACTCAACCCATCCATTTTTCCCATAATAGCTCGAAACATGTCGGCCACCGATGATGCATCGAGACTAGAGACTCGGGGATCTGCCATAGGTCGGGGTGGTGGTGAGTATTGGGTACCCCTACGCGTGGGCATGCAAAGGATACGGGGTTGGAATACACCGACCAAATTGAAGTGAGGAACCTAGACTTAACCAATATCCGGTACTTGGCGGAGTCACGGGATCCGAATATCCTCTCTCGCAAGTGTGCGACCTTCCCGATAGGCGTAACGTGCCGTTCGGACAACACCTTTTGATATACTGGGTTATTGAGATGAAATGCACACCTAGGACAACACCCTAGACTCGACTCGCTCTGATACCAAACTGATGCGGGACGGACCACGGATTCGACTCCAAGTTGCTATGCGATCCTTGGACTCTAAACAAGCTCGCGATCGTCCCTTCGCGAGGGATGCGTGGGACCGTGCGCGGTTGAGAAACCGGCAGTGAGCTAGGGTGGTCGGCTCTCTCTCGTGCCAAGATCGGGTCACGGGACAAGTTTCGCTCTCTCACTCGCAGCGGTGAATAACAAAATTTGGCAAGGTAATTTTCCTATCATGCTCCGTAGCAGTGGCATATCAAATATATATGAAATATATATGAAATAAAATAAAATGCCGAGTAAAGGAGCGAACATGATACCTCCACGCGCCGGGCGTGGGGAAGACGATCCTGGCCGAACTTGTACTCCCGAAACAGTAACTAATTCAATTACAGCAATGAATATTACTGCCCACTCCACGCTGGGAGGTAAAGGGCTACACGGTGGGACCCGAGAGTAGCGGGTTCGGGTTGACGGACAGCGTTTGTGTAGCTTCGGCGGCACGCGTACTCATGAACGTGGGGCCAACATGCTGTTCAGTGGGGTCGAGTGGGCCCGGAGTGGCACCGCTGTGACGGGGACGCCTGAAAGGATGATCCCTGGGAAGGAGTCATACTGATTCACCTTGTGGAAGGCGAGTCGGCTCCGATCTTCAAGTGTTGAACTTGCTGTCCACGGATCTGAGTTGCTGTTTCAGACCCGCGCGACCCGACGAAATCTGCTGATGTGATCAATCCCGACGTCGGATCGATGCGAAATTAGTACCGTTGGAAAGCTGACTCAGAGAGATACAATCTATGGCTAGAGTAAGAATTTTGACTCTCCATTTGATGGTCTTGGTCCAATTTACAAGTTGCTGGTTCACAGAACCAAATCTGGCAGGATAGATTTGGACTTTCCTGATAGTGAGATTTGACCGAATGGAAGACGTAGGATCTAGAAGTTGACCTCTTTATGAAAGTTGGAGAAGGGGAAGTAAGGAAGACGTGGATATTTTTTATGGAATTTATGGTGGAGGTTTGATTTTGGAAAAGGAATTTCTAACACCGGTGGGTCGGATCTCGACTGCACAGGACAGAACAGAATTTTGACTAAGTTTCAATTTTCCAGAGGAGAAAAAGAACTCCTAAATTCGTGGAAAATTTATTGGAGATGGGCTTTGGTGGGTAGAACACCCAGTCCAAATTTGGACTCAATCAGAAAAGGGGAAGGTGGCCGAACATGGGAAGAACAGGGTGACCGGTACTGGATCTGCACAGGGACAGACCTGCGTGGATCTAGAAACTAAAATGGAAAAGAAAATTTGATGATGGCCTAAATTCGAGGGAAATTTACTTGAGATGGGAAACCTACCCTGAAAATTTTAGCTCTAGAAGATTTGGGAGTTGAGAGCTAAAAATGTCGGAGTAAGCCTTTGTCCAGCATAACAGTACCCTGGACAGCACTTCAGAAGAACGCTCGCGGTGGCTTGTCGACGGCACGAACGGTGGCGGCGGCGGCAGAGATAGAACTCAGAGGGGCAGAGGAGGGGATATAGGAGGGCTTCACACCCTGGAAGGATAGAGGAAGAAGATGAACAGTAGGAGGGAGGGAGAGGTGCGCACACTTCTCTTGGCAATTCACAATAAGTTTTACTTCATTAATTCTACTAAATGGAAAATACATGCTATTTGTATGAAATTGACTCCCTTGGCAATTGACCTCGCATACCCTAAGATCTATGGTGGGTGAAGGGTATCTTGGGGATGTCAAATCCCAATTTATTCCATGTGGTCAATGCATTCTACATATGATAATCAAACTAAATCAAACTAGCCTAATAAGACAAAATAGGGGGCGCCCCCTTCGTGGGCCAAAGGGGCCACTTATGGGCCAAGACCATCCACTAGGCCCATGAACCCATACTTAGCCTATGGACCTTCCAACCTAGATAGCCCATGAGAGGGAAAAGCCAAATTGGATCTTAAGTGGCTTTAAGGTCCATTATGAAGGCCTTAAAGTCCAATATGACACAACCCCCTTAATGGACTCTACTAAAAGAAACCTATTAATGAACTCTACATGGAATGTGGCCCAATGGCTTATTGAAAGCCATATAAAGGAGCCCAAATAAAAAAAACCAAACAAACACACTAATACAAGCCAATACAAGCCATAATACACAAATACGCTCCACACGTATAATGAAATAGCCTTTGATGCCCCCATCAAGTGCGTGGTCTGGGCAGAGAATACGGGGCTCCGATGGAGCTCTCCCGATCGAACTGATGCTCAGACTTCCCAACCCGAAGGCCGCCTAGGAAGTGCTTGTTCCGAGTTAGTTATTAGGCTTATCTTTAGTGGGCCCGGGGGCTACCACTTCAAGGAGCTGGGCCTCGTTGGGTCGGGTCAGACCTCGTTTGGCCTCTCCGTATGGGCGGTTAGATTTCCCCTCTCCAGGAATGAAAGTAGCAGCTTCAGCAGCCACTTCTAAATGAAGGAGCTCATGTATATATATAGAACAAAGTATCATCTTTTTCTTCGAAATTCTGATCATCAACCAGAGATCCATTGGTTCACGTGGAAAGAAAATATTCTGATGATTATCTGAACTCTTCAGAAATTATCCACGTGTGACGAATTTTTCTCGCCAAGAAATTTCATAAGGGCTGTCACCTAATTCGCCTAAGTACCTCACTGGTCCAAGTCAGAGGGATTATTATGATGCTTTTTATCCTTCCAAAATTTTTCCACATGGATTGGATTACGTGCTAATCAAGCTTCCATGAGTTTTGGCATGTGATCCAAAAATTATGCTTTAATCCTCTTGAGTTCAATTACTTTTCCAACGAACCTTGACGGAATCAGTTGACCGTTCTACCTTTTTCGGTCGGCCGAAGTACACAACATCAGAAGTGCTTCAGGAGGTCGATGCAGCCACTTGATGCATCGAGGTGGTGTAGCTAAAGAGGCTTTCCAATATGTGGCTTCAGGTGATTGGTTCTTGGTGCATCGATGCAATACTTGGTGCTCCGACGTATTCGCCTTTAAAGGTCCACACCTTGACTTGATGCGTCGGTGCATCACTCTGATGCATCGACCTCGTCTACAATGTGGCAGTTGAACACCTTGACATGTGGAGGCAGGAGACTTCAGCATCGTCCTGATTCTTCATGCGGCATTCTGGTGCGTTGATGCATCTGATAGGTGCATCCACCTGTCTATCGGATAATACACTCTGAAGTGTCGGGGCATGATTCCCTCACGTAGATGCAATCTTGATCTGGATGAGTTCAGCTTCTTGATGTGTCGAGGCATCGCTTTGTTGCATCGATGCAGCACTCTAAACTTACTTTTGTGATTGTGACTGCATTGAGGCATCTCCTTGTTGCGTCGATGCATCTCTCTAAACTTGCTTCTGTGGTTGTGACTGCATCGAGGCAGTGGTGATCTCTGACATTTCTCAAATCTTCCTTGTTCTTCTTGATATAGCTCCTATAGCCAAAATGCCTGCATTTAAGACCTAATTAATTAGCTAAAGAATCATATTGCATTGACATCATCAAAACACATAAAATGCAACAATCTCCCACTTTTTAATGATTACAACATTATGAGTTATTAAGTCTTATTAATGCCCAAAGCAAATATTCATCTTCCTTAAAAAAATAGTTGAACATTCAGATATGTAAATTAAGTAGAATGAAGTACAGAAGGAAGATTTATTTGAGTTTACCAGCGACAGACATGATGCCAATCAAGGTAGTAGTGGACAAATAAGAAGACTTTCTATGATGAGAGAACACAAAAGGAAACTGAGGAACCTTCTCCGAACTACTTTCTCTGAACTTAACTTGCTCTCCCTCGCTTACTCTCCGTCTCAACATACTCTCCCCATTTCACTTTTATTCTCTCCCCCTCTTACTCTCCCCCTCTGACATCATCAAAAAGAATGGGTAGCAAGAGATACTAGAGGCAGTAAGTTCACATATTTGAGAAGATCTCGTATCCATCTCTTAAGGAATTAAGAAAGGTAACTAAAATGTGCTTAGATGTTTAAAGGTGATAATCCAAAGAGACAAAGAGGATAGGATTGAAAATTATCTTCATACAGAAATAAGAAGAGTAAGCAAAGTTTTATATTAATGCCATGAATATGTTGTCTAAATGCTGTACTAGTTAATCTTTTAGAGACTTCTCAAGTGAAAAAATTTCCAGCAGTATTAAAGACAAACAATCACATCATACTTTGCATTTGAGCTTTGAATGTTTTCAATTGATCACTTTCAACAGTTTTCTGAGCAATTTGCTTTTCCTCTTTGAACAAAGTGATTTAACCTACACCTTTTTGCGTGAGGATACACATTTGTTAGATGCAGGAATCCTCAGTTACTTAGTGTGGTAACCTTAATGTCTCTCTTTAGATAACAGAGTTAGCAGTAGAGATGTCTTTTTACGTGAGGCAAAACACGTCCTAAGTGAAATGACCCAGTTACTCAACATTTTATGCCATTGCTCTGCCATGATTTCATAGGCATAGCCTTTTCTAATCAGAGATAATCTAGCATTTCATGATTCAACTTTACTCCACTTCATGGTGAAGTAATTGGTTTCTCAGTAATCCAAATCATTGCTCTGATTAAATTTTACACCTTTGATTTTATAGAAGTAGAAGGTTTGAGAACAATACTATTGTACTTATTTTCAGCTAGAGTTGTCTCTCATGTTTAATGTTCAAGCTTTTAGAAGATTTTAGGACATTATATTTCAACATTTTTCTTTACTCATTCGGATATGTAGAAAGATATTCTACAGAACCTTTATCTCAGTCTATACAAGATTATAAGGTTTAAACTTCTTTGTTGAGATTCCAGTGAACAGACTTAAAGCATTAAGAGATTACTAAATTTCAAGATCTGTGAAAGAACTATATATGATTCTCAATAATCACAATGTAGTCTTACAGACTTCAGAAGAAAGACATACTCCCCCTATGAATTTTTTGACTTCATGGACGCAAGAAAAATGTCAAATCTGTCCAAAAAGAAATCTCCCCCTAACTATATGAGTCAATTAGTCTTGGTACTTGGCTGAGTACTTAGGTCAAGGACCACCTGAAGCATAGTGCAGGTTTCCAGACAGACATACTCTGCCCTTCTCCTAACACCATTTTATATACCAAGGAGGGTCGAACAAAATAGTAAATAGTGAAAAATAGACAAATGCACGGATGCATCGACCTGGGAATAGGGTGCATCGACGTATAGACTTGACACAGAGTTCTAAATGGGAAGAATTGAACTAGCAGGTCAAGGCAGTGAAAGCAGTGCCTCGAGGCAGGTAACAACTCAAAAAAAAAAAATTCAGATAAGAATGAAATGGAATTCAGAGAACAACATGGAATTCAAAACGATCTGAAAATGCCCAACTCTCTCCTCAAGGTAGAGAACTTGTCATTATCCAATGGCTTGGTGAAAATATCAGTAATCTGTTGTGCAATGCCTACATGGATTAGTTCAAAGTTTTCTTTAGAGACTTCATCCCTTATGAAGTGGTGCCTGATTTCTATGTGCTTTGTTCGTGGATGCAAGACAAGATTTTTAGACAGGTTTATTGCACTAGTGTTGTCACAGTATATAGGTGTGCAGCCAAGGTCTACATTGTAGTCCTTGAGATGGTGTTTAATCTAGATGACTTGAGTATCACACCTCCCTACAGTTACGTACTCAGCCTCTGCAATGGAGAGGGCCACAGAATGTTATTTCTTGAAAGTTCAAGAAACTAGACACCCACCTAAGAATTGACAAAACCCACTTGTGCTTTTCCTATCTAGCTTGCAACAAGCATAGTCCTCATCAGCATGTGAAGTTAAATCTAATGTGTGTGCAGCAGGAAACCACAGACCTAGATTATGTGTGCCTACGATGTACCTAAATATCCTTTTGACAGTAGCAAGATGTAATTCTGTAGGCCTAAACTAAAATTTAGGACACGTGCACACACTGAATTGAATATCAGGTCTAGAGGTACTTAAATATAGTAAAGAGCCAATCATACCTCGATATAATTTCGCATCTACTTCGTTACCTGACTCATCAGCATCCTAGGAGGTATTTCTACCCATCGGAGTGGCTATGTGCTTCAATTTGTCCATTCCAAATCTTTTCAATATCTCCAATGTGTATTTTGTTTGACTGATGAAACAACCATCTTTCAACTGCTTAACTTGTAAGCGAAGAAAATATTTAAGTTCTCCAACCAAGCTCATCTCAAATTCATTTGACATTAAATTTGCAAACTCATTACATAGTTCAGTGCAAGTTGAACCAAAAATAATATCATCTACTGTTGGGTTCGCTGTGCTCCCTCTTTGTCTTTGATAATGGTTTTGATGATAAAAAAATATTGTGTCTAAGCATTGTGGAAAATGTCAAATGAATGTTGTTACTTCATGAACTCATATGTTACAGGGTTGAAATACTTGTGCTCTTCACGAATATATATTTGATGGTGTATCATGCATTCTGTTCATGAGATTTTCGAGCACTCATCTGAATACTATATTTTTCAATGGGTTCTGAAATTGTTTGTTGGATGGCAATTTCATTCCAAGATTTGTTGAAGGATCCTCATTGCATTTCATGAGTGTCGACACCCATCTATAAGTGTTGACACCTCCACGGTTGCAGCTCTTGTTTGAAGAGATTTTAAGCATGCTAAATGTGAGGATTTATTGTGGTTTGAGAGAGCGTGTTCATTATATGATTATTTCTGCTGCTACTGTTTCATCAATGAGAGAGCATGCTCATTATATGACTATTCCTGCTGCTACTATTTCATTAATGATGGCTGTTTAATCATTTTGATCATATGGATTCAATGCTTTCAAAGTTTTAACTCATTCCTTTAGTTCATGTTGTTAATTGTGAATCATGGAATGTGACTTTTGAAGGGTGGATTTTTGAATTGGTTTATTGAATCAGATCTGCCCTTGTTTAAACATGATGAAATCTGAATATACGTTTTATATGAAATGATCATTTGAGTATTCAATTCCTGGAATGCTTTGGTTTAATGAAATTTAGCTTGGTTTTTAATGAAATGTGGTTTGATGAAAGTGGGTTTTCTAGTGTCCTCATGCACCTTGATATTGAGGATCACATGCTGATTGTTCAAGCATTTTGATTGTATGGCTTCTATGCCTTCATAGGTTTAAACCTTTCAATGAGCTAAGCATATCATTTACATTTGTTGAAATAGGTTCTTAATTCGCTCTCTACATCTATGTGTGTGGAGATTGAGTTTAGATGGCTCTTGACTGAACTTGGAATTAGAGAACATATCTTGGCTTTCCTGGACTGAACAGGGAACTCATGTGTGGCTTGCTAGAATTCAAATGCATTGATTTAAGATTGAACATGAATCTGAATTTCCAGCGTGTGCAGACTCCATTTTGCTATCAATTCATTGGTGTTAATGGCAAGCTTCCACTCTTATTTACAATCCCTTGAATCTATGGTTGAATGAATTTCAATGTGGCTAGATTGGGCTTAATGCATTAATAATGCTTTTGGGTTGGCTTTATTGCTTAAGGCCTTTTTCAATTCTGGCACTGCAAGTGTCGACTCTTGGAGCCGACACTTGTAGCCTAGCTTACTGCCTTGGCACAGTAGACTGCAAGTGTCAACTCAAAGAGTCGACACTTACAGTCCTATATGCTGTTTTTGTGGCTATTAGAACTCTGGACAAAAAGTGTCGACTCTGAGAGTCGACACTTTTGTCTTAGGTGGTTGTTTTGTTCTTTGGCAGAACACTTGCGAACAAGTGTCGACTCTGAGAGTCGACACTTGTCTTGGGTGGGCCGAATCGGGTCTGCCGTAAGTGGTTTAAACCCTATGGTATCCAACCCATTTGTGGGCATCTTTTACACCATTACCCTTAGGGCTTTCTTACATATTTAGGTGGTGTTTTGAGAAGGTTTTTTCAAGGGCTTCCATGTCTTTTTGTCTCTTGGCTCATGGGTTATATAATGCTTGTGATCTGCATCGAAGGAGATTATCCCTTGGGCTAATACTTTCTATTCTCTTACAGAGGAAGGAAGAAAAGGTGCGGCCACAAGGTGGAGAGGAGAGGGCTTTGAGAGATAACCATTTTCTGATGCTTGTAGGTGCGATTGGAGCTAGGATTTGAAGGACATCATCCTGTACGAGTTGCAAACAAGCTGGGATCTTCAAGGAAGACGACTGGCTGCTCCATCTTGCTGCGGATTCAACTCCCTCTGACCCAAGCTTCGAGAAAAATCTTCTTGTGGCCTTTGGAGAACGAAGGGGAAACATTCTACATCTTTTACCCTTTTATTTATGATGCTCTTCTTGATCTACATCCTGTTGTGATCATATATTGATTATCTTGTATCTTTTCTTAATCAGAATACTTATGTGTGTGGTGTACGGAGCTGCATCTCCGTGTGAGTTTTTAGTGCGGCATGAGTTGCCCGACTGTGTGTGTGTGTGTGCTGTAGTGGCAGCGTCTTGGGGCCAGGCCCCCTGTGTGTGGATTACTACAGACACAGCGTGTGTGGTGTTGGGGTTCATCCCCGTTGTTGCTACATCTGTAGCGTGTTAGTGAAGCATCACCGAGTTTCGGTGAGGGGTAGACGTAGGGAGCCCGCCGTGCTCCCGAACCACCTAAAAATCTCCGTGTTCTTTGTGGCATGCCTATGCGATTGTCCATTTCTCGTATCTCCGTTCAGAGGTCAACTTATAGATATTTATTCACTGCACCACTACACACTACTTCATCTGCTATCCATGTTTGATGTAGGATTAATCGTTTAGTGTTTAGATTATTCGAGTGAGATAGGAAAGATTGAGTGAACCTAAATCTCACTTAAGTTCAATTTAGGGAATTTAACGTAGTTAATTTGATTTTCGCTGTAATTAGTGTTGATTATTTTTAAAATCCACCATCTCAACTGGGGGACAATTCAACCCCCCTTCTTGTCTGCCATCTACTATGGGCTAACAATTGGTATGAGAGCCCAGTCTCTGATTTTTATTCAGCGGACCTCACGGTCTAGGAGAAAAGATCACTTCATAATGGCTAGTGTGAATTTGGTTCCTTTCTTTGATGGTTTTGATTATGCTTTATGGCTTGGAAAATTTTATGTTTGGATTACTAATATTAATCCGAAGCTTATGAATGTAATCACTCATGGTCCTTACAGTCTTCCTAAAAATGAGTCAGGGTGGACCGATGAGGATAAGAAAAAGAATTCTGATAATTTATTTGTTTTGAATGCTCTTTAGGCTGCTGTGGACACTAATCAATTTACTTTTGTCTCATCTTGTAGGTCAGCCAAAGAAATCTGGGATAGGGTAAGTGAAGCCCAAGAAGAAAGCTGGAATAGTGAGTGCCTCGTGGCAAACAACGAGAGTAATCGTCAAAGCGAGGAAAGCTCTAAGGTAAACTCCGATTCTGATGAAGAAGATGAGCTTAGCTGTGATGAATTGATGAACGCCTATGATGAATTGTTTGAAAGATATAAAACATTGAAATCTGAAAATTAAAAATTGAAAAAAAAATTGAAAACTCTTGTGTTGATAATTCTTCATGTGAAAAATGCACTGAGCTTGAAAAATCAGTTGAATCTCACATGCATGATGTTGATGTTCACAAGGAAACAATTGCTTATCTAAGAAATGAAAATTCTGCTCTAAGGAATGAGATTACTTAATTGGAGAAAATTGAATGTGAGCTAAGAAGCAAAATTGAATTGAATTCTATTGATCATGATTTGTGCAATGCATTGATTTTGAATGATGACCTTGCTAAGGAGAATGAAGAGTTGAAGCATTTAAATACAACTATATCTGAAAAATTGCTTGCCTTGAAAAGGGAAACTGCATGTCTGTTGATGAATTCGAGAAAGTGCATGTATTGTTAAAAGAAATTGAAAGCCATAAAAGTGTTAATCTCTCGTTGAATGAGAAAATTACATCATGTGAAAAAGAGATTGCTAATTTTGAATAGCACATTTAATCTTTGGAAAATGAAATCATAAGTTTGAATGAGTCCTTGCATCTGTGTGATAAAGAAAATCAGAAACAGAAAAATGTCAATGATCATTCTTGTATGTATGCAGAACCCTCATTTGTTAAACATGCTCATGCATCGAGAAAAAGAATGAATGTTTCATGCTTTTATTATGGGAAATTTGTCCATGAAATATGTGATTGCTTTTTGATGAAACTTGATGATGATGAAGCATCGAAATCAAGAGTGAACACTGTTGATGTTCCAAAATTGTAAGAAACCCATAAAGAAAATTCTCAACATTCATTGTTTCTATTGTGGGTTACATGGTCATATTTTTAAAAATTGTCTCACAAAGAAAAATGATAATGAATGGTCTGTCAAAAAGAAATTTTCATGTCATTACTGTGGTGAAGTAGGCCACATTATGTACACATGCTCCTTGATGAAAAGTGATGATGATTGGTTTAACAAAAGAAATGTTGCTTGTCATTATTGTGGTAAAAATTATCATTCACTGCATGACTGTGCCACAATGAGATTCGATGATGAATGGTATGAAAGGAAGAACAGAAAATCTTGTGTTCAAAATCGAACTAACCCCTCGGGACCCAAGATGGCTTGGGTACCCAAAACTTCGAAATGAGAATTTTTTTTGCAGGGCACCTTGAGGACAAGGAAAGTCAATAAATAAAGGACTCTCAAGGTGAGAAAAAATGAGTTGGTTTTGAAATTCATTCTGCTTAGATTCTCCTTGAAAAGTCTGAAAAGGTAAGAATATAGTTTTGAAGAAAAATGATCACAATTAAACAATTGCATTCCTATTTCGTTGATTTTGACAATTACAGAAGTGTTCAAATTTTGTGAGTTTGATGATTAGTTGACTTGAACACATTTCACTGCACATCTTGTGAACACTCTTAGTTTTTAATTGCTCAACACTGCACATAAACTCATTTCAACTTTCACTCATTTTCTTGCAAATAACAATTTAGTCTTGCACATACAGAAAACACACATAACTTCATGATACATAATGCACATATCATGCATATACTTGCATACTTGTAAATAAAGAAAGTCTTTGATCATTTCCATTTACATGCATATACTTGACATATTTGTGTGCTTGAATGCCATGATTATCCGGTATATCAAATGACGATAGTGGAAGGTTGGACTCTGTCCAACTAGAAGCCTTCCCCATGCTTGATGGTGGTCTTCAGATCTACGTTCTCAGCCAAGTACCGGTAATCAACTCGTGTGGATATTTTACCTTGATGGATGTATGAGTGTATATATCATATCACCCTTCCTTGAATACATCTTATGACCTTTTTCCCTTGCTAGATAAAATTGCTTTGATCTGGACCTGTTTGTTTCATGGCACATATTAAGGGGGAGTTTTTGCTCATAATTGTGCATACACTTAGGGGGAGACATAACTATAATTTGACTAATTCATTTCTTACATTCAGTACAACCACCCTTACAATTTGCCCTTTTTTGAGATAAATGATTCGATCTAATAAGGATTACAGTTATTCTACTCAACACTCGTAAGGGCTCTTGAATCTCTACATGGAAATCACAAGTCTCGTGAGGAAAAAGTTGTTTGCCCCACCAAAAATCCGTATAACTGGAATGTGGATCCGAGTAGCTGGGAATCTTCCATGAAAGAAAGGAGGAAACTCGCGTCGAAAAGTGAGGCAATCCACTATTAAAATAAGTGGGAATTGGCACCGCGTAGCCGGGAAGTGCCCCTGAGACAAAGGGTACAACTCGCGCCGAAAAGTGACAAAATCCACAATTAAGATAAGTGACGAAATCGAGTAACTGGGAAATGCCCCTGAGACAAAGGGTATAACTGGCGTCAAAAGGTTAGTCACCTTCTTGTGTTTAATTAAAAAAATAAACAAATTATATTTGGGGTTATACATAGTTGCCAATACTCGAGTATTGTGTATGAAGTGTATGGAGGATAGATTCTTTATAGTGTTCATTAGAAAATCCGATGATCCATATTATTTTTGAAATTCATTGCTGATGTGACACGACCTAAGGGTGTACTAGTAACAACCAAATGAACCTTGGACCTAGACTTGCAAGCCCACTTACAAATTGGCGGACTCGATGTTGGCGGACCGATATCGCAACACAACCCTTTTCCCGTGGTGACTAAATGATGGTAGGGTGGATTTGAGAGTCTAAACCATGCTGCTTAGGGTGATTGACTTGGCCAATGAGTTCCCCTCCCTTGGATCGGAGCACCCACATCAGTGGGGCGGACGCCGTGCCTTGAGGGTACGGGGGTCTCTCCTCACTCAATCCGCGGTGGCCACTCGCGATCGGGAATCACGGGATCGGGCACTCTCTTCCTTGCCGGCTGAACTAAGAGATGATACTAATAAAACACAAATATTCAGGGAGGGTTCAGCTTATACCTGACCGGTGTGAGGACACCGGCCCCGAGTCAGAGACGTGGGCGAGCGGGGAAGCGTGGGTTCCCCACATGCCGCGCCGGGGAAGCTTGATCTGCCCAAACAAAGTACACCACTACACCTCTCGCAGGAGGGGGATCTTGGGGTGGGGATTAAAGCAATTACAAATAATACTACCTCCACGCAGGGAGGGGCCTTCAGCCGGCCAAGCGGGATGGGGAAGGCGAGGCAAGAACAACGACTAATAGTGGATGCCGAGTCTGCCAACTGTCTACGAACAGAGACAGTGGGTTGGTGTTGCAGCTATAGATTCCACTCACGAATTTCGCTGATGGCGAGGTCAGTGGCAAAAGCTTCGTAACAGGAAGGGGAATGCTTCAGAATTTTTGTGATTTCTTCTGGAGAAGCTACCGATCAGGGCAGAAGATGGAACAGGACCTCTGTTTCTCGGACTAGCAGGGACTGACTTCCAACAGTAGGATGCAGAGGGTACTCCGGCCGCTCCCGTTGTTGAAATCAGGCGCCGTCAGAGTTGTTGGAATCGTAGTCAAGTTCTCTTCGCAGAAAAACTGACGGGGAAGCCTTCCGATGTCGGGGGAGGTCTGAGGATGCCGAACACTGCTGATAGGTCGAAGCAGACTGTGTTGTAGCAGAGCGATGCAGCAGAGGGAAAAAAATGGTAACTTCGGCCACCGGAGGCCAAATGGAACTCCGCTTCCTGATTCTGAAAATAGACAGGGATAAATAGAACTTTGTAGAAGAAATGGTAGATTGATTCCTCCGAGGTTTGACGTGGCAGGACTCTCAATCCGGTTCTGTTGCTCAGCAGGATCTGTTCCGTGCAGTCGGGGGAGAATGGAGTTTCTGAACAGCCCCGAGCTCCGATGAAGACGAAACCACTTCTGTTGCGAAGAAGACCCGGAGACGCTTCCAACGATGGCTCTTGTGTCTTCAAACTCGTCCGGATGGCGTCGTGGTGGTCGCTGCAACAGACTGATTTGTCTGTAACCTGTGGACAGCAACCTGCAGCTCTTATGTTGGCTTCTAAAGAAGGAGATGGGGGAGGTGTATGTATGAGAGGGGTGATGGGGTGGAAGAAGTAGTGTGTATGGAGGGATGGGGAATGCTAATGGAGATAGGAAGAGGATGGGAGGGGCAGTGGGGCAGGTCCTCAGCTGGAGGTAGGGGAAGGTGGAGTCAATGGAGGTGAATGGAGGGAGATGAGAGGGGCGACCAAGACTAGAAGGGAGGAGAGGGGGGCGGCCAAAACATGGAGGGAAGGTGGATTTCAAATTTGAATTGGCCTGGGGAGGTGGAGGGTTGTGTGGGAACTAGTGGCATTGCATTGGGAGGGAGGAGATTATGTTGGAAGTGGAGGAGATGCCACCTAGGGACAATGGAAGTGGAGTAATGGCAACTTGGGGAAGTGGAGGGGTATTGAATGAGGTGGGTAGCTAGTGGAGGTGGTTGGGGAGGGGAGGAGAGAGAAGGAAATTCGAAATTGGGGTTGGAGGAGAGAGAAAGAGGGGTGAAATAGAGAGATTAAGAGGGGAATGGGTGGGGAATCTCTCCCCTAGGGTCTCTCACCCAAAAAACTAGAGGAATCACTCCTTAAACTAGATTTGAACACTCAAATAGAAGGCTTTGTATTCATTCATTCATTCATTCAAATGGAGGAAATGGGGTCCTATATATAGGAAACCCACATTTCTACAAAAGACCCTGACAAAAGACTCATTGACAAATAACCGAAGGGGTAGGGGAGCTCATTGGGCTAAGCCCGAAGAAATGGGCCCAATTAGCACATTACACATTCTAATGACACTCAAACATAGGAAAATAAATGCTAGACCTAGGGACATGACTCTAAAAAATTAAAATTACATCAATGACTCAAATAAAAATTACATTGGACTCAAAATTAAATGGCTAGACCATGCCGGATGAAATAGGAGGTGATGTTCTCATCATACTCCCGGGGTGCGAAGAACTCGACTCCGTCGAGTAAGAGTCTTTCCTAGCTCGCCCATGTCTCCACCATCGTGGTCGGCCCTTCCACCTCATAAGATACTGCTGGATTGCCCTGCTCCTGATGGTGTCGTTATGTTCAACCAGTATCAAATCTTTGTGCTCATGCCGGGCTCTCAAGGTTAGAAGGGGATTCTTATTGGTGGGGTCACTCTTAAAGGGGGGTATGGGCTCAATATCCTCGCTAGGTGCCACCGCGGGGCCCTTGCAGGGCACAAGGTCCGCCACACTACAATGAGGGTTGACCCCACATTCCTTCAGAAGAAACAACTCATTGGCATATATACTCAATCGCCCCAAGACCTTAAAGGGTCCAGTCTCACGATCCCTGAGCGTAAAGGCGACTCTAGGGAAGAGCCTCTTTATCCTGACCATCAGATAGTCACCCTCTTGGAAGTCTAGGTTTCTTTTGCGGGTATCAATTCGCCTTTGACAAATCCTTTTACCTTTGATGATGGGCTTGCAAGTATGCAATCCTGAGACATAGTTGGTGAATGCTGGCACTCTATTGGATGTTGGGGGTCCCGGGCACCCAAATGTGGACCTAGCATGTCGAGACTCCCTATGAAGATTAGTGAAGATAGGAGGGCCTGGACCTCCAAATGTAGCTCTATCATGCAAAGGGGTGGTAAATGCCGGGGGACCTGGACATCCAAGAATGCACCTATCATGCTTAAGACTCATGATGAATGGAGGTGGACCATTACATCCGAAAATGGCCCATTCATGCTTCCTACTTGACATGTGGGTGATGTGAATGAGTGGAACCGTCTTATGAATCATGCCAAGTGATGTGTTGTGCCAAGACTTATGCATTCCTATCCCAAAGATCACTTCTATGTGTATGGGTGTGGGATGACCTTTGAACTTCCATGTAAAAGGGTCAAACATATCTAGGAAGGTGGGCATTATGGAGAGGGGCTCTTTCTTGCTTCCTAGGCAGACGTTATCTATGGCGATGGTTCCCTTTGTGTAGTCCAAGTCTTGTAAGAGGTGATCTTGGTCCAACATGGTTGGTTGGGGTAGGGAAATGTGAGTTGTGGGTAAGGTGGGTGTATCACATGGGTAACTAAGCTCCCATTGGAAGGAATCAAAGGGGTCATGGACTGGGCTTCCTAGAGGAAGGAACTCTATGTCCACATGGCCTATGCATGGTGGGTCATCCTTACTAAGGTCTTTAGTGGGCCAGTTGATCAAGGTACTTGGGATTTTAATGGTAGTGGAGTGGACCATGATGGGTTCTTCATCCATGGGTAGAATGAGAAGGAGGTCACTAGTGTAGCAACCAATGGTGAAGACTGAGGTGATAGAACCATCACATGGGTGGATGAGACTAAGTCTTCTTGGGTGGGCCGCTCCTATGGTCAATAAGTAAGTCAACTTTAGTTGCCATTCTAAACCCTTGAGGAGATCATCCCAACCATTTACCTCATAGTAGGATTGGAATATGGTGTGATAGGAGTTAATGGGTGCTAATTGGAAAGGGTGCTCCATGGTTGGGGTTTGAAAGTATAAGGCATGAGGGATGAGATTTTGCTTGAGCCATTTGATGATGAGTTCTCCTACGGTCACAACTTTTTGCGTGAGATTGAGTGATTTGGGGAGGCATGTGTTTGTTTGGACGGGGATGAGTTGATGTCTTTCTTCCTTATTGATTGGGGTATGAATTTCCTTGAATGTGGGGAAGAGATTTGTGTTGGTGTCCAATCCCGGGGATTTGGTTTTGTGGGCCGGGTTCTCCTCATGTTCACTCATGACCTCATTCATTCTTTGTAGTGGGTTGAGAGGGCATGGTGGCCGGGTATGGGGCTCCGGTGGGTGAGGGAACAAAAGGTTGTTGAAACCATAGGCTCCCGGGAGATGTGGGGGACGAACTAGGCAAGACCAACGCAATGGGTGGAAGGTGGTATTCCGTTCATCAAGCCATTGTTTTCCTAGGATTATGCAAGGGCCTTTCAAAGTACCAATTTGACACCAAGCTCCATCAAAGTATTTGATCTCTCCAAACCATTTATGAAATTCAACGAAGACTAGGTCTCCGTTGTGCACAATTTGTTCGATCGTAGAGAGGGTGGCTACAATTTCGGGGGATACCCAATTATCTTCTACCATGTAGATGAAGTCAATTTCTGTGGGGCTCCCATTAGGTAGGTATGCTTGAGATATGATGGGAATTTGGGCCTTTTGGTCTGTAGACTCAATGACAATGGGAGGTGGATAATGCATGGAACGATCTGATGAGAACTCTAATGCAAGCGTGCCCATGGACTTGACTTGATAGAGACAAGTCAATGACTTGCTCTGATACCACTTGATGTGACACGACCTAAGGGTGTACTAGTAACAACCAAATGAACCTTGGACCTAGACTTGCAAGCCCACTTACAAATTGGCGGACTCGATGTTGGCGGACCGATATCGCAACACAACCCTTTTCCCGTGGTGACTAAATGATGGTAGGGTGGATTTGAGAGTCTAAACCATGCTGCTTAGGGTGATTGACTTGGCCAATGAGTTCCCCTCCCTTGGATCGGAGCACCCACATCAGTGGGGCGGACGCCGTGCCTTGAGGGTACGGGGGTCTCTCCTCACTCAATCCGCGGTGGCCACTCGCGATCGGGAATCACGGGATCGGGCACTCTCTTCCTTGCCGGCTGAACTAAGAGATGATACTAATAAAACACAAATATTCAGGGAGGGTTCAGCTTATACCTGACCGGTGTGAGGACACTGGCCCCGAGTCGGAGACGTGGGCGAGCGGGGAAGCGTGGGTTCCCCACATGCCGTGCCGGGGAAGCTTGATCTGCCCAAACAAAGTACACCACTACACCTCTCGCAGGAGGGGGATCTTGGGGTGGGGATTAAAGCAATTACAAATAATACTACCTCCACGCAGGGAGGGGCCTTCAGCCGGCCAAGCGGGATGGGGAAGGCGAGGCAAGAACAACGACTAATAGTGGATGCCGAGTCTGCCAACTGTCTACGAACAGAGACAGTGGGTTGGTGTTGCAGCTATAGATTCCACTCACGAATTTCGCTGATGGCGAGGTCAGTGGCAAAAGCTTCGTAACAGGAAGGGGAATGCTTCAGAATTTTTGTGATTTCTTCTGGAGAAGCTACCGATCGGGGCAGAAGATGGAACAGGACCTCTGTTTCTCGGACTAGCAGGGACTGACTTCCAACAGTAGGATGCAGAGGGTACTCCGGCCGCTCCCGTTGTTGAAAACAGGCGCCGTCAGAGTTGTTGGAATCGTAGTCAAGTTCTCTTCGCAGAAAAACTGACGGGGAAGCCTTCCGATGTCGGGGGAGGTCTGAGGACGCCGAACACTGCTGACAGGTCGAAGCAGACTGTGTTGTAGCAGAGCGATGCAGCAGAGGGAAAAAAATGGTAACTTCGGCCACCGGAGGCCAAATGGAACTCCGCTTCCTGATTCTGAAAATAGACAGGGAGAAATAGAACTTTGTAGAAGAAATGGTAGATTGATTCCTCCGAGGTTTGACGTGGCAGGACTCTCAATCCGGTTCTACTGCTTAGCAGGATCTGTTCCGTACAGTCGGGGGAGAATGGAGTTTCTGAACAGCCCCGAGCTTCGATGAAGACGAAACCACTTCTGTTGCGAAGAAGACCCGGAGACGCTTCCAACGATGGCTCTTGTGTCTTCAAACTCGTCCGGATGGCGTCGTGGTGGTCGCTACAACAGACTGATTTGTCTGTAACCTGTGGACAGCAACCTGCAGCTCTTATGTTGGCTTCTAAAGAAGGAGATGGGGGAGGTGTATGTATGAGAGGGGTGATGGGGTGGAAGAAGTAGTGTGTATGGAGGGATGGGGAATGCTAATGGAGATAGGAAGAGGATGGGAGGGGCAGTGGGGCAGGTCCTCAGCTGGAGGTAGGGGAAGGTGGAGTCAATGGAGGTGAATGGAGGGAGATGAGAGGGGCGACCAAGACTAGAAGGGAGGAGAGGGGGGCGGCCAAAACATGGAGGGAAGGTGGATTTCAAATTTGAATTGGCCTAGGGAGGTGGAGGGTTGTGTGGGAACTAGTGGCATTGCATTGGGAGGGAGGAGATTATGTTGGAAGTGGAGGAGATGCCACCTAGGGACAATGGAAGTGGAGTAATGGCAACTTGGGGAAGTGGAGGGGTATTGAATGAGGTGGGTAGCTAGTGGAGGTGGTTGGGGAGGGGAGGAGAGAGAAGGAAATTCGAAATTGGGGTTGGAGGAGAGAGAAAGAGGGGTGAAATAGAGAGATTAAGAGGGGAATGGGTGGGGAATCTCTCCCCTAGGGTCTCTCACCCAAAAAACTAGAGGAATCACTCCTTAAACTAGATTTGAACACTCAAATAGAAGGCTTTGTATTCATTCATTCATTCATTCAAATGGAGGAAATGGGGTCCTATATATAGGAAACCCACATTTCTACAAAAGACCCTGACAAAAGACTCATTGACAAATAACCGAAGGGGTAGGGGAGCTCATTGGGCTAAGCCCGAAGAAATGGGCCCAATTAGCACATTACACATTCTAATGACACTCAAACATAGGAAAATAAATGCTAGACCTAGGGACATGACTCTAAAAAATTAAAATTACATCAATGACTCAAATAAAAATTACATTGGACTCAAAATTAAATGGCTAGACCATGCCGGATGAAATAGGAGGTGATGTTCTCATCAATTGCTCAATACTCACATATACACTTCAGGTTTGATTGTGTGAATGTACTTCATGAATCTTTCATCCTTCATGCTTAATGCAGTACCAACTTTTTGTAAGCACGACCTTCTTAATATTGTTCATGCACATCATACTCCATAATCAATTGCAATCTTCTTAAACCTGCCCCTAAAAGACTTGATTGCTTCTATATCTAATTATGCATTCTTGAGTGCTTGATTGCCTAATACGTTTTACTCACATCATACTTCATGTCACTTTGATGCATTTTTAGATCATCTATGTAAATAACATGTTACATAATCTCATTGTCAGTCAGTTTTAGTTTATGACAATAGGGGGAGAATAATGTGCTTTTTAGCATAACATCTGCATATAGTTCAATTTATTTATACTCCATGTGCATAGTTTGGTCATCTTGCATATAATGTTGAACAAAAATTCAAAAATTGAGCATTTGCTTATAATTTTGTCATCTTGCATACTGCACGTCAAATGTCATTTCTTGCTTGGTGTTCATGGTTCATACACCTTCCTCTAATGGTAGATGAATTGCTATGTTAGTGCGCTATTCTATCTAATTTCATATTTGATTGTTCCTTGTCCCCCACTTTTTGATAATGTCAAAGGGGGAGAGAGTTTTGGTGGCCACAATATTTTATCATCATCAAAAAGGGAGAGATTGTTGGGTTCACTACGCTCCCTCTTTGTTCTTGATAATGATTTTGATGATAACAGAATATTTTGTGTGAGCATTGTGGAAAATGTCAAAAGAATGTTGTTACTTCATGAACTCATATGTTACAGGGTTGAAATACTTGTGCTCTTCATGAATATATTTTTGATGGTGTATCATGCATTCTGTTCATGAAAATTTGGTGCACTCATCTGAATACTATGTTTTTCAATGGGTTCTCAAATGGTTTGCTGGATGGCAATTTCATTCCAAGATTTGCTGAAGGATTCTCATTGCATTTCATGAGTGTCGACACTCATCTATAAGTGTCAACACCTCCACGGTTGCAGCTCTTGTTTGAAGAGATTTTAAGCATGCTAACTGTCAGGAATTATTTTGGTTTAAGAGAGCATGTTCATTATATGAATATTTCTGCTGCTACTATTTCATCAATGGGAGAGCATGTTCATTATATGACTATTTTTGCTGCTATTGTTTCATCACTGATGGCTGTTTAATCATTTTGATCATATGGATTCAATGCTTTCAAAGGTTTAACTCATTCCTTTAGTTCATGTTGTTAATTATGAATCTTAGAATGTGACTTTTGAAGGGTGGATTTTTGAATTGGTTTATTGAATCCTATCTGCCCTTGTTTGAACATGATGAAATCGGAATATAATTTTTATATGAAATGATCCTTTGAGTATTCAATTCTTGGAATGCTATGGTTTAATGAAATTCAGCTTAGTTTTTAATGAAATGTGGATTGACGAAACTGGGTTTTCTAGTGTCCTAATGCACCTTGATATTGAGGATCTCATGCTGATTGTTCAAGTATTTTGATTGTATGGCTTCTATGCCTTCATAGGTTTAAACCTTTCAATGAGCTAAGCATATCATTTACATTTGTTGAAATAGGTTCTCACTTGGCTCTCTACATGGAGATTGAGTTTAGATCGCTCTTGACTGAACTTGGAATTAGTGGACCGATCTTTACTTTCCTGGACTGAACATGGAACTCATGTGTGGCTTGCTAGAATTCAAATGCATTGATTTAAGATTGAACATGAATCTAAATTTTCAGAGTGTGCAGACTCCATTTTGCTATCAATTCATTGGGGTTAATGGTAAGCTTCCACTCTTGTTTACAATCCCTTGAATCTATAGTATGTATCAATGGTTGAATGAATTTCAATGTGGCTAGATTGGGCTTAATGCATTAGTAATGCTTTTGGGTTGGCTTTATTGCTTAAGGCCTTTTTCAGTTCTCACACTGCAAGTGTCAACTCTTGGAATCGACACTTATAGCCCAGGTTGCTGCCTTGGCACAACAGGCTGCAAGTGTCGACTCCAAGAGTCGACACTTATAGTCCTGTATGCTATTTTTGTGGCTGGCAGAACTCTCGACAAAAAGTGTCGACTCTAAGAGTCGACACTTTTATCCTCGGTGATTTTTTTGTTCTTTGGCAGAACACCCGCGAACAAGTGTCGACTCTGAGAGTCGACACTTGTCCTGGGCAGTCCGAATCGGGTCTGCCGAAAGTGGTTCGAACCCTATGGTATCCAACCCATTTCTGGGCATCTTTTACACCATTACCCTTAGGGCTTTCCTACATATTTAGGTGGTGTTTTAAGAAGGTTTTTTGAAGGGCTTCTATGTCTTTTTGTCTCTTTGCTCTTTGGGTATATAATGCTTGTGATCTCCATCGAAGAAGATTATCCCATGGGCTAATACTTTCTATTCTCTTGCAGAGGAAGGTAGACCGAGGGCGGCTACAAGGTGGAGAGGAGAGTGCCATTTTCTAATGCTTGCAGGTGCGATTGGAGCTTGGATTAGAAGGCCATCATCCTGTACGAGTTGCAAATGAGCTGGGATCTTCAAGGAAGACGACTGGCTACTTCAACCTGCTATAGATCGACCTCCCACCGTTGAGAACTTCAAGGAAGAGACATCTAAGGCGTTCATGCAAAAGAAGATAAACTGAAATCTCTTTGAAATCCCACTTTATTGTTGCTATATGATCAATCCTATGTTGAGCATGTATTGAACATGCTTCTATATTTCTAAACTCTGAATATTTGTGTGTGAACGGAGCTGCATCTCCGTGTGAGATGTTAGTGCGGGGTGAGTTCCCCGATTGTGTGTTAGTGTGTGCTACGGTGGCAGCGTCTTGGGGATAGGCCCCGTGTGTGCGGATTACTGTGGAAGAAGTGTGTGTGGTGTTGGGGCTTGTCCCCGCGGTTGCTACATTTGTAGCGTGGTAGTGAAGCCTCACCGGATTCGGTGAGAGGTGGACGTAGGGAGCCCGTCGTGGTCCCGAATCACCTAAAAATCTCTATGTTCATTGTGGATGCCTATGCGATTGTCCATTTCTCCTACCTCCGTTCAAAGGTCTATTTGATAGATTTTTATTCACTGCACCTTCACACTTCGCTACCTCTGCAATTTGTTATCAATATATGTTCATCGTTTGTTGGTTCGATATCCGTGCTTAGTTGTAGTTAACTCGTTCTTTGCATTGTATATTCGTGTGAGATCGAAAAGGTTGAGAGAATATTTAATTCTCACTTGAGTTTAGGCTAATTAACGTAGTTAATTTTAATTCCGCTGTGTTTAGTTTAGATTATTTTTAAAATCCGCCATCTCGACTGGGGGACAATTCAACCCCCCTTCTTATCTGCCATCTATTCTGGGCCAACATCTACATATACCTGAACTATGATAAGATGATTATTTAGATTATTTGTAAAAAGAGTTTGGTCCACTTTATCTCGGCTATAGCCCTTACTGATCAGAACTTTAGTTAGCCTATCATACCAGGCCCGAGGGGCATGCTTCAATCCATACATGGTTTTATTTAACCTGAAGACATGGTTAGGTTGTACAGATAACTCAAATCCAGGGGGTTGCTCAACATAAACTTCTTCTTTTATGAATCCATTTAAGAAGGCATTTTTTACATCCATTTGATGAAGTTTAATATTTTTAGAGCAAGCAAATGCTAGGAGTATTCTAATTGCTTCCATCCTAGCAACTGGTGCATAGGATTCATCAAAATCCAACCCAAATTCCTGACAGTAGCCTTTGGCTACCAATCTGGCTTTATTTCTAGAAATTATTCCATCTTCATTTCTCTTATTCCTAAAGAACCACTTAGTTCCTATGATAGGCACATTTTCAGGTCTACGAACTAGATTCCAGACTTAATTCCTTTCAAATGGACCCAATTCTTCATTCATGGCATTGATCTAAGATTCATCATTTAGAGCCTCTTCTATGGTTTTGGGTTCAATTTTGGGCACAAGTGCTACAAGATCATTATTATTAACTTCTTTATGAAACGATCTAGTCCTGGAGGGATCATGAAGATTTCCTATTATGTTTTCAACAAGATGATTTTTCAGAAATCTTATATTATGAGAAGACTCACCTTGTTCTATGGACTGACTTTGTTTTGAAGCAAGTTGTTCAGGTTGTTCAACTGAGACATCATTTGGCTTCTCATCCAAGAATTCTCCATCTTCTCTTGATTTCCTGTCATCATCAGTTTTGTCGGTGAAATTAAAATTTTCATCAAAAATCATATGAGGGGATTCTTCTACAGTTTGATCATTAATGTTAAAGACCCTATAGGCTCTTGACAGTTCAGAATATCCCAAGAAAAATCTCTGGATTATTTTTTGCTTCAAATTTATCTAGGTCATGTTTGTCATTATTATGGATGAAATATTTGGAATCAAAGATTTTAAAATATGCCAGGTTAGGTCTATTACCTTTTAACAGCTCATATGAAGTTTTCTTTTGGACAGATCTTACCATAACCCTGTTAATGATATAACATGTTGTGTTTGCAGCCTCCGTCCAAAATTTCGTGGGAGTTGGCTTTCGATCAGCACAGTCCTTGCCATTTCCACAATAGTCATGTTTCTCCTCTCTATCACACCATTTTGCTCTAGAGTCCTAGGAGAAGAAAATTTTTGAGTGACTCCTTTTTATTGCAGAATTCAGAAAATAATGAATTGTCAAACTCCCCCCCATGATCAGATTGAATAATGCAAATTTTGTGCCTATCCTGCTATTTTATTTTATTGAAGAATTTTTGAAATTCATCAAAAGTTTCATTATTGTAGGCTAGAGAAGAAAATCCATGCAAACCTAGTGAAGTCATCTACAATGACATAGCCAAACCTTTAGCCACTAAGACTTAGGGTCCTAGTAGGACCAAAGAGGTCCATGTGTGGGATTTCCAAAGGTTTTGTTGACAGGGTTTCTTGCCGCACCTTGAAGGACTTCCTAGTTTGCTTACACGAGGCACATGCATCACATATTTTTGTATCAATTTTGAATTAAATTTTAGGCATACCCCTGACTAAGTCATTCTTGACAAGTTTATTCAGGATGTTATAGCTGACATGCCCTACTCTTCTATGCCAATTAAAAATATGATTATCAGAACTAGCAGATAAAAACAAATTTGATTCAGAATTATCTTCTAAGTCTATTATGTACACATTATTGACTCTGTGACCAAGAAATTTTACTGATTCAGAATTTAACTCAAAAATTTTGCTTGTCACAAAGTTGACTAATACTGAAAAGATTATGCTCTAACCCATCTACAAGCAAGAATTTTTCAACTATGTTGGAGAGATACTTACCAACTGTGCCGGATCCAATGATCTTACCTTATTCTTCCCTCCAAACTTTACCATTCCTCCTATCTTCATTTCTAGCTTACTGAACTTGGTTCGGTCTCTGGTCATATGTCTAGAACAGCCACTGTCTAAGTACCATATGTTGTACATGGCTGCCAGACTGACCTGCAAGCTAATCAAGCAGAAAGATTTGGAACTCAAGAAAGATTGGGTCCAAAAGTATCATTCAAGTCCTTTAGCAAGTTTTTAGGGATATGAAACTATCTAACAATAATAACTTTCCTCTGATTAAGTTTCATGTGTTCTGCTTTAACAGTTTTGGTGACAATAGATGTTGAGTTTTGTCTTCCTAGAGCTTTCTTGGAGAAAAAATTATTCCAATTGCTTTGATGACTATTTCTGGAATATCTCGTGAAGCCACTTTGAGTAAGAGGATCATGGTTATTGAAAGATTCTTGAAAATAAATAGAATGTGGCAAGTATGTTTTGTTTTGATTCATCTTTCTATTTTTCCTTTAACTTTTGTTCTGGGTGGCCTGCATCGACCTGTGGTATGGGGTGTCTAAGATAAGATGACTCGATGCAGCAGTCGGATTGCATCGACGTAGGGTAGGTTTACCAGTTGGGTTACCCTGAATTTTAATTGACTGTCAAGTGGGATTTGTTGAACTAGCTTTTACAAATTTCATCATCTTTGGTTGGTGGACATACTTGTTGTCATTTGAACTAGATGGAGTGTCCAGTTTTTGTTTCCCTTTGCCTGGGGAGAATGTCATGGTTTTGAACTTAAAAGGCTTTTTGTTCGTTGGGTCATAACCTAGACCTTCTTTGTTGAAATTCGTCTTCACACCAAGCATGGTGTCTAGATTCATCCTCCCTTGAACAAAATTTTCCAGCATTTGTTCTATGTCATCTAAATCCTTGTGAAGCTTTTCACAATGTTTTTGAATTCCTAAGTTAGCATTCTTGACAGCTTCATATTTGTCATTCATTAACGCATTTTCTTTCTAGATTTCTTGAAATTTCATCTTGAATCATCCAGTTGTTTCTTAGTGTCCTCATTTTCTGTTTTCAAATTTTCATTCACAACTTTTAGTGAGTTTGTTTCTTCAATTAGTTTCTTAAAATTTTCATTCTCTTTTTCCATAGAAGCATGAACATGAATGACACTATTCAACTTTCTTTTTATTATTTTGTATTCCTTGGTTTGACAATTTAATTTATCTAATAAATCAACGAAAGCATCTTGCCAGTCATCAATTGTATACTTCTCAAAAGGATTGCTTACCTCATTATCACTGTCGGCCATGAGGCATATCCCTAGCTCCTCTTCCTTTGAGTTTTCAGCCTCGATATCTTCTTCTTCATCACTCCGTGTGCACACCATGGCTTGAGGTTTCTTTTTCTGACCTGTGAAGTTTTCCCTCGTCAACTCAGGGCACTCACCTTTCATGTGACCTGGCTTTCTGCAATGAAAACAAGTGATGTTGTCAGAATTTTTATTCTTGTCAAATTTAGAGTTGGAGTTCTTACCAGCCTACTGTGGCCTCCTTTTCCTGAAGGTCTTACCTCTGGTTCTCAGTAACCTTTGAAACTAGCGGGTCAGCATGGCTTGTTGATCATCATCCAACTCAGAGAAAATTTCATATTCCTCACTACTCTCCCCACTGTACGAGACAACTTGAGGGCAATAGTTTTACCCTTTCTGTTCTCTTCTACACTCCTCTTGAGGTTGATCTTATATGCCATAAGAGATCCCATTAGCTCTGTGACAGTCATGATGGACAGGTCCCTGGACTCTTCTATCACTGTGGCTTTCGTGTGCCACGTAGGGGTTAGGGACCTAAGAATCTTTCTAACTAGATCGCTCTCCTAGACTTATTTTCCTAAAGCTTTAAGGCTATTAGTGATCACAGAAAGCCTCGCATACATCTCAGATATATTTTCATCTTGCTTCATTTTAAAGAATTCAAAATCTGCAGTGAGCATATTCACCTTAGTCGCTCTCACCTGAGAGGTTCCTTCGTAGATTAGTTGCAGCTCGTCCTACATCTTTTTGGCAGTTTTGCAAGCCGAAATCCTTGAATACTCCACTGGATGGACGGCACACTACATGATATTCAAGGCTGTCCAGTTGATGGTAGATACACGAATTTGTTCCTTGGTCCATGTAGTTTCATCTTCAGGTAATTTGAATGGACCACTTGTGATCATTCTTCATAGCTCATGGCTCTAAGCTTGCATGAAAACCTCCATCTTGTTCTTCTAGTACAGGTAATTAGTGCCATTGAAAAATGGGGGTCTGTTTATGGAATGCCCCTCAACTATGAAGCTGCGAGGATTACTTTTTCCAGGTCTTCCCTGGTCGTTGGACCACGTTTTGGGAAACCTGCTCTAATGCCAATTGATAAATAAGAATAACAGATATAGAAGGGGGGATGAATATATATGTTCCAAATGTTTGCAAATAAAAACTCCAAGTGCAATGCAAGCAGATATGCTTTCAATAACACTGATATAGCCACAAGCACGGAACAGACAATCAATCAACAATACAGCGTGAAAAGAACATTTCAAGGAACTTATCGTGCGTGATCACGGAGCTCCACAAAGACAACACTAATTTGAACCTATGCACCAGATCAGACAAACCAGCAGCAATTGTGTGTGCCGAGAGAAGTGCTGTGAATGCAATGAGTGTAGACAAGGAGATCGACAGATGCAGCTTGTTGTGTATGTGATTTTGATGATTACAAAATGCCTTTGTTGCTCGGCCTTGTGCGTGAATGGTTATTCATGTCTTCATGTGCTTGAACTCATTATCCTCTAGCTATGAAGCATGAAATGATTGTGGAAATGATTACACAATGTTGTTATTGGGATATCATCATGTGGATGCATTTATGACTCTATAAGGCTCATATGTGCTTTGATGTTAGCACATTGCATATACACTGCATATTCACTTGGTAAGAGGCATATACATTGCATATTCACTTGGCAGGATTGCTTTGTATTCAATGAGAAAGCCTTTGTGGAAAATATTCTTGGATAAATGTCATATTGAGCCTCATGTCATGCATGTGTATTTTGGTAATGCTAAATGAATGATTGAGATGCAAACACCATTGCTAGCCCCCAAGGTAATAATGTGTGGATTGATGAGTTTGGATGATGATCAAATGGAATGTGACTCAATATTGTTTTGCGTGGCTTGGCTCCCCACTCTTTAAATTCTAAAATTAGTTGCATCATGCAATGGTGACTGATGCTCGGACTTATTTCACAAGAACATATGGTTCTATTAGAGAAGGTGAAATGAAATGGGTTGGTTGGTGAGGTTGACATTGAAGCAAAACTAATTTTCTCTTTGTGTTTTACAGGCTGGAAGAACTCTTTAAAACCCTCTTTCATCACTCCAAAACTCACGGTGAAGTTGAAGCTTTCATTCTTAACAATATAGGCCATTGGGCCTTCTGTAGGAACAGCTGTCGACACCCAGTGTCGACTCCTGCTTCCAGGATGATCTGTTAGAGCAATTTCAGAGCTGGGAAGAGAGGTGTCGACACCAGGTGTCGACACCTACCAGGAGGTGTCGACACCAAAGTGTCGACACCTCCCTGCACTGGTTCTGGCTACAGGCCAAACACCAGGTGTCGACACCCAGTGTCCAGCACTCTATTTTTGGCTTTCTGTAAACACCTGGGCACCAGGTGTCGACACCTGTGCGGCGCTGTGAAAGATGACTTTCATGTTCGAGCACCGAAAGTCCATCAAACCCAGTCAAACCGCCCTCAAATCACTCCCTAATTTGTGGATCTTGTCCCAAGGCTGTCCCTTGACCATCCTAGAAGCTTAAAATGGGTTGTAAACCTTAAGGGAACCAAGCTAGATCTGGTTTTTTGTTTTGTTCTTAACCCTTGTATGTGCAGGGACGCTGCTGCAGCTCCAGGGCTTCTTCCACAACGTTTTGGGCGTCAAAGTGAAAGGAAGAAGGCTCCTTCCAAGTCTCCAAACGACCATCTACTGGAAGCTACGTGAAAAATCAAGATACAAGCATCGTCCATGCAAGAATCGATCATCTTTCTTCAAGAACGGTTTCTCATCCTGCAGAAGCATTTCATTGAAAATATGAGGGAGTTATCTTGATCTTTCACTTCTGTGTCTTTTGTTTGAGATTGCAGAAGGTTTTGAATGATTACCTAAGAGGTGCAATATATGTATACATGTTCTTTTGTCCATCTATTTACTGCCCTCTTTTTAGTGCTACGTTTTTCATCCTAAGCAACAAGATGAGCTAATGCTTTCCATTCTCTTGCAGAAGAAGAAGGAGGAGTGCGGCCACAAGGTTGAGAGGAGTGGGGTTTATGAGGCTAATCATTTTTCTGATGTATGAAGGTTTGATTGAAGCTAGGATTTGAAGGAAAAGAGGATCGGCTCGAGGAGATGAAGAAGATGATGTCTAAATCATGATCATCCGTCAACGAGCCAAGGAGAATCAGATTTTATTGAAGAAGGGGGAGCCTTTTACTTGATGCATCTTTCTAGTTTTCATCTATAGAATTTGTTTGGCGGGTCATAGCATATATTTGTCTATGATTCATATACATTTGAGAGAATACTTTGTGTGGGTGTTAAGAGAAAGGGGTCTCCGAGTGTGTGTGTTGTCATATGTGTGTCGATTTGTGCGGAGTATATCCGCGTGTGTGGTTGGGAGTTTTCTCCCGTGTGGTTGTGTAGGCATTGTCCTACGTCTGTGTGGACGGAGTTGTGTCTCCGTGTCAGGTATTTAGTGTGGGGTGTGTTCCCCAGCGGTGTGTGTGTGTGTGTGTTTATGTACGTGCTGCTGTGGCAGCAATTTGAGGCAATGCCTCGTCTGTGGTTTGCTGCGGAAGCAGCGTGTGTGGTGTTGGGGTTCGTCTCCGTGTTTCTACTTTCTGTAGCGTGTAGTGAAGCCTCACCGATTTGGTGAGGGGAGGACGTAGGGAGCCCGTCGTGGTCCCGAACCGCCTTAAAAATCTCCGTGTCTTATGGTTTATTCCTTGTGATTGTGTGTTTCAATATCCTTTCTGTTACGCAATCGTGTGAGCTCGGTGAGATTGAGTGAGTTAAATTTAAACATGTTTAGATTAAATTCCTCAATATGATCAATCTTGTAAATTCCGCTGTGTGCTAATTTGTGTTTTTAATTGGACATAATTTTTAGTAGAAGGATCTATTCACCCCCCCTCTAGATCTGTATTCTTGCACTACGGGACCCAACAATTGGTATCAGAGCGAGGCTCTGTTGTCCCTAGATCTTGCGATCTACAGAGTGATCCCAATGCATTCTACAATCATGAATTTTTCTGCTGAACATATCTCAATGAATTGTTTCCCAATCTTTACTGGTTCGGACTTTAATTCATGGCTAGGCAAACTGTGTGTAGTGATCAATTATATTAATCCTTGTCTCTGGAAATTGATTTGTCATAGTCCACACATATTACCTCTAGATGAGACCAAGTGGTTCAATCAGGATAAGATGATGCATCATGATAATGTTACTATTTTTAGTTTATTGAAAGCTTCCGTGAGTACTAACAAGTATCCATTTGTATCTTCTTGTAGGACGGCGAAGGAGCTTATGGACCAGTTGATCAAAGCTCAAGAGAAGGAAAGACAAGAATGTCTCATAGCCGATGGTGTTGATCAACAAAGTGACGAAAATGCATAAGAGGTAAATTCTGATTCCGAAGAATGTACTCTTGATGATCTTGTTGATGCTTATGATGAGTTGGAAAAATAATATAAGAAAATCAAGTCAGAAAATAGAAAATTGAAAAAGAAATCTGAAAACATGCTCCATGAAAATAGATCTTGTGATAAATATTCTGAGCTTGATAACTTCAATGAACGTTTAGAGCATGATGTTGAATGTCATAAAGAAACCATTGCTTGGTTGAGAAATGAAAATGTTGCCCTCAAGAACAAAATCGATCAATTGGAGAAAACTGAAAAAGATCTAAGAAACAAAATGGAATCAAACTCTATTGATCAGGATATTTGCAATGAATTGATTATGAATGATAAACTTGTAAATGAAAATAAAGAACTTAAAAAGGAGAATAGTGTGATGCTAAATCAGATCTCCCTGCTTGAAAGTAGATTGAAAAATCTTGAAAATCTTGAAAAGGGGAAATATGTGATTGTTGATGAATTTGGTAAAATGCATGTGCTTAAACAAGAAATAGCTAACTATGAATTGCACATTGCATCCCTTGAATCTGAAATTGTTGACTTGAATGCATCCTTGTCTAAGTTTATAAATGAGAAAGAAAATTTGAACAAGATATTGGGGACTAAGGTGAATTTCCAAAGAGAGGGGCTGGGCTATAATCCTGTGAATAAAAAGAATTTTAAAAATAAAGTCTATACATCATATGTCCATAATTCAAACATAGCCAGTACATCAAATGGGTCTACAAATCAATATGCTCCTCAAACAACAAAGATATCAAATGAAAATCTGAAAAAGAAATAAAACCTGCATCAAAAGGCTAAAAATGTTGTTGGTGTCACGATGAATGCCAAGAAAAATCATGTTGCACACACACATGCATCTACAAAGAAAATCTCATGTTTTTATTGTGGTGAACTTGGTCATATGATGCATGATTGCCCTTTGATGAAATCTCAAGATCTAGAAGCATGCAACAAAATGAATGGCTTCACAACGCCAAGAAAGTTTTTGAACAAAAAAAGAACTTTTGATAACTCTTATGTTCATGCAAGAAGACCATTTAAAAGATTTGCTCTATTAAACTGTTTTCATTGTGGAAGGATCGGTCACATGATGAATAATTGCTTCAGTTTGAAAAATGATAACATCTCTACAAACCCACAGAAATTCCATGCTCATTCTTACAAGAAGAATCTGAAGTTTTTTGGTTGTTGTCATTATTGTGGTGAGTTTGGGCATACCATGCATGATTGCTCCTTAATGCATTTTGATGATATGCATGCCCAAAGACTGTGGAAGGCACCCACTAGAGGTACAACTAACCATCCGGGACCCAAGAAAGTTTGGGTACCCAAAACTATTGAATGAGAACTCTTCTTACAGGATTGCCTTGAGGCCAAGAGGAACGCTTAAAGTCGACTTGACCAGCCTTGGTGTGATGCCTTGGTAAACATGGGCTTGTCCTTGACTTGATACTGATTTTTTTGAAGAGGCAGTCTTGTGTGTTTTTTTGTGCATCAACCTTGTCTAAACATATGGTTAGACCTTGGTTATTCATGTGTTTAGACGTGTGCTTTATATGCATAGACTTGACTCTTTACATTGTTGGACTAAACTTGAAACTTCTGAACTAAACTTTGAACTCATGTCAGCTTGAGTGAATCACTTGTATTGATAGCTACAACTCATCATACATACTTACAGCTCATAGGACTTTGTCTTGTGGAAGAAAAGCACTGAAATTGGCTTTCTCATTTGTATTGAATTGAGATTGATATGAAATTGAGTTTCTGATATTACAGGTTGAGAGAGAGAGAGAGAGAGTCTTATGTGATGAAAAGCCTTGAAGTTAGTTTCTTCATATGCATTGGCTTAATATTGACCTGAATTGAACTCTTTATAGTGCAGGTTTGATAATTACCATCAACCCTTGAAATCATGGTAAGAATTCAATGTTTGAATGTATCTCCATGTGCCTAGATTGAGTCTAATTCATGTATGACTTTTCTGAGCTCAGATTAACTATCTTAGGCAGTTTTGCATGTTTCCTCAGTCGGTGTCGACACCAGGTGTCGACACTTGGTCTGGCAGATCCGGAACAGGTCTATGCTTGGGTTTCGTAATGCCCATCTTGAGGTTCGATTGGTTTGAGCTTTTACCCCTTTACCCTTAGGGTTTCTCTTCTTATCTTAAAGGAGTTTTGAAAGGGTTTTGGCATGGGGTTCTTGGTATTTTCATATCCTTACCTACTGCTATCTATAAGATGCGAATTTGGGGTCTCAATGGAACTCCTTTGCTTAATATCATTCTATTTCTTGCAGGAGAGAAAGAAAGGAGCTCAAGAGAATTTCAATGCCAGATTTGATCTACTTCCATTTATTTTGGTTAATATCATTATATTTCTTGCAGGAGAGAAAGAAAGGAGCTCAAGAGGACTTCAATGCCAGATTTGATCTACTTCCATTGAGATTTGGGGCATGTTGATGAAGAAGACAGTAAGGGGAATAAAGCGAAGAGCTTGAGGATGTAAATAAAGGTAACTCAAGGCAAATGTGAGAAAATAAAGTGTTTGGTTGAAGTTCTTTGGTCTTGATGTTAGTACCATATCTTGACAGATAGTGATTTTAAAATCTTGAATACCCTTTGGTTGCTCTTGACTATGTGGAAAATGAATGCTTGGCTGAAAAGAATTGAAAAATCTGATAAGTATATTTGAGAGTGTAGTCATTGAATGTATTTTTCCAGTGAAATTGCTTGTGTATGTGTGAAACCATCTGAAATTTCTGGTATATCAAAATGTGTTGCCGGAATGGTAGGTTAGACCTATCAGAAAGGCATCACTTTGCGAGAGCTAGGCCTTCGGACCAAAATCTCCGCCTCGTACCAGAATTCAGAAAATTGAATGTTTGGTTCTAGAAGAATGTTAAACTGTCATTCAACGCTCATGAGTTTGGAAAATCCCCGATGTCATATGAGAATGCATTGTATTTTTCTGATCATCAATTCATGACTATATAGTATATAAAATGGTGATATGTGGAAGGGCAGGTCAAGCCCGTCTGAAAGCCATCACCATGCGTGAGAATATGCCTCCGCCCGGTACCATGAATCATCTATGCATATGACATCAAACTTAAATAAATTTTCTGAAATCATGCACTGATTAAGGGGTAGTCTGGCAAGCTGAAAATTTTGAGATTGATATTTTTTCCATCCTCTCAACATGATGAAGTTATTCTGTGGCTGAACACTTTGAGGACTGAATTTGATCAATATTCCGTGGTCTGTACCAATGTGCTACTCATCCTTTGGATAAAAGTAAAACTGTTTTCAAGAAAAAGTTCACATGTGATGATTTGATGTTTTGAATGCATTTCTTGAATTCTCTTTTCAAAGTAAAATTGTGTCCTCACATTTTAACAAAAAAAATGCATGTCATGCATCAGTTGAATTAGGTGCATATAGAGTGTCATGTGAAATCTGAAATCTTGCATCACATTGCATATTTAGATATCATTCTCTGCATATCATTCACATAGTGCTCTTGGAAGATGAAGCTCATCGCGTGTCTTGTTGCATAGTTGACATTTTTAGCATGCATATAGTGCATATTTTAAAATACATCATTTTGAACATTAAATGTTGCATAAATGCTGAAATGGATACTCCCAACAATGGTATCATACCTTTGGGGCCAACAATTCCAGCACTGAAATTACATATCTTTGCATTCTGCACTGCATATATGCATATCTCCATTGTATGCTTGCATGTTAATATATGCTAAAATCCCTTCTTTTGAAACTTCTAAGACCAAATACTCCATTGATAAATATTGTTGCATCTGAGTCTTAACAAGTGTGCTTCATGTCAAACTCTCAGGGGGAGCATTTCATGCTTATTACATTTACATAGGGGGAGCTGCACTATCTTGTTTTGAGTTAAATTTTCTCCATACATGTTAAATCAAATTCGCACACTTCATGCACTATAATATGAAATTGAGTGTTATTCATAAGGATATAAGAGTTTCATTTCAACACTCTAAAGTAATTCAACTTGTTGCATGGATGATAAGAGACAGTTGAGGAAAAAGCTACCTACCTCCACATAAAAAAAATGCTTGAAATGAAAGGCAGAGCAATGCTTTGTATCACTGAGTAAATTGGGCACATGTCACCTGAGACGTGATGTGGTTCATTTCTGAAAAGTGTTGACTAAAGTATCTCTGTTCAAAATGAGGTGAAATGGTTCAGTATTCTGAGTAACCGGAGATTCTGGCATGAGATCCATGTGTCTCCTCGCGTAAAAAGGAATTATTTGAACCTGATCATTCTTAGAAAAATTCAGATTGTCAGTGTGAAAAATTCTGATGATAAATTTCATTGAGGCAGAGCGAAGCCTCCAATACGTTGTTCTCTAGATTGAAATACAATTTGTGTAATTATTATTGTGTTTAATTAAAAATCTGGTTATCCATATGGCTAGAATTCATTCTCATATTACTCACTTACACATGGTAATTTGATTTGATATGTATTCTGAAAATTTGATTAACTGCATGACCTGTTGTACATCTTCTCCTATCTATCTGCACAATCCTGTAGGTGTAATCATGAGAACTCTGATCTTAATGACTCACTTGCACTTTTCGTACACCTATCCCTTCACTCTAAATAAAATGGGGGAGCTATATTGCATGTGTATGTATATCTATTTGCATGTGATCAATCATACTGGATCATCTTACTTGCATTCTGCATGTCCATATTGTCCACATTTACATTTCACAGTTGTGCCATTAGTTCATGCATATTGTGCATATTGGTTCTCTTTATTTAAAAAAATGTTGTTTTTGGTTTTTGCTGCCATCATGGATTCCCCATCATGATCCCCATTTCTGATTATGTCAAAGGGGGAGAGAGAGCATTTCGCATAACATTTTGTCATCATCAAAATAGGGGAGATTGTTGTGTATGTGATTTTGATGATTACAAAATGCCTTTGTTGCTCGGCCTTGTGCGTGAATGGTTATTCATGTCTTCATGTGCTTGAACTCATTATCCTCTAGCTTTGAAGCATGAAATGATTGTGGAAATGATTACATAATGTTGTTATTGGGATATCATCATATGGATGCATTTATGACTCTATAAGGCTCATATGTGCTTTGATGTTAGCACATTGCATATACACTGCATATTCACTTGGTAAGAGACATATACATTACATATTCACTTGGTAGGATTGCTTTGTATTCAATAAAAAAGCCTTTGTGGAAAACATGCTTGGATAAATATCATATTGAGCCTCATGTCATGCATGTGTATTTTGGTAATGCTAAATGAATGATTGAGATGCAAACACCATTGCTAGCCCCCAAGGTAATGATGTGTGAATTGATGAGTTTGGATGATGATCAAATGGAATGTGACTCAATATTATTTTGCGTTGCTTGGCTCCTCACTCTTTAAATTCTAAAAATAGTTGCATCATGCAATGGTGACTGATGCTCGGACTTATTTCACAAGAACTTATGTTTCTATTAGAGAAGGTGAAATGAAATGGGTTGGTTGGTGATGTTGACATTGAAGCAAAACTAATTTTCTCTTTGTGTTTTGCAGGCTGGAAGAACTCCTTATAACCCTCTTTCATCACTCCAAAACTCACGGTGAAGTTGGAGCTTTCATTCTTAGCAATATAGGCCATTGGGCCTTCTGTAGGAACAGGTGTCGACACCCAGTGTCGACTCCTGCTTCCAGGATGATCTGTTAGAGCAATTTCAGACCTGGGAAGAGAGGTGTCGACACCAGGTGTCGACACGTACCTGCATTGGTTCTGGCTGCAGGCCAAACACCAGGTGTCGACACCCAGTGTCCAGCACTCTATTTTTGGCTTTCTGTAAACACCTGGGCACCAGGTGTCGACACCTGTGCGGCGCCGTGAAAGATGACTTTCATGTTCGAGCACCGAAAGTCCATCAAACCCAGTCAAACCGCCCTTAAATCACTCCCTAATTTGTGGATCTTGTCCCAAGGCTGTCCCTTGACCGTCCTAGAAGCTTATATACATCTTATTGGGTTGTAAACCCTAAGGGAACCAAGCTAGATCTGATTTTTCGTTTTGTTCTTAACCCTTGTATGTGCAGGGACGTTGCTACAGCTCCAGGGCTTCTTCCACAACGTTTTGGGCGTGAAAGTGAAAGGAAGAAGGCTCCTTCCAAGTCTCCAAACGACCATCTACTGGAAGCTACGTGGAAAATCGAGATACAAGCATCATGCATGCAAGAATCGATCATCTTTCTTCAAGAACGATTTCTCATCCTGCAGAAGCATTTCATTGAAAATCTGAGGGAGTTATCTTGATCTTTCACTTCTGTGTCTTTTGTTTGAGATTGCAAAAGATTTTGAATGATTACCTAAGAGGTGCAATATATGTATACATGTTCTTTTGTCCATCTATTTACTGCTCTCTTATTAGTGCTGCGTTTTTCATCCTAAGCAATAAGATGAGCTAATGCTTTCCATTCTCTTGCAGAAAAGAAGGAGGAGTGCGGCCACAAGGTTGAGAGGAGAGGGGTTTATGAGGCTAATCATTTTTCTGATGTATGAAGGTTTGATTGGAGCAAGGATTTGAAGGAAAAGAGGATCGGCTCGAGGAGATGAAGAAGATGATGTCTAAATCATGATCATCCATCAACGAGCCAAGGAGAATCAGATTTTATTGAAGAAGGGGGAACCTTTTACTTGATGCATCTTTCTAGTTTTCATCTATAGAATTTGTCTGGGGGGTCATAGCATATATTTATCTTTGATTCATATACATTTGAGAGAATACTTTGTGTGGGTGTTCGGAGAAAGGGGTCTCCGAGTGTGTGCGTTGTCATATGTGTGTCGATTTGTGTGGAGTATATCCGCATGTGTCGTTGAGAGTTTTCTCCCGTGTGGTTGTGTAGGCATTGTCCTACGTGTGTGTGAACGGAGTTGTGTCTCCGTGTGAGGTATTTAGTGCGGGGTGTGTTCCCCAGCGGTGTGTGTATTTAGTGCGGGGTGTGTTCCCCAGCGGTGTGTGTGTGTGTGTGTGTGTGTGTGTGTGTGTGTGTGTGTGTGTGTGTGTGTGTGTGTGTGTGTGTGTGTGTGTGTGTGTGTGTGTGTGTGTGTGTGTGTGTGCGTGCTACTGTGGCAGCAATTTGAGGCAAGGCCTCGTGTGTGGTTTGCTGTGGAAGCAGCGTGTGTGATGTTGGGGTTTGTCCCCGTGTTGCTACGTTTTGTAGCGTGTAGTGAAGCCTCACCGGTTTGGTGAGGAGTGGACGTAGGGAGCCCGTCGTGATCTCGAACCACCTTAAAAATCCCCGTGTCTTATGGTTTGTTCCTTGTGATTGTGTGTTTTAGTATCCTTTCTGTTATGCAATCGTGTGAGCTCAGTGAGATTGAGTGAATTATGTTTAAACCTGTTTAGATTAAATTCCTCAATATGATCAATCTTGTAAATTCCGCTGTGTGCTAATTTATGTTTTTAATTTGACATAGTTTTTACTAGAAGGGTCTATTCACCCCCCCTCTAGATCCGTATTCTTGCACTACGGGACCCAACACAGCTCACACTCAGCAGCCTAGCATGCTCACAGTGACTGACATCAGTACGAGGCAGAGGTTTGATCCGAGGATCTCCTCATGTAAGAGGGAGTAATCCAGATAGACATAACCTATCCTTCTAGCTACGTCTTTTAATATACTGATTAGTCAAGGTAGCGCACACTGAATTGCTAAGCAAAATAAACCACTCAATGGTCAAGAGAATTTTTAGGTGGTTCGATTGCAATCCACAATCTACATCCACCCCTCACTCTCCAGAGTGAGGATTCCTTGTTGAAAGCAAATTAACAAAAAGACTTAGTTTGCGACAACGGCTGATACCACAGCTTCACTCCCAAGGGAGACAAATCCCTCGACCTTCGATCCTACAGCCAGTAGAGATCGAAACACACTGCACAATGTAGTGCCCAGAGGACAATCCTCCCTTCTTTTGCCTTCATAGAAGGAACCCTGTGAACTAAATCCCTCAGCTCACGCAACCAAAGGTCGGAGACCTCTCTTCCTCTGAACCTACAGAGGGGACACCGGAGAATATTCTCCCTTCTTCTGAAAACACTCAGAGGGAACAAGAACAAATATAAACGGACGAATAGATAGAAAACAATAGAAATGAAGTATTCGATTGGAGAAAGACCAATAAGAGCAATGTAGCTTCTGATGAAGCAATCACCTACGAGATGGGTTGGCTGCACTCTATTCTTTCTTCCTCACACAAACGTGGAAAAGAAATATTCTAATGATTATCTGAACTCTTCAAAAATTATCCACATGTGATGAATTTTTCCCGCCAAGAAATTCTATAAGAGCTATCACCTGATTCGCCTAAGTACCTCATTGGTCCATGTCAGAGGGAATATTTTGATGCTTTTTATCCTTCCAAAACTTTGTCATGTGGATTGGATTGCGTGCCAATCAAGCTTCCACGAGTTTTGGCACGTGATCCCAAAAGTATACTTTAATCCTCTTGAGTTCGATTGCTTTTCCAACGAACCTTGACGGAATCGGTTGACCGTTCTACCTTTTTCGGTCGGCCGAAGTGCACAACATCAAAAGCTACTTCAAGAGGTCGATGCAACCACTTGATGCATCGAGGTGGTGTACCTAAAGAGGCTTTCCAATAGGTGGCTTCAAGTGATTGGTTCTTGGCTCATCGATGCAGCACTTGGTGCTCCGACGTATTTGCCTTTCAAGGTCCACACCTTGACTTGATGCATCGGTGCATCACTCTGATGCATCGACCTCATATACAATGTGGCAGTTGAACACCTTGACGTGTCAAGGCAGGTGAATTCAGCATCGTCCTGAATCTTCATGCAGCATTCTGGTGCGTCGATGCATCTGATAGGTGCATCGACTTGTCTATCGGACAACACACTCTGAAGTGTCGGAGCATGATTCCCTCACATCGATGCAATCTTGATCTGGATGAGTTCAGCTTCTTGATGTGTCGAGGCATCTCTTTGTTGCGTCGATGCAGCTCTCTAAACTTACTTCTGTGATTTTGACTACATCGAGGCATCTCCTTGTTGCGTCGATGCATCTCTCTAAACTTGCTTCCGTGGTTGTGACTGCATCAAGGCAGTGGTGATCTCTGACATTTCTAAAATCTTCCTTGTTCTTCTTGATATAGCTCCTACAGCCAAAACACCTACATTTAAGACTTGATTAATTTGCTAAAGAGCCATATTGCATTGACATCATAAAAACACATAAAATGCAACAATGCCCTAGGGAAAGGGATGAATAAAGATGTTTCCAGAGAAGCCGGATGGATAGAGTAGCAAGGGTCACAACACCCTGGAAAAGTAGGAGGATGAATCGGAAGAAAGGGAAAAGGTCTGGTGGTTCCGTAGGAAAGAGATGAGATGGGATGCGATACCCAGGGAGAATGGAAGAATGAGATAAGTGAGAAAAATGCAGAGGTTCCTGAGAAAGGGACTATGAAGGGACACGATGCCCTGGGAGGAGATAAAAATCTAGAGGTTCCAAAAGACAGGGAAGATGAGGGTCAGGAGACCCGAGGAAAAGGGGTGAATGCCAATGTAAATGCATGAAATGCAAATATGAAGATCTCCTTCTCACCCAATGGGTGGTACATAGAAAGAAGTTAACTGTTAATAAAAGCAATGATGAAATAGAGTAGGGTGTGAATGGATCAATGGTGGAAGGCCCCTCAATATAAGAACGCTCGCCCCTCAACGGCAAATAATGTGCTCGACTAGATGGCTCAATTGGTGGAATTAATGCTCATAATCTCTAATTTGATGACGCTTCAACAACTACATAATCTAAAATCAGCGACAACTCTCTTGGCATATAATCAAAGTGACGGTTCATGATGTAATACCCAGGATTTTTTGGATCAGAATCTGTGAGTTTCGGACCGCTTTCGTGGCTCCCAGATTGAGTTTGATAATTTAATCAGATTTTTTACTATTTATCCTTCGAACCCCTGTGTAGGGTGAACCAATGTGTTTTCAGGTTCCAAGACGTTGCAGGTTCGTTGTGCATTTTTCAAGGATCGTGGGAATGATTTTTCCCCATTTTTGTATTTTTTATATTTTTTAAACACCGGATTATTTTCTATAAATAAAACCCCTTTTCACCCCTCTCCCTCATTCTCATGTTCTCCCCCTCTCTCCTCTCGTTTCTCTCTTTCTCTCCCTCTCTTCTCCAGGCGGCCGACGGAGCGAGAGGCGGGAGAGGCAGAGGCGATGTGAGGGCGGTGAGTGACGAGGATGGAGCGAGGATCGAGGCAGTGGCACGGCGTGGAGCTCGCTCACGAGTTTGTGATGCTAGTGGGGTTTCAAGCGGCATTTTCGGGAGGAATCGGCATCCTAGGCGTGGAAAATTATCGGTGGAGGTAGGGGGATGGATCCCTTGCCCCTGTACTTCATTTCCCCGCAATTTGTAGGCCAAGGCGAGGTCTAGAGTGGGTTAATCTTCTTGTCGGGGCAGTTTTGCCATGTTTAGGACGAGTGACGGTTTTCGTCGGATCGAGCGACGTTTTGCCATTTATTTACTTGCATTTCGTGGTTTGGGATTGGGGAATGGTCTCCACTGTTTTCCCCCTCGATTGGGATCGAGTGGGTGTGGAATCAAACCCCTAGGGTGGGTTTGGTCGGGGTCTCTACCATTTTCGGTCGACCAACTGGTTGAGGACGATCGACCGAATGGCTCACCACGGAAGGGCGAACCCAGGTTGGTTCGGTCGATAGAACCCAGAGGGCCGGTCGACCGACCCCCTGCTGGGAAGTCGATGCACCTTGCTAGTGAGTGGACCCACCCTACGAGAGGTCGACCGACCAGGGCTGTGTTCAGCCTAGATACAGGCAGGTCGACCCACCATTGTTGGTCGACCGACCTATGCAGGTTGGTCGACCGAAATGTAGTTGTCTTGCCCTTCTTGGCCCCAGGTCGACCCGGTTGTGACCCTTTGGTCGACCTTTAGCCCCGTGGATGTCCTGGACACCCCGTGGGTACCGAGAACATATTTTTGGGTGTCCAGAGGTATCGTGTTACCTCGATTCACATGCCCACGTTGTTTTGAGTGTTTGAGTGACGCCGTGTGTTCCGAGCTTCTTTGTAGTTCGTATCGAGTCACCGTGTGTCGGTGTAAGTGTGGAGGGCTCTCCCCGCATGACAATTAGTTTATTCGAAAAGTGATTTCCGTGTGGGCCATGTGTATGGCCTATGAACTATGAGTCCTGTGACCTAGCCTGGGGCTGGAGGTTTATCAGTTTCCCTTCGGAAAGGAATGGACTAGGCGGTTAGGAGCTACCTTAAGGGTTATTCTTAACCGTAGTTCATAACCCTAGGAGTAGGGCCGATTAACGGCATGATGTCGTGTTGTCCAACAGTCTTGACCTGAGTCACATGACTCAAGGACCGTTGGATTAGTAGGTCTAGTGGACTGTCCAGAGTCTGGTGGCACCATGCCACCCCGTGTTCCGAGGCATTTGTGACGGGCTTGCGCGTAGCCTATCAGTACTCTGGTGGTTTATTCCGAGAGTCTTACCTCGAGTGACCTTTCCCACTAGTCGTAACTTTCCTGCACACGCGTGTGCGGACCCACTCAAGAGTGGTGGAGAGCTTGTCCCAGTGAGACAGTTTTTAGTCTACTTACCGTACGGCCCCTCGTCTTTGCAGCTTGAGTCTGGGCTAGGGGGAAAACCAACTAGAGGACCCGACTTAGAGCGCATAGTCTATGTGTGCACACGTGATTACGGGCATCGGACCCGAGCTGACGAGCGCGACCCCAGCTAGTCCTTGTTCTGTGGTTACTTGTAGGGTATCTCAGTCTCCGCCTAGGGCGAATAGGGAGACACCTTGGGAGCGAACTAAGTCATCACTGGACGTATCCAGTCTTGCTTCTGGTGGGCAGTACTCCTGTCATAGGAGATGGGTTTCTTCGTGGTTCTTCGGGTATCTTCCGAGCATTTTCCTGACTTTCAGGTTGAGGGTTCTCGATAGACTTACCAAGGTTTCACACGTAGACAGTGTAGGGTTCACGACTGCGAGGTCGTGACTGTAACCCCGGACTGAGTGGTCTTGGGTTGGGCCTTCATCTTTGAGGACGAGCCTCCACGACAGAGGTGTCATGGTGTTTCGTCTGGCAGTGTAGTAGGGTTTTCCGTTAGTTCGGTTGTCTCCCGATTGTGACATCAGGGTTTGGTTTTCCTGCCGTTAGGAGTAACTTATAGAGCCGTGGTTCCATCGCCTATCGTGTTTGATATTTTCATTAGTGCTATTGTTACCGCGATTATTTTGTGGTAGGGTTCCATGGGACCCCTACCGAGCCAATGAGATGAGGCTCACCCCTATCTTTTCAGGTGATGTGATTCCTCCTCGAGGTTCGGAGGTGTAGCGCAGAGGTTCATAGTTGCCAACTCGGCAGAGCCGGGGGTGTACTCGGTGTTAAAGTACATTTCTTTCCCTATAGACTATACTTCGTTTGACTGGACTCTATAGTTAGTTATTTAACCACAGCTAGTCCTTGTTCTATGGTTACTTGTAAAGTGTCTCAATCACCATCTGGGGCGAGTAGGGAGACACCTGGGACGCGAACTAAGATGTCATTGGACATATCCAACCTTGCTTCTGGTGGGTAGTACTCCTGTCATAGGAGATGGGTTTCTTCGTGGTTCTTCGGGTATCTTTCGAGCATTTTCCTGACTTTCAGGTCGAGGGTTCTTGGTAGAGTTACCGAGGTTTCACCCGAGACAGTGTAAGGTTCACGACTGCGAGGTCGTGACTATAACCTAGGACTGAGTGGTCTTGGGTTGGGCCTTCATCTGTGAGGATGGGCCTCCACGATAGAGGTGTCATGGTGTTTTATCTAGCAGTGTAGTAGGGTTTTTCATTAGTTCGGTAGTCCCCCGATTGTGACATCAGGGTTTGCTTTTCGTGTCGTTAGGAGTAACTTATAGAGTCGTGGTTCCATCGGCTATCGTGTTTGCTATTTTCATTAGCGTTGTTGTTACCGCCATTGTTTTGTGGTAGGGTTCCATGGGACCCCTACTGAGCCAATGAGATGAGGCCCACCCCTGTCTTTTCAGGTGATGTGATTCCTCCTAAAGTTCGGAGGTGCAGCGCGGAGGTTCATAGTTGCCAGCTCGCCAGAGCCGGGGGTGTACTCGACGTTAGAGTACATTTCTTTCCCTATAGACTGTACTTCGCTAGACTGGACTCTGTAGTTAGTTATTTAATTGAAAATGTAATTTTATTTCTTGTTATTTTAATTGTTATTTATATAATTGTTGCCTACATTATTTTAAATGTCAATGTACCTCCACACTCCTAATAACCATTCCGAGCCCTCCGGCTCATGGGTGGCGGGCTAGGATTCGAATGGTACCTAGTATTTCCCGGTATTCATTTCCTGTGTCATTACAGGTGGTATCAGAGCGTGGTTGTGGACGTTCATGGGGATTTGAGATATTGCAATGTTTAAAGTCCATAAGGTCCAGTACAGTCGGCAGCTGGCATAGGGTTTTGTGTTCATTTACCGCTTTGTTTCTCGAGTGAGAGATAGATTGTACAACATTTGTGCTGTGAAGGTGATTTCTATTTTTGTCAGAGTGTCGGTGTGTGGCCTGAGGAATAAGATAGAGAGCTACCTTCCCCAGTGGTGGTGGCCTCGGTTGTGCTGCGTTGGGCAGAGTTTTGCCTGCAGGTGTGAGGCTATTGTGCTACGTTCGAGGAATCCGCTGCGAGGCTAGGTGGCTGGGGAGGATTGGTCATGATTAGGTGGCCATGAGTGTGCTCTGAGAGAGTAATTGTCATTTTGGCCACCCCAGCTTGAGGTTTAGCTAGCCCTTGAGGTGTGAGGGTCGTGGTTTGAGGTGGCAGATCGGATGTTCTGATCGAGAGATGTGCTCGGACGAGCGGAGGATCTTCCTGATGAGCTGTTGATTGTCGAGCCTAACATTCTTGTCATGCTCTGTGGCATCAGAGATGACGTGCCAGTCCTTATTATTTTTATGAATTTTGAGGCATGATTGGGTAGAGTTATCCCAGTGAGTTCTAAGTCCTACGTGCTTGCACGTGAATGGGCTGTGTTAGTCCTGGATTTGGTTCGAGATTGTGTGGCAGTGGCTTGGTTCATGGCCTACATTTTTGAATTGGGGGCCACTATGCACCGCACTTGGATTCGCCATGCGAGGTGGCAGATGAGATGTGAAGGTTTCGCGGCATATTCGGGATTTGAGGATGAGCGTTGGCAGGTGTCAATTATGGTTCATGTTGTGGTTCTTGGCATGGTGGTCTGCGCGGTAGTAGCTCAGGAGATGGATATTTTCAGGATCCAAGAATTGGGAATGGATTGGTGTTAGTAAGGATAGATTCGAGGGAGTAATGTACGGTGGCTAGAGGTGTAGCAGCCTTTGAGCCTGGCATCTTTAGTGATTTTCTTTGCTCCTCGATAAGTGTTTTGGCGTGTTAATGGTTCCAGGATCATAGGCAGGCACAAGTGGGGAGCGTGTGGTAGCGGCTACCTCAACCATTGTGGCAGAGTGTGGCTGGTGATCTGTAGAGTCAGTGCTCGAGGCGTGGTGAGTTGCAGTTCGGGGAATTGCAATGATGGTGTGCGGGGAGATGCTACCGGTGTGGTCCGACGGGACACTTGGCGATTGTTATTGGAAGTGCTGACCTGATGGTAGTGATGTTTTTTCTTTTCTAGTGCTGGAAGGTGAGGTTCCTAGTGTGCAAGAGGTTCAAGGTCAGGTCAAGCATAGAGGCCTCCCACTTTGTAGGAGGTATGTTGGTTTCTCGTTGGTCGTAGAGAATCACCTTTTTGCTAAGTTTCATCATCTTGCATCGCATGTTCGGATTGGTTGGCCTCCCCTCATGTGCCATGAAGTCCGTGTGAGGCGTGTTATGTGTTTTGGCAGTATGACTGCCTGTTAGAAGCGTTGCCCATTCCCTAGGTGCGTAAGGGTACATTGGCATCATTCTGGAAGGACAAGTGCCCGTTGGGTTGTGCTTGCGAGAATTCGTGGTTGGTGTTGCTGTTAGGAGCACGGCTGGGATCTAGAGGAGGGTGAATAGATCCAACAAAGATTTTAAACCCAATTTGTAGATTCTATACCAGTTAAAAATATACTACCAGAAAGCCAGATCTGATCAGATCTGTAACCACACTGTACAACCGAAAAGCTAGTAGAAGAACTATCAAACTGAGTGCAGATAGCAAGAAGCTAGTACTGCACACACTAAACACCTGAAGCACTTAAGGAAAAACTAAAAGGATTAAACTGAAGGATTACTACTCAATCAAAAGCAATCCGAACAGATAGGTTCACACATAGCTTAACTCGAACACCTTGCAGATATAACAAATACCAAGCTGATGAGTACTAGAATATAAGCAAATAGTAACCAAACATCTCAAACTATAATTCACCTAGTTGGTGTTGATTTGTTTTAATTAGATTCCTATCCCGCCCCCTTTAAATACATACATGCAAAAACATGTGAATCAAAGACAAGGGTAGTGAAAGGATGAGAAATACTAACCGTGATCGCCACCAAGGTTCCAACAACGCCAAAGGATGAAGAAGTGTAAAGAACGGCGCCGTGTACCTTGGAAAGAAAACTTGATCACGCATGACAAACGAGGTGCGGGGAACTTGTGGATTCAAACCTCCTCTCCTTCCAGCCGGTTAGAGGAAGAGGGCCTCACGTTGTATTCACGCTCTCCTGTAAAATAAAGTCAAAATAAGGACAAAAAACCCATTAGAACATGCATGTGTAGCATCAATCCCGCAGTGATAAAATAGGGGTAAAAATTAAGGGTAAACTCACCGGAGGGGAGGTTTTTAACCCCTGTGGAAGGGTGGAAATAATAGGTGTGTGTATTATGCATGCATGAGATTTGAAATCACGAGATTTGATTGAGAGAATAGAAAGAAAACATTGATGCAAAACGTGCAAAAGTGCATGTGTAGCAGAAAAGTGCAGAATACTATGATGATTTGTGATTTTAAGAGGAAGAGAACTAAAAATATAGATCGTGAAATCAAGCCCAGAAGGATGCAATGGAAATCTAATACTTCCCTCTTCAAGCCAAGGTCGAAGTTGTGAGTTGGAATTGTAGCATGGCTTCACCCCGAACCAAGAAAGAGCCCCCCATCGCGACTGTGAACTGGGCAGTTTTTATAGAAAAGTGGTGAAACCCCCAACTTTCCTCCACGAGTTTAAGAGATAGAGTCCATCAAATCTAGAGATCTATGGATCAATCTCGAGATAATAGTCAAGATAAGTCATAGGAGAAAACGAGACTCTATTTGGATGAAGGATCTGGAAGATATGGCTTCTGGAAGGGAGCCTCGGAGCTTAATCTGTAGAGTTTGAGTTGAACTAGGACACCTAACCCCTCAACTTTTGAGTGTGATTCTGAGCAAGATAGCCAATCAAATTTGGAGTTCTTTGGACTGAATTCAAGATAATACCAAGGAGAAATCATAGGAACAAACGTCGCTCAATTCGGAGTAGAATTCATGAAGTTATGGACTCTGCAAGAGGGCCACGACGCACAGAAACGGAGCAGAGTCCAGCACAAATTGGACTCTTAGCTGTGTGTAACGGTCTATCGTACGACCGTCAGAGTTATGTAATGGACTAAGATATGTCCATCACACTCTCGGGGTCAAACGGGACGATTTCGGATAAGTTTCGGTGTAACACACCCATACTAGACCGTCACATGGACTCTGACGGTCTAGGGTAGGACCGCCACGCTCTAGGGATCGAACAGGGCGATTTCGGATAAGTTTCGGTGTGACAGTCTATCGTAGGACCATCCCACTGCCCTGGCAGTCTAGGGTAGGGCCGTCACACTGATGGAGGAAGATTTTCGGCAGACTACGCGTGACTTTGAAAATTGAAACGTATCTCTCAAACCGGGCAGAACTAGCGAAAGTGGTAGAAGAAGAAATTGTAGATAACTGAGAGAGGAAGAACTTTTATGAAGAATTCAAGTTGAGAAAATGATTATAAAAGGGAGAAAATAGTGCTAGAAGAGAGAGAAAAAGTATGGGACATAGGTGAACAGCGTAGCACACCGAAAAAATGTGAATAGCTCACAATAGGGGCAGAACTGGCCAACGGCGTAGAAGAAGAAATTGTAGATCTTTGAAAGATGAACAACTTTGATGAAGACAGTTATTTGAAAAGAGGAACAGAAGGAGATAAAAAAGGACCACTTTCAGGATTGCGCAGTGAGAGAGAGCCGATTACTTGAGGGAAGCCGGCCTAAATGGGTCGTAAGTTGACTTAGAAGCTAGAAGTTGATAAGACAAGCTCCAGGACTCTAGGAAATCACGATATCCAAGACTTAAAGGATATGAAATGGTAAAAATGGGCTTGAAATCCATCCGAGAAAGCTTCAAAACAATGGCTAATTCGGGGCATCAAAAATGATGAATAAGAGAAATGACACAACTTGTGAGCTAAAACGGGTGTCAATAGATGCCCCTCCTTAATGTCCGCTTTGCAAGGGAACGAGCAAAAGTGGCGCGGAGACGAAATGGAAAGTAGATGGAGTGAAAGCGATAGCGACGTGAAATGGAGATGAAGCGGAGAGAATTGATAAGCGGGCATCAAGGTAAAAAGACACCCATCATAACCAACAAGCGACAGGAATTCTCCTGAAAATACCGAACTAATCACCTGAAATGATTGACAAAGATGATACATGTCTGGAGAACTAACTAAGAAAGGAAAGGAAACACGACCAACCACATCGGGGACACAATCCACGGACAATGAGTGGGTCGGCAGGAACACAACATAAGAGCTGGAAAAGGAGAGATAAGACTGAGATAAAATCCAGATAGGAATCATGATGGCCAACCAGACCAAGCGAGAAGATCAGAGAAATCGTTCAAACTCAGAGTGGAATGAAGAATCTCTTACCCAAGAGAACTGAAGTGCAATTAAACAGTGCTGAGGAGAAATCTTGAATGGATCACGAGGCGTGAGTGCTCAAAATGACATGATGCATGCTGTGTTAAAATAAAGAAATCATTAAAACTAATGCAAAGAAAGATAAAATAGAAAGTACTCAAGGATAATATTGCTAGACTGAGTCAGACGGGGTCAAGAGTCTTCTTGCAACCACGGCGTGCGAGAAAGAGTCCGTCGTCCCCCACCCGACTCAACCGAGCGGCCTATCCAACGATTAACCGTATGCTCCTAGATCATCATTATTTTTGTTAAAGGGGAACATCAGATCCTAGAACACACAGACAACCAGTCGGTCCTTGAGAGGTTAAAATAACGTAGATACTATATAGTAATGCAACAAAGAGCTGGGATAGAAAGCCATACCTGACTTACCTGCCAAGCGAAAGCGACATTTTTTTAGATTTTCCAGATTTTTTCGGATTTTTATGGATTTTCAAATAAGACATCCATACGACATGACATGATGTGAATATGAACGAATATGACATAACATAACATAACGATCAAACGAATGGAAAACAACACAACAAGTCGAACAAGCACATATGCAATGGCATGAACAAACCACACGTATGCAAGATGAACGTGGGGGACAAGACAACAATGCAGTGGGACAACACACGGTTGGGACAAGTACATGAGGGATGACCACACGGTTAGGACAACACATGAGATATAGAAGGACGACTAACAACATATGCAAGATAACTAACAACATGTGGTGAAGAACAAAATAACATGTTTGGGACAACACGGAGGGACATGGACACGGCGAGACAAGGACACGGCGGGACAAAGGACATAAACAACTATGCCCTTCAATCAAAATCCAAGATCAGAATGAAGTAGAACCACCAGGTTCATAATCGTGACGCAAAGTCCTCTCATATAGATATAATCATTGCAAACAAAAGTTGAGAAGGACACAAGCTTCAGAATAGATCGAGAGATATGATTGAAGAAGAGAACAGATCATAAGATGTGGACAGGAGACAAAGCACAAAGATATAGCAAGGAATGCATGAGTACCTGCAACATGCACACTTAGCAAACAGATTACGTATCTATTCTCAAAATAAAATATAAAAGATAAATATTTTTAGATTTTTTAATTTTTTTTATTTTTTACATTTTGAAAATATTTGATTTTTTTTGGATTTAAACAATATTTCATTTTTTTTAGATTTTTGACAATATCTCTTTTTTATGGAATTTTGACAATATCTCATTTTTTTGGATTTTTGAATAGTAATCCGCAGCACCCAAAGACGGGCTCGAACTACTGGCCAGGGATCGCCGCCCCTCCCCTCTCATTAAAGACTTCTCTTGAGTAGGGCGTGCATGTGAGGGTGACTTACCACAACCAACTACCTCTAAAAAACGGTGCCCCTACTAAAGCCATATCCGGGATACAACCCAGCCTAAGAGGGAGAAGCAGAAGAAAAATTGGAGACAAGCTTCGTGCAGGATAGGAGATATCAAGGCTCGAATTCTTTCCAGGGCACTACCCCTCAAAGAGATAGCCTGTTGCGCCGGGACTTTGTGTCTTTGATTTTTAGACCCATATTTATCAGGCGCGCATGCGACCGGGCTCATGACGTCCCGCGGGGAACTGTACTGCCACTCTTGCCATGCCTTTGATTCATAATTTTGCATTGATTTTCATCCATTTATTTTTGACAGCCCTTATTGGCCAGATATAGCATGAAAGTTTACTTTTGAGGGTCAAGACTGCCCCTATTTGAGATCTCTCTCGTATTAGGGAGCCCCTAGGTTGGTCATCTTATCCATCAATCTCTTGCCCCTACACTTGGCCGAGCAGGGAAGAGAAAAGGCCTTCGTGCATTCCCAAAGTATGGCCAAAGCAGTAATGGTGTGCCTCAAAGGAATCGGCTAGGGCTCGCCTGTGGTGTGTGAAAACCCATGCTCAATGGTCACCCTCAACGATCGGGGAAAGAACTAGACTCTCAGCGCGGAGCTATCATTGGCCTAAGGATGCTGCAGAAGCGAACTCATTTTAAATGACCTAAATGAACTAAGAAAATTTCTAAAAGTCACTTAACCATGTTGAGGAATAGCATTATAACCATGTGCAGAAACAATAGAAATAATGGAAATGAAAGCATATTTCTTTGCTCAAAATAAAGATACCTTTGCAAATCCATAGCGTGGAAACCGGCATCCTGAAGGGATCTCGATCATCGAGCTTTGAGGAGCGCGAGTAGCTTTGTATTCCTTGCTTGTCAAGATAAATGATGAAAGGATGAACGGATAGCAAAGATTGAATTCCTCGACACAGAGGAGTGGCAGACATCATACTGGACAAAGAAGGGATAAAAAGGAAGAGAGACGAGGGCTAGAACTCCCTCGTTAAAGCACTAAGGCCCTGATAACAAGGAACCAGATACATAATAAATCAGATTAGCTGAGATCAAGGCGGACTAAAGCCTCGAAAACAGCAAGAAAAAGGGCAATGACCCTGAAAGGGTGCAGAAGAGAGAATAGACAAACCATGAGAAGATTGTGGAAAAGGTAAAGGGGACGAGGAGTGATCATCCGACGTGGTCGGAGAAAAGGAACTAGGACAACCCGACAGAGTCGGGGAAGGAGAATGAGAGTCACCCGACAGGGTCGGGGAAAGAGAATGAGAAGTCGAACCCGAGGATACCGGGGGAGGAGAATCAAAGGAGGACATAGGCTGAGGCCAGGAATGGTGAGGAGATGGAAAGTCCGGAGGTTCCGGATAGGAAAAGGAAGAACGTGGATTCGCGGATCTGAGATGGGAGGAGAGAATCGTGAAGGGAGAATTAGGAGAGGGCAGATACACCACCCAAGGGTGGGAACCGAGCAGAAGAAATGATGAGTGAAATGAAGAAGAAGGAAGAGAAGTGGACCCCTGAGTGCACAACTGACGACCCTTAAACTTACGTCGCCGCCTCTTCTTAGCTGATACTTCTTGAACATGGACTCGCCTGGCGCGGACTCGGACCTTCGGCCTTCTCAATCTGTAATACTTTCTCAAATAACGGGTCCACCTGACAGATGGCCTAGCCCAGTCATGAATATGCAGCTTCGTCGGGGCGGTTGCCCCTAGACACCCAGTGCTAGTAACATGCAGACATTCTTGAACGGATAACTCCTCAAACGAATGAATATCAGAAAACCACGGAGCTTTGTCACTTGGCACTAGCAACATGAGATTCTGCATCTCCACTTGGCAACTGGGCAAGAAGCATAACTCCCTTACTAGAAGAGCAGGACGAAACCGAGGGAGAGTAATGTGCGGCGTTGACATGGCCGGCTTGCTAATGAACCAAGGGAGATTGCATAGAATGCGCATAATGTCCTTGGAGAATATAGAAGATACGGTCAATTGCCCTTTGAACATAGAGTGCATAATCAGCTTAGTGACCGTATGAGTTAGCACAACACGGGTAGAGAACCCTTCTTGGCCTGTCATCTGAATGGCAATGGAGCGAGGAGAAATAATAGCATCAATGGTGAACTCTCTGGCGAGCAAGGAGATTGCCACCGACCTTGCTTGTGAAGAAACTGGCACCAGTGCCTGGGAACTCTTCTTAGCAACTGTCATCTTTGAAAGTGTAGGCGCATCATCCCCAAAATAACCAGGGACGTGGACACAGATCGGCATCCGACAGATAAAATCCTGAATCTTGAAATGCACGGCCAACACTGAATCATCCTGACTTGGCTTATTGTCTCCCTGGGGATTAGACCCGAGAGGCACCAAAGAAAGCGCACACCCACTCCGTGAGGTGGAAGTGGTTAGAGAAGTAAAGGGAATATGGTTGGGTGGCACACGTGAAGGTTTGGAAGGCATGGAGGTTCCAACGGGAGTGGTGATGGAAAGTGAAGGCGCAGGCGATGTGGCGATGATAGGCTCGGGTGGTGACAAAGGTGAAGGTGAAGGCGTGGCTGAGGGTAAAGGTAAAGGCAAAGGTGTGGCTTGCTCAGGCTCAGGCAAAGGTGATTGCAGAGATGGAGGCGAGGGTGGAGATGGAGGCAGTGATGGAAGCACTGGTGGTGGAGACGGAGATGATGGTGATGCAATGGAGATGGTGAGGATAGTGATGAAGGCGATGGGGGTAATGGACATGGGGGTGGAGAGGGTGAAGAGGGAGGTTGTGGTGTCCACCGTCGACGTGTCGACACAACGCGTCGAGCAGTGTTAGGGATAAAAGTAGTGGTAGTGGCGGCGGGAGAAGAAGGGGAGGCACTAGCATGAGCAGAGGCATGGGTTTGTGGTGGCGATAGAGCCGGGGTAGGAGATGGCGAAGGTAACAGAGTAGGTGACGGAGCGAGTGTAGCACTAGACGAGGAATCACAAGGGTGCCCCTGGCCTTGAAGTAACGGAGACGGCTGCCCGGGGGGCACTTCTTGCCGCTGCTGTTGGCTGCGAAGATGTAAAATGACTTTGTGAATAGCTGCCCAATCAATCCTCTTATTATCTTCCAGATCATAAACATAATCCCAGAACTCAGGACAATCCTCAACCAAATGCCCCTGCTGGCGGTGAAAATCACAGAACTGAAGCATATCCCCGACCTCAGGTTGGCAAGACACAACCGGAGAGAACAACAACGCGTGAGTGGCCATCAAAGCCCGAAAGATATCGGTGAAACACTCCGACAATGGAAGACGAGGAGCCTGCTTCGGGCAAGGTGAATGTCGGGGGATATGTAATGGTGGAGAAGGTTGTGGAGACAGAAGTGGAGGTTGTGTAGGCAAGAGTGCGTGGATAGTGGTGGAGGGCTTTGGTGAAGGCATATGTGGAACGGAGTGGGGAGGTATCTAGACGGCATCCACCTGCTCGGGATGTGGTGTGACCTTGACCGGGGGTGGAAACGAAGATGGATATGCGGACGTAGGAGGCTGACTCATGGAAGGTTGATATGCGGAGGCGTATAGGTATGTAGAGGCGAGGGGTTGGCTAGTGGAGGGATATGTGGCGGAATGCTGACTCATGGTGGGCTGACTCATGGGAGGGTAGAGTTGGCACGTGGAGGGTGAAGGTTGATATGTGGAGGTGGATGGTGGAGACTGGGGTCAAGGGAATCTTGGATTTGTTGACGAATGAAGTGGGCTCGGTTGTAAAGTTGTTGCCAAGAGGTGATGTCGTTGTGGGCTAAGATAAATCGATACTCGGGCGTGGCATTGGATAATAGCATCTTGATTTGCTCTCCCTCCGGAACGTGTCCCGGGACTTGTGCAGCCAAGCGACGCCAGCGATCGGCAAAGGTGCAGAACTCCTCGTCGGGCTTCATCATCTCATGGGCCAGATCCGCCATAGAATACTTGGGCCCAATCTGGTCTTGATACTGTTGAATAAACTTTTCTTGAACGGCTTGAAAACTCACAACTTGCTCTTACGGAAGAGAGAAGAACCAATCCCGAGCCGGGCCTTCCAATGACAGACCAAACAGATAAGCCATCAAGTGTTGGTCATGCCGAAATTTGGCCGACTCATAAACAAACTCCTTCAAGTGCACATACGGGTCACCGACTCCACTATAACGGCGATATGTGGGAATTTGTGATGGAGGTGGGAGCCGATGACCTTGGAAAGCGAATGGAACACTTAAAGAGGATTTAGGATCGATCCGACGTTGAAGCTCATCAAGTTGGCGTTGGGTTTGAACAATCATCTCTTGGGTAGGAGAGATCGAGAAGAATATGGGCCAGCTTGAGCAAGAGGATGTGAATTCAGACCAGTATGATGATAATGGGTGGGATAAGAGGATCCGGGCTGAGAAGAAGAAGGACCCATTCCGAGAATGGAAGGATATGTGGGCCTAGAAGAAGCATGAGCATAAGGACCCATTGGGCTGGCAGCATAAGGAGAAGAAGAATGAGTCCCATTAGAAAAATAAGGCCCATTAGGAGAATGGGGCCCGTTAAGATGATGAGGCCCATTAATGAGAGAAGAAGGCCCATTAAGAGAAGGAGGCCCATGAAGATGAGATGCAATAAGACGTTGGGCCTGGGACGGGTCCATTTGGCGAACAAGGCTTGATATATGGGCCATGAGATTAGCATGTTCCTTAGATGGATCAGAGGGACCACGGGATGATGGGCCCGCGTAGGAAGAGGATTCCACGCGGGAATAGGAAGAAGATTGAGAAAAAGAATGATACAAGGGGCTAGAATGATACTCCATGAGGGAAAATGGAGACTTAATATAAGGAGATCAAGGACAATACAAATGGGGAAGCAAGGGCTTAATGGGCTTGAGAACAAGGAGGGACTGACACACTAATGCAATGTTAGGAGATCAAGGACAATACAAAGACCGATGGACAACAGACCAAGGGATGATGGACTGGACAATGAACCCACAAAATGGACTGACTTAAGTGGGCCTAACAACGACGAAACATGTGGATGCAACACAAAACACCACTAATGGGCTTGGACAAGCCCAAACAACACAAACAATGCAATGTGAGAGTTTTCACCCAAGTCAAACAAGTTGATATGATGGGAAATATTTTAGGGATTTTAATAGACCTTTTAATGATTTGAATTAATAATAATTTTCTCAAGATAAGGTCCAAACTTTGGGTTGACTAAGGTTAACTCTCTCACACTTATGCAAATGCAAACCTAAAGGGTGGAAAGGTACAACCGGCCCGGTGTCCGTGTGGGAATCCACAGCTCACGGGGACTTATGGAGGTCCCGGATAAGATCACCTAATCGACTCCAAGGAATATGGAGGCGAGAGGATCACTTACCAAGGTAGGAAATACAACTATGATATGCAATGTATGGCCCTATGTGCACCGGAGTGCATTCAAATTCTAACTTAAAACTAGAAAATCAAGAATAGATTAAACTATGCAAACTTGATCCAACTAAGATAAATAGTATATGGATTGAAAGACAATACAAAGGTATGCACAACGGGCCCAAGAACAGATCAATCTGACCCCGGGAGGTCAATCAAATCACTGAGCAAAGTTACCCCCGTGAACCTGTGCGCAGACCACATGCAGATTTTATGGACAAAATGCTAAAATGATGATAATTTTTAACTAAGCAAATGAGACCCAAATGATGCAAATAAGCTATGGATGGAAAGAGAATACAAAGGACTATCTAATGGAACAAAAATCAGTGCAATCAGACATCGGGAAGGTAGTCAAATACCTGAGTAAAGATGTACCTGTGAACCTGTCCCTGAGCCTGCCTGCAGAACTTATGCACAAAACTCAAAAAGTTGGACAATATTAGAATATGAAAATGTTAACAAAATGAGGCAAATGATATATGCATGGAAAGACAATACAAAGGGCTATCCAACGGAAGAAAAATTAGCGCAATCATACATCGGGATCAAAAGTTATCTCCCGATGAACACGGCCCTGTGAGCATGCACGCAGGACTGCCAGAAGATGTAACGGTCTACCAAATGACCGTTACATGCATGTGGCGGTCTACTATAGAACCGTCACACTACTTGAGCCCATAAAACTCCCCAAACAATGGAAGAATGGATAAAATATGACCTAAACATGCACATGCACACACCCAACTTACAAAAGAGTATTAAAACAAACGTGATGGGCATTGGTGTCCCACCGTGATCGCCAAAAAACTGTAGATTTGTTTTAATTAGATTCCTATCCCGCCCCCTTTAAATGCATACATGCATAAACATGTGAATCAAAGACAAGGGGGATGAAAGGATGAGAAATACTAATCGTGATCGCCACCAAGGTTCCAACAACGCCAAAGGATGAAGAAGTGTAAAGAACGGCGCCGTGTACCTTGGAAAGAAAACTTGATCACGCTTGACAAACGAGGTGCGGGGAACGTGTGGATTCAAACCTCCTCTCCTTCCAGCCGGCTAGAGGAAGAGGACCTCACGTTGTATTCATGCTTGTGAGCGACGTCACGCGGTTCGGGGAAGAGCGGAGAAGGGGACGCGGAGCGCGCTCGGGCTCCTTCTTTTCTTTTGTTTTGTTGTTTGTTTGCTGCAACACAGAAATGAGAGGAAAGAGAGAAGGGGCCACCACGGGAGATTGCTCAGGCGGGGCGAGCGGGACAAGTGTGATATAGCAAAATATGGGGGTTAAACGGCCATAGCGGGAAGTGACTCGCCGCGGCCTCGGGGGGACGGGAATGGTGCAAAAATTAAATAACAAGAATTGAAACGGCCATTGGGGAAGTGACTCGCCGCAGCCTCGAGAATATGAGCAGATAATAAGATGACAGAATATGAAGAGAATACAAAGAGTGGGAATTTAAACGGCCATTGGGGAAGTGACTCGCCGCGGCCTCGATGATAGGAGCAGAATATAACAGAACATAAAGAGAATATAAGAACGGAAATTTAAACGGCCATTGGGGAAGTGACTCGCCGCGGCCTCGATGGTATAAACAGAATATAACAAAACATAAAGAGATTATAGGAATAGAAATTTAAACGGCCATTGGGGAAGTGACTCGCCGCGGCCTCGATGATATAAGCAGAATATAACAAAATATAAAGAGAATATAGGAAATAGAAATTTAAACGGCCATTGGGGAAGTGACTCGCCGCGGCCTCGATGACAAGATGTGATCGCCAGGGGCCAAAAGACCCCAAAATAAGAAAATGATCGCGCCTACCTCAAGAGCGGGAGATGGCGGGTTGCTTCTTCCTCTCCCTTCGGCCGGCCGACGGAGAGGGCTTTCCTCGGTTACCCTTGCAAAACAACGACAAACAAAATAACAAGTGGATTAGAAAGATGAGTGTGTAGTATTCAAATCCTTGCAATAAAAGTAACGAAATGATGGCAAGACACACACCTGGTTGGTGTTATCTTTTAAACCCCTCTCGGACTCGAGTAGGAGGAAAATGAGATGATGGATGCAATAAGTATAAAAGAAGAGGCGCCCTTATGAAGGGGGATAGAGGATGCGAGATGATGAATGCAAAAGAACTATGAAGAAAAAGGGGAAGAAAAGGCTTATTGGATGAGCCGAGGGTGAAATCCGGCGGAGCTCCGGCAGCGTGGGGACGACGTGGAAGCGCGGTGGATGAAGACGACCTTCCTCTCGCGAGCGTGAGCACCCGAGAAGCCGGCAGAACCTCCACCTACAAAAGAACCCACGGGTTAGAAAATGACTCCGTAGCCTCTGGGCTCCGGCAGCCTATCGGATCACTTAGAAGCTCCCCTAGAACTGAGGGGGGTGGGCCTCTATTTATAGGGCTCCGGAGGGTGGAGGCGTCCAGGACCCTGGACACCTCCATCAGGGCCGAAATAATATTTTATTCTATTTTTATATATTTTTTGGAATACTTTTGTGGGGGCGTCCAGGGTCCCGGACGCCTCTAACAAGTCCACCGAATACTGCTAACGGCCGCACGCGGTTTGGCACAACGCGTGGTTTTGTGAGCGACGCCTCGTGATTCAGAAATGGGCGCGTCCAGCTGACCGGACGTCTCTATATTTTGGATTTTTTAACACACGACAAACTATCATTCGGTGGCCGGCGCCCGTGAGGGTTTTGATGGAGGCGTCCAAGGGTCTGGACGCCTCCAAAATTATATTTTTTTTTTATTTTTCTTTTGTCTTTTATACCAGGGCTGACATTTTTAATTTTTTTATTTATTTTTATGGAGGCGTCCAGGGTCCTGGATGCCTCCATTAATATATATATATATATTTATTTATTTTTTTGTTTTTGTATGCCAACTGGCATTTTGCATATATTTTTTATTTTTATTTTTATGGAGGCGTCCAGGGTCCTGGACGCCTCCATTAATTTATATATTTTTTATTTAGTTTAAGCCTTGAGAAAATAAATAAAATAAATTAAAAATATGGGGGCGTCCAGGGACCTGGACGCCCCCATTAAGACCCACCCGGGTCCTTAGATCAGGCGTGGGCGGGCGCTCGGAAGACACCCTTCTTGGTTCCGGAACCTTTTGATGCGTCTGACTGGTGTTGATGCCGTCCGAATGCCGTGACGAGACGATTCCGGATGCCGAAAAGGGCGGAAGAAGACTCAAGAAAAGGAAATACTCAAGTGATTCGAAATGTGTAAGCCGTCGCGGGGCGTCGTATAGTAATATGAGACTTTCTCAGGAGACGTCAGGAATGGCGTGTCTACAGCTGCCCCGCCTTGGCGTCTGCTTTGCAAGGGAGCGACACGTAGTGGAAGTGGAGTGGAGTGAAGTGGGAGCGGACTAATAAGTTGATGCCAAGGTGTGATGAGACACGCTTTTGACGTTACTGTTTGGAATCTTTCCTGGAGTTTCAATGAGGCGACCTTGAAGAAGGTCTTTCAAATATTGACGATTGCTTGGACGGAGATCAAATAAGGGAGGGTTAGATGCGCGCTCAGGCACGAAACAAAAGGAGACCAACTTCTCGGTGTGGAAGTACCTGGGTCATAAACCGGAGGTTTCACCTTTGGGGAGCGGTTACCAGCCAATGTGGAAGTGCTGCGGCCAAGGTGGGTCAAAAAAAGGGTAAAGGAATATCTGAGGGTCTGTCCAAACAAGGGTCTCCTTTGGAAGAGCAGCGTAGGGCTGTCTCAAGGAAACTCAGTATTTCATTCGGAGTGGAATATCTCATATTTGTGGGAATTGGAGCACAACGGCTTTCACAATCGAATCACTTGAATGATCTTCCGCAATAAATCAAAGTCCTATATGAATGCATGCTGGGTTCAAAGAAAAATTTAAAACAAACTAAAATAGAAAATAGCCAAGGATAATATTGTCAACTTGTGAAGAACGGGTCAGGATACCGACCCGGTGAGCTGATACTGGGCTGGGGCCCGTTTATCCGCGTACCAACTCACTGAATGGAACCGTCGTCCCCATTCTATCACAAATTGACGGCCTATCCGTACAACCCAAATTCTTCCGGGATCGTCACCGTTTTTGTTGAAGGGGAACTCAGATCCCGGATTCGTTCGGGCCGCACGGTCCTCGGCATGTTCTAGTAGCGTACGTATCATATACTATGATGTATGACAAGGTAGGACCAACCATTGAAAGGTGGGACACGAGACTGGACAAAGACGTCCGTTAGTAAAACCTGCACAGACCAGCATGGATTAATAACATCAGAAAGTAGCAGAATTACAGCAGAATCGCACCATAATACAAAGGAGATCCAGACAAAATCCTGATAGCGACCGCTGATGTGACATGTTTTGTCCTGTAGCACCCTTCCCTTCCTATAAGAACTCCCCTTAGACTAGCTCATTCAAATGCACCAAGGTGGGTTTTGGAAGCGTAGGAGAGGAAGGAGAGGAGAATCTAGAGATTTCAGGATGGAAGGAGAGTCTTCCCGCGTTATGAAGAGGAGCAGGCCTAGCAGCGAGATCAGGCGACTCTCCGACCTCGAGGGTCATCTGAGTGGGACGATCTTGTCGCATATGGTAAGCTGATTCATTTCAAATTTTCCATGTGAACCTTCTTCTTACTTCCTTCATTTCTTATTTCTTTCCTCTTCCAGCCATATCCACTCTTCCCAGGCTCGAGGAAGTTTTCCAAACTGCCATGGCTTTCAAAGCTAACTTCCAATATCTCCATTGGCATGAGGGCCATACTCTCGAAGTGGCATTTGCAGGGGCTCCTTATTCATGCCAAATATTACGAGAAGATACGTATGGACTGGGCGGCTATGGGCGCACTAGTGGAGATCTGGCATCCCCAGACCCACACTTTTATCTTCCCGACCTTCGAGGTTACCATCCTCCTCGAGGAGGTGGAACTTCTGTTCGGATTGAAGAAATTCAAGAGTGACGGGAAGGTGAAGGCTATGCGGATGCTGACACGGGGGACTTCTGAAAGCGTCCTTGGAAGCTTCATGCCACCCGATGCAGCCAGAAAGGTCCGTACTCAAAAGGGGATCGATCTCCAAAAGCTTGCGGAGTGGGTTATGGACGCCCTGAGAGGGTCACCAGACGATGACTATTTGGAGGGAATCATGAAGGGGTTCACTATCTGTCTGGCGGGTGCTCTCTTGTTTCCTTATACCGACAACATAGTGGAGGAAGACCAACTGAGTGCTATATGCGGTATCTGGCGTGGAAAGAGGGTAGGACCCGCTGTCCTCGCCTACCTGTATAGTGGCCTTACTGCCTCGAGCATGGGTAAGCCTCCTTTTGGTTGCGCACTTGTCCTGAGCTGCTGGCTTGATTTGCACTTCAAATTCGACCATCGCGAGGGAATGCCAACTGCTTCGAAGCTCTTCCAACAAAGCCCGCTTCACCACATAGCCGACGTGTTAGGCTTTGGTGGTACTGTAGTGAACCGCGTTCCGTGGCTGAAGAAACGTGAAGACTGGCGGTCTCACTTTCGCACCATGACACAAGGCTTCTTTACTTGCGCACCGGCATGTTTACTTTCGCTTGATCTCCTCATGAGGCCTTCCCCCAAAATTGATCTTCAACTGATCGGCGCGACCGAGTTTGTTCTTTACAACGCGCATCGGTGCTGCCTCCAGATTGGCATCCCACGCCATTCGTTCCCGCCACCGAGTGGCATCGTTCCTTTGAAGAAGAGGGAGTTAGGCACTGAAGCGGACGCGAAGAAAGCGAAGGCCATTAAAGCTCCCTGGAAGACAAGTGTTGCGGGAAAGGCGTTAGCGCACGTGGTGGAAGAATGCGAGCCGTGGAGGGCTTATGTAACCGAATTGGGGAAGTTAAGGCCTAAGGTGCCTAAACCCCTGATGTAGTTCACTCTGCTTTTCTGATGGAATAAAATTTGGCATTTGGATGTTTTGGACCTCCGTCCCCTTAATTATTATCTTTTTTATGGTTTTTCTTTTTCTTTGTGTTTTTTTATTTTGTTTGGATTATATATATATTCTTATCTTTTTTTACTTTTATTATATATAAATATATATTTTTTTGAAAAAATTTTTTATTATGGGGGCGTCCAGGGGCCTGGACGCCCCAAGTTATATTTTTTTTATTTTGTTTGATTTTTTGTTTTGGGGGCGTCTAGGCGTCTAGGCGTCTGGACGCCCCAAAATTTTTGAATTTTGAAATAAATAAAAATTATGGGGGCGTCCAGGCGCCTGGACGCCCCAAAGAAGGTAATTCCTATTTATAAGGGCTGCCCCCCCCTTTTTGCTCATTTATTGTTCAATCTGACGACCCAGTCACCCTAGACGACCCATTCTTAGTCCCCATGGAGCGAGGAGGATCGAGCCAGGGTCCAGGGAAGCGAAAACGACTGGCTCGTCGTGCGAGGAGGTTGAGGGATGATGCCGAGGAGGCCGCAGCAGAGGAGATTGCTGCGGGTGAGGAGATGGAGGTGCCTCTCCTGGTCGCGGAGGCCGCTGCGGATGCTGGTGACGCGGGAGAGGACGATCACGACCCGGTAAGTACTTCGGAATTCTCACTCTGTGGTTTAATAGGCTAAAACGGGCGTGCGAGAGGCTGTGAGAGAAGGCCGGGTAGTGAGAGAAGGAGGCGTCCAGGGGCCTAGACGCCTCCACCTTTTCTTTTTCTTTTTATTTATTTACTTATGTACGTAAATAATAAAATAAAATTAAAAAATAAGGAGGCGTCCTAATCCCTGGACGCCTCCATAAAAATATATATATTATTAATAAATTTTGTTTTGGGTTTTTGGGTTTTTTCTAAAAAGGAAAAATGGAAATTGGAAGGAGGCGTCCAGGGAGTTGGACGCCTCCACAAGAAAATATAAATATTTAAAGAAGTAAAAATAAAATAAAAAGAATAAGTAGTATATATACAGTGTTATTGTTTATTACTGTTCATGATGCTGATGTGTTCTTTGTTGGTTTTGTGGTTTGCAGGGCGTGATGAAGGGCCGGATCAGCTGGTCCTTGGTGGTGGCAGCATACCGTGGGCTGCCGGATTTCCAGAGGGCGCGTGTAGACGCCATGGGCTTTGGAGCTTTCCTTAGGATCGAGCCCTTCCGGCTCGACCTTCCTCTTATCCAGGCATTGAGGGAGCGGTGGCACGCACCGAGCCGGGCGTTTCTGATGCCCTGGGGGCACATGGTGCCGACACTTGAGGACGTGGCTCGGATCACCGGGCTACGAGTTGACGGAGAGGCAGTCAGCGGGGTCACCTACCTCGACTACCGAGAGAGCGCCCTAGACCTGCTGTGGTTGGAGACGAGTGTGACTGATAGAGACAGCAGGGTAGTGGGTCGAGTGGAGATCATGGAGGCGCTCGGATTCGTCGACCCGCGCCAGCGGGTTAGCGAGACTGGAGCGGAGTTCTTGGCTCGACTAGAGGGGGATGCTCGTGCAGCTTTCACCCAGGATCCGAGCGAGAGGGAGCTGGTGGATCTAGACCTTCGGAGGTTCATTTTCTTCTTCCTGGGCCGCCTTCTGTTGGGGACGAAAGGGGATGGCATCCACTGCCGTTTCCTCGGGATCTTGGCGGATCTGGACAGAGTGGGACACTATGCGTGGGGAGCGGCTCTGCTTGCCCATTTGATTGCTGATCTCTCCCAGACTTCGGAGAAGGAGACGACAGTCAGTGGCTTCGCACCTTTCCTCCAGGTAAACATTTTATTTATGCATTCTCACAGTTAAATATGCAATTATTGTACTAATGATGTATGATGGATGCAGGTGTGGAGCTATTACTATTTCCCGATGGGGAGGGCTAGGCATGGGAACAGGAGGGCCGTGCCTCTGGCGCGGCAGTGGAGGCCGGTCGTGGTTGCAGCACCCCACGGCTACCAGCTGGCGTCACTTCGTCGGGAACTGAGCGAGTATCCCGAGGCCATGGTATGATGCGTATGATTTTTTTTTTGTGTTTATGCGTGTGACTGAATGGTAACTAACATGATGTATGTATGGTGATGCAGGTGGTGTGGAGACCCTACCTGGGCATGGGCGACGCTGACCAGCCTTGGGTTGTAGCGGGTCTTCCTCGTTTCAGGCGGGACGTGTGGCTCCATTGCCTGAACGAGATTGAGCCGCTGCGGCTTAGACTGGTCATGAGGACATTGGGGCTGGCCCAGGAGTGGGTTGACGTAGATGCACCGGCCCGCATTGGGCGGAAGACCAAGGGGAAGGCGAAGATTGTGGACTGGCGTACGCGCTTCCCAGCACAGTACCAGGACTGGCAGCAGGGCGGGATCCCAGTGGTGTCCCACGTACAGGATAGCACAGACTACATGAGACGGTACCGAGCTACGTACGGGGACCGCCTCTCCTTGGGTGGTATGGCAGGGGTAAGTGAAATGAAACTGCTCCACCTTTCTATATGAATATGCATGGGATACTAACTTATGTGTAATGCAGGATGCTCGTGATACCATGATCGCCGACCTGCGGGCCCAGTTGGCAGATGCCAGGCGACAGTTGGTGGCCATCCGACAGGAGTTGGAGATCCTGGTGAGTTTATGCAATGCATTTTTTTTGTGACCTGGATTTTTGATGCTTAGCCTTTGACTGACGTCTGCTTCGTGTTTCAGCGGGCCCACCAGACAGCGGCAGCCGGGATGGCTGGTGGAGCGGGTTCCAGTTCGCGGGGCCCTCCTCCTGAGGTTTCTGCCCTCCAGGAGCAGCTGGCGTACGCGGTGGCTCGGGCTGAGGAGGCCGAGCGTGACCGCGAGGCTCGAGTGAGTGTTTGCTTGGCCGCGGCCCTTTTCTAGCTGCTTTCCTTCTATCACTGTTCTCTTACGGTGCATGCGTGCTTTGACAGGTGGCCGAGATTCGGGAGGCCCTGGCGTGTGCTGTCCGTGCTGAGCAGGAGCGTGATGCCTGGGTGGCTGAGCGTGACGCCCGGGTGGCAGAGCGTGATGCCCGGATTGCGGAGCTGGAGGAGGAGCGTCGACGGGAGGCTGAGGAGCTCCCTCGTGACGTGCTGGACCTGCGGATTGCCCTCGAGCTGTCGAGGAGGGAGGCGGTGAGAGAGAGAGAGGAGAGGGAGAGGGATAGGGAGACCATGGAGAGAGAGAGGGAGTACAGGATGGCAGAGCGATATCGGGATTGGGACGAGAGGAGAGCTCTGGTGGCCCAGGTGTCAGAGCTCTGGCTGAGTCTTGGCACGGCGGAGGGGAGACTCTGGGAGAGTGAGGAGCGGTATCGGAGGGCGAAGGAGCGCGGGGAGCGACTTCGTCAGTCCGGTTCCTTTTCTGTGGGCAGCTTTCTAGTTTCTTCGGCCGAGCAGCGTCGCCGTACCTTGGAGGCTGGCATGGTGCCACCTGGAGAGGCGAGCACGGCTTCTGAGGGTTCACAGAGGTCGCGGAGGCCCCCTAGGGATCCCTGTCAGAGGAGGGAGGAAGGAGATGACCAGGAGGGTGACGGTGAGAGTTAGAGAGTTGCTTGTACGTCACCCTTCTCATTGTATGATGTACTTTCGGCTATCATATGAAATGGAAATGGCTTTTTTGTGTTGTGTGTACTTTTCTCTCTCCCACACTTTCTTCTTTGCACTGAGTTGTCCTTTGAGGCATGCTTCGCGAGACCTTGCCCTGAACAGCGGGGAACTACGCTTTGCACGGGGAGATTTTGTTTCCTTTTCCCCCTTTTGGGCGCGTCCAGGCACGAGGACGCGTCTTAATCCTTGATTTCAAATTTAAAGCGACGGGTGGTCCTTCTTCTCTCGTGCCTTACCCGCAAACGAGCCCGCCTTCTGCCGAAACTCGCTTGCCCCCCTTTCCGTCTTCCACTTCTTTTGATCGATGGAGTTCGGTGGGCCCGACCATGGTGAAGGTGGAGAGGGACGAGGAACTCCTCGCCCAAGGAGGGACGCGCCCGAGCACGGAACGGCGTCCATGGAGGAGGAAGGGCCGCTTCGGGCCCCCGAGGGACCCGAGGGGCCCGATGGCGTGGGAGGAGGTGAACACGGTTCGGTAGGTCCTCCGATCTCTTCCTCTTTTAATTTATTTTGGGTTTTGAGGCGAGCCGCGCGAGGAGGAAAGGGTTCGGCGAGTGTTGCACTCAAATGATGGACGCGTCCTAGACAGGGGACGCGTTCCTTTTGACTGATGTGGGACCCCTTTCTTGGTGCAGGACATGGCAAGGACCCTGGGCCTGGCCGATGAGTGGGCGAGTGCGGACGAGCCGAGCCGCGTCAGGAGGGAGAGTCGCGGCAAGGCGAGGCTCGAGGAGTGGCCCGTACGTCTCCCTGGACAGCAAGGGGGTATACTGGTGCAGGATAGTGCCGACTTCCTGCGGCGGCAGAGAGAGAGCTACGCGGGACTTCCCCAAGCTGGGGACACGCGTGGCATCGGCGGCTTGCGCGCCCAACTGTCAGAGACTAGGCGGCAGCTGGCCGTCGCTCAACATGAGTTGTCGCTCCTGGTAAGTTACGTGCCGCACTTTTAACTTCAGATTTCGGAGTTTCACTGACGGCCGTTGTTTATTTTGTTCCAGCGTGCCCAGCAGACAGCGATGGTGGGAGCGGCTAGCGGATCTTCCAGCTCCTCGGCCCCTTTTCTCGAGATTGCCTCCCTCCGGGAGCAACTTGCCGGTGCGGTGGCCCGCGCGACCCGGGCGGAAGAGGAGCGTGACGCCTGGGTGGCGACTGTAGCGGAGCTGCGGCATCGCGGTGAGGAGAGACCTTCTCCAGACATCCTGGAGTTAAGGGTTCTTCTGCAGATGATGAGGAGAGAGGCAGAGAGAGAGAAAGCCGAGAGAAGGTCCAAGCGACAGCGGGATCTGACCGAGAGGAGGGCCTTGGAGGCCCAAGTGAGGGAGCTCCAGCTGGGCCTTCAGGCCGTCGTGCAGAGGCTAGGAGGGATGGAGACGCGCTACGAGAGAGCGCGAGAGTTCGGGGAGCGACTCCACCAGTCCGGTCGCTTTGCCGCCAGTGGCTTCTTCGCCACGCCAGGGGAGGAGCAGCGAGTCACTGCTGCGGAGCAGGCGCCCAGAGGCGAGGCAGGTGTTACTGCACGGGGATCCCGGAGTCTTCTGAGGGACCCTCACCTCGGGGGAGAGGAGGAGAGTGCCCGGAGAGATGAGTGATGGTGAGGATTGGCGGGCTAGTGGGCCCGCCACCTCTCTATGATTGTAGTGCTTATGACAGCTTATGTAGAATTATGAATGGAGTGATTTGATTTTCTACTGTTTATTTGTTCTCTTGTGCGTTCCTTCTTCCCTACATTTCTTCTCCTTTGTACTGTTCCCATGTGATGGGTTTGCCGAGACTCCGCTCCAAGCGGAGAATCGTGTCTTGTTGTGACCATTTTTCACGGGAATCTGCCGTCGAAGTCAATACTGACGGCCCTAGTTCCTTTTCCCGGATGTTGTGCCAAATTTTGCGGGCGTCCTCCAAAACATGATAGGGTATCCCTAGACAACATAGGAGCTATTCGTCCTATTCTTCGTCCAGTCAATCACCCTGTGCGAGCGGTGAAGCGACACATGGGGCCGCTTGGCCGGTGTCTCATTGCGAGGGCTATCATCGACAGGTGATGGAGGCAATCTTGGCCCGCACTCCTTCCATTTCTATAAATTCTTGTCCCTTTTATCTTCCCAGGTATATCGAGGATTAACTCGAGGAGCACAAATTCTTACGAGAGAGGAGGAGTTCAAAATTCTGAGAGTTGGATGAAGGGCGAATCTTCCCATTCCTCGAAGAGAAGCAGGTCAGTGGTAGTAGTTCCAGGAGGCTTTCAGACCTTGAAGGGCATTTCAGCGAAAGGGCCCAATCTCAACTCGTAAGCCAAGTTTTCTTGCCCTTTTCTCATTCTTTCTTCCTTTCTTCCGACCAATCCTCACCCCCATTCCTTGTATGCGTAGGTTGTGATGAAATCACAAATCTTATGGGAGTTGGTAGTAGCAGCGTACAGGGGCCTCCCAGATTTTCAGAAGGCGAGGCTAGACGTGATGGGATTTGGTACCTTCCTTCGGATCGAGCCGATCCAGCTTGACCTAGTCCTGATCCAAGCCTTGTGTGAGAGATGGGACCCAGTGCCGGGCATTCCTGATGCCCTGGGGGCACATGGTGCCCAGCTTGGAAGATGTGGTCCGAATTACGAGTCTCAAGGTGGATGGCGAGGCAGTGACCGGAGTCACTTACGCGGACTACCGAGAAGGTGCCCAGAAGTTACTGGGTTTGGACCTAGATGGTCGGAAAAATAGGTCGATAGCTAGGGCGTCCCTCATGGATGCATTAGGGCTCACCGACACTCGTCGGCGGGATGACGAATCCTCAGAAGAGTTCATGGAAAGGATGGAAATAGGATGCCGTGCCGTATATTGCACAGATTTCGGCAACTGGGAAAGATGTAACATAGATTTGAGGAGATTTCTCCTCTTCCTTTTGGGGAGATTGGTACTGAGCTCGAAAGGGGACGGTATCCAATGTTGCTTCCTGGAGCTGCTGTCAGATCTTGAAAGAGTAGGGTACTATGCCTGGGGAGCTGCCATGCTGGCGCACTTGTTTGCAGGCCTATTCCAAGAAACGGATCGTGAGATGACTGTGAGGGGTTTCACACCATTCATCCAGGTATTTTTGGTTTTGCTTGTTTTGTATTTTTTTTTTGTGTTTTTGCAAAGTTCTGATGACCTGCGCCGAGCAGCTATGGAGCTATTATTACCTCCCTATGGGGAGAGCTCGGCATTGGTGACCTGTGATGGTGCCGCTAGCCAGGCGGTGGGAACCTATCATGAGTGTGGCACCCCTAACCTACCAACTGATGGTGCTAAGGCGGGAGCTACAGGAGTTCCCTGCAGCGATGGTAAACTGGAGACCCTACTCAGACATGGTCGATGCCGACCAGCCGTGGGTTCTAGCAAGTCGTGCCCGGTTCGGACGGGAACTATGGATGCACTGCCTGAATGAAATCGAGCCGCTTCGGCTACGATTAGTTATGAGGACTTTAGGACTGGCTCAAGAATGTGTGGATTCAGCTGCGCCACCTCGTGTCGGGAGAAAGACGCGGGGACCGGTGACCTGCATTGACTGGCGCGTGCGATTCCCCGAACAGTATGAGGACTGGCAACGGGGTGGCACGATTGTAGAGTCACAGGCGCGGGATAGCGAGGACTACTTGCGTCTATATAGGACAAAATACGCAGAGCGGCTCCAACCCCGGGGACTTGCGGAGGTAGGTTTCCCCTTTTTCTCTTTTCTTCTTTCTCCTTTTTTGGTTTTCTGGTGAAAATGCTGACTTGTAAGGCTGCAGGATATCCGGGATGCCATGATAGCGAATTTATGAACTCGCTTGGTAGAGATGGAACAACAGTTGGGCGATGCCCGCGGAGCTACGAGCGCTCTGGTAGGTGTACAGTACGTTCCTAATTAAAACCCCAGATTCCAGATGTTGGCTGCTAATTCACATGGTCGTAGCATGCCCAGATTGGCGCGGCCTCCCCAACGATGGGAGTAGGTGGTGCCTCTTCCAGCTTGTGGATTCCCACCTCAGAACTTGACTCGCTTCATGAGTAACTTGCTCACGCCACGCAGCGTGCTGCGGAGGCAGAAGGGATGCTCCTTATACAGGTAAAAGTTTCAGCGTTGAGTTCTCTTTGTTTATGCCTTATCGCGTATCTGAGATGGTACACTCGGCAGGAAAAGGAGACGGAAGAAGCGCTTGCCCAAGCTGCGCAAAAGGAGGCTAGGATAGCAGAACTGGAGAGGGAACTGCGGCGTCATCCTGATGACGACTCATCCAGGGATGCTATGGAACTGAGGATCACTCTCCAGTTGGAGAGGGAAGACCGTGAGAGAGAACGGGCAGAGAGAGAAAGAGACGCAGAGAGAGAAAGAGCCAACAGTTTGGCTGAAAGGGAGGAGCGAAGGGCCATGGAGGCCCAACTATTCGAACTCCGAATCGACCTTGGTCTTGCTGAACAGTGGCTGAGAGATGGTGAGGAGCGCTACCGAAAAGCACGAGAGCGTGGCTTTCGTGTTGGTAGCTTCTCTGCTGCTTCCGTGGATCAACGCCGGGATGTGGGAATAGGAAGAGGAGTACAGAGCGGCAGGAGTACCGCTTTTCGTAGTTGGGTAGCACCTTTGAGAGTGTTTTGCCCGGAGAGTAGTGGGACGAGTAATGCAGAGAGAGAGAGGGCGGAACTTGATGTAAATTTTTTTTAGTTTTTGGAATAAAACACAAGGTTTGGTTTGTTTGTTTTTCACCTTTGCTTCAGTTACCTGAATCCCTGCACATATCACTGAAACAAACAAATCAGAATTTCTGTTCTGACTTGGCCCCTTACTCAATAAGCAAATGGTCACTGTGACTGTCTTTGATAACTGGTCAAGGGGCCAAGCCTTTATTTTAACGAAGGCAAGGGAAAATGCAGTGATGATAAATGCGACAGGCAAGCACACGAATGCAAGCGATATTAAAAATGAGATGATGCACGTAAATGCAATCATGCAAAATTGATTTGTTTTCTTTTTTATATTTGATATTTTTTTATTTTATCATAAAAAGATTTTTTTTGTTTGCAAATATGTACATTTCTCTTTTCCATTTTTTTTGTTGCTTTTATCATTTCAATTTTTTTGTTGCTAACGCCCGGTAAGCACCCAAATGGCACCTAACCTTCGTGAGAACAGGGGTTTCTTACTAACCTCCCAGGTATCCTAAGTGCACATCTAGGTTGATATGGGCCTCTAGACCTCTCGAATGATGATCCCGCCGACTAAGACTTACCCTGATGACAATACCGTCATGCCATGCTTAGGCTCCCAGTTGCTTCCGACCACAGGGATTCACCCAAAAGGTGTTCGAGGTAAATGATTTGCCCGACCCGGGTCTGTTTCCTCACAACTCTAGATGGTATATGATGGAACACCCTGGAACCCTAACGACCAACCGCGCGACGCTGACCCGGAATCAGACGCCGTCGCACCCATAGGTGACGCGCTTGCATTGGCCTAAGCCCGAGGTTAAACAAGAAGACATCAAGGTGGTAAACAGGGGTCTTGACCAGCCAGAAACACAGAGACTCCTTCGCAACGATAGCTTTTACTTTTCAAAGTAGGCAACCAAATGTGTATATTAAAATAAGGTCGCAGACCCTAGGCAGTTTTCACCCTTCAGAAACTCCATCGAACCTTCATCTTTAGAGGGAGAAGGAAGAGCATAGGGGATAAACCTCCTGAGAGGACCGGCAAAGCCGTTAACCCGGCGAGCGAATAAGGGCCCATTAACTCTTTCCTTTCGGACAACTTCGGACCAAATCTCGAGCATTTACATTCCACGGCCCCTTTTGTGGATTCAGACTTTTGCTTTGAGGGGTTTCGTTTATCGCACCAGGCACGGTCACGACCAGGCTTTTCTCTTGATTTTGATTTTGTATTTCTTTTTGTGAGGGAGATATAGTCATTTGACGTTTGTGGGCTCCCTCTTCGTATGCCTGCGGGGACACTGCCCTCTTCTCGTGCTCTGATCGATGCTCGAGGAAATGGGTCATACTCTTGCCTTTGGGGTTTAAGTTTTGGTTTCTCATGCTCAGCGTTTTAAGGGCGCCGACTGTCTCGTTTGGTCGAAGAGAAAAGAATAAAGATTACAGCTTCCGGAGATCTTCCGGGTGGAGCCCCACCGTAGGTGATGCTACCGACTTTTTTGAATAAAATACATAAGTGAGCACATGTTAGCTTCCTTCGAGCGAGCATAGGCCGACGTGGCCGGACAGGGATCTCCACGGTTCTGGCAAACCAAGATCCGGTACCTACCAAGCCTCAATGGGCCCTATCCTAACATGAAGGTTAAATGCAGGGACTTAACTACATGGTGGCTGCCAGGCATCGGTATTTTGAATTTTCCATATTTTTAGTGATTTTCAATATTCCTTTGTTTTTGATGTTTTTTTATCTTTTCATCATTTTTTTTATTTGTTTTGTGCTAAGGGTAGTATTTCTTAAGATAAAGCCCATTCCAAGGGTGGGATAACTCGGTCCCTTCGGCGTTGATTAGTTTGTAGGCGTTGCCAGGGTACACGGCTTGAATTACAAATGGTCCTTCCCAATTGGGTTGGAGCTTAGAACGCGGCCCTCCAGGTTTGACAAAAATTCTTTTTACGACCATCTCACCGACTTTGAATTTTCTCTCAACGACTTTCTTTTGGTAAAAGCGAGCGAGTCTATTTTGATACACACGCGCGTGTTCGGCGGCGGCCAGCCGCTTCTCATCCAAGAGTTCCAATTGGGCGAGGAGTGAATTACGACGATCGTCGAGGGGAAATTCCTTGTCCAATTGTACCCTGAGAGAAGGGATCAGAGTCTCGTACGGGACTACTGCTTCCATACCATAAGTAAGGGCAAATGGAGTCTGCCCGGTGGGGGTACGGATTGAAGTGCGATAGGCCCACAGAGCTTCGATAAGCTTTTCTGGCCAGTCTAAAAACTTACTAGACTCGCAGGTTTTTTTAATGATTTTGAGCAATGTTTTATTGGTGGCCTCCGCTTGGCCGTTACCTTGTGGGTAGTAAGGCGATGAATGATGCAATGCAATCGCGTACCTTTTGCAGAGGTCTTGTAGGTCCTGAGAAATGAACTGTGGCCCATTGTCGGTGACGATCGTGCTTGGGATGCCGAATCTGGCGAGGATGTTTTTCATGATGAACTTGCAGACTGTTGACGCCTTGATTTCCGCGTAAGCTTCGGCTTCGGCCCATTTGGTGAAGTATTCCGTCGCAGTAAGGATGAAAGATTTCTACTTGGTGAGGGAATTGGGATCACCTAGGGGACCAATGATGTCGAATGCCCACATGGAGAAAGGCCATTGTAGATCTCTTTTAAAAATCCACACTTAAATATAAAAAAAAAAAGCAAAAAAGTAATAGATACGGTGAAAGCAATAAAATAGCACGAGGTGCTAAAAGGAGGTTGTGATCGCCAGAGACGCGAACGCCTCAAAAGATATAACAATTAATGAAGGGGAGAGATCGCGAAGAATACCTTGAAAGTGCGTGGATGTGAGTGCTCCTTTCTCTTTTAATCGGCCGGCCGATGAAGAGAGTTCTTTCTCTTGATTACCCTTGCAAAAAAAATAACAAACACCAATAAAAGATGTGAATTAGAACATGGTGTGTAGCATCAAATCCTAAATAAAGATATAGGTGAGCATGAAAAATATGAACAATACACACCTTAAGGGGATTGCCCTTAAACCCCTATGCAAAGAGGGTGTGGGGAGATGTATGATGCATGCAAATAAATAAAAGTAAGGGAAGTGTGCAAGAGATGCACTATGGGGAGATCTCAATATGATGGTTGAGAAAAATCAATAACAATGATGCATGCATGACTTAATGAAAAATACAAATAAGGGGAGATAAGATAGAAAATTCTTGTTTGGGTGGCTTCTTTGGCTTGAATACTCGATGGGAGGAAGCCTCAAAGGGATGAAGAGTTGAACCGTGGAAGAAGCCCCCCCTCCTTAGCCAAGAACAGCCTACCTTCGGTTCCTGTAAAAAGAAAAGAAGAACAACAGAAGGAAAAGAGAAGAAACAGAAGAAGAAGAAGAATAAGAAGAAGAAGAAGCAAGAAGAATACGGAGAAGACAGAAGAGGAAGAAGGAGAAACAAAAAAAGAAAGCAGAAGAAGAAAACAGAAGAAGAAAAAGAAGCAGCAGAAGAAAAACGAAGAACCTCCGAACCAACCCATTAACAGAGCTCGGAAGCTCTATTAATAAGATAGAAAAGGGATAAGAAGGAAAGAGTCCAAAGGAGGAAGGGATAAGAACGGGCAAGAGCCAAAACCAAGTAGGCATCTATCGAAGCAAGGACTCTCTGGGGAAAGGGCCGCGTAGCCAGAAGGTAAAACACGCCTTAGGTTAGGGCGTCAATTTACGAATTGACGACTTACGAAGAGGGCGTTTCTCAGAAACACGCCCTGCACAAGGGCGTTTCTCAAAAACCAAATTTAGCAATAAAAACTCCCCATATTTGAAAAATGTAAAACACGCCTTAATCAAAGCCACTTTTTTAAAAAACGAGCCCCTGGGAAGGGCGTTAATTTCAAGAGCTCAAATGGGGGAGTCGGTCATACCAAAAGAATTAACGCCCTCAGGTGAGGTCGTCCTTTCTTTAAAAACGCCCTTGGTTAAGTCATGTTTCATGAAAAACACGCCCTTACCCAGGTCGTGAATTTAGAAAATTCATAAAATAGATAGAATGGGGAGAAATAGATAAATGGGAAGGACACGCCCTAGAACAGGGCGTGTTTCAAAAAAACGCCTCTGATGATGGCGTGAATTCAAAAAAATAGAGATAAATGCCCAAAAAATCCGAAAAATAGGAAAAATGGGGAAAATAGGAGAAATTCAAGAAAAGTGGGAAAACCACTCAATAAGCTGATTTGAGGGTCAAATGGGGCATCGCAGAGCGATATGAAATATACTCAAAATAATGTCAATTTTGGCGTGTCTACAGCCATGGGGAGGATATTGGATGAAGTGAGGAAGATGGTGAATGGATTTTATCGGCGTGAAGTTGACACTTGACACACCTACGGACATAGACAGCACAATCCTCTTCCATAGTGGGCCAATAAAAGCATTGCCAAATGATCTTCTTGGCGAGCATCTGACTATTCACGTGGCCACCGCACACACCCGAGTGCGTCTCCTCTACACATTTCCAAACCTCGTCGTCGCCAAGACATCTTAACAGAATACCAGTAAGGCTCCTCCTATAGAGTAGACCTCCAACCAAAGTATATTTCTGAGCCACCCTTCTTATGGCTTTCTTGTCCTCTATGGTGGCCCCTTCAGGATAAGACTGATCTTGGCAGTATTTGACAATTTCATAGAACCATGATTTCTCTTCATCAGCCAGTTCTCCTTCGGCCTCTGCCAACATGATTTCCCTCTTCTCAAGGATATCTTCCTGCAGGATCTTCCTTGCTATCCTGTCTTTGATGTTTACGTAGGAAGCATCATCGATTGCAGGGGCATGAAGTTTGTAGATGGAAATGGACTGAAACCATCTTCCTAGAGGGAACCTTATGGATGATGCCAACGAGGCGAGGGCATCGGCGAGAATATTCTGATGACGAGGGACATGAACAAAGATCAGTTTGGCGAACAGTTTGGCAAAGGCAGCAGTGAGTTCTTGGTATGGCTTGAGTTTGGGATCGCGAGTGCGATATTTAGTGAGCACCTGGCGAAGGATGAGTTGACTATCTCCTACGACTCGCAACTCAGTGATACGAAAAGAATGAGCGAGTTCTAGGCCAGCTAGAAGGGCTTCATATTCGGCTATATTGTTGGTAACTGGGAATTTGAGCTGGTATGCCAACGGGAATGTGAGACCTTCAGGCGACAGGAGGGCGACGCCGATTCCTCTCCCTTGAGAATTCAGAGCTCCATCAAAATATAGTGTCCACATTGGCTCATCTGATTGGTTGATGGACATTAGTTCCTCATCTGGAAACTCTGATTGGACGGGATCGAACATGGGAAGAGGATGGTGAGCGAGGTGCTCGGCTATGGCATAGCCTTTAATCACCTTTTGCTGGATGTAGGTGATGTCGAACTGAGAGAGAAAACTTTGCCAGCGTGCTAGCCTATCCGTAAGGACGGCTTTCTCCAGAAGGAATTTGATAGGATTCATCCGAGCAATCAAGTGGACCTCATGAGCCAAGAAGTAGTGTTTCAATTTCTGCACTACCCAAACGAGGGCAGCACAGGTTTTTTCCATGCCGGTGTACTTCTGCTCACAGGGATTGAGAAGTTTGGACAAGTAATAGGTTGCCCGTTCCTTGCCTTCTTCATCAGCTTGTGCGAGGACGGCTCCCACGGAGTCATCCAAGACTGAGACGTAAAGGATCAGAGGTTTTTCTGGTTTGGGTGGAATGAGAACGGGTGGACTAGCTAGATATTCCTTCAACCCTTCAAACGCTTTCTGACATTTAGAATTCCAGTGGAATTCTACTCCTGGCTTGGTCAACTCGTAGAGAGGTCTACACCATTGTGAATGTTGGGACACAAACCGACGAATAAACTGCAACCTCCCGATTAAACCTCGGACTTCCCTCAAATTTTTGGGAGGCGGCATATCCCTGATGGCCTTAGCTTTGTCGGGATCTATCTCGATCCCTCTTTTACTCACAATGAACCCCAGCAATTTACCCGACGACACACCAAACACACACTTTTTCGGGTTCATTTTCAATTGGAACTCTCTTGACCTTTGCAAGACCTTAGCCAAAACTTCTGGATGTTCCATCCTGGTCCTTGATTTCACCAATAAGTCATCCACATACACTTCCAGATATATGTGCATCATGTCATGAAATATGGCCATCATCGCTCTTTGGTAAGTAGCTCCAGTATTCTTTAACCCAAAGGGGTAGTGAATGACGTCTTTTCCTGATCCTCTTCTGCCAAACGAATTTGATTGTATCCTGAAAATCCATCCATGAAAGAGAGGGTTTCGTAGCCTGCCGTGTTATCAATCAGCACATCAATGTGAGGCAAGGGAAAATCATCCTTTGGACACGCGCGGTTAAGGTCCCGGAAGTCGATGTAAATCCTGACTTTCCCATCTTTTTTCATGACCGGGACAATGTTCGCCACCCATTGAGGATAAAGGACGACTCTAATGAACCTGGCTTTGTGGAGCTTATCGACCTCTCCCTTCATTTTCAAAGCCATCTGAGGGTGGAAACGCCTTAACCTTTGTTTTACCGAGATGGACCCTGGTTTTAGGGTTAAACGGTGTTCGACCAAGGTTGAATCCAGACCCGGCATATCCTCGTAGCTCCATGCAAACGTGTCCTTATATTCCTTGAGAACCTCAATTAATGCCTCTTCTTCAGAGGGTGGTAGGTTGTCACTTATGAGGATGATCCTAGGGTCTTTCTCAGTTCCCAAGTTGACTTCTTTGGTGGATTCTTCTACGGCGGTTGACAGCTCGTCGAATCTCCTCATTCCACTAGCGTATGCGCCCGCCGCATCCTCATATTCTTCACCCTCATCTTCAGTGGGGCATTCTTCATCCATGATCTCGTAGACTCCATACCCTTCATCAAATGCACAGTCGCCCTCGCATTCTATTTCGGGTAGCTGGATGGGATTTTCTAACAACTGGGGGACGGCAAGAAGGGCCTGACACCTGGCGGCCAAATCCAGAAGGAATCGATGAGGGATCTGCCTACCCTTGGATTTCTTCCTAGGTATTACCCTTGGCCTATCATTCCTAGATTGACTGACAATATTTACAGAAGAAGAGGAAGACGAAGAGGATGGTGTAGAATGTACAGGAGAAGACCCCTCAGAGGAGGGGTAGAAAAGGTCGCTCATCGGACCTTGGACGGGTGGTCCGCAAGGCGGTACGCACCCGTGGGAGATGTAGGAGGTTTCCTCAACGAAGATGTGTTGTTGGGGAGTTTGAAAATTGACGTTTTTTTTTCGTTTCCATTTTTAATGACAAAGCAGTGAAAAGAGATTGGAGGAGAGAGAAAAGGGGTTACGGCTAGAGGATTGTGAGGCTCATAGAGCAGATCATGGTTGAAGACCTGGCGCGGGTTGAAAAGCCCGCGCATGTATGTAAGCAAAGAAGGGGACCTGGGAAGATCATCAGACAATTGTCTGGCCCAGGAAGAAGATATCAGTAAAGGCTGAGACGAGTGGATGGAGAGGATGGCGGCTAATGAGCCGTCGACGGCAATGTTGAGGACGGATGAAGATCCGTCGATGACAGAGTCCTTCTGGCGAGGACGAGGATAGTTTGGAACATTGGCAAGAGTGGTAATATTCTCTGGTATTTCGGAGATCAATGGTGGTCCTTCAAGCTGCGGAGACGAGAACATCCTTTCCAGTGCAACGGAAATGTCCCGTATGTCAGACCATTTATCCCACTCGCATTCCGGATCTTTGATCTTGCCTCTTTTGGTGATCCTCGGATATTTTTCAGCCAAATATACATCATATGATCCCCCATATGCTTCTCGTGGGTGATCTCCCATCTGAACCACGGGCCCTCTGTTGAAGTGGTTTGATAGAGTCCACGTGAGGGGCTTCCAATCTGCCTTGAACGGTCCTTTGAAGCCTAGGCCAAACCTGCGGTTCGGCCTAATTTCCTTTGGCGGTTTGAGCATACCCTGTAACTGTGCGCCCAGACCCTTTCCTTGTTGATAGCCGATGTTCCTCATAATCTCCCAACCTTTGGAGTGAAAAGGGAGACATGATGTTGCGGTTGCCCTGACCGGCTCCTTTGGTGCTAGTGGAATGTGAGATGGATCACGCACGTCCAGCAGTGATAATATGGGCCGATGAGATGGCCAAACGGAGGGCAGAGAGGTGTTGATAGCATCCACTGTGTGAAGGACCGGTGTACTGACCACTTTAATAATTCTCCCATTGTAAGGAAACTTCATGCACTGATGGTTGGTGGAAGGCACAGCGTCCATGGCTTCGACGTAAGAGCGACCCAATATAGCCTTGAATGTGGGGTCCATGTCGAGGACATGGAATTCCGTAGGAATTGACATGGGGCCTAGTTCTGCCTTCAGAATAATCATCCCCTGCGGCGGCCTTTTGCTATTGTCATAAGCCGTGACCGTGATCGAGGAAGGTCTTATTTGTTCCTTGTTGACCCCACACAACTAAAGAGTGCTCATGGAGATCACATTTATGGATGCACCCGTATCCACAAGACACGGGTTTATGGATACCCCATTGATTTTTATTGAAATGCACAGTGCATATTTCTGAGCTTCCTTGGGAGCGAGCTCGTAGTTGTGAAACATGATGGCTGGTTGTGTGTCTGTTGGGGTCAAGACGGTCGAAATCTTCTCCACGGGGAGGTCTTCATTAACCATGACCTTTTGAAGATATTCCATCAAGGCCGCCTGGTGGGATGTGGATCTTTGAAGTAGCTTCAGGATGGAGATCCGAGCAGGTGTCTTATCCAGGTGTTTCAATAGATCATACTGTGTTCCAGGGATAGCTATTTCTGGTTGTTCTCCATCATCCTTCTCTGGCTGAGATAGCTCAGGATTCTGACTGTTGTGGGGGAAAACCCTGTGGAAGATCCTTCCACTCCGGAGCACCATTGCCTGCGGCTTTTGTACCTCTGTGGGGGTAGCAGTGGATCTTAACAGGGGTTTGAGGGGTAGTAGTGGAGGAATGGTTGATGAAGCAGGGGTGATGACGGAAGCAGGGATTCTGATGAGGGGTTTGTTAGGTGGTGGCATGGTGGAGGTAGAGGGGATATCGCGCGGATTATGAAGGATAAGGGGTTCGGAAGGTGGACGTGGAGGTAAGGTTTGAAACGGGTAAAGGTTTTGAGGTGGATGGTGGGTGATGAGTGGTTTTGAAGGCATTAGTGGTGATGTGGTGGAGGAAGACGGGGTTATGTATGGTTGACGGATGATAAGGGGTTTAGAAGGCGTAGGGGTAAATGTGATAGAGGTGGATGGTAAAGTGGGGGAGTGGGAGAAGGTGAGAGGGTGTGAAGGCGTAGTAGAGAGTGTCGGTTGATAGGAGGTCGGGGTGCGGATGAGAGGGCGTAATGGTAGTGGAAATGGTGATGGTGATACTGACGCGGGTTGATGAGAGAGAGGTGCTACCCGGGCAAGGTGAGGGGGGTGCATGACGATAGGGTTGGAGGTAGAAAGAATGGAGGTACTTTCCTGGTGCCATACCTGCTCTCTCCCGACTTCCTGGAAGGAGGAGATGGGGTTAACCTGATGATTGGGCTGTTGGTGCTCCGGTAATAGATTCTGGATTATTCCCATGTCGGGTTGTTGTTGTGGGGCCTGCTGAGGCTGTTGTTGTTGTTGTGGTTGCTGCTGCTGCTGCTGTTGTAACTGCTGCTGTGGCCTCTGAGGAGGTCTCCTAGCCTTGAGAGCCGCGAAGTCTCATCTCATCTCAATCTATTTGATGTTCATCATTCATATCATGGATGTAATCTTTGAAATGGAAGCAGTAATCCACTGTGTGTCCCGGCTGCCTATGGTAGATGCAGTATTTGGAGGTATCAACATTGGGGGGCCACGCGGGCCTTTCTCTGGGTAGGGCGAGTTGGTTTGATGCCATGAGGGCATTAAAAATGTCTGCTAAGGTTTCTGGCAATGGTGGATAGTAGGCTCTCTTGGGACCGAGCGGCCTCCTTTGTTGATGTTGGGGACCATAGTTCCCCGGGGGTGGAACTTGGTTGTACTGAAGCGGTGGTTGTTGTTGCTGAGGTTGTGGTTGTTGTTGCTGGGGTTGGCGTAATGGAGGCATATTATCCTGGGGTGGATTATTTTGGGGTGGAGGACGGAGAGAGAAAGGACCCGGTTGAAGGGGAAGTCGGGGCATTTGTGGAGGCCTTGGGTTGACTGCATAGTTGGCATTGTTGACCGCACTGACTTGCTCATTTGTCACGACCCCTTCTGTGGCTCCGCCCGGGACACCAGCGCCTGTCTTTCTAACCACTTTGGGCTTCGGTGACTCAAACATGTTCATAATGGGGGAGTCTTTTAACTGGGTTTGGATGTACCGGGCCCTTTCATAGAGTTCCTCCATTGTAGTAAGTTTATTCATGGCCAGGACGTGTCTGAACTGTGGGGTTGCATTAGACACAATCATCTTCACTTGTTCGGGCTAAGAGAGGGTATCCCTTATTCTTTCCGCCAGAGACCTCCATCTATCAGCATATCGGACAAAATCCTCGTCGGGTTTCATCTTTTCGGCCACTAGGTCGGTAATGGAGAGTGAGGGACCGACCCTATCCCTATATTTCTGCAAGAACTTTCTCTGGACTATTTCAAAATTCTCGGCCTCGCGGGGCTCCAGAGAATAGAACCACTCAAGCGCGGGACCATCCAATGATCTCCGAAAGAGGTATGCCAGGGACCTCTGATCGTTTTGCCAGTAAGAGGACTCATACATGAAATCCTTGAGATGAATGAAGGGGTTGCCGGTACCATTGTATCTGCGGTACGTGGGCATTTCGGAGGGAGGAAGATGAATGACGGGAAGGATTGGCAAAGCAACCTCCAGGGTGGCTTTCACGTCCACCATTCTTCTCAGATTTTGAAACTGCTCGTCCATGCGGTTGAACCTATTGAGGAGCGATTGGGCGAGCTCCTCTAGAGGTGAAGGTGGCACTTGCCACTGGGGGAGAAATTGTCTCCCGGAGACTTGAGGGGGAAACCCCGAATGAGAGGGAGCTGTCGGACCACCGACAGTTGGCCCTGGCTGAAGCGGTGTGTGGGGAACAACGGGAGTTTGAGATTGTGACGGGAACTGGAATGAGGGTGGTTGTTGGCTCGCTTGTCCTTGAAGAGAGGGAGACTGGATGGCTTGCGCCAATGAGGGAGATGGAATGGCCTGCATGGACTCTTGGAGAGGTGCGATGGCCGGAGTTGATTCCTGGGGCGTGAGGGAAACAGATTTCCCTTTTAGAATGGCCTGGAAGGCCCGGAGCTGTTCAGAGGTAAGCTCCGTGTTGGCGAGGACGCCCAGTAAGGAAGTGATATCCTGTGGCGGGGACGTGTCCCCGGCAATAACCTGCAACTCATGCGAGGGGTCATGAGAAGGACCCGAGTCCATAGCATGGACTCGCGGGTCGGCTGTCAAACCACGGCTAGGGTGGTTCTCCTCAAAAGACTCATGAGACATGCTCACAGTTTTCCCAGAACGCAAAAACATACACTAGCAAGTAGGTAGCAGAGATTATCAAACAAGTGGATGCCTTTACACCCTTTTTTGTGTTTTGATTTTGATGATTTTTTTTGTATTTTTAGCGAGATCCGAAGTTCACACAAAATGGGGACCCTAGTTTGTTTTTGTTTCACCGTCGTGTCAGCTAGGGTCTCTCGTCTCACCACGAATGAAATGACTAACTCTGGGGAACTTCAATGGTACAACCAGCCCAGTGAACGAAGAGGAGATTCTTCGATGTCGGGGACTTACGGAGGTCCCAGTGTAGGAGATTCTAGTCCGTTGAGAGGAATTCCCAAACGGAGAGTCCTTCCTTCACCGGGAAAGGGTGATCCTCAAAAAATGAAAAAAAGATAGAAAAGAGGAATGGATGTATGCAATGGAATGCCGACAGATATATGGAGTGGGAAAACAGTAGAAATAACAGACATACAATAAACAAAGAACCAATCAACTGACAGTGCTGCCGTGAGCACAACGGGGGCGCGCGCGGGCGCGAAGGTGGAGAGGCACGGGTGGTGCCGAACTTGCAAGGGTAGCCGAAAGGAAGCAGTAGACGTCCCACCGTGATCGCCAATCTGTGAGCGACGTCGCGCGGTTCGGGGAAGAGCGGAGAAGGGGACGCGGAGCGCGCTCGGGCTCCTTCTTTTCTTTTGTTTTGTTGTTTGTTTGCTGCAACACAGAAATGAGAGGAAAGAGAGAAGGGGCCACCACGGGAGATTACTCCGGCGGGGCGAGCGGGACAAGTGTGATATAGCAAAATATGGGGGTTAAACGGCCATAGCGGGAAGTGACTCGCCGCGGCCTCGGGGGCACGGGAATGGTGCAAAAATTAAATAACAAGAATTGAAACGGCCATTGGGGAAGTGACTCGCCGCGGCCTCGAGAATATGAGCAGATAATAAGATGACAGAATATGAAGAGAATACAAAGAGCGGGAATTTAAACGGCCATTGGGGAAGTGACTCGCCGCGGCCTCGATGATAGGAGCAGAATATAACAGAATATAAAGAGAATATAAGAACGGAAATTTAAACGGCCATTGGGGAAGTGACTCGCCGCGGCCTCGATGATATAAGCAGAATATAACAAAATATAAAGAGATTATAGAAATAGAAATTTAAACGGCCATTGGGGAAGTGACTCGCCGCGGCCTCGATGATATAAGCAGAATATAACAAAATATAAAGAGAATATAGGAAACAGAAATTTAAACGGCCATTGGGGAAGTGACTCGCCATGGCCTCGATGATATAAGCAGAATATAACAAAATATAAAGAGAATATAGGAAACAGAAATTTAAACGGCCATTGGGGAAGTGACTCGCCGCGGCCTCGATGACAAGATGTGATCGCCAGGGGCCAAAAGACCCCAAAATAAGAAAATGATCGCGCCTACCTCAAGAGCGGGAGATGGCGGGTTGCTTCTTCCTCTCCCTTCGGCCTGCCGATGGAGAGGGCTTTCCTCAGTTACCCTTGCAAAACAACGACAAACAAAATAACAAGTGGATTAGAAAGATGAGTGTGTAGTATTCAAATCCTTGCAATAAAAGTAACGAAATGATGGCAAGACACACACCTGGTTGGTGTTATCTTTTAAACCCCTCTCGGACTCGAGTAGGAGGAAAATGAGATGATGGATGCAAGAAGTATAAAAGAAGAGGCGCCCTTATGAAGGGGGATAGAGGATGCGAGATGATGAATGCAAAAGAACTATGAAGAAAAAGGGGAAGAAAAGGCTTATTGGATGAGCCGAGGGTGAAATCCGACGGAGCTCCTGCAGCGTGGGGACGACGTGGAAGCGCGGTGGATGAAGACGACCTTCCTCTCGCGAGCGTGAGCACCCGAGAAGCCGGCTGAACCTCCACCTACAAAAGAACCCACGGGTTAGAAAATGACTCCGTAGCCTCTGGGCTCCGGCAGCCTATCGGATCACTTAGAAGCTCCCCTAGAACTGAGGGGGGTGGGCCTCTATTTATAGGGCTCCGGAGGGTGGAGGCGTCCAGGACCCTGGACACCTCCATCAGGGCCGAAATAATATTTTATTCTATTTTTATATATTTTTTTAGAATACTTTTGTGGGGGCGTCCAGGGTCCCGGACGCCTCTAACAGGTCCACCGAATAGTGCTAACGGCCGCACGCGGTTTGGCACAACGCGTGGTTTTGTGAGCGGCGCCTCGTGATTCAGAAATGGGCGCGTCCAGCTGACCAGACGTCTCTATATTTTGGATTTTTTCACACACGACAAACCATCATTCGGTGGCCGGCGCCCGTGAGGGTTTTGATGGAGGCGTCCAAGGGTCTGGACGCCTCCAAAATTATATTATTTTTTTATTTTTCTTTTGTCTTTTATACTAGGGCTGACATTTTTAATTTTTTTATTTATTTTTATGGAGGCGTCCAGGGTCCTGGACGCCTCCATTAATATATATATTTTTTTATTTATTTTTTTGTTTTTGTATGCCAACTGGCATTTTGCATATATTTTTTATTTTTGTTTTTATGGAGGCATCCAGGGTCCAGGACGCCTCCATTAATTTATATATTTTTTATTTAGTTTAAGCCCTGAGAAAATAAATAAAATAAATTAAAAATATGGGGGCGTCCAGGGACCTGGATGCCCCCATTAAGACCCACCCGGGTCCTTAGATCAGGCGTCGGCGGGCGCCCAGAAGACACCCTTCTTGGTTCCGGAACCTTTTGATGCATCTGACTGGTGTTGATGCCGTCCGAATGCCGTGACGAGACGATTCCGGATGCCGAAAAGGGCGGAAGAAGACTCAAGAAAAGGAAATACTCAAGTGATTCGAAATGCGTAAGCCGTCGCGGGGCGTCGTATAGTAATATGAGACTTTCTCAGGAGACGTCAGGAATGGCGTGTCTACAATGCTCTCCTACAAAATAAAGTCAAAACAAGGACAAAAAACCCATTAGAACATGCATGTGTAGCATCAATCCCGCAATGATAAAATAGGGGTAAAAATTGAGGGTAAACTCATCGGGGGGAGATTTTTAACCCCTGTGGAAGGGTGGAAATAATAGGTGTGTGTATTGTGCATGCATGAGATTTGAAATCACGAGATTTGATTGAGAGAATAAAAAGAAATGTTGATGCAAAACGTGCAAAAGTGCATGTGTAGCAGAAAAGTGCAAAATATTATGATGATTTATGATTTTAAGAGGAAGAGAACTAAGAATATAGATCATGAAATCAAGCCTAGAAGGATGTAATGGAAAGCTAATACTTCCCTCTTAAAGTCAAGGTCGAAGTTGTGAGTTGGAATTACAACATGGCTTCGCCCCGAACCAAGAAAAAGCCCCCCGTCGCGACTGCGAACTAGGCAGTTTTTATAGAAAAGTGGTGAAATCCCTAACTTTCCTCCACAAGTTTAAGAGATAGAGTCTATCAAATCTCGAGATCTATGGATCAATCTCGAGATAATAGTCAAGATAAGTCATAGGAGAAAACGGGACTCTATTTGGATGAAGGATCTGGAAGATATGGCTTCTGGAAGGGAGCCCCGGAGCTTAATCTGTAGTGTTTGAGTTGAACCAGGACACCTAACCCATCAACTTTTGAGTGTGATTCTGAGAAAGATAGCAATGAAATTTGGAGTTCTTTGGACTGAGTTCAAGATAATACCAAGGAGAAACCATAGGAACAAATGGCGCTCAATTCAGAGTAGAATTCAAGAAGTTATGGACTCTGCAAGAGGGCCACGACGCACAGAAACGGAGTAGAGTCCAGCACAAATTGGACTTTCAGGTGTGTGTAACGGTCTATCGTACGACCGTCAGAGTTATGTAACAGACTAAGATAGGTCTGTCACACTCTGGGGGTCAAACGGGATGATTTCGGACAAGTTTCGGTGTAAGCACCCATACTAGACCGTCACATGGACTCTGACGGTCTAGGGTAGGACCGCCACGCTCTAGGGAACGAACATGGCGATTTCGGGTAAGTTTCGGTGTGACGGTCTATAGTAGGACCATCACACTGCCCTAGTGGTCTAGGGTAGGGCCGTCACACTGATGGAGGAAGATTTTGGGCAGACTGCACGTGACTTTGGAAATTGAAGCGTATCTCTCAAACGGGGCAGAAATAGCGAAAGTGGTAGAAGACGAAATTGCAGATAACGGAGAGAGGAACAACTTTTATGAAGAAAGAAAGTTGAGATACGATTATAAGAGGGAGAAAATAGTGCTAGAAGAGAGAGGAAAATTCTGGGACACAGGTGAACAGCGCATCACGCCATAAAAATGTGAATAGCTCACATGAGGGGCAGAACTGGCCAACAGTGTACAAGAAGAAATTGTAGATCTTTGAAAGATGAACAACTTTGATGAAGACACCTTTTTGAAAAGAGGAACAGAAGGAGATAAAAAAGGACCACTTTCAGGATTACGTAGTGAGAGAGAGCCGATTACTTGAGGGAAGCCGGCCTAAATAGGCCGTAAGTCGACTTAGAAGCTAGAAGTTGATAAGACAAGCTCCAGGGCTCTAGAAAATCATGATCTCCAAGACTTAAATGATATGAAATGGTAAAAATGGGCTTGAAATCAATCCGAGAAAGTTCCAAAATAATGACTAATTCGGGACATCAAATATGATGAATAAGAGAAATGACACAACTTGTGGGCTAAAAAGGGTGTCAAAAGTTGGTACTAGGCGGAGGTTTGAGTCCTAGAACTCTCCTCAAGTAAAGTGTGCTTATGCACACCTTTTGATATACCAGAAGTGACTTAGTAGTTGTGAGATAAACATAAACTCAGTGTAGAAAATAACTCTATCACACTCAAATTATCAAGGAGCTCAGCCAATGAATCAACCTGTGAAGAGAGGTAGAAAATAAGGAGCAACCACACAGAACAAACCACTAGGTAGTCATTTTTAAGGTGGTTCGGTCTGCGACCTGTAGACCTACGTCCACCCCTTACTCAAATGAGTAAGGCTTCCCGTGCAGTAAGCAAGAACGCAGACTCATTCTGCTACAGATGCTGATTACACAGCTTAAGCCGAGGGAAGCAAATCCCTCAACCCCTGATCTCGCACCAAGCGATATCAGTACCACTGCCACAGGTAGTGACCGGAGGAACCAATCCTCCCTTCCATTGATACCTCAGATGGAACCCCGGAGGAACCAATCCTCCCTTCTTCTGAAAACTCAGAAGGGAACCAAAGGAGCCACGCCTCCATGTTCTGGTTTCCCAAAACAACTTACACATAGTGATGTACTATGCGCAAACACCTTGTGCGCACTGAGCACAACAAGGCAGAAATGTACTGAATGGATGTAAAAAGAAAGGAAAAATACTATGGAACTGAAAACTAAAGAATCCAGTAAAACACCAGATGCGAAGTTGAACCATTGTAGCTTCTAATGAAGCATGTTAACTAGAAATCCAATCCTCTGTAGAACCGTAGCTTCTGCTCTCTCTAAAACTCTCTTTCTCTTTCCCTCTTATATTATTCTTTCACTAAGTAGGCCCTCAAAAATCTTCTCTTCTTCTCACTATCTCTATTTTCTTCTCTTCTCACAACAAATATGAACTCACACTGATTGGCTCTAAGAATTTCTGCTTCGCCAATGGGCTTTTTCTCCTTCGAAGGCGGCATCAGCTGTCACGCCCCGACGTGGAATATCGAAACGCGACAGTTATATACATTCATGATAAACAGAGGAATAACGATATTAAAAGAACAAAAATGTAAATAGAAAGGAATTAATCTAAAAGAACAAACTTATTTAAAAATAGAAGGAATAACAATGTTTCCACATCCACACTTTCTTAAGTCACGACTCAAATAAAGAAAAATTACAACTCGAACTTGACTGGTTGAACTAACAACCTAACAATATGACCACATAAACTATCACTACTCAGGTCCATGCCTGCCAGGGTTCACTCTGGTTTTTACTCTTGCCCATCCCCATCTGTTTACGTTTCATCACCAGAACTACCTGAAAAGGGGGAAAAACTGGGTGAGCGAATGCTCAGTAGGCAATAGCAGGCAAGTTTAAGTAGTTAACCAAGTTAAATAACTGTTATGCATGCGAACTAAGACGATAAACAAGTTAACATAAGAACTGATGAAATGAAGCTAATAGATTGAATTGAATCTAGATATATCAATTTCCAGGAAATTGGCTGATCAAACACGCAAGCAAGTCATATCGAGACAAATTCCATGTAGGAATCTAAAAAAAATGTATAGAGAAAAGAGCTGAATGTCATAGACACACGCTAGTCATGCACTCAGTGCAATGTCTCACCATGTCATTACAACTCCCCGAGCACTAGTACTTTTCGGGCGCTCTTCCCACGACCAGAACGGGCCCTTATGATGCGTTGGCATTGATTTGGTGGATCCAAGATCCCAAGTAATATCTAGACATTCATTGGAATCGGCCAAGAATTCTAAGGTCAAGCTATGTAACTTAATCTCTAAGATTAAGTAAGTTTTCAATAATGGAATGGAAATCCATAAGCCCATCTTGGCTCACCTTTACCAGAACATACAAGAAACACGTACAACAAGCTTCATGTTGAGTTGCGGTCGAACCTGGGCTGCAATAGGATGAAAACGGTCTAACATGGACCGCTACAGGTGATACCGGGCCAATAGGACGAGACCCAAAAATCAGGAATAAAACGGTCCTAGAGGGGCCGTTAACAGTTGAAAACGGTCCACAAGGGGCCGCCAAGCACGAGAAGGTCCCTGGGCCACAGCAAAGGTAAATGGTCACTCACTGGGCCGCCCCATCCTAAAACGGTCCTTGCATGCTAAGAGGATGAAAACGGTCCAATGACAACCATAAACAATCTGGGCCCAGTAAGATTGAATCAGTCAACCAAAAAGAGCTTCCAGCCCGCCCAAGACATGATGGAACTTAACCAGGGTCCAGCCCACACCGCTCAGGTCGAGCCAGAGGCGATTTGATCAATTTAGACATTGCTAGGTTGATGGAAATAAGGAAGACGACCAGCAGAACTTGGCTCATGGCCAGCAAGAAAATGGTCATGACTGGACCGCTTAAGTCACCACACGGTCTAGCCCAGGGCTGCCTTTAAGTCAAGACAGACCCAAATTCTGGGCTGTAAAATGGACAATTCGATCGAGTAATTGGTGCAGGTCTTAAAGGTACAACCCGCCCGATGTCCTAGTGGGAATCCCAGGCTCGCGGGGTCTTTCGGAGGTCTCATAATGGAGGTCCTAGTCCGACTGAAGGAATATCCAGCGGAGAGTCCCAGCCATTACAACATTAAAGGGTAATGAAGCATCGGAAAATGGTCGATGATCGGTCAGTCAGTACCACCGGAGTGGAGTGACTGTCAAACAATCCTAGAAATATTTCACATTTGTAACATGTTGATACAAGTTTCAATTTGTATATAACCAATAACATGTTAGGCATGTAGTACGATGGAAGAGAAATTAACCATGCCTATAGTTAGAAAGGTTCATATATTCTATAATTTACCAATTTCTCTTGTGGGTTTCTATCCTACACATGCAATCTAGTCGAGGTAACAACATAATCAAAACATATAACATATGAAATCAGCAATATGAAACGGTGCAGGAAGGACCGCTAACAATGGCTAGCGATCTATCGGGCGACCGCTTAGTCCATAACAGTAACAAGGGAAAATGTTCTATCGATTGACCACTTGGGACCCAAGCGGTTCCTGTTACGACCGCTAACAGGTCGCCACATCCGGTCCTTGACGACCCTTGATAGACTCAAATTGCAAGATGAAATTCGTGACGTGCAATGCATGAAATTTGGGCAAAATAAGACTACTGGAAAGACTACAAAATTTCACATGATAAGGCATGTTTTAATTTGAATTTAGCCCGTTAGATAGCCTACGATCAGATCAAATGTGTAAGTTAAGCATGGAAGAAACCCTAGTTTGACATACTCCTACTAAAACCTGTCATACGATCTCAATATAAGATGAAATTTGGGGCTTTTACCATGGATCGAACGAGGACTTAGAGACACTTCCAATGGTATATTTTATATTGGGTTTGGACTACAATTGCCTACCTTAATCGAATGAAGAAGACAGCGCCGGTCGCAGGATGCGCGAAGAACACCCTCCAAGAACACGCCGGAATTCACCCTCGATCGTGCTCCTCGTCGGCCGTCGCAGCAAAATGGGTTACTAGGTCAGATAAGGGTTAGTTTTATAGGATCAATAGATTTTTGGAAGGATCGGTCGTAGAGGATAGAGTCCACGAACTCCGGTCGTGCGAGATTCACTTTTGACCAAGTCGTGCGCCGCCGTTCACCCAAATTTGAATTCTAGGGTTATGGTTTTGGCGAGAAAAGAGAGGGTTATTGGACTATCAGCCAAGATAGATTGAGTGGGCTTGATTTGGGCTCAAATGATCGCAATTTGGGCTCTAATTTGACAACTTAAGGTCTAGATACTCTAAGGTCCGTTTTTAGCCTTAAAACCTTAATTCGGCGTGGTTAAAAATTAAATTAGGGTTTTTCCTAGAAGACAATTAGTCTAAATGTTTCGTCCTCTACTTGATTATAAATTTTTCAAAATTTTATGAATTAGTTGACTTTTAGCCAAAAGGGATTCCAATTTAATAAATCAAAAAATTTTGAAAATAGATATTTAAAATAAATAAATTCTCGGGGTGCTACACCCTCCCCCACTTTAAAGAATTTGGTCCTCCAAATTCACTGCACTTCTTGAAATGGGGATAGTGAGATAACTGACCTTAGAATAAATCAGGATATTACTTCCGGATAGCATCTTCAGACTCCCAAATACTTCTTCGGTCCCTCGTCGACTCCATTAAACTTTGACCATAAGTATGGAACGATTCCTGAGTTGTTGCTCCTTCCGATCCAAAATCTTTATGGGATTTTTCTCATAAGTCAAATCTTCCTTCAATTCTAGATCCGCATGTTGAATTATGTGAGTGGGGTCATAAACATATTTCTGTAACATCGATACGTGAAAAATATTGTGTACTCCAGATAATTAAGGTGGTAATGCTAATCTGTAAGCAACTTCTCCAATTCTCTCTAAAATTTCAAATGGGCCAACGTATCTCAGACTTAGCTTGTCACAAATGCCAAACCTTCGAATTCCTCTCATAGACGAAACCTCCAAGAATACATGCTCACCTACTTGAAACTCCAAGGCCCTTCTTCTGCTATCAGCATAACTTTTCTGTCTCGATTGTGCCACTTGTAGACGATCTCGGATAATAAGGATGTTCTTGGATGATTCTGAAATGAGATCCGGTTACAGCCATTGCTTCTCTCCAACCTCATCCCAACATACTGGTGATCGACAACTTCTCCCATAAAGTGCCTCGAACGGAGCCATCTCGATACTGGAATGGTAACTATTATTGTAGTCGAACTCAATCAAAGCTAAGTGCTCATGCCAACTACCTCCAAAATCAATCATGCAAGCTCTTAGCATATCTTCAACAATCTGGTTAGTTCTTTCCGTTTGCCCGTATGTCTGAGGATGAAAGGCAATGCTGAAACTCAGACGGGTTCCCAAGGACTCTTGCAGTCCTCTCCAAAAATGTGAAGTAAACCGAGGGTCTCTATCTGACACAATGCTTACCGGTACTCCATGCAGTCTTACAACTTTCTTCATATACAGAGCAGCCAAAACATCAACTGTCCATTTAGACTTAATGGATAAGAAATGAGCAGACTTAGTCAGTCTATCAACAATGACCCATATTGCATCAAATCCACCACGAGTTCTAGGGAGACCCATGATAAAGTCCATACCGACACTTTTCCACTTCCATTGTGGTATATCGAGCGGCTTTAACTTCCCTGCGGGTCTGAAATGTTCAGCCTTTACTTGCTGACATACCAAGCATTTACTTACAAATTCAGCCACTTCCTTTTTCATGCTCGGCCACCAAAATGTCCTTTTTAAATCTCGGTACATCTTAGTACCTCCAGGATGAATAGTATACTTGGACCTATGGGCTTCTTCTAAGATCTTGCCTTTTACTTCGTCCACATCTGGAACCCATGTTCTCTCTCGAAACAATAACCCGCAATCATCGGCTAACATAAAATCTGGTCTATTCTCGAGACTTTCCTTAATCTCTACCAACATCGGATCAATTCCTTGCAGGGACTTGATTTCCATCAATAATTCTGGACGAAGCTGAAACTGAGCGATCACGACCCGATCCTTACTAATATTGAGAACTAAACTAGCCAACTGTTCCAGCAGTCTCCATTCTTGCAACATGAGACTTGATAATCTTGCAATCGACTTACGTCTTAAAGCGTCAGCCACCATGTTACCCTTTCCAGGATAGTACTCGATGGAGAAATCGAAATCCTTCAAATACTCGAGTCACCTTATCTACCTCATGTTAAGTTCCTTTTGAGAAAATAAGTATTTAAGGCTCTTATGGTCCGAGAATACGGTAAAAGCCTCTCCGTATAAATAGTGCCGCCAGATTTTCAGGGCAAACACTAATGCAACAAGTTCCAAGTCATGGACGATATAATTCTCTTGATGCTTCCTCAATTGCCTCAAGAAATAAGCTATAACCCTGCCATTCTGCAGAGCACACAACCCAAGCTAATGCCCAAAGCGTCCGTGTAGACCTTGAATCTTCCTTCTCCAGACAATCCTTCAGAGTTTGGAAACTCCGCTCGCAAAGCCAAAATAGGGGCAGTGGTCAAACAATCCTTCAGAGTTTGGAAACTCCGCTCGCAAAGCCAAAATAGGGGCAGTGGTCAAACAATCCTTCAGAGTTTGGAAACTCCGCTCGCAATCTTCCAACCACTCAAACCGATTCTCCTTGCAGGTCAATCTGGTCAAGGTTACCGCAATCTTGGAGAAATCTTTAATGAATCTCCGATAGTAACCTGCTAGGCCTAGAAAACTTCTTACTTCAGTGACATTCGTAGGCCTTGTAGATTCTAAGAAATCCACTTAGAACAATTAAAAGGAAAAATTAAAAAAATAAGCAAAGAAGCAGCAGCACGTGGTGCTAAAGGGAAGTGTGATCGCCAGAGACGCGAGGGCCTCAAAGGATATAACAAATAATCAATGGAGGGATCGTGAATATAAATACCTCAAAAGGATGCGTTAGAGATTGTGAGTGCACATTTCTCTTCCGATCGTCCGGCCGATGAAGAGAGTTCTTCTTATAGATTACCCTTGCAAAATTAACAAACACCAATAAAGAATATGGATTAGAACCAAGGTGAGTGTAGCATCAAATTCACAATAAAGATGAGCATGAAAATTATGTATAAGAACACACCTTATTGGGTGTTGGCCCTTAAACCCCTATCCAAAAGGGTATGGGAGATATGATGAATGATATGTAAATAGGGCGGTGTGCAAGAGTTGCACAATTGGATGTGTGCTAGTGTGCACAATGTGGAGATCTCAATATCGAGATGAAAAGAAATAAGAAAACTATGACATGATGCATGAACATGTAATGCTAAGTGAATGAAATAAAAGAAGAGGGGAAGAGAAAGGCTTATTGGTTTTGTTTCTCCAATTGAGGTTTTCAAGATCTTCCATGGAGGAAGAAGCTCAAAAGGATGAGGAGGCTCCAAATCCTCAAGGGAGGAAGAAGAACTCCATGGATGAAGCTTTAAGGTACATGGGAGTCTCCTCCTTGAGCCTTTGGTCCAACAGCTCCTCCTCTTGAATTGATTGATCTCCCTCCTTACACAAGGGAGAGAGGGATAGGGGTGAAATTCGGAGTTAATTCCAAGGAAAATTAGGAAAATATATTTTAGTGGGATTTGGAATGAGATAAACATTATCCAAGTGTCCCCTCAATATTAGAAAGTCATAGGAACCCTTCCCCAAGTGAAAAGGGGCTCAAAATGAGGAAATAATAGGTTTCTGGGAAAATTCGGAATTCAACACGAATTGACGACCTGGAGACGGTCGCTTCTTAAAATGACGCCCGCGGAGGAAACATCATTTTATGAATTGACGACTTGCAGAGGGGCGTTATTTAGAATTTAATACGAATTTTGGGCGGATTTAAACTCTCAAAATATGACAATGAAAATGACGACCAGACTAGGGTCGTCAATTGAAATGACGCCTTGCACAGTGTCGTGAATAAAAAGCCAAAAGGAATGGACGACCGTGAATTCGGGCGTCAATTAAATTGACGTCCGATTTAGGATCGTTATTTCAAAATATGCAAAACATGGCCATTTTTCATTTCTCAATATTATTTTCTGATTTTTTAGGTGGAGGTGCATCTAACTGTACTGATTCTAATTACTATTTTTTCGTATTTTTCTGACACCCGGAAGGCCGCCAAATCACCCCTGAAAGAGAGTCAAATATAATATTAAAATAATCAAATTTAAAATTGACGCCCTGTCAAATGTCGTGAATTCAATTTTTTTCATTTTTTATTTTATTTAAAAATCAAACAACGCCCCATGCTAAGTCGTTAATTCCAAAAAAATCTGAAAAATTCTCAGAAAATTCCAAAAAAATGGGAAAATTGAAAGAATGGACACCTCTATTGATAGTCGTCATTTTCCTTTTTATTTTATTTAATTTTCTTTAAAACAAATGACGCCCCCCTCACGTCGTTAATTCTAAAAAATCTAAAAAAATAGAGAAAAATACCTAGAAAATCTAGAAAAATAGGAAATAATAAGAAAATAGAGAAAAAAAAGAGAAATCCAAGAAAAGTGAGAAAAACCACTCAAACAAAGTTAATTTAAGGGTAAAATTGGGACATTACGAGGTAATATGAGATGTACTCACAGTAACGTCAATTTTGGCGTATCTACAGCTGCCCCGCCTTGGCGTCTGCTTTGCAAGGGAGCAGAGCGAACTGAAAAGTAGATGCCAATGTGTGATGAGACACGCAATCAACATCACTTGATGAGAATTAAATCAAAAGCTCGAGATGAAGCAATCTCGAGAAATTCAATGAAATCAACAATGTTTGGATAAAAGAGGGAGTGTGCACTCGGGCACGAAGGAGATAAAAGAAGATGATCAACTTCCTGCGCAGTGGAAGTACCCCAGGTCACAAACCTGTAGGTTTCACCATTGGGGAGCGGTTACCAGCCAATGTGGACGTGCTGCAGCCAAGGTGGATCAAGGGAAAGGATTGAAATAAGAGGATAGAAATCCCAAATAAGGAGCTTTCGAGAAAACGACCCAAAACAGCGACGAAACGAACTGGGGATTCCATTCAGCAACGAATATCTCATATTTGGAAAGATTAAGATCAATTTGACTCTCCAAATTAGCTTATCAGAATGATTTTCCAATGTTGATTCAAAGTCCTATATGAATGCATGCTGGATTTAAAAGGAAAAATTAAAACAAATGAAAATATAAGATAATCAAGGATAATATTGTTAAACTGCCAAGACTGGGTCAAAGAACCGATTTCACGAGCTGATACTAAGCCGAAGCCCGTTTATCCGCGCACCAACTCGTAAAAGGGAACCATCGTCCCCAGTCTTGGACGGCTCAACGGCCTATCCGTATGACTAAGACTCCTCTGGAATCATCATTATTTTTGATGAAGGGGAACTCAAATTCCAGATTTACCAAAGGCACAAGGTCCTTGATATAATCTAGTAGCGTATGTAACATATAGTAAAAATGCATACAAGGGGATGGTGATAGCAATGAGCATGAGGGAACTGAGAGAGGCGCAAGTACCGTGGGGCTTGGATGATGATGTCCAGTCTTTGGGACCAAGAGCTTCTTTCCTGTGCTGAAAATTTCATTAGCCAAGATATAAAAGATAACAAGCAATGAATAAGACATTTAAGCATGAATCAAAGCATCAATAAACAATCATAACATAGACATCAAAGCGATCAAAGTTTGGTGTGGATAGCATTCAAGCATGTATTAGCAAGGCGAAAACATGTTTAGCATGAGTTAAATCATAGCATTGCAAAGTATCATTGTTTGTTGTTTGTCATGAGGATGACAATATTGGTATGTGAGATTGAGATTGGATGATTAGAATCAAGTAATGCCCAGTGGCAGAGTGATCAAGTGAAATCATCAGGAGTTTATTAAAAGATTTTGGGAGATGAACGATCAATTAATGCCCAGTATAGAGAGATGATAATCAGGAGTGTCCATAGTGACGAATCATGATGATATTGGGAAGAATCAAAAGATTGATAGCCGTGAATGGAGAGGACTCATCCCGTGCTCTTGATCCTTTTGTAAAATTGTTGTTCCTACAAAAACACCATCAGAAAGTACAATGCAAATTTTTGGATTTTGGAATATGTGACTTTTTATGGGTTTAAAAAGATATTCAAATTTTTATGTGGATTTTTAGAAAATATTTGAATTTTTGTTTTGTGGATTTTTAAAAACATTCATTTTTTTAGATTTTGATCAGGAAATATTCAAATGTTTTTAGATTTTGGTTTAGGCTTTGTTAATGCAACATCAAAGGGTGTTTTTGAACCACTGACTAGGGGTCCTTGTTCCTTCCCTTTTCGCTAAAAACTGCCCAAAGTCGGGCTTGCATTAAAGGTGGCGCCCTATAACCGACTGCCCTTGATTAACGGTGCCCCTACCAAAGCCATACCCGAGAAACATTCGGTCTTGGAGGGAGAAGAGAAGAATAATTGTTGATAAGCTTTATGCAGGATGGGAGATGTCGGGACTTGAATTCCTTCCAAGGTATTTCCCCTCAAAGAGGTGGCCTGTTGTGCCGGGGCTTTATGCCTTTGATTTTTTAGACCCTTGACATGCATACGACCAGGATTTTCCCTGCGGGGACTTTGCCACTCTTGTCATGCCATAATTCATAATTTTGCATTTATCGAAATCTAATTTTTATTTTCATAATAGCCCTTTTGGCGAGATGTATCGTGAAATTTGATTTTAGTTTGGGTCAAGACGGCCCCTATTTGAGACTTCTCTCGTATTGGGGATTACCTAAGTTGGTCATCTCATCCGTCAACCTCTTGCCCCTGCATTCGGCCGAGTAAAGAAGAGAAAAGACTTTCATGTATACTCATGGCATGGCCAAAATAGCAACGGTGTTTTATCAAAGGAGCCGGCTAAGGACGCCGTGAAGTGTATGGAATGCCCAGCTAAGGGTTACTCTTAACAAGTGGGGAGAGAATGTCGAATTCCCAGCGCGGGGTTCTTATTACCAAAGTGCTGCATAGCAAGTCTAAAGACTCTTTTATGAGATTTAGTAAAGATAAATATACGACCTAGGATAAAGGCCTAAAATACCACTCTTAATCTTGTTAAGAAGCACTTCATTTTCAAAATCATGCGTGAAGCAATGAGATAATGATATCATAAAAATGCATACTTATGCCAATATGTTACCTTGCGATCTTTGTTGAAGCAGCTGCCAGGGGCGAGGTTGATCAACATGGGATTTGTCCTCTTAGGCAGATAAAAAGATTGGAAGCCAAGGTTTGAAGTGGCTTAACAAGAAGGAGTGGTGCTCAGACCAGACTCAGACGAATAAGGAGAAAAGGAAGAGAGGCGAGGGCTAGAACTCCCTCGCTAAGGCGCGGAGACCCTGATTACATGAAAGGTCTACAGAAGAAGTGAAATATCAAGAAGAGAGGTGAGGACTAAAGCCTCGGAAGCAGTGGGAGAACGGGCAATTGCCCAAAGCAGTGGATGTAGAAGAAGTTGGGTCGGACCCAGGATCAGGAGGAATTAGAAGAAGAAATTGATAGATGGAAAGAGGCGGATCCGGAGGGTCTAGAGGCAGAGGAGGAGAATCATGAGGGGAAGAAGAATCCGGAGGCTCCGGAGGGATAAAATATCGAGGGACGCGGTGCCCAGGGAAGAAATAGGGAAAAAGATGATGGAAGAGGAGGAAAAGAATGAAGAACGTGATGTCCTGGAAGAGTAAGAAGATAAATCGGAAGAAAGATGGAGGGTCCGAAGGTTCTGGAGGAGGAAAATGCCGAGGGACGCGATACCCAGGGAAGAGTGGATGAAAAGGGTCAGGAGGGTCCGGAGGTTTCGGAGGGGGAAGATACAATGGGACGTGGTGCCCAGCGAGGACGGGAGTGAAATCCGGAGTATCCGGATATGGAGGTGTAGAGGGGTGCGATGCCCTAAAAGGGAGGTCCGGAGGTTCCGGATATCGAGGGACACGATGCCCAGGGAGAATCAGTAAGAAGCCCATAAGATCCAGACTTGAGGGTGTGCAGGGGCGCGATGCCCAAAGAGCAAGATTTAAAGATTCCGGAGGAAGTAAATACCGAGGGACGCGATGCCCAAGGAGAAGAGAAAGATCTGGAGGTTCCGGGGGAAGCAAATACCGAGGGATGCGATGCCCAAGGAGAAGAGAAAGATCCGGAGGTTTCGGGGGAAGAAGATAGAAAAGGGTGCGATGCCCCGGGAGAATCAGTAAGAAGCCCAGAAGATCCGGACTTGAGGGTGTGCAGGGGCACGATGCCCAAAGAGCAAGATTTGGAGGTTCCGGAGGAAGCAAATACCGAGAGACGCGATGCCCTGGGAGAATTAGGGAGGAAAAACTTGGAAGGACGCGATGCCCTAAGGGGAGTGGATTAGAAGAGGATGAAGGATCCGGAGGTTCCGGAGGAATGAGACACCATGGGGCGTGATGCCCCAAGAGGACAAGAGAGAAATTCGGGGAATTCGGATGCAATAGTTGGAAAGGGGCGCGATGCCCTGAGAGAAGATCGGAGGGGGCACAATGCCCGGCGAGTGCAAGGGGACTTGGAGACCCTGAAGATAGAGGCGAAAGATATAGGAAACATGGGAGATCCGGAGATTCTAGAAGGCGGGAAAGATACGGGTTTGGAAACCCGGGAAGGAAGAAGTGTAAATGCATGTGGATGCAATAGAATGGATGCGATGAATGCATGGATGCAACAGAATGCATGAGATGCAAAGAATATGAAGAACATGAAGGGCGAGAGGATGAGATCCTCCTCCTTACCCTTGGAGTGGCCCATGAAGAAAATGTGATAGACGGAAATATGGGTGGAGTTGAATGGAAGGTGGGTAGAATTGTGGAAAGCCCTTTGGCACCAAGGTAACCGCCCCTCCATGGCTGTGAAAGTGTATAGTCAATTGGCCTAATGGATAAAGTACAAGCCCATGATGAAGCTTCAATGGTAAATGACAACTCCCTTGGAGAGTGGAAAGCAATAGTGCGAGGGAGTTGGAAGTCGGGATAGGAAGCATCGCCATGCCCATTGATTGTGACATATAAAGAGTGTTGAACAGAATGGGCATTCGCCCCTTGTATGGAAGAAAAGATTCAAGATTTGAAAGTTGGAACAAGGGGTGTCCTGCCCGGCCCTTGGGCACAAACTTACATGGCATCAAAGCTTGACATTCTCTCTTAGTGAGCAGTGGCGGGGACTTGGCCTCTTCGACCATGCTCGGCACGACAACACGGATTGGCATTCGACATATAAACTCTTGCATCTTGAATAGCTCGGCCGTGGCCAAATCCTTCTTGCCCGGCTCTTGATTATCTTCGGTACAAGTACTTGCAGAAGGACGCCCGTTCCGAGTAGTAAAGGGGGGTGAAGCGGAGGCGGAATGCTCCATGGATGGTGGAGGTATAATGGAAGGTGTTGGAGAAAGGATGAGTGGAAGTGGAGGTTCAAGCACGTCGAGCTTCCCCCTTTGCTCGGAAGCAGTCGGGGTTGGCTCGAGTGCAAAAAGGGGTGGATTCTGCTCAGGACCAGCCACGGGTAAGGGTGATAGGTTAAGTGGTGGAATAGGGGAAGGGACTGGCAAAGCTGGTTTTAGCGTTACAGGCATAGTGGACGGCTGAGGTGGCGAACAAAGAGGAGGGGTAATAGAAGGCTCGACAGAGACCGGCGTAGCGGAGGGTGATGGAGGCTCGACGGAGGCTGATGGAATGGAGGATATTGGTGTGGTTACGGGAGGTGAAGGTTTAGTGCGTTGAAAATGCCGGATGGGGCGAGAGGTGTTAGGGATAGGACGAGACTTATGGTGTGGTGGTATGGGTGATTGGAGTATCGACCCATCATCGTAACACCAAGAGGTCTCATAAATGGGGGTTGGATCGGGGACAGTGGCATAGTCCTGAGCATAGGGGTCTTCTGGCAGTGGAGGAAGAGGACGGCGAAGGAAACTCGGAAGGGGTGCATCCCGAGGAGCTTCAAATTCTTGTACCATCTCCAACTCTTCATCATTAAATAAATTCAGTGGATGCCGTGGTGGAGGCGAAATGATAAGTGGTGGAGTATGGTGTTGTGCGGGATTTTGAGGAGGCAAATATGTATATGGAGGCGGAGAGCCATGTAAATGCGTAGTGCGGATGAGTGGAGGGCGGACGGCGTCCACTTGATTGTTGAAATCTGGCTCACACGTGTTATTGATGCCATTCTCACTTATCTCCTTCCAATTTTTTTCTAACTTAGCAATGTTATTCATGGAATCATGAAGAGGATTGACTTGAGATGGAGGAGGAGCGGGCTATCGGCTGGTGAGCTTCTTAAGTTGTTCCTCCATGGAAGCAAGTCTATCAAAGAGGCTTTGCTGGAAGGGTGTAACATGAGCAACAGAAGGTTGGCAAGATTGCCTTGGAGGGGTGGCTTGATATGACGGCCGTGGAGGAGGGTTAATAGGCTGACCCATAGAAGGACCCAGACGGGCCGGATTACAAGGAATAAATGGACCTTGGGGCCGTGAAGGGTGAGAAATAGAAGGAGGCGGGTGATGGGCCACCCGAGGAGTATGTGTGGATGAAGGAGACGGATGATGGGCCACCCGAATAAGAGTAGGTGTGGATGAAGGAGGCGGATGATGGGCCACCCGAATAGGAATAGGTGTGGATGAAGGAGGCGGGTGATGGGCCACCCGAATAGGAGTATGCGTGGACGAAGGAGGTGGGTGATGGGCCACCCGAATAGGGGTATGTGTGGATGAAGGAGGCGGGTGATGGGCCACCCGAATAGGGGTAGGTGTGGACGAAGGAGGTGTACCCTCAGCAACGGCCTTAAGGGCTCGGATTTGTTGAGGGGTGAAATGATCTAGTCCACGGATGATTTGAGAGACCTTCTCGTCGTTGGGAGGAGGCGGTCCCGAAGGAATAGTGGCTTGCGATTAAGGCGAGGGACCATGAGATTAGACATTGCCCATGGGTCGGGCAACACCATAAGAATGAGGGCGTGGTCCCTTGAAAATATGGTGAGAATTATGATGAACATGTTGAGATTGAGGAGTATAGGATGTGCTAGGTTGTGCATCCTCATGAACATAATTAAGATTAAACATGTTATCTTATCTATCAAGGTAAGCTGTTATGCAATCAAAGTTCAAGCAAAATAATTTGCAAAGAAGCACACAAGTTGGAATGGTTACCGTTGACCTTTTTTATTTTATTTGAACCTTGGTGAATTAATGACTTTTAACAAACTTTCGGAGTGATTCACACAAGGGAGGAACCTAGTTTCAATGTAAGTTCACTTCGATGCCAACTAGGAACACTCTCTCACCGTGCATAGGCCAACTAAACCCAGGACTTCAAAGGTACAACCTGCCCAGCGTCCGTGAGGGAATCCACGGGTGCGGGGACTTACGGAGACTTGGTTTAAGAATTTCCGGTCCATTGAGACGGAATGCTCAATGGAGGGTCCTTCCTTCACCAAGAGGGGGTGTGACTCCTAAAAGTGTGGGGAGAGTTCTCCAAACCAAATGCAAAAATGAATGCAAAATAAAGATAATATATATGCATGAACAATATATGATAAAAATGAGATGGAACACACAGGAAAAGAGTTCAGTGCAGACACTCAGGGAAATGACGCCTTGATCCCTGCCGCTATAAGTTAAAAGAGCGCCCCTTTGCGAGGCGTCAATTCCTACGCTTTCCCTTTTCTTTTCTTGTTTTTTTTAGAAAAATTAAATGGCGCCCCGCAATATGCCGTCAATTCTTGAACATACGCCTCTGTAGATGGGCGTCAATTCCTGTGAAAAATGAAATAGTGCCCTGCACCCTGTCGCTATATTGTGAAACAGCGCCCCTGTGAAGGGCGTCAATTCCCTGTGTCACATAAACACTTAAACGGCCAGAAAGCTTAAACAGTGAGAATAATACCAATTGGAAGGAATGAAAACACTCACAATCACAAGATAAGAATCATGGTAATCAATAATAACATGAAATAGGATATAGCATGCTCATCATTTTTTTTAAGAGATGGATAAATGGAATTTCTAAAAATCTATCAAACTAACCAATCACATAGGGAGAGTGCTACGTGGAGCACAAAAGGAGGTGCACCGTGGGTGCAAAGGGGAGATGGCACACGTGGGTGTCTGAGGGGAAGGGTAGTCAAAAGAAAAATAAAAGGAGTCCCACCGTGATCACCAATTTGTAGATTCTAAGAAATCCACTTAGAACAATTAAAAGGAAAAATTAAAAAGAAAAAGTAAGGGGAAAAGAATGGGGAGAAAGGATATAACAAATAATCAATGGAGGGATCGCGAATATAAATACCTCAAAAGGATGCAGGGGAGATTGTGAGTGCACCTTTCTCTTCCGATCGGCCAGCCGATGAAGAGAGTTCTTCTTATAGATTACCCTTGCAAAATTAACAAACACCAATAAAGAATATGGATTAGAACCAAGGTGAGTGTAGCATCAAATTCACAATAAAGATGAGCATGAAAATTATGTATAAGAACACACCTTATTGGGTGCTGGCCCTTAAACCCCTATGCAAAAGGGTATGGGAGATATGATGAATGATATGTAAATAGGGAGGTGTGCAAGAGTTGCACAATTGGATGTGTGCTAGTGTGCACAATGTGGAGATCTCAATATCGAGATGAAAAGAAATAAGAAAAGTATGACATGATGCATGAACATGTAATGCTAAGTGAATGAAATAAAAGAAGAGGGGAAGAGAAAGACTTATTGGTTTTGTTTCTCCAATTGAGGTTTTCAAGATCTTCCATGGAGGAAGAAGCTCCAAAGGATGAAGAGGCTCCAAATCTTCAAGGGAGGAAGAAGAACTCCATGGATGAAGCTTTAAGGTACATGGGAGTCTCCTCCTTGAGCCTTTGGTCCAACAACACCTCCTCTTGAATTGATTGATCTCCCTCCTTACACAAGGGAGAGAGGGGTCCTATTTATAGGGGTGAAATTCGGAGTTAATTCTAAGGGAAATTAGGAAAATATGTTTTAGTGAGATTTGGAATGAGATAAACATTGCCCAAGTGTCCCCTCAATATTAGAAAGTCATAGGAACCCTTCCCCAAGTGAAAAGGGGCTCAAAATGAGGAAAGAATAAGTTTCTGGGAAAATTCAGAATTCAACACGAATTGACGACCTGGAGACGGTCGCTTCTTAAAATGACGCCCGCGGAGGAAACGTCATTTTAAGAATTGACGACTTGCAGAGGGGCGTTATTTAGAATTTAATACGAATTTTAGGCGGATTTAAACTCTCAAAATATGGCAATGAAAATGACGACCTGACTAGGGTCGTCAATTGAAATGACGCCTTGCACAGCGTCGTGAATAAAAAGTCAAAAGGAATGGACGACCGTGAATTCGGGCGTCAATTAAATTGACGTCCAATTTAGGGTCGTTATTTCAAAATATGTAAAACAGGGCCATTTTTCATGTCTCAATATTATTTTCTGATTTTTTAGGTGGAGGTGCATCTAACTGTGCTGATTCCAATTACTATTTTTTTATATTTTTCTGACACTCGGAAGGCCGCCAAATCACCCTTGAAAGAGAGCCAAATATAATATTAAAATAATCAAATTTGAAATTGACGTCCCGTCAAATGTCGTGAATTCAATTTTTTTTATTTTTTATTCTATTTAAAAATCAAACAACGCCCCATGCTAAGTTGTTAATTCCAAAACAATCCGAAAAATTCTCAAAAAATTTCAAAAAAATGAGAAAAATGAAAGAATGGACGCCTCTATTGATAGTCGTCATTTTCCTTTTTATTTTCTTTAATTTTCTTAAAAACAAATGACGCCCCCCCTCACGTCGTTAATTCTGAAAAATCTAAAAAAATGGAGAAAAATACTCAGAAAATCCAGAAAAATAGGAAAAAATAAGAAAATGGAGAAAAAAAAGGAGAAATCCAAGAAAAGTGGGAAAAACCACTCAAACAAAGTTAATTTGAGGGTAAAATTGGGGCATTACAAGGTAATATGAGATGTACTCACAGTAACGTCAATTTTGACGTGTCTACAGGCCTATCCCAATCTCTTACTGCCTCCACCTTCGAGGGGTCAACGGAGATTCCTTCCTTAGTGATAATGTGTCCTAGAAAAGACACTTCCTGTAACCAGAAGTCACATTTACTAAACTTGGCATATAGCTAGTGATCTTTTAATAATTTCAATGCCACCCTTAAGTGGTCAGCATGCTCCTCTTCACTCTTAGAGTATATCAAAAAATCATCAATAAACACCACGACCCACTGATCTAGGTAGGGCCGAAACACATTATTCATCAACTGCATAAAAGCTGCAGAAGCATTCATCAGTCCAAAAGGCATTACCACAAATTCAGAATGCCCGTACCTGCTACAGAAGGCAGTTTTAAAGATATCCTCGTCCTTGATCCGCAGCTGATGGTATCCAGATCGAAGATCAATTTTAGAGAAATATGATACTCCCGCTATCTGATCGAACAGTTCATCTATCCTCGGCAATGGATACTTGTTCTTGACTATAAGCTTGTTCAATTACCGGTAGTCAATGCACAGTCTCAATGAACCATCCTTCTTTCGTACGAACAACATGGGGGCTCCCCACGGGGATGTACTAGGCAAATAAACCCCTTCTCAAGCAACTCCATTAATTGTCTCTTTAATTCTCTCAACTCCGCATGAGACATACGATATGGAGCTTTAGAAACAGGAGACACGCCAGGAATCAGATCAATAGAAAAGACTACCTCTCTTTCAGGGGGAAGTCTGACAAATCCTTAGGAAAGACATCTGAAAATCTCAGGCAATAGGGATATCCTTAATCTCATACTCCTTATTGGTTAAAGAAACCATGGCTAGAATAGCCTGACATCCTTTCTTCATCAACTTCTCAACTCGAAGAGCTGAAATGAGCAGCACGGACTTAGAGTGCCTAACCCCAACAAAAGAAAGTTTGGGGTGTCCAGAAAAAGACACAGAGCTAGATCTACAATGAACACTGGCCTCATTTCTAGCCAACCAATCAGCCCCTATGATTACATTATAATCCTTCATTGCCATACAAACCAAGTCAGCTGGCATATTCTGCCCACTAATTAGGATCTTACTAGAAGGGTAGTAATACTTGATTGCTGAACCCGAACCAATAGGACTTGAAATTTCCAATAGAGAATTCATTAATACTGGTTTCACAGTTAAGGATTTAGCAAAACTCTGAGAAATAAAGGAATTTGTTACTTCGGTATCAAATAGAACAAATGTTGGCTTATCAGAGACCATAAGTGTACCTTCAACTTTCAGTCTCAGTTTCCTGTAGAGCTTGGAGCTTACCCTGCCACTTCTTGCCTCCTTGCGGCTTATTCGAAGTAGCTTGGTCTGAAAAGAGGGGACACTCGGGAAGACGATGGTCCCGACTTTTACAACGTAAACAGGTGCCTAGCTTGCGCCAACACTCCTCCATCTTGTGACCTGGCCTGTCACAAAACTTACAAATAGTCTTAGACTGGGCAGCCGAACCTGCCTTCTTATCGTCGTTCCTTGACTTCTTGTCCTGTGAGAAACTTGACCCGCCATTGGGCCTTTTCTTGCCATAGTGGGGTTTGAAATTCCCAGAACTAGTGGTCTGCTCTTTCTTAGGGTTCTTTCCTCGAATCCTCTCAGTCATCTCTAATGTATCTTCAAGAACTTGAGCTTTTCTCACCATCTCTGCATAGGTATAAATTTCCAAAGGTGCTAACTGGTTAATATAATGGAGCTTCAACCCGTTCATAAAACGCTTGGCCTTCATCTTCTCGGTGGATATCAAGTGCGTTACATATCGTTATGGTCTGGCAAACTGAGCTTCATATTCTGTAACTGACAAGTTCCTCTGTTTTAGAGCAGCAAATTCTGCCGCCCTCTTCTCTTAGACGCGATCTGAAAAGTACTTGCTATTAAAATGTTCCTTGAATTCGTCCCACGTTGCACGCCTATTACCGAGCATAGCTTCTACAGCCTCCCAGCAAGCGCGTGCATCGGGTTCCAGCTACAAAGTTGCCAAAAGAACTCGATCCTGGTCGTTGCACTGCATTACTCTAAAAACTTGCTCCATCTCTTTCAGCCAATTCTCGGCTTCATCGGGATCGCCGATCCACCAAAACGCGGGGGATTTAGGCCTCAGAAATTCCAGTGGAGATCACCGGCTCCATGATGTGTTGCTGCTCCTCCCTGGGCCACCTGCTGGAGGGCCTGAGTCAGGCCTTGTACCGTACGCTGCATATCCCTCCACTTCGCACGTTCTGTCGCCATCGAAATATACTCCTACATACGTGCAGGAAAAATTAATTAAAAATAGTATAGCGAGAATCTTTTAGAGTTTATTAGTTAACTCAACCCTAAGTCTCTACCCAATCTCATCGGGTTAGATCCTTAGACTTTAACAAGGCTACAGGTTCTATGACATCACTTATAAACCTAGGAACCTAAAACCTAGGCTTTGATACCACAAAACTGTCACGCCCCAACGCGGAATATCGGAACGCGGCAGTTATATACATTCATGATAAATAGAGCAATAACGATATTAAAAGAACAAAAATGCAAATAGAAAGGAATTAATCTAAAAGAACCAACTTTTTTAAAAATAGAAGGAATAACAATGTTTCCACATCCACACTTTCTTAAGTCACGACTCAAATAAAGAAAAATTACAACTCGAATTTGACTGGTTGAACTAACAACCTAACAATATGACCACATAAACTATCACTACTCAAGTCCACGCCGGCCAGGGTTTACTCTAGTCTTTACTCTTGCCCATCCCCATCCGTTTGCGTTTCATCACTAGAACTACCTGAAAATGGGGAAAAACTGGGTGAGCGAATGCTTAGTAGGCAATAGTAGGTAAGTTTAAGTAGTTAACCAAGTTACATAACTGTCATACATACGAACTAAGAACGATTAACAAGTTCACAGAAGAACTGATGGAACGAAGCTAATAGATTGAATTGAATAAAGATATATCAATTTTTAGGAAATTGGCCGATCAAACACGCAAGCAAGTCATATCGAGACAAATTCCAAGTAGGAATCTAAAAAAAAATGTATAGAGAAAAGAGATGAATGTCATAGACACACGCTAGTCATGCACTCGGTGCAATGCCTCACTATATCATTACAACTCCCCAAGGCACTAGTACTTTTCGGGCGCTCTTCATAGGACCAGCTCGGGTCCTTATGATGCGTTGGCATTGATTTGGTGGATCCAAGATCCCAAGTAATATCTAGACATTCATTGGAATTGGCCAAGAATTCCAAGGTCAAGCAATGTAACTTAATCTCTAAGATTAAGTAAGTTTTCAGTAATGGAATTAAAATCCATAAGCCCATCTTGGCTCACCTTTACCATAACAAACAAGCTTCAGGATGAGTTGCGGTCGAACCTGGGCCGCAATAGGATGAAAACAGTCTAACATGGACCGCTACAGGTGATACCGGGCCAATAGGACGAGACACGAAAATCAGGAATAAAACGGTCCTAGAGTGGCCGTTAACAGTTGAAAACGGTCCACAAGGGGCCGCCAAGCACGAGAAGGTCCCTAGGCCACAGCAAAGGTAAACGGTCACTCACTGGGCCGCCCCATCCTAAAATGGTCCTTGGACGGCCGGTAAGAGAATGAAAACGGTCCAATGACAACCGTAAACAATATGGGTCCAACAAGATTGAATCAGTCGACCAAAAGGGGCTTCCAGCCCGCCCAAGATATGACGGAATTTAACTAGGGTCTAGCCCACACCTCTCAGGTCGAGCCAGAGGTGATTTGATCAATTTAGACATTGCTAGGTTGATGGAAATAAGGAAGAAGACCAGCAGAACCTGGATCATGGCCAGCAAGAAAACGGTCATGACTGGACTGCTTAAGTCACCACACGGTCTAGCCCAGGGCCTTCTTTAAGTCAAGACAGACCCTAATTCCGGGTTGTAAAATGGACAATTCGATCGAGTAATTGGTGCAGGTCTTGAAGGTACAACCCGTCCGGCGTCGTAGTGGGAATCCCAAGCTCGCAGGGGCTTATGGAGGTCTCATAATGGAGGTCCTAGTCCGACGGAAGCAATATCCGGCGGAGAGTCCCAGCCATTACAAGATTAAAGGTTAATGAAGCATCGGAAAACGGTCGATGATCGATTAGTCAGTACCACCGGAGTGGAGTGATTGTCAAACAATCCTATAAATATTTCACATTTGTAACATGTTGATACAAGTTTGAATTTTTATATAACCAAGAACATGTTGGGCACGTAGTATGATGGAAGAGAAAATAACCATGCCTATAATTAGAAAGGTTCATATATCCTATAAGTTACCAATTTCTCTTGTGTGGGTTTCTATCCTACACATGCAATCTAGCCGAGGTAACAACATAATCAAAACATATAACATATGAAATCAGCAACACGAAACGGTCTAGGAAGGACCGCTAACAGTGGCTAGCGATCATTGGGGCGACCGCTTAGTCCAAACCAATAGCAAGGGGAAAATGGTCTATCGATTGACCGCTAGGGACCCAAGCGGTTCCTGTTACGACCTCTACCAGGTCGCCACACCCGGTCCCCGATGACCCTTGATAGACTCAAATTGCAAGATGAAATTTGTGACGTGCAATGCATGAAATTTGGACAAAATAGGACAACTAGAAAGAGCACAAATTTTCGCATGATAAGGCATGTTTTAATTTGAATTTAGCCTGCTAGATAGCCTACGATCAGATCAAATGTGTAAGTTAAGCATGGAAGAAACCCTAGTTTGACATGCTCCTACTAAAACGTGTCATACGATCTCAATATAAGATGAAATTTAGAGATTTTACTATGGATCGAACAAGGAATTAGAGACGCTTCCAATGGTATATCTTATATTGTGTTTGGACTACGATTGCCTACCTTAATCAAAGGAAGAAGACAGCGCCAGTCGCTAGATGCGCGAAGAACACCCTCTAATAACACGTCGGAATTCACCCTTGATCGTGCTCCTCGTCGGCCGCCGCAGCAAAATGGGTTACTAGGTCAGATAAGGGTTGGTTTTATAGGATCAATAGATTTCTAAAAGGATCGATCGTAAAGGATAGAGTCCACGAACTCCGGTCGTGCGAGATTCACGTTTGACCAAGTCATGCACCGTCGTTCGCCCAAATTTGAATTCTAGGGTTAGGGTTTTAGCGAAAAAAGAGAGGGTTATTGGACTATCAGCCAAGACAGATCTAATGGACTTGATTTGGGCTCAAATGATTACGATTTGGGCTATAATTTGACAATTTAAGGTCTAGATACTCTAAGGTCCGTTTTTAGCCTTAAAACCTTAATTCGACGTGGTTAAAAATTAAATTAGGTTTTTTCCCAGAAGACAATTACTCTAAATGTTTCATCCTCTACTTGATTATATTTTTTTCGGAATTTTATGAATTAGTTGAATTTTAGCCAAAAGGGATTCCAATTTAATAAATCAAAATTTTTGAAAATAGGGATTTAAAATAAATAATTTCTCGGGGTGCTACATCAGCAGCTTCCTAGAAGAGAGGTTCAGATATATATAGTAGAGGATGACCTTTTTTAGGAATTCTGATCTTCAAACAAATTAATATATTGGTCCAGGTGTCCCATTAGAATATTCTCCTCCCAAAAGTCTTATAGAAAGGTGCCATATGTCCTAGGATCCCGTGCCAACCATTTAAGTTTGAAGGCACGTGGATAACTTGAAATCTGCACGAGCATGATTGGATGAAGTGGACTGCGTCGACGTGCAACCTTCATGGCGTCGACTCTCTGCTGCAGATAGTGCTCAGATATAACGCTTCTCATCTGGGGTTGACTCTAAGAGTGGACACTTTCTTGTTTCTGAATGGAATTTTGCTAGCTGCGTTGACTCCGTGATGATCCTTGCGTCGACTCTATTGCTTAAATTTTTGATGCTTGACTTAAAGGACTTTGATCATCACGTCGACTCTGCTCTTTGGTTGCGTAGACTCTGTTATCCACTATATCTGAGATCTGATAGAAAATCTATGATTTGGTGTCGGCTCTATTACTGGTCGGGGTCGACTCCATCACGGCTTCTGAAGTCACGATAGAATGTTTGTGATCTGGAGTCAACTCAGAGTGTCGACTCTTCCTTGATTTTTATCAGAATCATGTTGTAGTTTAGTAGCCTGCGTCAACTCCACTTGGATTCGGCGTCGACTCTAGATCTTGATCTTCATCAATTTGAGCTGCTTTTTCTTCTGAAATGCACGACTCAATCTGTCAACCTGCAATTGATATATAGTCACTTTGATAATCTTAACCATGTGCTGAATTGCATTTCACATATATGTTCAACGCATCTACAGATTCAATTCAAATTATTCAGTGATTTGTTACTACTGATTCATAGTTGTACATCATCAAAACTAGAGACTTAACATTCTCGCCCTTTTTGATGATGGCAACTGTGAGTCATACAAAAAATACTTATTCAATTTAAAAAAAAACTCAGCCATTGACATCTACTTATGTGACTTTCATGTATTCAAAAAAAATATTTTCATGGCTAGAATTTCTTAGAGACAGCACGCATCACATGAAAAACATATATGTCAATTGAGAACATGAGTTTCAAAAGAACTTCTAGAGACACATCTCACATCTTGCCAGAGACACATCTTCACTTAGACCAAAAAAAAAACAGAAAGGAATAAGGACTCACATGACTCTATGGACTCACAGATAGACTCTGTTTACATGACTCTATTACTCAGCCACATGACTCTACTCTATGACTCAACTCATCTCTCCCCCTTTGACATTATCAAAACTACAAATGAGGAGGAACTTATGCTGGAGGGGGAGGTCTCCTTGACGATCCTATTAAAACAGTATTCTCCAATCGGCGAAGACATTCAGTCATTTCAAACATTTTGTCTTTAACCATTTTCTGAAGAATGTCAATTTTACTTTCCAAAGAGTCGGACATTCCATGTAGAATATCAGAAATGTGAACTATAAATTGGTCAAGTCTGTGTTCCATTGGAGGTGCAGGAGCTGGCATAGTTATGAAATATGGACTCTCAGCTACACTCTCACCACCTGCCTGTGGCAGTTGTTCTCGAACATTTCGTGCTTCTTGCACTAGGTAGTCCATATCTTTTTCCAAATATCTGAATTTGTCAAAGTTGTCAAAGGCCACTTTTAACCCATCAACTTGTGACAGATTTCTTGATGCTTGACATTTCTCAATTGCTGCTGTCCTTCAATTTTCTATAGTTGTAAATGAACTTGTGTTTGCATTAGGGAAGCTTGTGTGGAGACTTCACCTAAGGTGTCAATTAATTTGTGAAATCTTCTCCTTCCCTCATTTGATTGCTTGTGCTGATCAACAAATTTACTGTCCATTTTCAATTCAAGTCTTGTCAACCTCCTATCAAAATTGGTTGATAGTTCACTGATGGAGGATTGGATACTTTCAAATTTGGTGCAAATGAACTGATAGAACTGTTGGGAAAACAATGAAGAAGAGGGGCTCAAAGATGGGAGGAGGCTGAGTTGACCAGACTTGAAGATCATGAGAAACAGGGCCCAGTGCTAGAGGCTCATTGAGTTCCTTGAGGAACCTCCAGCTGTTCCTCTCTGCTAGGAATTTCGTCATTGTTGCACATCTGCCTGAGGAACTTCTTCCTCCCTAATTGCAGCTCTCTCTCTAGGACGTCCCTTACAATCCGGCCACCTTCAATCTTAAATTATATAAACTTTAGGATGCTCCTTAAACAATAAATGTTGTAGGGAGCCATCACTTTCTTCTTCTCATTCTCCAAAGAAATTTTGGCCTTCTAAAAAAGTGTAGTCAAATGTGAAGCATACGGTAGGTTTCGGTTGGCTCCAATGCACAACACCATGGTCTGAAGCATTATATCTGGTAGACTCACTCTAATTTCTTTGAACATACAGAAAAGTATAAACCTCTGGGTGTGGGTTATCCTGTTTCTCCCACCACTCCAAGGAGTGAACATGGTAGTCAAAATGTGGTGAGTCAATCTCTTTATAGGAGAGAATTTGTTTGCATTCAGACCTGTCACTTGGGTATCCTTAGGGTCTTTCGGGTTGGAGGTTTTGTCAGTAAGAAGTGCAAAGGCTTCATGTTCATCCAAATCAAAGGACCCTTCAAATTCCCCTTCTGCTGGAATGTTTAGAGCTACAGACAACAAATGGTGATCCAAGTGAATTTCCATTTTCTTTACTACAGTTGTCAATTTTATTGAGCCTACATCATATTTAAGATGTCTATAAAATTCCTGGACCAAACTGGGATAAAACACTCTGTCTGCTAACAAAATCTTTGAAACCTTGGAATTCTAGCATGTATAGTAGTTCAGGAAAAACTTCGAACAACTTATGGTCACTAAGATCAATGCATCAAGGGTGCAAAATATTCCTAGACTTTGATGCAGTTTCTGGTGAAGATGAAAATGATGAGGAAGATTCAGACTCAACCTGAGATGGTTTCCTGCGGGAATGACTTTCCCTTCTGGACTTCCTTGAGGGTGTTGGTTGACTACCCGATTCTTTCTCTTACCTCTTCTGAGGCCTTGATGCCTTCTGCTTCTTAGTAGGTCTTGTGGCATCCTTATCATTTCTGTGCTTGGTTCTAGGCTCGATAGAAGTAGAAGAACCCTTCTCACACCTTTTTTCCAAATGTAGCACGCTTCCTCTTATTTTTCGCAGTCGGAGGAGCCATAGACAATGGACTAGGGTTTGGCGGAGAAGAAGAGCTTGACGGATGTGAAAGAATGAAAACTTTTAGAAACTAGTGGAGATCACAACGAATGAGATGGACACCTAGCAGATTGGTAAGAGAAGGAACTGGTGGGAGAAGAAGAGCTTGACGGATGTGAAAGAATGAAAACTTTTAGAAACTAGTGGAGATCACAACGAATGAGATGGACACCTAGCAGATTGGTAAGAGAAGGAACTGGTGGGAGAGAAGTGGCTTTGACGAGCCACGTCAACCCGGAGAGTATGTGCGAGTGAATGAACAGAAGTGAGAGATAACAACTCTTTTTGGTCAAAGAGGTTTTTGACCGACAGATAATCTGACTTTTCAGATAATATTAAGGTGGTTTAAAATATTAAAAACCTTCTTTTATAAGCCCCAATTCTGAGAATTTTAAGATCTTTGAATAAAATAATTATGACCAGAATAGGATTTTAAAATAATCCAAAAACTTGCTCCCATAATCAATTTGAAAACTTGAACCAAAATTGCAAGAGGCACCTTTTAAGAACTGACCTTAAAAACAAGTATAGATGTTAAATAAATGTTCGGTGACAGAATGGCATTTAGGTCAACCACAACATTTTTTTTAAATAAGGGAAACATTCAAATTTAGTTCTGTCTTTTTACGCGAGGAAACATATTTTCTCAATACCAGAGTCCCCGGTTAGTCAACAGAGCTAATCATTCTGTCTTACAGAGATAACTGAGTACCTATCACATATAGTCCTCATCACTTCTTGGTGAAGGGATGTAGTTTCTCAATAAACTACAATTATTGCTATGTCCCTATTTTTGATTTTCAATCAAAGATAACTAGACCTCACTTCATGACACAGTCCTCATCACTTCTTGGTGATTGGACATGGTTTCTCAGACAGTCTTAGTTATAGCTCTGAACTTATTAAAATTTGATATGGTGTATTCCCTTTGATAATTTTAGATCAAAAAATTGTTTATGGACCATACTGTATTTTAAGATTCTTCAAATCAAGATAACCTCTTATTTTAAAAGTTCAGTTTGAAGGGAAATGAGGACAATATGCTCAGGTTTGTTTTAAAAGGCTATTATGAAAACATTCTTGATCAACTTCAACGACTTGGACTTAGATTTGAAGAGTTATAAACAATAAACCATACTTTATTTAAGGGTCAATTAAAAGTTCTTAAAAAGAAGGGTAAATATTTTAGCTCCCCCTAATTCTATGAATGAATCAGATTAACCATGGTGAAGAAACACCTCTTCAAGGAATATCTCTTGAGAAGAACGGAAAGGTGACAAATTAAAGTGTTGACATTGAAGATGGCGTCGACGCAGAAGCATCGCTGCGTCGACTCAGGACAGTTATAGACATAACAAAAAAATAACAAGAGAGATGGTGTGTCGACTCTCCAGGTGAACAGCGTCGACATTGGCTCCTTAGTTTGGCAAACCAATTGACAAAAAAATTAGGGAAGAATAACTGCCACTACAATCCAATTCTTTGAAGAAACTTATGCTATCAAGATAACTGCAGGAAACCACTGAATTTTATTGACAAACACAATAAAAGCTTCAATCAACTTCTGAATTCAGTGAAGACAAAATTCATAAACACTATAGACAATCCTTCCATTACCATGAGTGTTCAACATGGACCTGAAGGTTGGCACACTCCCCCTCAGCACATCAACTGATGAACGTGACAGACAGACAGGAAAAGGGTATCAATTCCCCCTCACAACTTTAGACAATGGACTCATTACAACTACGGATATACATCCTTGGTACTCGGCCAAGAATTTAGATGTAAAGATCACTTCACGCATAGTGAGAGCTTCCAGACAGGCCTAACCTATCCTTTTGCAAATCACCATTTGATATACCTTTGGATGAAATATACATAGTTAAACTAAGCTCACAAGATGAGATCAAAAGATCATGTGACAGGCTTATCATGCAAGCACAATTATGAATGAAAATTTTAAGATAGGAGGTGAATCTCAAGAACATCACATAGCAGTCTCTTTTTAGAAATCATACCTCACAATTTGTCCTAAACACATTTTTATTCGGGTAAAAAAAATTAGAATATAAACAAATTCATACCTTGGTCTTGATTTCATATTTTTAGCCTTTTTGTTACCATTTCATTCATGTGCCCTGCCTTCCTTGATCAATTAACCATTGGTTTCTCTTATTCTGAAGATAGAACTGCAAGACAAATACTCAATTTTTGTTCTTCGGTACCCAAAATGTCTTGGGTCCTTGAGGGTTAGTTGTACCATTTTGAGATGCTTTCCACATTCTTACATCAATAAAATCATCATGTTGCATATGCAAATATTCATCCACTGTATGCCCAGATTTCCCACAGTAATGACAGTAATTATGTGATTTCACATTTCCTTTAGTGGGATAAGCATAGATTTTTTATGGGTTGACAAGAAATTTATTATTCTTTGCTCAAACATGATATGTTGTTTTCATGTGCCAACAGTCCTTGACTGTATGGCCGGTCTTTTCACATTCATGGTAGTAAGGCTTCTTATTTCAGAATAGTTTTGGCCTTATTGGGACAGTGGCTTTTCTATAAGCCTTCAATTCATCATTTTTGAGAACAAAACAATCATGCATTGCATGACCAGACTTTTCACAATAAAAACACTCGATTTTCCTTTTCTGGACAGCATGATCTTTAACATTGCCCCTTTTAGCATACACGTGAGAATTTTGAAATGAACTTTTTCTGTTTGAAAACATCTTTACATTTTTCAATCCATTTGTTTTCTTGTGTGCTTGCAATTCATCAGACTTCATGATATGACATGCATGCATCATATGACCGACTCTACCACAGTAATGACAGTAAATTTTTTGCTTGGGTGCATGTGTGTATGTTTCAGAACTGTGTACATCATGCACAGTGGTAGCAGGAAAGTTCTTGGGCTTGTTCTACAAATTATTATCCTTTTCCTATTTTTCTGTTTGTTTTGTAGTTTTCTAACTAGCGGCTTGTTTTGGATCCTTCTAGGCAGTAAACTGAAAAGTGGGTGAGTTTGAGCTACTGATTGGCTCAGAACTATACACAAAAGATGTGTAGAGTTTATTTTTTAAACTCTTCTTATTTAATGGGTTGAAACCCAGTGCCTCTATTTGGAAGTTTACTTTACTTCCAAGAAGCTTATATAAATTATCCTTTCCCCCAACAAATTTAGACAAAGAGTCATTCCGATCATTAATCTCATATTGGAGGGAAGAAATACTGAGTTCATAACTTGCCATTTGTTCCTCATAGCGAACCACTTTCTCAATCAAAATTTGATTGATTATTCTAAAACTTTCAATCTCTTATTCCAGATTTTCCAGATTTTCAGATTTTTCTCCATCCAGAATAGATTTTTCTTTTTTTAGAACAAGCAGTCTCTTAGACATGGCAGAGTTTAGCTCTTTTAGTTTTTCGTTTTGTGCTTTGAAGTTTTCAATTTCCTCAACATGTTATTCAACATTGGGCATTGAATTTAATTTTTCTTTCAGCTCCTCCTCCACTTGTTCAAGTTCTAATTTCTAATCTAGCAAATTTTCATTTTCTTCTCTCAATGAAGCAATTAAGTTATTATGTCATTCAAGATCAGAGTGAAGACTCTCATTCAATTCATTCAAAAATGAAAAGTAATTGCATGAAGAGTTATTAGAGCATGTGTTTTCAGCATCTTTTTTGAGTTTCTTATTTCCAGTCTTCATTTTCTTGTATTTCTCAGACAATTCATAATATATCTCTACCAAAGCATCATAAGGAATTTCATCGAATTGGGATTCAGAATTTCCCTCCTCACTTTCTTCATGGCTTGTTTGATCACTCCCTTTGGCAATCAAGCAACTTTGATTCTCCTTTTGATGGGTGGCAGTTAGACTATCCCAAATTTCTTTGGCGGACGTGCATGAAGATAAGTAAGGAAATACAGTAATATCCACTCCAGCTTTCATCATTTGTAGAGCCTTGATATTGTCTTTGTTTTTTAATTTATGATCCTCAGACCATTTAGATTTCTTCTTGGGCAATTTGTGTGGCCCATGAGAAATTGGAGTCCAAAGATTTGGATCAACAATGTTGATAAATCTGCACATTCTACCTAACTAGATTTGGAAGTTTGAACCATTGAACATCGGTAAATAATCCATTAGAAATGTTCGGAAGGATAAATTAGTGATGAGCGCACAAGGATCTTTTCTGTACATATCTTAGGATCTGATAATGTCCGAGACTCGCTCTGATACCAATTGTTAGGAGCGCAGCTGGGATCTAGAGAGGGGTGAATGGATCCAACAAAGAATTTAAGCCCAATTTGTAGATTCTATATCAGTTAAAAATAAACTACAAGAAATCCAGATCTGATCAGATATGTAAGCACACTGTAGAACTGAATGCTAGCCGAAGAACAACTATCAAACTGAGTGCAGATAGCAAAAGCCAGTACTGCACACACTAAACACCTGAAGCGCTTAGGGAAAAACTGGAAGGATTAAACTAAAGGACTACTACTCAATGAAAAGCAATCCGAACAGATAGGTTCACACAAAGCTTAACTCGAACACCTTGCAGATACAACAAATAATAAGTTGATGAGTATTGGAATATAAGCAAACATTAACCAAACATCTCAAACTATAATTCACCTAGCTGGTACTACGCGGAGGTTTAAGTCCTAGAACTCTCTGATGAGAATGGCATTGCGGATCTAGAGGGGGGGTGAATAGATCAGCCCCTTTAAAAATGACTACCTTAATGAAACTCGCGCCAAGCTCAGTTTCGATAAAGGCAAACTAGAAGAATGTATAACGAGCCTAGTTCATGCTATCAAACAAACACACTCACAAGCACTTTAGGCGCACCCATAGCGAAACAAAATGCCAGGACTGGTACAAGGCAGAGAACTAGTGGAAGGACTTCCTCACGCAAGGTGAAACACCTTTTGATATACCTAGTCCAGATTGAGAGCGAGGTAGAAGATATAGAAATCAAACACACTGCACGGAGATTTTTTAAGTGGTTAGATTGCTTCCAACAATCTACGTCCACCCCTCTCCTGATCAGGATGAGGCTTCCTTGCACAAGCAAGCACAGAACAAGTCCATTAAACTCACTGATCACAAAGCTTGACCCCGGAGGAACAACCTCCTCCCTTCCTCTAACAACCCAAAGGGAAAACCATGTTAAACACCCTATAGAACACACCCCTAACTCTACCCAGTAGAGTTAGAACCACTGCACTACGGCAGCACACGAGGAACTCCCTCGCACCCTGGTCTACAAACTAGAACGTGACCAGCTAAACTCTGATCACACCTCTGAACAGTACTGCAATGTACCACCGGAGAAATACAATGTGAACTAAATTGAAAAATCAAAGGAAAGAAATAGATGACAATAATCCGAAACACAATTTATAATCGGGGGAAAAATAATTGTAGCTCTGAATGTGATTCAAGAGCTTTCCCTGAATGCTTCTTCTCTCGAGCTAGACCACGAACACCTTCCTCTTCTTTCTCTCTCTATTTTTCTCTTTCTCTAGAATTGCTCTTCGAGAGGGTAGCTCCTCTCGCAGTTCTCACAGATGCTCTCGCTTCAGGCTCTCCTTCTTCTTCTTTCTCTCATTGCAGCTTTTCCCAAACTTGCTTTCAAAAGGGGAACGCTGATACTTATAGAACCAGTGATTTTGAAATTTCAGAGCTAAGATTATCTTCCCGACAAAATTTCATTTGTCCACGTGTAATAGAGAATGTTCTGATTGTTCAGCTTCGATCAGAGTATTGCAAGGTGTCTTGGATTACGTGCAAATGATTGGGGATCGATTCCAGATGAATCCCTTGAGTTTTACACGTGCAGAGCCATTTTTCACCCTTGGCAGTGTATTTTACACCCTTAACGGCTATTTGTCAGCCGTATCAGCTATTTGTCACCCTTACGCTGAGAGTCGTCACCTTAAATCCTATTACATTAGCCTTGAGCCGTCGCCTTAGCTATTTGTCACCACTAGCAGATCTTTTTCAGCCTTACGACCTATTTGTCACCCGTATCAGGTATTTTTCACCGTTGAAGCCCATTTGTCACCCTTAAGTGTTCATTTGTCACCCTTGTTCACTTTAGCTGGCGAGAGACTTGAGCTCGACTCAACTAAGCTTGACTAGAGTCAACTTTGACAGGAATTGGGTTGACTGGGTCATCTTGACTAGAATTGAAGTTAAGCTTGAATGGAGTCGACTTGAGTTTCATCTGGAGTCAACTTGACTTCATTTGTCTTCATGCTTTCAAGCCTTTCAATCATTCTTCAGCCTTATCAGTTATTTGTCGCCCGTATAGAGCAATTTGCGACCCTTAAGGCTTATTTGTCACCCGTATGAAGCTATTTGTCACCCTTAATTGCTTCAGCTGGCGATGGCTTCTGGCTGAGCTCAAGTCGACTCGAAGGGCTTCTAGAGTCGACTCCAAACGACATTTTCTTCTTCAAACGTTAGAACGCCTGTAAACCAGAGTCTGCTCCAACCTCGACTCCTCTTCTTGAAATCTTCTTCTTCTATCAAAGTCATCAAATGTGGGCAACCTGAAACTTTAATTTGTGAAACAATTACAGTCTAAAAATCATTAAGGAATGTGGGAAACAAGAAGAATAAAGTATGCAGAGTTGCATTTATCTGATTTCAGACTTAGAACTAAATGACTCTCTGCTTGTGTGACATCATCAAAACAAACTATACCCAATAATCTCCCCCTTTTTGGTGATGGCAACGACATGATTCATTGAGCTAATTATGGATAAATTGAGTTAAATAATTTAAAGAATTAATGGCCCTTGAGGAAATAGTTGGATTACTCAACAAGATATGCAATAAGCAAAGACTGAGCAGGACTGAACTGACTGAATACCAACTGACACCGAATACAACCTCGGATGTCATTGAATGAATAATGCATTACATTGAGCTAAATGATAATGAGAGAATGATTTGCAAAGAATGGCTCACAAGACCTCTCCCCCTTTGACTTCATCAAAAAAATGAACAATGGGGATGATATAGAATAGAGAAATGCAATGAAGAGAATAAACTCTGAGTGACAAAAATAGTGAGGTTACAGATAAGAGGTCAAATTGCATTTATAAACCATCCTAATGCATTAGCTAGTTAGGTTGCATAGTTTATGACTAATAATCTAGAAAGACAGAAGCGAAAAAATTCTGAAGTGGTTATATACACAAATAATGGAGAAAGAGCAGGTTGAGTTATATGTCTTGTCAATCTGTCTGCAGCTTTACTAATCAATGGTTCAGGGACTTCTCTAGGAAGATATGCCATTAGTATTGAGAACAAATAGTTGTAACGAATCAATATTGAATTTATTTTTGGGGTACACTATTTGTGATTTTTCATTTCAAAGCAACTTTTGCTATAGAATTTTCTTTATATGAGCAATCTGGTTTAATCCACACCTTTTGACGTGAGGAAACACATTGTTTAGATGCAAGAATCCCCAATTACTCAGTGTGTTAACCGTTTTGCTTTTGAATTAAAAGAGTTAACAAGAGTAGTGGCTTTTTACATGAGGTACAACACGTCTCAGCTGAAGTGACCCAGTTACTCACCACACTATGTCATTGCTCTGTCATGGTTTTTTAGCACTATAATTTTTAATCAGAGATAGTTTGGTACTTCATGACACAATGTACTTCACTTCAAGGTGAAGAATAATTGGTTTCTCAGTAAACCAAGACCATTGCTATGAAATCTTGTTTCCCCATTTTTTGAATTTATGAGATTATTTTAAGTGTTTGAAGACAATACTAAATTGAAAGATTTTCAACCAAAGTTGCCCCCTTATTATTGAATTTCAGGATTTTATAAGATTTTAGGGCACAGTACTTCAGAGATGTTCTTAACCCATTAAGTATGCATAGAAGAGTTCTTTAGAAACCACAACAACCCCCGCAATACCACAACGTCTCTCCTCCTAATGGCTATGCACCTAAACGCCTGGCTCCAAAAAGGACTCAATATCCTCCTTTGCCTGAGACTCTCCCGACTATATTTTCGCCCCTCATTTCCATTGGTGCACTCCAACTTCCTCCAGAACGGCCTAATTGGAACCCGACCGTTGACCAGTCCAGATATTGTATGTTCCACAGGCAGCCCGAGCACACGATAGAAACTTGCTTTCAATTCCGAGACTTTGTCTATGATCTTCATGAAGGGCACCATATAGACTGGGATGAAATGCATAAGGTTATCACCGAAATCAAAGAAAAGAGAAGGTAAGCGCCGAGGCAGCAAGTGCAGCAGTAAGCACTACAGTCGCAGCCACAGCAGCAGCAGCCTGTGCAAGATCTGGGGATCCATCAAAACTCCATGCCGAACCATCTTCCCGCTCCATAGCCTCAGCCACAGGCACCGGCTCAGGTCAACCTTGTTCAACGCTCGGTCCCCAACGTCGGGTGGTCTTATGATGATGAATCTTCGGTTCAACGGCTCATGGCCCTCCACTACACCTATCGCAACCCTTCTTTGCCCTCTACCCCCGTCATCCTCTCACCAAACCATCAAGCCACCACCACCACACCATCTACACCTGCTGTCCCTTTTAAACCCCTTATCCTACCACCCACATCTCCCATTGTTTTGCCTGCCGTTGCTCCCCCGCAAGCACACCTTCCACCTATCCTCGCTCCCCCGCAAATGCATATTTAGCCTACCATTGCCACTCCACCATTTATTCATCCGCCTGTCATCCTCCCAGCAGGACCCATTACCCACGTTACCTCTCCCGTTACCCCCTCTACCATCACTATGCCTACCCCTACACCTCTTATCCACCCCATCGAGCCCATCAAACCACCCACCATGAGCCCATCCAATGATGTGCCGGCCCTGAATCTTGCCCTTCGGAGCGGGCATTTGTTCCATCGGAACTACCCTACCTCTAGTGCATCTACACCCAATCCCCAATCCTCGCAACAGGCTGCTAAGTAGAAGGAGGCAGATCCGCTGCCGGGTACTCAATATAATCTATTACATCATCTGGACCGAATGCCCGTGAAGATTTCAGTGCTAGAATTAATTAAGCGGTCTAAGCTTTACCAAGATGCGCTGCGGATTTTTTACAGAAAGTGATGGTTAGTGAAGACATGACAGTGGATAGTCTACCACTTACCCTGGCTACAATTTCCAAGGGGCCAGCCATTATATTCTTAGAGACCGAGCTAGCACCTCTTGAGGCTAGTCAATTGTCGCTATTCATTTCTATCATCTTGAACAAAGTAAGCATAGATGCGGCATTGGTAGACACTGGGGCTTTTATCAACGTTTGTCCCCAAAGCACTCTGAGAGCATGCAACAGTTCACAAGATTTATTAAGGCCTACCCCGACTACCATCGCGGCATATGATAATTCAAGAAGGCCGTGTCATGGGGTGGTTACTATCCAGGCTGAACTCAGGCCTTTGACAATGCCCATTGAGTTTTATGTGCTCGATACTGACCCCATGTGCAAAGCTATTCTGGGTCATCTGTGGATTAATAATCTTAATGCCATACCGTGTACTGCTCATCAATACCTTAAATTCCCATTTCAAGGACGGGTGGTGAAAGTTAAAAGTATCTCCACGGTTCAGTCAGTCGAAGCCATTTCAGAGAAGATCTTACCAACACTCTAGCCCAGTAATTGACCCGTTATTTCGGTGCTGGACCTTAATTTTCCCTGCGCATATGCACCTCGCAAGCCAGCCGCCATGCATGTGAATGTCGGGTGAAGCCCGAGATAAGAGATTTTAAGGGCTAGAAGATCATATTAATGCTAGGCTATCAGCTGGGAAGAGGTCTCGGCGCTCAGTTGCAGGGGCGGACCAAGCCGGTCCCTAGGGGCAGAAAAATGAGCAAAAGGGGCCTCAGATATCGAGAGTTGCCATTATCTATCCTAAGTGATTCACTGCCATTGACTTGGGATTACCGTCAGCACTTCGTCAAGGGCCCATTGCAGCCAGGTACTTTGAATGACCCGCCAAGTTAGATCGAGAAAGAGGATACTGCGTGCACTATTTCTGGCCCACCACTACAGCTCAGGGGGCCTGTTGATGATATGGATGATTTCAGTGAAGCCTTTTCCAGAATGTTCTGTGAAGAGAACCATCCAAGAAACCCGGAGGTGCGGCTTGTTCAATACATGCCAGGAAAGCCGGCTTACCGTACACGGGGAGAGGGAAGCTCACCCATTATTTTCACTTGGTCTCCTTCCTGTTTGCTCTCATTACTACAAAAGCTAGATTTTATACCCTGCTTACCTCCCATCACAACCAATCCTTTCCTCTTTCAAACTCCAACAGATTTTCTTATCATCAAAGTCTATGATTGTGGGCATTCCCCGCCCATCGATTTGTCCACTCCGTTCTTCTCATATGATGCCTTCCTCGATCTTTTCTGTCCATCCATGTATCCCCTCATGCTTCCTCCACCTTCCTCTCCGCTTTGTTGCATGCTCTCCACTAATCTAAAAAAAAATGTCAATTTTGAAATAGAGATTTCAATGGAAGATTACGCTGTGTTCTGTCCATCCTCCTCCCAGGGGCATGATGATGCGGGACGGACAGCGGACCCGACTCCAAGTTGATATGTGATCCTTGGACTCTAGACAAGCTCGCGATCGTCCCTTAATGAGAGAAGCGTGCGGACGCGCGCGGTTGAGAAACCGGCAGTGAGCTAGGGTGGTCGACTCTCTCTCGTGCCCGGATCGAGTCACGGGATGGGTCTCGCTCTCTCGCTCGCAGCGGTGAATAATAATATTTGGCGAGCTAGTTATCATATCATGCTCTCTAGCAGCGGCATAAAGAAATGCATACGAGTAAAGCAAAGTGTTGAGAGGAGACCGGACACGATACCTCCACGCTCCGGGGGTGGGGAAGACGACCCCGGCAAAGTACGGTAACTCCCGGTACAATGATTAAAACTTAATTACAGCAGTGAATTATATTACCCACTCCACGCAGGGAGGTAAAGGGCTAATAGTGGGCCTGGGAGGACCGATCTTGGGTTGACGGGCAGCAATTTGGACACTCCGTCGGCGCGGTTCGAATGGCGCAAGCTGCTGGTTGAAGGGCCCACGAGTGGGCCCGGAGTGGAACCGTTCTGACGGGGACACCTGGAGGGATGCTCCTTGAGAAGGCGGCACACTGGTTCACCTTGTGGACGGCGTGGCGGCTCCGACCATCACGTGGAAGCTTGCTGTCCACGGATCTGAGTTGTTGTTTCAGACCCGCGCGACCTGACGAAATATGCTGCTGCGATCAATCCCAACGTCGGATTGACGCGAAATTGGTGTCGTTGGAAAGTTGATTCAAAATAATTCGACCAAGGACTGTCGTGGGAATTTTTAAGGCTCTGGATTTTTCGTGGTGGATTTAGGAATAGACTGACTGACAGACTCAGAAAACACAGGATAGAAATTAATTTTCCTGAGAACAGGCGTTGACCAAGACTCAACCTTCAGATCTGGGCGTTGTGCTCTTCATGAAAGTTGGAGAGGGGAAAGTAAGAGAGACATGGATATTTGTTTTATAATTTATGGTGGAGTTTGGATGGGGAAATGGATTTTCTAACACTGGTGGGTCAGATCTGGACTGCACATGACAGAACAGATTTTTGACTGAGTTTTAATTTTTTGGTATGGAAAAAGAACTTCTAAAATCGAGAAAAAATTTCTGGAGAGGGGCTTTGGTGGGCAGAATATCCAATCCAAATTTGGAATCCATTAGAAAAGGGGAAGGGGGTCGAGCAGAGGAAGAACTAGGTTGCTGTGGCACAAAACAGAACACTGGCAGATCTAGGAGGCTGGGAAACAGGAAATGGGAAAAATAGAAAACGATGGCTAAAAAATATGAATATTTTTTTGGGAGAGGGGATTGGCGTGGGGAACCTACCGTCCAAATTTGGGCTCCAGCAGATTCGTGGATTGGGAGCTAAAATTTGAATAAGGGGGCTCTGTCCTGATTTGGACAGAACTCTGGCGAAGCGGCGGTGGTGGCGCGATGGCGGCACGAACGGCGGCGGCGACGGCGGGGATGGGCGTGACACTCAGAGAGGTGGTGGTGGAGAGGCTTCACACCTCTGAATCATAGCTCTCACAGCTCTAGAGGGGGAGAGAGGGGCGCCCTTGGACCTTGGAGCAAATAATAGAATTTCTTCTCATTAATGCTAAGTAATTCATAAATTACAAGGTATTTATAGAAAATGTAAAAAGACCTAAACTACCCTCAGATCTAAATTCGGGGAGGGGCAAATGGGGGAGTTCACAATCATTTCTCCCATGTGATTTGGAACCAAATAAAATACATTATGTAGGGGGCGCCCCCTTGACTTTGATGTTCCAACTTGGACTTTGTAAACACATTGTCCCCTTGAATGGTCAAGCCTCTAGAAGCCCACCTTGGACCTTTGACCAGCCCCACATGGGACCTATTGGCTTAGGTGGACCAATGGGGAAGGAGATGGGGGCCCCTTGCTGGTCCTACTGGACTTTTACACAAAAACCTAAAGATCCTTAAGGAATGTCAAATTGTGTTATAAAGCCATACAATTGCAAACATATTTTCCCAAGGATATAAATGCAAATAAAAGGACTCAAATATAAAATAAAAAGTTAGTACCCAGTGTTGATTCCCATCACATGAGGCCCCAGCTTCCCTTCCATTAGACTTCCTCTCTCCTAGGTTAGACTTAGGGTCTGTCGAGTCTAGGGAAGTAGGGTCTGTCAAGTTTAGAGAAGTAGGGTCTTGTTCTAGTGCGTCCAACCCTTCCTCCGCGTTTGAGACGCGCCCGCTAGCGCGTCACTCCAAATTTATTCCCAATAGGTTCTTGCAGGATTTATCTCAGCGGTGCCATGCTCTCCTTAAATGCCCAAAATTTGTTGAGACGACGATCATGCTAGAAGAAGATGAGGAGCAAGATGGGGTGTGGGTCGATGACGGATTAGGTGTTTACGAGATCGTGGATGAAAAAGACCCAGTTGATCTTGAGGACTGCGATGTAGATCACACCGCCAACTTGTATGAACAAGGTTTGAGGAGGTTTGATGAGCCATCATCGGTAGTGGATGAACCTACAAAAGAAATTAATTTGGGAACTGATGAGCATCCCAGGCCTATCATTATTTCTGCTAATCTCCCTCCTAAGGTTGAAGAGGAGTTGATTAAGGTTTTGAGGGAGTACATCGACTCTTTTCCCTGGTCATACGAGGACATGCCGGGTCTTGACCCCTCTTTAGTGGAACATCGACTGGTGCTTAGGCCAGGGGCAACACCCGTAAACCAAAAGTTAAGAAGATTTCACCCCCATATGGCCTTGAGAACGAAAGAAGAAGTTGATAACTTACATAAGCCCAGATTCATTCGAGTCGTTTTATATCCTCAATGGGTGGCGAATATAGTCCCTGTTATCAAGAAGGATGGAAATATACGAATTTGTATTGATTTTGGGGATTTAAATAAGGCATGTCCGAAAGATGATTTCCTACTGCCTCACATAGATGTTCTGGTGGATAACACAGCCGAGTATGAAGCTTTATCATCCATGGATGGTTATTCTGGCTGCAACCAAATCCGTCTAGCTCAGGAAGATCAAGAGAAAACCTCCTTCACCACGTCCTAGGACATTTATTGCTATGTGGTAATGTCGTTTGGATTGAAGAATGCTGGTGTCACCTATCAAAGGGCGATGATGGCTATATTCCATGATACGATGCATGTCTATATGGAAGCTTACATGGATGATATTTTGATGAAGTCAAGGACCACAGAGGAACACCCCGCTATCCTGGCTAAAGTGCTTCAGAGAGCTAGGGAGTACAAGCTGAAGATGAATCCTAAGAAATGTGTATTTGGAGTGTCTTTAGGGAAGCTGCTAGGTTTCATAGTTAGCAAACGGGGGATTCAAATTGATCCTAATAAAGCTAAGGCCGTTATGGACATGCCCCCGGCTAAGATCATCTTGGAACTTCGAGGATTAATTGGACCCCTGCAGTTTATTAGAAGATTTATATCCCAACATTCTCAGAGGTGCCACCTATTTTACGAACTGCTAAAGGCAGGGGTCAAATTTGAGTGGAATGAAGATTATCAAAAAGCCTATGAGGATTTGAAGGTTTATTTGTCCAATCCCTTGATTTTGTAGCCTCCAGTCTCTGGGAAACCCCTTATCTTGTATATTTCTGTCATTGAGGCCTCTCTAGGAGCTGTCCTGGCGCAAGTAAATGATGAAGGAAAAGAGCGGGTAGCTTATTACCCCTCTAGGTTGTTTAACCCGATAGAGGCTAAGTACACTGCCATGGAAAAAACTTGTGACGCATTAGTTTGGGTAGCTCAGAAGCTGAAGCATTATTTCCTACCTCACCAGGTTAGGCTGATCTCTAGAATGGACCCAGTTCGCTATCTCATAGAAAAACCCATCCTTTCTTGTAGGTTAGCTCACTACAAAGCTTCCTCTCCCAGTTTGATATCATTTTCGTCGTTCAGAAGGCAATCAAAGGATATGCCATCGCTGAGCATCTTGCCCATCTTCCTATTCCCCACACCGATTCCATTTAGGATGAGTTCCCTGATGAGCATCTCGCTGTTCTTACTCATCATACCTGTTGGTCTCGGCACCTTGATGGTGCGCTCAACTCACAAGGCCGAGGGATAGGTGCCATTCTCCTCACTCTGAAAGGCGTGACGATTCTTCTTCTGTATCAACTCTCTTTTCCTACTACCAACAACATTGTTGAGTACGAGGCTCTCCTGGCCGGGTTGAAGCACGCCTACTTCTTGGGCGCACACTACTTGAACTTCATCAGAGACTCTCAGCTTGTTTTACGCCAAGTTATGTCCACATACCGCACTCGTGACCCGAAACTCAAGCCATATCAAGATTTGGTCACTCTTTTGGCCAGGCAATTTCGCAAACTAATCTACATCTACACCCTTCGATCTCAGAATATCCTTCCCGATGCTCTAGCATCGCTTGCTTCCTCTCTGTCTTTTCGTCTCAGTCGGAGCACTGAGACTATCGTCGTCCAGAGAATGGACACCCTTTCTCTTCAGGATCTTTGGTTTGACAAACATAGGAGAACCGTAGAAGTGAGGGCTAAGAAGAAGGATTTGAAGGTGGTTTCTTTGGAAGAATTAGAAGAGATCTTGCAAAAAGAGGAATTGCCTTGGTATCATGAAATCGAGCTGTATTGTAGAGACAGATCGTTCCCAGAAGGGGCGAATGATGAGCAGCGTAGGGCTATTAGAAGAGCCGTCTCAAGGTACACCATCATTGCAAGAGAATTGTATAGGCGCGCTCTCAACTGAATGCTTATGAGGTGCCTAGATGATGATGAAGCTTGGAAGGTGGCCGAAGCAGCCCATTCTATCGAGTGTGGTGGTCATGTCAATGGCCAGGCTTTAGCGAAGAAAATCTTTAGGCAGGGCTATTATTGGCCCATTTGGTGGAACGATTTATTTAATTTTAAACTTAATTACAATAAATGCATAGGTCTGCCTGTCACGTAGGTGACAAATTAATTGTGCGCTCGATCTGACTTGGTCAGTCGATTGTGAAATTCGTGTCGGGACTCAAAACCTGCCGTACCGTAAAGGCTACGGCGTTAATTACGTCCCTCCGAGAGAGGGACAACCCTTGATTAATCGCCAAAATAGAAGGACCATGGGGCCTGTAGAATACATGAAAGACATATTTGCATGCAAGCACACAACATGGTAATATTTATTCATTAAATTGGCTTTCGGTACAAGGCGATGAGCTTAGGTCCGAGGACCACCACCACGCATAGCGACACTTCCAGTCGGGCGGGACCCGGCCTTCTGTCGGACGCCATTTTATATACCGAAGTGAGACCAAGCACATAAACATGCATGATTTTCACAACATAGGTGCTTAGGAGAGTTATTTACCAAGAGCATGGGAAGCACATGATATCAACATGCTTATGTGGGCACACACACACACACACACACACACACACACACACACATATATATATATATGTATGTATGTATATATATTTATACGTATATACTTATGTATATATACATATAATGTGTTCATTCATTTATTCGGGGGTATTTAGCTAGAGAGGCACATAGTAGAGTGAGTCAACAATGCGGACTGTAAGGGTGGAAAGGAAATCAGTGAAAAGATGCACTGAGGCAGTGGTGAGAAGGGCATGGACAACATAGGTCGGTGCAAAGGTTGCACCGAGGCAGCGAAAGCGAAGGGCATGGGCATTATAGGTTGGTGCAAGGGTTGCACTGAGGCAACAGCTGCGAAGTGGAATGGGTAACCTAAGTCGGTGTAAGAGCTGCACCGAGGCAACGACACCGAGATGGAGTGACGTGAGTCAGTGCAGGCAGAGCGGGCGACCTAAGTCGGTGCAAGAGCTGCACCGAGGCAATGGCTGTGAGATGGAGAGACGTGAGTCAGTGCAGGCATAGCGGGCGTGCAGTGGAGCGAACAACGTATGTCGGTGCAAGTTTGAAAGGGGGTGATGCAGGGTCGGTGCTAGTGCAGGGGAAGCGAAGCAACGTCGGTGCTAGTGATGGAGAAGGGTGATGACTGGGTCGGTGCAGGTGGAGCGACGGTCGGTGCGAAGCTAGTATCGGAGAGGGTTGACGCGATGTGCACCGACGCAATGGCGATGAGGGGGATGTGTGTTATGAGTCGGTGCTAGCTCAGGGGGGCAACGAAGCAAGGTCGGTACAACACACACCGACGCAGTGGCGGAGTCAATGCTAGTGAAGAAGAGGGAGGCGAGCTGGGTACTATGTGGAGTCGGTGTAGGTTGGAAGGGAGGTCAGTGCTAGCGAAGAGGTGGCACGGCATGGTTTGAAGTTAGTGATGGCGAAGGATGGCAAAGGATGGCGATGCAGCGGAGTCGGTGATGGGCAAAGAAAAGGGTGAATCGGTGGCGTCGCCATCAAATCAAAATTCGTGGGGTTAATTTGGTGGCGACGCCACCGTTTCGCAAGGCTCCATCGTTTAAACTTCGGCCAAGAAATTTTGTTTGTGGCTTTGCATCAAATAGGGCATTTGAATGAGAGTCCAAAAGAATTTAGGAATTCAAAGGCATAACTGCCCAGGTGTTAAAAAAAATTCTGCGTTATCATCTTATATATATATATATATATATATATATATGTTCTTCTCTTATTCATTTGTCTGTTCTCCCCTTTTGTTCATATGTGCGATGTTCATACTCCAGCACTAGACATGTGTTAGAGATTCAAGGAAAAATCATCAGGAAAATGCAATGCCGTCCAAGAAAATTTTGGGCAGCATCTCCCCAGCACAGGGAGATGTTCAATTAAACAAGCGACGTGGCACACGGTAGACGGTGCCAAGCCATAAACACTGAGGAGCCGAGATGGACTGCCGCAGTCCCTGAAGCCATCACGAATAGAGTCTCGAGGACTAGCCTACTAGAAACTCGTGATGATCCAAGGGAGCGAAGGGTCCCTGATTGTAGCCATATAGTTGGCATGATGTGACACAACCTAAGACCTATATTGCAAGCAATGCAATGGACACGGCAATGTCACACAAGCGGACTCACTCTCATTTGGCACACTCGAGTCCGTAGTTGGACCGACGATGGGGTGAGGGTCCGAGGATGGACCCAGAGGTTTCCAAGGGTATGGCTGGGTTGGGGAGGACCCCTAAGGGCTTGGGGTTACCTAAATTCACAGGCGGTCAGCACGTCGAGGGCGTGGGTAAATTGGTCTCGCTCACAACTCACCCGCGGTGGACACTAACATAGTAGCAATTTGAGTCCGAGCACTCCTCACCGACTGACGGCACACTAGAAGCAATACTAATCAAGCACAAATAATCCAACATAGGAGTGTGGTCAGGAGCTCACCTGATCGGTGTGAAGACACCGATCCTGACCGGAGATGAGGGTGAGCGAGGAAGCGTGGGCTTACCCGCACGCCGTGCCGATAAAGCTTCAACCTGAAATTTTAATTAACATGCACTACGCCCTTTGCAAGGGGGTTGGACTAGGGGTGGAGATTAGTTTTACAACCAAAACGTACCTCCACGCAGGGAGGGGCGGTCAGCCGGCCAGGCGGGGTGGGGAAAACTATGCTAGAAGCTGAGGCGGAAGAAGATCGTTGGTTCTGTCTACTCTCAGGAACAGGGGATAGAATGTCACTTTCATAGTTGACCTAGGAGGACATCCAATTTTGGGGGGAATTTCTGAATGACAGCGTTGGTCGGGGCCGAGGCCCGAACAAGGTCTATGTTTTCTGGTTCTGGTAGCTTCTGCACCTCCACAGTAGGAAGATGAGGCCTCCGCGGATGCTCCCGAGCTCTGATTATGGCTTGGCCAGAGTCATTAAATTTGTGGTTAAGTCCTCTTCGAACGGAGACCTGCGGGGTGCCGGAGGAGACCGTAGTAGGCAGCGAGGACCCGAATAGTGGTCGAGTGCCAGATCAGTTCTAGAGGGAACAGACAAGCGCACCCGGGGGAGAAAAATGAGACCTCACAGCTCCGGACGCCGAACGGGGTGCCGTTTCTTGTTTCTGGAAGTAGACTCATCGTAGAAGTTCTCAGCCAAGGTCCGCCTTCAGAACTTCAAGAGATTGACCGTGGGAGCCTCTGTAACTTGCTTCTGGTTGACTGTCAGGATGAAGTTACGCAGTCCGGCGATGACGGCTCCTCCGGGCAGCTCTGAACTCAGACGGGGATGAGACCACCACCGTTATGAAGAGGACTGGGAGACACTTCCAACGGTATATGGTATGCCTTCTGAAGCTTCTTGGTGATGACCTGGTAGCCTCAGAAAGTCGCTGGTACTCTACTGCCTACGAGCTAGGAATAGGATGAAGGTGTAGGGTTGTATGTGTGAGGGTGGGATGGCCAAGGGAAGCAAGGGGAAATGGGGAGGGCGACCAGGGTAGGAAGCGGATGTTGGGGAGGGGTGAGGGGCAGCTAGCAAGGGAGGGAGATTCAAATTTGGCCTAGGGTTTGAACCCCTTCAGCCTTGGGGAGATGGAAGGGTGCTTGGGAAAGGGTAGTGGGTGGTTGGGGGTTAGAGGGTGGCTTGGAGATTGGTGGGTTCTCTCTTGGGACTAGGGGTGGAGTAAAGAGGTGTTGTGGGAAGTTGTGGTGACTATTGAATGAGGGGAGGAGAGAGAGACAGTAGGTGGGAGGGAGAGGAGAGAGAAAGGGGATAGGGGAGGGGAGTTTCTCACTCCTCTCTAATGGCTTCTCAGTAAATGAACTCAATTTTCTGGACTCAAAATAGTAATTTTTCATTCATTCATTAACTAAAAATGGAGAGAATGGGGTCCTATTTATAGGGAACCTACATTTTACAATAAGTCCTTGACTTTAGGACTAATGACAAATAACCAATGAGGAAGGGGGTGCCCCTGGGCCTAGCCCAATGAATTGGGCCCATTAACATAGGTAGATGACTCATTAACCTAGGTACTGGACTCAAATAAAAGGAAAATTATAATGATATGACTCAAATAAAATAAGAAAATTACATGCCAAGACTCAGAAAATTTGACGGACACAATGGAGTACTACTAGTGAGCAATCGGAGCTATGAAAAAAATGTGAAGGGCGAGAGATGCCCCCATCATATCCCCAGGGTGCGAAGAACTCGACTCCGTCGAGTATGGGTCCACCAGGGAAGTGGTCCTTCAAAGTAGCTCCAGGCGAGCCACGACCTCCAAACTTAACCCTGCGTCCGCAACCAGGGGACGGTCCTTCATCCTATCAAGGTGGCTCGGGCACACTCTCTTGCTGGTGATGGAACCATGCTTGCCTAGTACTGCCTCCGTGTGCACACGTCGGGCTCTCTAGCTAATATGTGGTGGCTCTCCGAGTGTGTCTCTCACAAGGGTTGGGATAGGCCGGAAACTCTCACTAGGATCCACCGCGGTGCCCATATAGGGTGACAGACCCACCACGTGGGAAATGGGGTGAATCCCAAAACCCATTAGAAAGCCAAACCCATGAGCCGGGTTGTCAAGGCCACTCGGAACTAGGCAAGGTCCAAGTCCTCGTGCCCTCATGTTGGAGGTGACCCTAGTGTAGAGCCACTCCAAATTCACCATCGCCAAGTTGCCAACTTGGAATTCAAAGTGGCGTTCACAAGGTTTTGCCTGCTTCTTGTGATTCTCTGTCGAGGTATTGTCTGCTTTGGCCTATCGCCCTCACGGTTTTGTCCCTTTCTGATAGTGATCAGCTCCAGAATGGGGGACTTCCCAGGCAGGTCACCCATCCCAGTACTACTCCCCATTAAGCACGCTTAACTTCAGAGTTCTTTTCAAGAACTGAGCCGATAGTTCAAAAGGCATCTCGGTGATATAGAATACAACTTAGCTATACTTGAGGGTGTTACAATCTACCTCTCTTATATAGGCGACGTCCTCGTCGCTAGGCACATATAGCACGCAATCAAACCCCCAAGCATGTAGGATTCTAGAGGTGGCCCCTACAGGCTCAAGAGGTGGCTCCCACTATGTAGCATTTTGTCCCATTGCGGGTTCAAGAGGTGGCTCCCATAGCGTACCACTTTGCCATACATGGCACTTAGTTCCCACGCTTCCGACTGGGGTATAGCTCTGATACCATTCTGTCACGCCCCGTACTCTATACCGTCGAGGTATTGTCCGCTTTGGCCTATCGGCCTCACAGTTTTGTCCCTTTCTAATAGTGATCGGCTCCAGAATGGGGGACTTCCCGGGCAGGTCACCCATCCCTGTACTACTCCCCATTAAGCACGCTTAACTTCGGAGTTCTTTTCAAGAACTGAGCCGATACTTCAAAAGGCATCTCGATGATATAGAATACAACTTAGCTATACTTGAGGGTGTTACACTCACCGCTCATTGTTTGTTGCTTGCTTAAATGCTCATGCCAAGTAGTACGATGCGGTGTGAGTGGGAGATGCATGATATGCAAAGGGGGACCAGGACAACCATATTTATACCAATCATGCAGTGATGCCATGGAGACTTTGAAGGGTGTGGGAGGGCCGGGGCATCCATAGGTGTCCCTCTCATGCGTGGGTGTGATGAGTGCCGGAGGACCCGGATATCTATGAATGCTCCTAACATGCTTAAGACTCATGATGAATGAAGGTGGACCATTACATCCGAATATAGACCACTCATGTTTCCTACTTGACATGTGGGTGATATGAATGAATGTAGCCAACTTATGAATCATGCCAAGTGGTTCGAGATGCCAAGACATATGTTTTCCTAACCCAAAAATGACTTTGATGTGTTGGGGTATGGTTTGGCATTGGAGTTTCCATTTCAAAAGGGTTGAAGGGTCAAGGAAGGTGGACAACATGGGGAGAGGCACCTCCTTGTTCCTTAGGTGTAGATCTTCCTTGGTCATAGCTACCCTTGTGTCGCCCAAGACTTGAGAGAGGTGGGCTTGGCCCAACATGGTGGGTGAGGGTAGGAAGGAGTGGGTGATAAGTGATGTGGGCAGATCACATGGGTTCCCGGGTTTTCATTGGGAGGGATCAAAAGGATCAACATAAGTGTACCCAAGGGAAGGAGCACTAAGTTCATCTCAACATCCTCAAGGTCCTCACAATATGGTGGTAGATCATCCTCCTCTAATGAAATGATTGGGCCGAAGTTCTTAGTGGGTGGGTTGGCCATGAGAGGATGGCTTGGCTTTCTGCCCGATATGAGGGACTCGAATTTGAGGATAAGGTCGTGCTCATCGGGTGTGGGGAGGAATAGAAGGAGATCGTCAGTGTAGCAACTAATGGTGCAAATCGAGGTGATAGATCCGACACATAAGTGTAGGAGATCAAGGCTCCTAAGTTGGTTGGCCAGTGTGGTCAACATGCCGGTCAACTTCATTTGCCATGATAAGCCCTTGAGAAGATCCCCTAATGTGTCCACTTGGTAAGATGATTGGATGGTGGTGTGATAGGAGAGGGGCACTATAGGGACGTTTTGCTCCATAGGAGGGAAAACATGGGCCATAATCTTTCTAATTGGGCTCTCCTTTGGCCAACTATCAAGGGGTTCTCCTAAGATGAGCTCGATCCCAACTAGAGAGAGTGGTGTAAGGTGAAGACCACCTTGCGAGGTTTCTTCTACTTGGAGATGGGTGGTCTCCATGGGGGGAATAGGGTCCGGAGTGTTCACCACTATGGGGTCGGGTATGGGTTCCTATACCAAGGAGGTGAGAGGGTCTTTTGAGTGTGGGGTGATGAGGGTTGGTGTATGGTGCACCCGGGGTGGAGGGTAAAGGGAAACTTGGTTTGGGATTGATAGGGGAAATAGTGGAGGCCTAGGTTGGGGTAGGATTGGAGTTGGAAGTGGAAGATGGGTTGGGTGGGCCTCGGTGGGGGTATCCCTTATGGGGGAAGGTGGAGGGGCGGAGGTCAATTGGGTGTGGGTGTGAATTGGATAAGGGAGAGTGGGTTTGGGGGTGGTGGCCGTCATGGGCCTAGGTGGAGGGGTGGACACGGGGTCCACTTGGGTTTGAATGATGAAGGTTAGGTGAGTGACTTTGGACGGGGGAGTGGTGGTCATCAAGGGGGAAGCCGGGTCGGTTAAGGGTCTCTTGCCCTTGGGATCGGCCGGTTGTGGAGGGGTGGGAGTGGCGGCCAATTTGGTTTGGATATTGAGGGTTGTGGATAGGGGTTTTGGTTGGGGTGTGGGGGCACTCATGGGGTTAGGTCGAGAGGTGTGTGCTGGGACCATTTGGGTCTTAATGGAGAGGACTTGGTGGTAAAGTGTAGTGATGATGGTTGAGAGGGGATTTGTTGGAAGTGGTGGGGGTGGAGACCTAAGGATGGTCTCAAGTTGATCGGGTGGGGATGGAGGAGTGGTAGTGCTCCTCGGATAGGAAGGGGAATGTCGGAGAGCATAGGTCTTTCTAAGTTCCTCCTTCACATCATCCCTTGAGTGAATGGGATCTTTCCTCCTAACCCATCTTCATCCCTCTATGTGCTCCCACTTACTCTTGGCTTGACCCCGAAGTCGTTCCTTGGCCTTGCAGACTCTCGCGGGTCCATATACCCAAGTCTTTTTAAAGTACCTTTCCATGGTAGCCTCCCCCTTTAGGTAGGCACTAGGGCATGATCCATCAAAGAGGAGATCCTCAAATGTGATTATGTCAAAGCGGGGGTCGATCGGACCCTTGTGGAGGGCTGAGGGGGATGGATATGACCAAAGAGAAGTAGCCATGCTAGTGGGCACGGTTGATGCACTGGGTGACTCAAAATGCAAATGCGCCTTAGGACCAACTTTATAAAGACAAGTTGTGAACTTGCTCTGATACCAATTTATGTGACACAACCTAAGACTTATATTGCAAGCAATGCAACAGACACGGCAATGTCACACAAGCGTACTCACTCGCATATGGCACACTCGAGTCCGTAGGTGGACCGGCAATGGGGTGACGGTCCGAGGATGGACCCAGAGGTTTCCAAGTGTATGGCTGGCTTGAGGAGGACCCCTAAGGGCTCGGGGTTTCCCAAATTCACGGGCGGTCAGCACACCGAGGGCGTGGGTAAATTGTTCTCGCTCACAACTCACTCGCGATGGAAACTCACATAGTAGCAATTTGAGTCTGAGCACTCCTCACCGACCGATGGCACACTAGAAGCAATACTAATCAAGCACAAATAATCCAACATAAGAGTGTGGTCAGGAGCTCACTTGATCGGTGTGAAGACACCGATCCTGGCCAGAGGTGAGGGCGAGCGAGGAAGCATGGGCTTACCCACACGCCGCGCTAATGAAGCTTCAACGTGAAATTTTAATTAACATGCACTACGCCCCTTGCAAGGGGGTTGGACCACGGGTGGGGATTAGTTTTACAACCAAAACATACCTCCACACAGGGAGGGGTGGTCAGCCGGCCAGGCGGGGTGGGGAAAACTATGCTAGAAGCCGAAGTGGAAGAAGATCGTCGGTTCTATCTACTCTCAAGAACAGGGGATAGACTGTCACTTTCGGCGTCGCTGCGGACTCCCCCGAACTCCGATTGCGATGAAACCAGTGGCAAAACCTTCGTAGTTGACCCAGGAGGATGTCTAATTTTTGGGGGAATTTTTTAATGACAGCGTTGGTCAGCGCAGAGGCGCGAACAAGGTCTATGTTTACTAGTTCTGGTAGCTTCTGCACCTCCATAGTAGGAAGATGAGGCCGCCGCGGACGGTCCCGAGTTTTGATTCAGGCGTGGCTAGAGTCGTTGGATTCATGGTTGAGTCCTATTTGAACGGAGACCTACGGGGGCACCGAGGGAGACCGGAGTAGGTGGAGAGGACCCGAACAGTGGTCGGGTGTCAGATCAGTTCCACAGGGAACAGACTAGCGCACCCGTGGGAGATAATTGAGACCTTACTGCTCCGGACGCCGAACGGGGTGCCGTTTCTTGCTGCTGCAAGTAGATTCATCGTAGAAGCTCTCAGCCAAGGCCCGCCTTCAGAACTTCAGGAGGTTGGCCGTGGGAGCCTCTGCAACTCGCTTCTGGTTGACTGTTAGTAAGAAGTTGCGCAGTCCGGCGATGATGGCTCCTCCGAGCAGCTCCGAACTTTGACGGGGATGAGACCACCACCATTGTGAAGAGGACTGGGAGACACTTCCAAAAGTATATGGTATGCCCTCTGAAGCTTCTTGGAGATGACGTGGCAGCCTCAGAAAGTCGCTGGTGCTCTTTAGCTTATGAGCTGGGAATAGGATGAAGGTGTAGGGTTATGTGTATGAGGGTGGGATGGCCAAGGGAAGCAAGGGGAAATAAGGAGGGTGACCAGGGTAGGAAGGGGGTGTTGGGGAGGGGTGAGGGGCAGCTAGCAAGAGAGGGAGATTCAAATTTGGCCTAGGGTTTGAACCCCTTCAGCCTTGGGGAGATGGAAGGGTGCTTGGGAAAGGGTAGTGGGTGGTTGGGGGTTGGAGGGTGGCTTGGAGATTGGTGGGTTCACCCTTGGGACTAGGGGTGGAGTAAAGAGGTGTTGTGGGAAGTTGTGGTGACTATTGAATGAGGGGAGGAGAGAAAGAAAGTAGGTGGGAGGGGGAGGAGAGAGAAAGGGGATAGGGGAGGGGAGTTTCTCACTCCTCTCTAATGGCTTCTCACAAAATGAACTCAATTTTTTGGACTTAAAATAGTAGTTTTTCATTCATTCATTCATTAACTAAAAATGGAGAGAATGGGGTCCTATTTATAGGGAACCCACATTTTACAATAAGTCCTTGACATTAGGACTAATGATAAATAACTAAGAGAGAAGGGGGTGCCCCTGGGGCTAGCCCAATGAATTGGGCCCAATAACCAAACTAATCAACCCTATGACACTTAACTTAGATAGATGACTCATTAACCTAGGTACTGGACTCAAATAAAAGAAAAATTAGAATGACATGACTCAAATAAAATAGGAAAATTACATGCCAAGACTCAGAAAATGTGACGGACACAATGGAGTACTACCAGTGAGCAATCGGAGCTGTGAAAAAAATGTGAAGGGTGAGAGATGCCCCCATCATGGCAGTTTTATTTGCTCACTCGGTGCAAAGGACTTACAGGGGAACATGTGATGAAACGACAGACCCCCTGGAACCCGGAGTGGCATTAGCTCAAAGAGATTGAGCAGGCGGACAAAAGGGTTGTACCACTCCCCAGTCAGGGACAAGTAGAAGCAATCGGAGAAAACCATTCGTCGAGCAGTAACAATTTTAGGAATGCAGCGTACCACCATACCTCGCCATGGGACAAGCCTCACCCTGTGAGCAGTCATGATTGCCATAGGCTATTCATGCTCATTGCCACCAAACATAGGATGGACGAGGGTTGAAAATCTCAAGGGTAAATCACCAAACACTGAGGGGGGAAGACATGCGGCAATTCTGGAAGAAAGCAATAAACGACTATCACATCGACTATTAGAGTGCATTGGTGCCCTTACAACTGACAGGAACGAGTGAAAGGGCACTCAGCATTCTCTTGTTCATCGTTCACCCAAACGAAACACATTATTATAAACGAAACTACATTATCGATGGAAGAACAGCCCCTAGGGAGGGAATTTGATGTCACCCGTTCAAGGCGTGGCTATAGCCATTGCAGCAGAAAGCTATCGTAAGTTTTCTCCCTTCACTGAGTGATCCTTGGATCTACTAGCATTTTAGCCCTAAGGACCTCCTCACACTCGGGGAGAAGAGAGAATTGAGAGGAATCGAAGAAAAGAACACTCGAGAGAGAACCAAGAGGAATCGAAGAAATGATGCAAAGAAAAGATAATGTACATACATCGAATAAATAATGAAAGCCTTTATTCTTCCCTGCAATCGAAGAGGGGGAGAGAAAATACAGAGATACAAGATTTAAGAAGAAAACAAAAGTTGTTCCCCCATAGCGGAAGCCCCCTTCTCCTCACTCCCTCCAACTCTTCTTTCTGCTCTCACTGTCTTTCTGTGTGGCTCTCCTCGTATCTCTTTTTCTTCATCCGAATGCTCTCCCCTTTTTTTCTGAGGGCCAAGCGGCCCTTTTATAGGCAGATGCCCAAAGCTGGGTATCGGAACCCAGATGGAATGGGCGCGCCACCGACTCCATGTCAACGACTGCCACCGCCTCAACTATATCAGCGCCACCGACTTGGCCCTAACGCTCCACCGCCTCAGCTACAAAAGCCACCGCCAACTCAAACGCAATGGCACCACTGACTTGACCATTCAAGGGCATTTTTGTACTTTTGTCATTTAACCTCGAAATTAACCCGGTGAGAGCTCTTCGTCGGAGTAGCTTCGGGGTTGGTGCAATAGTCCCGGACTATGCTTTGAAGAGTTGATTCGGGGCCTCCGCAGGTTTCCGGGACGTGCAGAACCCGTACCGGTTTTCCCAGGATTTGCACTGATTTGGCCTTCCGCACTATAATTCATGCGACCAACTCAACTTCGCTTATCTTTGCGATATCCTTATCGAGTGGGGCTATCCCTGGAAGTACTTTCGTTCTGGCGGGGCATCCTTTCGATAACTTATGGGCCTTTTCGGCGCGATGTGTACCCGAATCGGGTAACTTGGGTTTTCTCCTGATTTGGTGTCGGCACGTTGATTCGTGCCGCCAACTCCTCGCTGTGGACATGTGGGGTGTCTTCATTAGGAGGGCCATCCCTCGAAGCATTTCTACCCTGATCGGATGACTTTCCGACCACTTACGGACCGTTCCGGCATTCTGTGTGTGTTGAGCGGATTTCCCAGGTTTTCTTCTAATTTAGCCTTCCGCTCAGCAATCTGTGCCGCCAACTCCACGCTGTGGACACATGGAGTGTCTTCATTAGGAGGGCCACCCCTCGAAGTATTTCTGTCCTGGTCGGATGTCCTTCTTGCCACTTACGGACCACTTCGGCATTCCGCGTGTCTTCATCGGATCACTCGAGTCTTCCACTGATTGAGCCTTCGACTCCCCGTTTTGGGGTGTAGGGGCACTCAGCCAGCGTTTATGACCTGCAAAAGTAAAGGTCAATAAAAATTAGAAATATTTTCAGTGTCAACAAATGGCCCCCACCTGCGGCTGTCGCGAGTGAGAAACGAAAGAGCGGGACCTGCGGGTGTAGCCCATAGCCCATCTGAAAATGTCTTTTGTCTTTCATTTATTATTATGATATTATCCTTATTTATTATTCATTATTATCATTTTCAATCATATCATTCAATTTTTTATCATCATTTTTATTCTATTTATTTTATTTTTTTGTTATCATTTTTATTTCATTTATTTCTCTATCATCATCTTTTTTTATTCTCATGCAAACATGCAAGCACTCATCACAAGCAAGCATAGCAAATATATAATGTAGTTTCCTTATATCGGGGATAGGATAAGGACACTGCCAAAAATTCACGGACGGAGAGCAACTCACAAGGCACAACTAAGGGAGACGTGCATACGTGAAGAGGAAACTGCGTAGGATATATGCATAGCATAAGGCACGATCCGCACCCAAGACTATTCTTCCATAGAGTGAAAGTGCAATTATATGGGCAGCGAGCCCTAATCATAAGGACGTACAGACGTTCTAAGTAACACTTGAGGATTACTTTATTGCCTACACATGCATTTGGGGTTCTCGACTTTTAGTAGCTTCGCACATCCGCCTTGTTTATTCTTAATTTAGAATTTCACCGTTCGGCGCGAGTCTCCTCATTTGTTTCAATGGGGATTTCCGACTACTAAGATTCATCCCTTTATTCGCATTGCCATTATGGACTTCACCATTTGGTGCGAGTTTCCTCATGTGTCTCAATGGGGATTCCCGGCTACTAGGATTCATCCTCTTTCTTTTTTTACTATAATTATAAACTTCACCGTTCGGCACGAGTCTCCTCATATGTCTCAATGGGGATTCTCGGCTACTAGGATTCATCCTTTTATTCATAGTGCTATTATGGACTTCACCGTTCGGCGTGAGTCTCCTCATGTGTCTCAATGAGGATTCTCGGCTACTAGGGTTCATCCTTTTATTCATATTTTATTATTATTTTGTAAAGGGGGTAGGCAGCTTTTTCCCGCACGACTACCCTTCATGTGAGTGTAGAGATTTAAGGCCCCATGAAATGTTAAGAAGAATTTATGACGTCCCTATGGCTAGGGGCCACTGCTCATATTGTGTGCGAAGTGCGAGAGCTTCGTCTAGGGTGTATCATGTGAGTTGTGCTAGCAACATAGGCACGACTCTTCCCCTGGTCGTATGCACTTATCGAGAATTGGCTTTTCATTCCTTAGTGTGTGCCGTGACGCACACTGACACAGAATCTGGGCAGCATTATTTAGCAAGAGAGCATGTGGTCTTAGAAATTTTGAAGGAAGTGTATTAATGCTATGCTACAAGAAAACATGTGCGCGAAACATGCAAGCAAGCAAACCATTTTATGCTCCCTCTTTTTTATCTTTTTCTTTTCTTTTTTCTTTTTTTTCTTTCCTTCTTTCTTTTATTTTCTTTATTTTTCTCTTTTTTCTCTTTTTTTATGGGGCTTAATAGGCACACCCGCAGGTCGACAGTTTGAGAGGTAAGTGGCTGATGCCGTGACAATGGAGTGAAGATGTTATATGTTGTTACGAATCCCGACAATGCTAAGGGATGGGTCTTTTTGTTCATTGATTCGGACTGCACTTCTGAGCCAATAGTAAGGTGATGGTCGGCCTCGACTGAAAGTCATGACGCCGAAAGGCTTGGTTTGGATGTGAGGCCGTAATGCCAAGGTAGAAGTGTCTTTTTGTTCTTTGGGTTGGATGATAGTTCCTGGGCCAATGATAAGATGACTATCGACTTAGACAGAAGGTCATGACGCTGAATGACTTGGCTTAGGCGTAAGGCCATGACGCCAAGAGAGAGCATTCGCCGGCTTAGGCAAGGAGCCATGACGCCGGACCACTTGGCCTAGACGGAAGGTCATGATGCCAAGGGAGAAATATTTACTCGCTTAGGCGTAGAGCCATGACGCCAGACAACTTGGCCTAGATGGTGTGTCATGTTGCCAAGGAAGAATGTTTATCGGCTTAGGCGGAAAGCCATGCCACCGGATAGCTTGGCTTAGGCGGAAGGCCATGACGCCATGATACAATATTCGCCGGCTTAGGCGGAAGAAGCCATGCCACTGGACAAAGGTGTTTAACGATTTAGACATAAAGTCATGACGCCGTGCAGCTTGGCTTAGGCGGAAGGCCATGACGCCAAGATATAATATTTACCGACTTAGGCGGAAGGCCATGACGCCGGGTAGCTTGGCTTAGGTGGAAAACTATGACGCCAAGGTATAGTATTCACCGGCTTAGGCGGAAGAAGTCATGACGTCGGACAAGGGTGTTTAATGGCTTAGATGCAAAGTCATGACGCCGTGCAGCTTGACTTAGGCTGAAGGCCATGACGCCAAGATATAATATTCACCGGTTTAGGCGGAAGGCCATGACGCCGTGTAGCTTGGCTTAGGTGGAAAACCATGACGCCAAGATATAATATTCACCGGCTTAGGCGGAAGAATCCATTACGCTGGACAAGGGTGTTTAACGGCTTAGACATAAAGACATGATGCCATGCAGCTTGGCTTAGGCGGAAGGTCATGACGCCAAGATATAATATTTACCGGCTTAGGCGTAGAGCCATGATTCAAGAGAAGGATGTTTAATGGCATAGACATAAAGTCATGACGTCGTACAGCTTGACTTAGGCGGAAGGCCATGATGCCAAGATATAATATTCACCGGCTTAGGCGAGAAGCCATGACGTCGGACTAGGATATTTAACGGCTTAGACGTAAAGTCATGACGCCATACAACTTGGCTTAGGCGGAAGGCCATGACGCCAAGATATAATACTTACCGGCTTAGGCGAGAATCCATGACACCGGACAAGGAGGGTTATGTTTTGTTGTTTTACGTGCCATCTTTGACTAAAGGTCATGATGATCGCAGTAGAAGGGGTCTTTTTGTTCTCTTAACTAGACGGAAGGGCATAGCCACAGGTAAAATGGTTTTTTTGTTCTATGGTCGAACGGGAGATCCGAGCCAAAGTCCAAAGGGTCTCTTTGTTATCTAGCTAGACGGAAGGTCCGAGCCAGAAGTAGAAGAAATGTCTTTTTGTTGTCTGCCTAGACGAATGGTCTGAGCCAGAGGTAGAAGGGTCTTTTTGTTCTTTGATCGGATGGAAGGTCCGAGCCAAAAGTGAAAGAGTCTTTTCATTCTATGGTCGGGCGGAAGGTCCGAGCCAAAGGTGAAAGAGTCTTTTTATTCTATGGTCGGACGGAAGGTTCGAGCCAAAGGTGAAAGGGTCTTTTTGTTCACTGGCTGGATAAAAGGTCTGAGCCAGAGGTAGAAGAAGAGTCTTTTTGTTCTCTGACCAGACGGAAGATCAGAACCAAAGGTGAAATATGGACGTTGACCCAACGGGATGTCGGAGTCAACAAACCTTGCTTAGACGGTATGTCTGAGACAAGGGCAGACATAAAACACTATTGTCGTCTCGAAGTCATGTCAAAAATGACCAACCTGGGAGAGACACAGGGTCTGTGCCAGGGTAGAAAATGGTTGTTGACTTGACAGACTGCCAAAGTCAACCAACTTGGCGACGACGTGTGGTCTAGGCCAAGGAAGGAATATAGGATATAAATGTTGACTCAACGTCATGTCAAAGCCAACGAACTTGACAGAGGCGTGAGGCCTTAGCCAAGGGCAGGATATAGAATGGGTGTTGACTTGACGTCCTGTCGAAGCCAACGAACTTGGCAGAGGCGTGAGGCCTAAGCCAATGATAGAATATAGGATAAGTGTTTACTCGATGTCATGTCGAAGCAAACGAACTTGGCAGAGGCGTGAGGCCTTAGCCAAGGGAAAAATATAGGATAGGCGTTGACCCGACGTGATGTCGAAGCCAACGAACTTGGCAAAGGTTAGAGGTCTTAGCCAAGGGAAGAATATAGGATAGGTCTTGACTCAACGTCATGTCGAAGCCAACGAACATGGTGGAGGCGTGAGGCCTAAGCCAAGGGAAGAATATAGGATAAGCGTTGACCCGACGTCATGTCGAAGCCAACGAACTTGGCAGAGGCGTGAGGCCTTAGCCAAAGACAGAATATATGATAGGTCTTGACTCGACATCATGTCGAAGCCAACAAACTTGGCAGAGGCGTGAGGCCTAAGCCAAGGGCAGAATATAAAATAGGTGTTGACTCGATGTCCTGTCGAAGCCAACGAACTGGGCAGAGGCGTGAGGCCTCAACCAAGGGCAGAATATAGAATAGGTGTTGACTCGACGTCCTTTCGAAGCCAACGAACTTGGCAGAGGCGTGAGGCCCAAGCCAAGGGTAGAATATAGAATAGGTGTTGACTCGATGTCATGTTGAAGTCAATGGGCCTTGTCCCGATAGAAGGTTTGGGGTGAGGGCAGACCAGATGGTAAACGGATGAGAGCCCAGACCCAGGGCTAAATATTAGTGTCAACCCGACGAAATGTTAGAGTCAACGAAGCTTGCTCAGACGGAAAGCCTGAAACAAGGGTATAATGTGTAGACGAGGGTGTCAACCCAACGTCATGTCGAAGTTGACCAACCTGGCAGAGACGTGAGGTCTAAGCCAGATAGAATATGGACGTTGACCCGTGGAGATGACGGGATCAACAAATCTTGCCTAGATAGAAGGTCAGAGACAAAGCGAAGAGGTGTTTTTGTTAGTTTATTTGTTTGTCTGGATTGAATTTTTTGAATTTGTTGAGTTCATCGAATTTGTTAAGTTTATTGGGTTTGTTGGTTTTATTGAACTTGTTGGGTTTAATGAGTTCGTTGGTTTAGTTCGTTGAGTTTATCAGGTTTGTTGAATTTGTTAAGTTCATTGAATTCATTGGTTGAGTTTATTAAGGTTTATTTGGTTTATTTGGTTTTTGATTCATTGAGTCTGTTGAGCTTATTGGGTTTGTTGAACATTTTATCAATTCCATTGAGTTTATTGGTTTTATTAGGTTTATTGAGTTCATTGATTTATTGGGTTGATTGCTTTTGCCTGGTTCGGTGGGTTTATTGAATTCTGTTGTGTCAATTGAGTTTATTGATTTTATTGGGTTTATTGAGCTTGTTGGGTTTATTTAGTTTACTGAGTGTATTTGGGTTATTTGATTTATTGAATTGATTAAGTTTATCGTTGTTTGTTTAATTCACCGGATTGATTGATTTATTTTGGTGATTGATTTTGTTATATTCATTGGGTTTATTGAGTTCGCTAAATCAATTGAATTTATTGGTTTTGTTGAATTTGTGTAGTTTGTTGATTCATTAAGTTTATTTTAAATCATCATCTTCATTTCTTCATTTTTTTGTTTATTTATTTATTTCTTTTTTTTGGGTCTCCCTGGCACAGACTCGTTTGCGGTGCGGGACATTTTGTTCGGTGGGACTATTGGTTAATTTCATTGTTTATTACGCCGGTGGGACTAGGGAGTAATGTCCAAGAGTCCGGCCAAGACGGGGTGCCTTGAGTCTGAAAGGAAGGGGTTTAAGGGCCCAATTTTGTGAGGCTAGGGACAGTTTTCGAGCTCGGCGAGGGCGGAGTGCCTCAAGCAGAGAGAAGGGATTTATGAACCCAGCCCAGTGGGACAGAGAGTAATTTTAGGGCTCGGCAAGGGCGGAGTGCCTCAGGCCAAGGAAAAGGTTTTGTTGACCTAGCCCGATGGGACGAAAGGTAATTTTCACGCTCGGCTAGGGTGGAGCGCCATAGGCCAAGGAAAAGGCTTTGTGGACCTAACCCGATGGGACTGATGGGCAAAGATTTTGAGAACTTAACAAGGGCAAAGTGCCTTATGCCAAGAGAAGGGAGATTTTATTGGGCCGACATTGGGAAAAGGGGTCCGAACCGGTAGTGGTGGGAAAGTCCCGTGAGACAAATTTGGCATCTCTTGGTGTATCTAAATCATTGTTGGCCGAATGCTAGAAAACAGTGAGAATGCATTGGCTGGGGACATAGGTGCCAAATCAAGGGTAGAGGTTCAGTCCCAGTATGACAAGTGGGGAGTGTCCCCGCAGGATGAGGCGTATGGGGAAGCCCTGTTGACCCCATGACTTCCCTTCTTCTTTTCTCTTGCATTCATTCTTATCTTTTTTTTTTGGAACGAACAACTCCGATGGCACTGCCAGTGTAGTATAGAGTCGTTGCTTTTCATTTAACAGACCAAGGCGGGTGCATAGGAGAGCGCTCACCACCTCAGATAGAGGATGAGTGGTTCGCTCCACCATACCGATACCACAATGGTAGTTTCTTATTGGTACGGACTAAGCCGCGAGGGGAGTGATATTTCCAATAGCACCTGTAGCCATCAAGGCCTCATTCATTCATCATTCATCATTTTTTTTTGGTGCCTGCCCCCAGAACATGCCATTTCCTTTCCTTCTTTTCTTTTTTTTCTTTCCTTTTTTTCTTTTATTTGTATTCAAGCTGCGGGGTGATGCTAAATGCTAGCTTCAGCCAAGTCTAGGAGGAGTAGCTGGGGCAACGATGCTGCGTGGGGCTGTACTTTTGAAGACGGGCACTTGATGAGGGCACGGTGGATCCACCTTGTATTCACCCATCTATAATTCACCTTTCTGGATTGGGCTTTTGATGGTGTTCCTGAACACATAGCAATCCTCGATGGGATGCCCCACCATTTAGTGATAAGGATAGAAGCATAGATTGTCTTTTCTTGCGAAATCCCCCGATTTCTTTGGCTGCGGGAGCACCACTTTGCCGCATTCACAGGCCCACTCAAAAAGAGTCATAGTCTTATCCTTCGAAAAGGAGTATGGTTTCATCATTCTGCCCCTTAATGAAGGCCCTTGATTTGCCGGCTCAACAGAAGGAGGGCTGGTTGCCTCTTTCATTTTTTTCTTCTGTTGCTCGAAGGCTTCAAAATTCGAAGTGCAAATTCGTTCTTTCACCAGGTATTTGCTGGTTGGTTTATTCTTTTGGCTTGAGGTTGTAGAAGCCGGGGCAGAATTTCGCCAGAAGTGCTTCGACATCAGCCACGATGTCGCTTAATTGTTCAAAGGTCGTGACTTCCATGTCAATGACCCATCTTAGAATTTCTGTTCGCAAATTTTCATTGCAAATTTGAATTGAGTCCCTGTAGCTAGGTGGATGTCGGCACCTTTCACGGAGATTTCTCCACCTTCTTATGTAGTCCATGGCAGACTCATTATCTTTTTGTTTGGTTGGTTGTAGTTCAGCCTCAGTGACTTCTTCTTTGGCCATATTCATGCTTATTGTTTGTTCTGTCCTCGGTCTGTCTATTGTCACCAAACTTGTTGGACTTTGATGTAGGGCAGTTGGCTGCCTATGTGGCCCTATTGGCACCATCGTCTGAGATGCTGTGATTTCCCCCTGACGTGCCCGGGGGACTGGATATTGGAGTGGCTGAGGAGGAATGCCCCCTATATATTCACGTGTCAGTCGGAGCATGGCTGGCCATGTTCAGGCTTTAGGTGAGCTAGCACCAGCTTGTACCGCTTCAAGTAAATGTCCTGCCGATCGAGGCATGTATGGACTTACATTCATTTCATTTAGCTGTCTCTGTAGCATTTCAATCTCTTGATGTTTTTGGTGTAGTAGCGCCACCAAGGCGAAGTCTTATAAGAAGGGGCTAGGAGTGCTACTGCCTTCTGCCCCTGGTTTGGGTAAGATGTGTGACATCATGCCATCATTGCCGACTACATGTAGCCTCTTCAAGATGAATTCTTTGTGTTTTATGCCTCCGGATGTAGGAGAAATGTGGTGTTGAACCCCCTTCTTAGCTGACAGGCGTTGTTTTGACATTCTCCCGGACCCAATAGATGAGTGGGAGGCAGAAACCTCAGTCTGAATTATTCCCTTTGCCATGAAGCAGATTTCTTCATCTTTCTCATCAGCGGTTTGCGCCCCGTCAGACGAGGTTGACAATGTGTTGCAGGAGAGAGCCATATATCTCCTTTCAACTTTTGCATTCTTCTTTTCCTTCCCCTTTATGGTTGGCATCTTCCCCCATACTAGGTTGCTTGGTGCATTCAACATCTTTGCCTTTTCTTTGGTTCTTTTTATTAGCCGGTGGGGCTCACTGTATCTTTGAGGGGCAGGCTTCTTGAGCTGCATAGGCTGGCCCTCAGGCTGCTCATGCTCATCTGACCCGTTTATTACGGTTTGAAGCCATTGCACGGCTGAGTTGATTTGTTCATGCATCTCAAGAGCCGGGCGAGGTGCCGGTCTTGCTCTTTTTCTTGTTTGCATTGCTCGTCGATTCCTTTGTTTTTCTTTAAGAGCTAGAGCACAGTCGTCATTGGTGCGCCGGTTGTAGGCCTCTGGCACTTCTTCAGGTAGCTGTTGACATATAGATATCATATTGATTGATGCCCTTAGAGTAGACAATTCATGCGGGCATGGAGGATTGACTTTGTGCTCCCCCATCTGTAGTTCCCCTCTTTTTATTAGGCCCTGGGTGATGTCCTTGAATATTTGTCAATCCTCAATGGGGTGCCCGAGGATTCTATGGTAGAGGCAGAAGCAAGAATCATCTCTTCGCTCGAGATCATCAGGCCTTTTCGGCTTCGGAAGAGTAATCTTGTTATACTTGACAGCCCATTCGAACAATGGTCGAGTCCTGTCCCTAGGGAAGGCATAGAGCTTCTTTTCTTTATTTTGTCGGAGAGGCCTTTCTCGACATTCAGCAGGCTCATTTGGGGAATGATTGTGCACCCACTTGTGCCTTTTCACCTTGAGGCTAACAACATGGACCGCTTTCAGCATCGGCCGCTTATTAACCTTCCTGGCTTGGTGACTTGAGTCGGCAAGAAGTGAGGGATATCTCTCGAAGAAGTCTTCCACTTCCGTGGCAACATCAATTAATCGGTCAAAAGACCGAGTTTCTATTCTGATTATCTTTTCTAAGATTTCTTCCTTCAGATTTTGTTTGCACATTTGTATTGCATCTTCTGGATGCGGAGGATGCCGGGACCTCATGCTGAGACCCCTCCATCTCTCGATATATTCTATAGCAGGCTCATCATCTTTTTGTTTGGTTGCCAACAGCTCGGCCATGGTCACCTCTGCCTCGGCAACGTGAAATCTCTCATTAAATTTATGCTACATATCTGGCCAGTCTTTAATAAATTCGGCTGACAAGCTATAATACCATTCAAAGGCGGGTCCTATCAGAGAAGACCCAAAGAACTTCAGTAGGTACGACTCGTCCGCTGCCAAGTAACCCATGACTGACATATAGTGTGCCATGTGCTCTCTCGGGGAGCCCTGCCCATTAAATTTGTCAAATTTTGATGGTTTGTTGATGCCGAGTGGTAATCTTTTGGCAGCATGATAAGCTGGATATGGTACTTCATATATGTCAAAGGGGGCATGATCATAACCACCCCTCTTTGCCAGCCTTGCTTCGATCAATTGCTCCACCATCAGCTCGTTCACCATAACTGGCTCTGCTGGTTGAGGGCAGAGGTGGGCGGGTTGTATCAATTGTGAGGCCGAAGCCGTAGCATGAGGTGGGAGAGGCTCTGATAGGGGATCCTACTGCTGCATTTGAGGAGGCATTAGCCGCGCCAGCTGAAGCCATTGGGAACAATACGGGGGAGTAGCGCAATTTTGATTAGCAGTTTGTAAAACGACCGGTGAAGGAGTACCCGTGGGGTCGGAACCTTCCCGTGACGGCTCGAATCGTGCCCCCGGTTGCTCGGGTGACATAGCATGCTCTGTCTTTTCATTTAATTGTCTCTTCAGCAGTTCCATCTTCTATCGGTACTTTTGCATCATCATCAGGATGGCGGGGTCCATAGCTATTTCGTTACTGGTGCCTTTGAATGTGCTACTGGAGGCACACTTGAATAGAGGAGACGGGACTACTCCTTCTTGTTTAGGCGCCATTGTTCTGGCAATGACGGTTGTGATGTCTTCATCAACAACCTGTTGCCCTCAGTGGCTTGTAGTAGTTCAATGGTAATTTCACCCTGTCTTATCATTGGGTCTTTCCTTCCAGCGATCTCAGTCGGCTCCTCTTGTTCATTCAGCATGGCACCATGCCCACTCATCACCCCTGTCATATTACAGGTGAGGATTTGCATTCTTCTATTGTATGTTCCGACTCCCCTTCGGGTCTGACGGGAGAAAGTCGACTCTTTATGTAGGGAAATTCTTTTCATCTTTTCATTTTGTGGAGGTCTTTCAAGGTTTCTAGCTTTGGCACGCCTCCCCTCTTCATTCTCCTCCACCGGTGACATCTTGCTTTTTTCTTCTTCTTCGACTTTGACAGCATGAAGTGACCTTCGCCGGCCCATGATGGGACTTCCAAAGCTGTGGAAATATTCCTGAACCATCTGAATCATATCTCCTTGGATGCACTTTGTAGAGGTGGCAGAAGGCAGTGTCTGGATTCAGGCCGATGGCATGCATGAAAGTCGTGCTAGTTTGGCCACTTGATTGAGACTCCTTGAATATTTAGGAATATCGGCTTACCTTGTATAGGCCCTGACGGTGGATGGAGGAGTTGTAGCTATGGCCTCCTCCGCATGCATCACTTTGTTGCCCCTCTCCCAGGGACATCAGTAGAATTGTTAAAGTTCTGAAGGGATGCTGTAGCATGGGTCTTCTTGGGAACCCACATTTGCTTAATTTTCATTTTTTTTGGAAGAAGCCTCCATTGCTTGTTCTCATCAAAATTCACCTTATAGCTTGCTAGCACTTGGAAGGTGTTATGGGTGGGGAAGGTTGGTTTGACCTGGTCCGATAAAACTTCGGCATTACAGCCATTGAAATAGACTCGGACACCTTCGATTAACATAGATTTCCCAGTTGCCGACAATCGGCCTCGGGGAGCAGCAGCAATTCTTGCTCTAGAGGTTTTCTTGTTGCCCCTAGAAAGCTTCTTCTTGTGTGCCCCAGCTGGGCGAGTAATGTGGTGAACATGGCAACTCACAATTACTGGACTCTTTAGTAAGGTTTTGTTAACATGGCCCTCACTTCGGTAGGCAGCAACTTCATCTTTCTTTAGCTTCGCAGGTTCCGAGCTTTCCACATGCAGAAGACTCACAAATGTAACTCCTAGGAAGTTGGGGAAGCCAACAACCGGGGGGAAGTTACCAAAGATAGTTGGTACGGAAAGGTAGCCGTATGCAGCATGGTCGACGATGATTGCGGGGCCGAAGGCAAGTCTAGACAGTCCGCTTGTCATCGCTCCAACCTGGAAAGGGGAGAAACAAGACGAATGGATAAGTAGTATTTGAAGTAGTTGAGTGGGGGCCCCATGGTGATGTGACACAACCTAGGACTTATGCAAACAAGCACAATCGCAATCAAACGGACCGATGTCGGCGACCGCTCACCCGATGCTCACCAAGACACGGGGTAACTTGGCAATGCCAAGTGGGGGTTGTGTGGGCTGGGCCCTTGCTGGTAGAGGGCCAGCAAGGCCTAAGTTGATTTCCAAGGGTAATGGCAGCCCAATTCAAGGGAGCCGACGTCGTGCCGAGGGCACGGGTTCCACTCTTTTCCCACGGTGATCACTTATAGCAAAGGAGCTTAAGGATCGGGCTCTCATTCATGGCCAGCGGAGTTTATGAACTAATATTGAAAGAATAAGCACAAATTAGAGCAAAGTTTGGAGCACTTACTTGACCGGTTTGAAGAAACCGGTCCCGCTTGGAGACGAGGGCGAGCGGGGAGGCTGGTGGATCCCCACACGCCGCGTCGGGGTAGCTTGACCTGCCCAAATGATTACAATACTACACCTCTCACAAGAGGGGGATCTTGGGGTGGGGGTTAAGTGATATTACAACTAAAACTACCTCCACATAGGGAGGGGCCTTCAGCCGGCCAAGCGGGGAGGGGAACTTGAGAGAGGAACACCGAAGATGGGAGGTCGCCGGTTCTGTCCACGTTCTGTGGGTGCTGACAGATGATCGAAGAAATAGTTGCTGCAACTGATGCCGAATTTTTTTGGGGATGAAATCACCTGGAAAATCTTCGTAGGAGGCCAGGGAAGTCGTCCAAATTTTTTTGATTTCTTCTAGTGCCGACGCTGGTCTGGGTGGAGGCCGGAGCAGGGAGGCAGATTATTGGACTGGCAGCTTCTGGCGGCCAATAGCAGATTGCGGAGGATGCCCCGTCAGCGCCTGAACTCAGAATCAAGCACCGCTGGAGTTTTTGGAATCGTGGACGAGTCCTCTTCGCAGAAAAACTGACGGGGAAGCCAAAAGATGCCGGAGAAGACCAAAGGACTCTGAAAACTGATGACAGGTCGGTGCAGGCTGTGGGAAGTAGAACTGCGTACCCGAGGGAGAAAAATGATAACTCTGGCCCAATGACGTCGATCGAAGTTCCGCTTCTTGATTCTGAAAGTAGATAGGAGGAGGAACAACTTTACAGAAGAACTTATGGCCTCAATCTTCGAGGGTTCATCGTGGAATAGCTTCTAATACGGCTCAGGTGCTCAGCAGAGGCAGCTCTGCGCAGTTGTGGGAGAATGGATCTCCCGGTCAGCTCTGAGCTCGGAAGGGGACGAGACCACCACCGTTGCGAATAAGACAGGTAGACGCTTCCGTGGATACCTCTTGGGATTTCAGATTCTCTGGGATGTGGTCAGGGTCGCCTGTGTAAACTAATACTCTTCTGCTATCAGCGAACTGAAAACTGGAGGTTGAAGATGGTGGGGGGAAATGGGGTATATGGGGGGGGGGAAATAGAGGTGGATGAGTGTGGGGAGAACCCTGGCTGTGAGGGGGTCTAGTAGGGGGTGTTCCAAGGTGTGGGAGGGGAAGAATAGGGTCTGGAAGGTGGTCTAACAGGTGGTGGTAGGAAGAGCTACGAATTTGGGCTTGGAGGGAGAAGGAGGAAGGTGGGGGGGGCACAAGTGGGTGGAGGGCATGTGAGTTTGAATTTCCTTTAATGTGGGGTGATCAATGGTGATCTTGGGGATGGGAAGAGGTGCCTTGGGAAGGTGGAGGGATACTTTGGGTAGTGGGAAGGGTGCTTGGGGAAGTGGGTGGGGTAGTTTGGGGTTGGGAGGTGGAGCTAGGATTGGTGGAAGCTCTCTTGGGACTAGGGGGTGGAGTAATGGGGTGTGTGGGGAAGGGGAGTGGCCTTTAATGGGGGTAGGTGGGAGAGTGGTGGTTGGGAAGGGAGGAGAGAGAAAATTTTTGAAATTGGGTGTGGAGGAGAGAGAAAGGGGAATAAAAAGAGAGATTAAGAGAGGGATGGGTGGGGAATCTCTCCCCTAGGGTCTCTCACCCAAAAAATAGAATCTCTCCACTAGATAAGAAGTGTAAACTCTCAAAATGGTAAGTTTTTCATTCATTGATTCATTAGTTGAAATGGGGGGAATGAGGTCCTATATATAGGCAACCCACATTTCTACAAAAGTCCCTGACTCTTACTACAATGACCAAAGACCAAGGGGGTAGGGGCACCCCTGGGCCTAGCCCAAAGAATTGGCCCCAATAACCATTCTAAACAATCTAATGACACTTAACCTAGGGGAATAAACAAAAGACCTAGGGACATGACTCAAATAAAAGGGAAAATATATCAAATGACTCAAATAAAAATTACATAGGACTCAAAATTAAATAACTAGACCATGTCGGATGCAACCGGGGTGAGGAGACGAGCTGTGAACGTGGGAATGGGGGGTGATGTCCCCATCATACTCACGGGGTGCGGAGAACTCGACTCCGTCGAGTAAGAGTCCTTCCCTCCTTGGAGGGTGTAGAAGTGGTACTATCCACAAGTCTTCCGAACGAGACCGATCCATCCACCTGCCGAGATAGCGCTCATATACCTTGCTCTTGGTGGTAGTGACATGTTCATCCAATATTCGTTCAATGCGCTCACGCTGGGCTCTCTTGGCTGGTGGTCTCTCCTCACAGGTGGGTGCTCTCTCAATGGAGGGAATAGGCTCAATATCCTCACTGGGTCCCACCGTGGGTCCCTTATATGGCACTAGGTCGGCTGCACTGAATGTGGGACTCACTCCATACTCCTTGGGGAGATCTAACTCTTCGACATTAGCACCAATGCACCTCAGGACCTGGAAGGGACCAGCCCCACGTGGCCTCAAGTTGGAGATGACTCCTGGGGAGAGCCTCTCCTTCCTCACCATAACAAAGTCACCCACATGGGATTCTTGGTGACGCCGAAGAGAGTCAGCCTGCCTTTTATAGATCTCATTTTCCTTGCTAATGTGCTTGCGAAGGTTTTCATGTAATTTTGTGAATGTTGACATTCTAGGGGTGATGGGTGGACCTGGACAACCATAGATGGACCTATCATGCCATGATGCCATATGGACCTTGATGAACCTTGGTGGGCCGGGGCAACCAAAAGTGGCCCTATCAAGTATGGACTTTCTAACAAAGGTTGGAGGGCCGGGGCATACGTAGGTGATCCGGTCATCTATGGCGGTGACAAATGCCGGGGGACCCGGACATCCAAGAATGCTCCTATCATGCTTAAGACTCATGATGAGTGAAGGTGGACCATTACATCCGAATTTGGACCACTCATGCTTTCTACTTGACATGTGGGTGATATGAATGAATGGACCCAACATAGTGTTCATGCCAAGTGGTTTGGTAAGCCTAGACACATGCATGTTTTTCTTATGGGTGACTTCCATGTGTATAGGTGTGGGACAACCTTTGAACTCCCATTGGAAAGGGTCGAATGAATCTAAGAAGGTGGTCATCATGGGGTGGAGCACAACCTTATTACCTAAGGATATGTGGCCCAAGGTCATGGCTCCTAAGGTGTAACCCGAGTCTAAGATGGAGTGGATTGGGTCAAACATGGTGAGTTGGTGTAGGGAAATGTGGGTGGTGGATAAAGTGTTTGGGTCACATGAGTCTCTTGACTCCCATTGGAATGGATCATAGAATGGGTCACCTAGGGGGAGGAACTCTATGTCCTCAAGATCCTCAAAAGGTGCTAAGTCATCCTTCTCCATGATAGTTGGGCCAATGTTCTTGGTAAGTGGGTCGGCCATGAGTGGAGGGATTGACTTTCTACCCGAGATAAGAAGCTCTAAATTGAGGAGAAGGTTGGGCTCATCGGGTGTAGGGAGGAATAGAAGGAGGTCGCTAGTGTAGCAACCAATGGTGCAAACCGAGGTGATAGACCCTATGCATAGGTGTAGGAGGCTAAGGCTCCTAGGTTGTTCGACCATAGGGGTCAACATGCTAGTCATCTCTAATTGCCACGCTATGCCCTTGAGATGGTCCTCTAAGGTCTCCACTTGATAGGATGCTTGGATTGTGGTGTGATAGGAGAAGAAGGGCACTAAGGGAAGGTCTTGTTCTATGGGAGGGAAAACATGGGCCAGGATCTCTCTAATTGGGCTCTCCTTTAGCCAACTAACAATGGGTTCTCTTAAGATGAGCTCTGCCCCAACGAGAGAGGGTGGTGTAAGGTAAAGACCATCGTGTGAGGTTTCTTCTTCAACTTGGACTTGGGTTTCCTCCAAGGTGGGGGGTGGGTTTGGAGTGCTCACAACTATTGGATTGGGTATGAGTTCTTCTACCAAGGAGGTGAGGGGGTCTTTTGGGGCGATGAGGGTTGGTGTGTGGTGCTCCCGGGGTGGAGGGTAAAGGGAAACTTGGATTGGGATTGGTAGAGTGGGGTTTGGGAGTGGAAGTAGTGGAGTCCTAGGTTGGGGTAGGATTGGGGTTGGAAGTGGAAGGTGGGTTGGGTGACAAGATTTGGGTTGATGGGTTTTGGGGGGTGTACCTTTTTAGGGGACGATGGAGGGGTATTGGTGGGGACCAAGGGGAGATGCGGGGTATGGGTTTGGTGAGGGATTGTGGAAGGGGGTTTTGGTTGGAGTGTAGGGACCCTTAGGGGATTTGGTGGAGAGGTGGATGCTTGGTTTATTTGGGCCTTAAGGGAGAGGACTTGGTCGCGAAGTGTAGTTATGATGGTTGAGAAGTGATTTATTAGGAGTGGTGGGGGAGAGGCCTAAAGGTGATATCAAGTTGGTCGGATGGGGATGGAGGAGTGGTAGTGCACCTCGGGCTAGGGGTGTTTGAGTAGAAGGGGTGGGAATATTTGGGGATGTTGATTTTTCTAAGTTCTTTCTTCATATCATCCCATGAGGAAATGGGTTCTTGTTTCCTAACGTCCCTTAAGCCCATTATGTTCCTCCATTTTTCCTTGGCTTGACCCCGAAATTGTCCCATGGCAACGTAGACTCTTGCCGGTCCATAAACCATAGTTCTCTCAAAGTGTTTTTCCATGGTGACCTCCCACTTTAGGTAGGCACTATAGCATGATCCATCGAAGAGGAGATCCTCAAAAGAGATTATGTCAAATGGAGGGTTGATCGGTCCCTTATGGGGGGTCGAGTGGGATGAATGTGACCAAAGAGAGGTAGCCATGTTGATGAATGCAAATGTGTCCAAGGACTAGACTTAGTAGAGACAAGTCTAAAAATTGCTCTGATACCAATTGATGTGACACAACCTAGGACTTAAGCAAACAAGCACAATCGCAATCAAACGCACCGATGTCGGTGACCGCTCACCCGATGCTCACCAAGACCCGGGGTAACTTGGCAATGCCAAGTGGAGGTTGTGTGGGCTGGGCCCTTGCTGGTAGAGGGCCAGCAAGGCCTAAGTTGATTTCCAAGGGTAATGGCAGCGCAATTCAAGGGAGCCGACGTCGTGCCGAGGGCACGGGTTCCACTCTTTTCCCACGGTGATCACTTATAGCAAAGGAGCTTAAGGGTCGGGCTCTCATTCACGGCCAGCTGAGTTTATGAACTAATATTGAAAGAACAAGCACAAATTAGAGCAAAGTTTGGAGCACTTACTCGACCAGTTTGAAGAAATCGGTCCCGCTTGTAGACGAGGGCGAGCGGGGAGGCGGGTGGATCCCCACACGCCGCGTCGGGGTAGCTTGACCTGCCCAAATGATTACAATACTACACCTCTCGCATGAGGGGGATCTTGGGGTGGGGGTTAAGTGATATTACAACTAAAACTACCTCCACAAAGGGAGGGGCCTTCAGCCGGCCAAGCGGGAGGGGAACTTGAGAGAGGAACACCGAAGATGGGAGGTCGCCGGTTCTGTCCACGTTCTGTGGGTGCTGACAGATGATCGAAGAAATAGTTGCTGCGACTGATGCCAAATTTTTTTGGAGATGAAATTGCCTGGAAAATCTTCGTAGGAGGCCAGGAAAGTCGTCCAAATTTTTTTGATTTCTTCTAGCACTGACGCTGGTCTGGGTGGAGGCCCGAGCAGGGAGGCAGATTCTTGGACTGGCAGCTTCTCGCGGCCAATAGCAGATTGCGGAGGATACCCCGTCAGCTCCCGAACTCAGAATCAAGCACCGCTGCAGTTTTTGGAATCTTGGACGAGTCCTCTTCGCAGCAAAACTGACGTGGAAGCCAAAAGATGCCGGAGAAGACCAGGGGACTCTGAAAACTGATGACAGGTCGGTGCAGGCTGTCGGAAGTAGAACTGCGTACCCGAGGGAGAAAAATGATAACTCTGGCCCAAGGACGTCGATCGAAGTTCTGCTTCTTGATTCTGAAAGTCAATAAGAAGCGGAACAATGTTTCAGAAGAACTTGTGGCCTGAATCTTCTAAGGTTCATCGTGGAAGAGCTTCTAATACGGCTCAGGTGCTCAGCAGAGGCAGCTCTGCGCAGTTGTGGGAGAACGGATCTCTCGGTCAGCTCGGAGCTCGGAAGGGGACGAGACCACCGCCGTTGCGAAGAAGATAGGCAGACGCTTCCGTGGATACCTCTTGGGCCTTCAGATTCTCTGGGATGTGGTCGGGGTCGCCTGTGTAAACTGATACTCTTTTGCTGCCAGCGAACTGAAAACTGGAGGTTGAAGATGGTGGGGGGAAATGGGGTATATGGGGGGGGAAATAGAGGTGGATGAGTGTGGGGAGAACCCTGGCTATGAGGGGGTCTAGGAGGGGGTGTTCCAAGGTGTGGGAGGGGAAGAATAGAGTCTGGAAGGTGGTCTAACAGGTGGTGGGAGGAGGAGCTACGAATTTGGGCTTGGAGGGAGAAGGAGGAAGGTGGGGGGGGCACAAGTGGGTGGAGGGCATGTGAGTTTGAATTTCCTTTAATATGGGGTGATCAATGGTGGTCTTGGGGATGAGAAAAGGTGCCTTGGGAAGGTGGAGGGCTACTTTGGGTAGTGGGAAGGGTGCTTAGGGAAGTGGGTGGGGTAGTTGGGGGTTGGGAGGTGGAGCTAGGATTGGTGGAAGCTCTCTTGGGACTAGGGGGTGGAGTAATGGGGTGTGTGGGGAAGGGGAGTGGCCTTAAATGGGGGTAGGTGGGAGAGTGGTGGTTGGGAAGGGAGGAGAGAGAAATTTTTTGAAATTGGGTGTGGAGGAGAGAGAAAGGGGAATAAAAAGAGAGATTAAGAGAGGGATGGGTGGGGAATCTCTCCCCTAGGGTCTCTCACCCAAAAAATGGAATCTCTGCACTAGATAAGAAGTGTAAACTCTCAAAATGGCAAGTTTTTCATTCATTGATTCATTAGTTGAAATGGGGGGAATGGGGTCCTATATATAGGCAACCCACATTTCTATAAAAGTCGCTGACTCTTACTATAATGACCAAAGACCAAGGGGGTAGGGGCACCCTTGGGCCTAGCCCAAAGAATTGGGCCCAATAACCATTCTAAACAATCTAATGACACTTAACCTAGGGGAATAAATAAAAGACCTAGGGACATGACTCAAATAAAAGGGAAAATACATCAAATGACTCAAATAAAAATTACATAGGACTCAAAATCAAATAACTAGACCATGCCGGATGCAACCGGGGCGAGGTGACGAGCTGTGAACGTGTGAATGGGGGGTGATGTCCCCATCACATGGTCTTTCTATTCTGGCGAAAAGATGAAGGGAGGTTAAGTCCCACCGGGCGTGCCACTTTGGTGGAACGATTTATTTAATTTTAAACTTAATTAAAATAAATGCGTATGCGTGCCAGTCACGTCGGTGACAAATTAATTGTGCGCTCGATCTGACTTGGTCAGTCGATTGTGAAATTCGTGTCGTGTCTCAAAACCTGCCGTACCGTAAAGGCTACGGCGTTAATTACGTCCCTCCGAGAGAGTGACAACCCTTGATTAATCGTCAAAATAGAAGGACCATGGGTCCCGTAGAATACATGAAAGACGTATTTGCATGCAAGCACACAACATGGTAGTATTTATTCATTAAACCGACTTTCGGTACAAGGCGGGGAGCTTAGGTCTGAGGGCCACCACCATGCATAGCGACACTTCCAGTCGAGCGGGACCCGGCCTTCTGTCAGACGCCATTTTATATACCGAAGTGAGACCAAGCACACAAATATGCATGATTTTCACAACATAGGTGCTTAGGAGAGTTATTTACTAGGAGCATGGGAAGCACATGATATCAGCATGCTTATGTGAGCGCACACACACACACACACACACACACACACACACACACATATATATATATATATATATATATATGTACATTTATACGTATATACTTATGTATATATACATATAATGTGTTCATTCCTTTATTCGGGGGTATTTAGCCAGAGAGGTACATAGCAGACTGAGTCAACAACGGGCACTGTAAGGGTGGAAAGGAAATCGGTGCAAAGATGCACTAAGGGAGTGGTGAGAAGGGCATGGACAACATAGGTCGGTGCAAAGGTTGCACCGAGGCAGTGAAAGCGAAGGGCATGGGCAATATAGGTTGGTGCAGGGGTTGCACTGAGGCAACGGCAGCGAAGTGGAACGGGCGACCTAAGTCGGTGCAAGAGCTGCACTGAGGCAACGGCAGAGAGATGGAGCGACGTGAGTCAGTGCATGCAGAGCGGGCGACCTAAGTCGGTGCAAGAGCTTCACCGAGGCAACAACAGTGAGATGGAGCGACGTGAGTCGATGCAAGCAGAGTGGGCGCGCAATGGTGCGAACAACATAAGTCAGTGCAAGTTTGAAAGGGAGTGACGCAGGGTCGGTGCTAGGGCAAGGGGGAGCGAAGCAAGGTCGGTGCTAGTGATGGAGAAGGGTGATGACTGGGTCGGTGCAGGTGGAGCGATAGCCGGTGTGAAAGAAGTAGTGGAGAGGGTTGGCGCGACGTGCACCGACTCAACGGCGATGAGGGAGATGTGCGTTATGAGTCGGTGCTAGCTCAGGGGGGCAAAGAAGCAAGGTCGGTACAACACACACCGACGCAGTGGCAGAGTCAATGCTAGTGAATAAGAGGGAGATAAGCTGGGTACTATGTGAAGTCAGTGCAGGTTGGAAGGGAGGTCGGTGCTAGCGATGAGGCGGCGCCGCATGGGTTGAAGTTAGTGATGGTGAAGGATGGCAATGCAGCGGAGTCGGTGACAGGCAAAGAAAAGGGTGAATCGGTGGCGTCGCCACCGAATCGAAATTCGTGGGGTTAATTCGGTGGCGACGCCACCGTTTCGCAAGGCTCTGTCATTTAAACTTTGGCCAGGAAATTTTGTTTGTGGCTTTGCATCAAATAGGGCATTTGAATGAGAGTCCAAAAGAATTTAGGAATTCAAAGGCATAACTGCCCAGGTGTTAAAAAAAATGCCATTATCATCTTATATATATATATATGTTCTTCTCATATTCATTTGTTTGTTCTCCCATTTTGTTCGCTTGTGCGAGGTTCATAGTCCAGCACTAGACAGGTGTTAGAGATTCAAGGAAAAATCATCAGGAAAATGCAATGCCGTCCAAAAAAAATTTGGGCAGCATCTCCGCAGCATAGGGGGATGTTCAATTAAACAAGCAGCATGGCACACGGTAGACGGTGCCAAGCCATAAACACTGAGGAGCCCAGATGGACAGCCCCAGTCCCTGAAGCCATCGCGAACAGAGTCTCGATAGAAACTTGTGATGATCCAAGGGAGCGAAGGGTCCCTGATTGTAGCCATATAGATGGCAGTTTTATTTGCTCACTCGGTGCATAGGGCTTCCAGGGGAACATGTGATGAAATGATAGACCCCCTAGAACCCAGAGTGGCGTTAGCTCAAAGAGATTGAGCAGGCGGACAAAAGGGTTGTACCCCTCCCCAGTCAGGGACAAGTAGAAGCAATCGGAGAAAACCATTCGTCGAGCAGTAATAGTTTCAGGAATGCAGCGTACCACCATGCCGCACCATGTGACAAGCCTCACCCTGTGAGCAGTCATGATTGCCATAGGCTATTCATGCTCATTGCCACCAAACATAGGATGGACGAGGGTTGAAAACCTCAGGGGTAAATCATCAAACACTAAGGGGGGAAGGCATGCAGCAATTCTGGAAGAAAGCAATAAACGACTATCGCATCGACTATCAGAGTGCACTGGTGCCCTTACAACTGACAAGAACGAGTGAAAGGGCACTCAGCATTCTCTTGTTCATCGTTCACCCAAATGAAACACATTATTATAAACAAAACTAAGTTATCGATGGAAGAACAGCCCCTGGGACGGGAATTTGATGTCACCCGTTCAGGGCGTGGCTATAGCCATTGCAGCAGAAAGCAATCGTAAGTTTTCTCCCTTCACTGAGTGATCCTTGGATCTACTAGCATTTTAGCCCTGAGGACCTCCTCACACTCGGGGAGAAGAGAGAATTGAGAGGAATCAGAAAAAAGAACACTCGAGAAAGAACTAAGAGGAATCAAAGAAATAATGCAAAGGAAAGATAATGTACGCACAACGAATCAATAACGAAAGCCTTTATTCTTCCCTACAATCGCAGAGGGGGAGAGAAAATACAGAGATACAGGATTTAAGAAGAAAACAAAAGTTGTTCCCCCAGAGCAGGAGCCACCTTCTCCTCACTCCCTCCGACTCTTCTTTTTGCTCTCTCTATCTTTATGTGTGGCTCTCCTCGTATCTCTTTTTCTTCATCCGAATGCTCTCCCCTTTTTTTCTGAGGGCCAAGGGGCCCTTTTATAGGCAGATGCCCAAAGCAGGGTATCCGAACCCAGATGGGATGGGCACGCCACTGGCTCCATGTCAACGGTCGCCACCGCCTCAGCTATATCAGCACCACCGACTTGGCCCTAAGGCACCACCGCCTCAGCTACAAAAGCCACCGCCGACTCAAACGCAATGGCGCCACCGACTTGGCCATTCAAGGGCATTTTTGTAATTTTGTCATTTTACCTCGAAATTAACCCGGTGAGAGCTCTTCGTCCGGAGTAGCTTCGGGGTTGGTGCAGTAGTCCCAGAGTACGCTTTGAAGTGTTGATTCGGGGCCTCCGCATGTTTCTGGGACGTGCAAAACCCGTACCGATTTTCCCATGATTTGCACTGATTCGGCCTTCGGCACTATAATTCATGCGACCAACTCAACTTCACATATCTATGGGATATCCTTATAGAGTGGGGCTATCCCTGGAAGTACTTTCGTCCTAACTGGGCGTCCTTTTGGTAACTTACGCGCCTTTCCGGCGCGATGTGTACCTGAATCGAGTAACCCGAGTTTTATCCTGATTTGGTGTTCGGCACGTTGATTCGTGCCGCCAACTCCACGCTGTGGACACGTGGGGTGTCTTCATTAAGAGGGCCATCCCTCGAAGCATTTCTCCCCTGATCGGATGACTTTTTGGCCACTTACGGACCGTTCCGGCATTCCACATGTGTTAAGCAGATTTCCTGGGTTTTCTTCTAATTTAGCCTTCGGCTCAGCAATCTGTGCCGCCAACTCCCCACTGTGGACACGTGGAGTGTCTTCATTAGGAGGTCCACCCCTCGAAGTATTTCTGCCTTGGTCAGACATCCTTCTGGCCACTTACGGACAACTTCGGCATTCCGCGTGTCTTGATCGGATCACTCTGGTCTTCCGCTGATTGAGCCTTCGGCTCCCCATTTTGGGGTGTAGGGGCACTCAACCAGCGTTTAAGACCTGCAAAAGTAAAGGTCAAGAAAAATTAGAAATATTTTTAGTGTCAACACCACTCTAGAGAAAGATTTCTCCCTCTATGTCTGGTGGTGTCTCAAATGTCAACTCCACGCTGATAAAATCCATGCTCCTACTTCATCTCTTCATCGTCTCTCCGCTCCTTGGCCATTCTATATGTGGGCTTTCGACATTATAGGCCCGCTAGGTGATCCCAATTCTCAGACCAAGCAAAAATCCTCCATACTTACCGACACTGAGTACTTCACCAAATGGGCCGAAGCGGAAGCGTATGCAGAGATCAAGGCTACCACGGTGTGCCCCTTCATCATGAAGAACATCATCTCGCAGTTCGGAGTGCCAAGCAGCATCGTCACCGACAACGGGCCCCAGTTCGTCTCACAAGAGCTCCATGACTTTTGTAAGAAGTTCAATATTTCATTGCATCATTCATCTTCATATTATCCTCAAGGTAACGTTCAAGCCAAAGCCACTAATAAGACACTTCTGAAAATCATAAGGAAAATGTGTGAATCTCACAAATTTTCTGATTGGCCTGAGCGATTAGTGGAAGCTCTCTGGGCTTATCGGACCTCCATCCGTACTCTCACGGGGAAAACCCCCTATGGTCTCACCTAAGGGATGGAGGCGGTACTTCCATATGATATCTTAATCCCTTCTCTAAGGGTGCAGCTTGATAAGGAACTTAATCTCGACGAGTGTCGAGAGGCGTTGCTGGTCTAGCTAGAACTCTTGGATGAGAAGAGGCTAAATGTGGCCGATCACGTTTCCGTTTATCAAAAGAGAATCTCACGCTATTGAACGTACGTTCCAAGTAGGTGATATGATTTTGAAATGCAAATTCATCAGGTCCGGAGGTCCTAGGTCCAAATTGCAACCTAACTGGGAAGGTCCATTCATAGTGAAAGAAGCTTATATAGGGAACGCGTATCGTCTAGTTAATGCGGAAGGTGAGGAGCTATCGCACGCTTGGAATGGGTTCTATCTTAAGCGCTTTTACCCTTAGAGTCAAGCTAGTGACAACCTGGCAGCAAGGTGTCCCCCCTTTGATCATGAAAGAGGACCCCGAGCACGGCAATCACACACCACACGACAACCTTGGTTGGTTTTTTTCTCTACTACGCGACACCGTCTCTCCTTTGGCCATACTTAGGGGAGTGAAAGTCCCTGCTTTTCATTCTTCAGCCAGGTGTAGGGGAAAGGGGTGAATAAGGGGAAGATTACCAACCTAGACACCCCAACGAAAGGAGGTCTCAAATAGGGGCAGCCTGTTATGACCTGATTCCATAAGAAAAAGAAAGAAAAGAAAAATCAATCAAAGAAAAAAGCATGAGTCAAGACAAAAGCCAACACGTCTATCAAAAGCACAAAGTGCAAACGTCAAATTGCTCTAAGAAAAATAAAATATCAAACTAGGCATGGCAAGTGTGGCAGTACACTTTCCCTGCTCGACGTTATGAGCCCAGTCATATGCGTGCCTAGAGTGGATGAAGGTTCGATGATGGACACAAAGCTCCGACGCAACAGATCGAATCTCCAACTTGGTCGTCATGGGAGGAATTCGAGCCCTAAAAACTTCTGTTTCTATGCTAGGCTTACCTCCAATAGTTCTTCTCTCTCTCCTCAAAAGATTGAAACATACCTAGGGTATGGCGCTTGGAGAGGCACCGTCATATGAACGAGGTAGGCTCGGCCAAGGAACGCCAAGCTCCAGGGATTCTCAGTGGAATAGGCAGGGCTCTCGTTGCTAGGGCGGAATTAACTTTTTCAAAACCCCAAAAAAATCAAATATGTCAAAATACAAAAAAATTAGATATGTCAAAAATTCAAAAAAAATCAAATGTCAAAATCTAAAAAAAATTAAGTATTTCAAAATCCCCAAAAATCAAATATTTAAAAAAATCAAAAAAATCAGATATTTGAAAACCCCCCCAAAAATTAAATATTAAAAAACCCCCAAAAAATCAGATATTTCAAAATACAAAAAATTAGATATTTCACACCATCCTTGCATTTCATAGCATGCATTGCATTTATTCTTATTGTGTCTTCACCTATTTGATAAGGCTTCACCCCTTGACCAAACATCAAGGATTGGTCTTTTCTAACTAGCTTCAGCTAAGGGGTTAAGCCTAAGAACGGATCTAACTTATTTATTTGTTTTAGTATGTGCAGAAACAGGTTACAACCCCCAAAATTCAAGGCTCACAGATTTCCTTATTTTCTTTACCTTGCGGTCTTTCCTTAGACCGCTAAGCTCTTCTTGACGGTTAGTTGGCGACCGCATCCTTCACTTGAGAGCTAGAGCTCACTGTTTCCCTATTCCTTTCCCTTTGCGGCCTTTCTTTAGACTGCTAAGCTCTTCCTGACGGTCAATGGGTGACCATATTCGATGCCTGAGAGTCAAAATAGACATAGTTTCCTGAGTCCTCCCTCTTGCGGTCTGTCGTCCGATCCCTAAAGTGAAGGTGGCGGTCCTTTGGTAGACCATTTTTCAAGCTGGGAATTCTGTTAAAATTTGAACATTCAAGACTAAGGAAGCAATCTCACAACAATTCTTTCAACCAATCCTTTTTTTCATTTATTCAATGTTCAAAATACATCATCCTCTGAAATAGTTCTCTACATACATAATCATGAAGCTTAAATCACATTCAATTTCACATCCGCATAGGGCTGAATCTTGCATAGTACTTTCACGTAAGCTCAATAGTCCTCTTCGTCCTCTGTCACCTATGCCTGCAAGGTACGGACTCGGCAGATCTCTAACATAGTCAGAGCGCTTCGGACCGCCTGCTCGTCCTCCTCGATCCCCATCCTCCTAGCTTGAAGGGGAGGGAAGTGTGATAGTGCTGGAACCATAGTGCGGGGGAGTCCAACTTGTAAGTAACACCGATGGGGGTTGTACAGCGCCAAGGTCGTGTTCTCCACTAGCCGAAGGTCCAGTCCCATTCGTCAGGGTAGCCGAAGGGTAGTGCCCTACAGAGCCCGTGGTCGCATCACAGATTTATCAAGTGGCAAATTGTTGAGGAAGAGGAGCCAATTGTCCCTTGTTTTCTTATTCGCGGTTCGGCATTCAACCTGATTAGAAAACCTAGATGCGCCTCCAATGAAGAAGAGTGGGTGGCTCCCAAATATGCAGCTCGCTGATGGCGCATCCTCCTTGGGTAGAAACTTTAATCTAACCCCCATCCAACACTCAAGAGCTATCATAGACCCGAAAAGATAACCCCCAAAGGAAGTTGAGCTAAGGCCCTCATAAAAGTAAGAAAGGATGGCCTGGGAGATAGATAAACCCCGCCACAACCTGCTGATGACATTAAGGTTTGGAATGTCCAAAAGGTGGTCGGTGGTAAGAAAGAGCAAAACCCCACATAAGCAAATAGAAGTGGCTTTGGCTATAGCCTCATTCCACCCACACTTGTTCTTACAGTGGTAAGTGACCCATTGGGCCATGGGGATCAAGTGGACATGATGAGAGCTAATCATGCTTCCCACATCCTTTGGGTTGGGTATGAATTCCTCCAAGATGCATGAAGGATCTATAGAATCAACCGTATGACACACTAGGTCCTCATCCCCCACCTTAGTCCTAGGAAGGGCTAGGTATGTCTCAATATCCTCTATAAGGACGGTGGCTTCAAAGGTTGGGAAGACAAAGGTGTGTGTTTGACGATGCCATAACTCCACTAGGGCTAAAATACTTTGCCAATCAAGGGAGATCTTCTGAAACGTTTTGGCTAAGAGAAGTAATGGTTGGAGGTGTCATGCCTTTAATATAGAAATAACTTCTAAAGGAAGACCCTTTATCATGGGAGCCACCCACTTCAGGCTGGAGTAGCATCGTGGGCTAGGAAGGAGCTGGAGAAACAAAGGAAAAAGAAGAAGGAAGATAAGGGGAAGAAGAGAGATAATATAAAAAATTTCAGGAAATTAATAAAATTTGAACATTTATTGACTTAACTTACCTCTCTTGAAGAGCTTGTGCTTAGATGCTTGGGGATGGAAGTCAGCTGCTGCAGCTCCCCGTACTCCTTCTTAGCCGGCCTTGGCCCGTTGTAGATGCCCTCACACATTGTGCTAGCTTCAAAGGACCTCTTCATGGTGATTTGGATAGTTTTACTAAGGTTTCAAAGGCTTAAAGAGAGGCTTCTTTGTGAGTTACGAGTTCAAGGTGTATTCCTAGTTATAGAGCTTAAATTTCTGGTCCTATTGCATTAGGATTGAGGCTGGGGTGCCTCAATTTTAGTTAGGATGGGACTTAGCATGAGTCAGGCATTGTAATCCGTGCATTGGGACTCTCCCGGAGAGTCCCGCTCGGATTTAACTGAGTTTTCCCCCAATGGCCTATCACGCGACCGCTAGGGTCCTCTAGCGGTCGTCTGATGGCCGTTTGTCCCCTTTCTTCATCGCCTTCTATTTTGTCCACTTAGCGGTCGCATCATGGCCGTTTACAACCTTTTGCTATCTTACGAGGGCCATTTTTCTTGCTGTCCAAGTCTATGTCCATCTACCCTTCGCGGCCTTCTGAAGGACCGCCACCTAGGGGGTAGTGGCCCTGTTGAGACCGTCCCTCTCATCTGACCCGTGTGCTTTCCCCGAACCTCTCTCTCTCCGATCTTCGTGTCTTAGAACCCATCTCTCTCTCTCTCTCTTTGTGTGTGTCAGTTAGTCCTAGGGATCGTCGTTAAGTTAGTAAAGTCGGTGTTAGCATCCACATTTGCATTTCTAACAAAAAATCCAAAAAGATCATGTCTTCACTAAAAGCCATGCACATGCATAAAGAAGAAAGCAAGTAAATCAAGCCGGTCCCTCTCCTAGACCCCCGCTCTCCCCAGTGCCCTCATGCTTCTTTTTAGGTGGGCCCATGGCGGTGCTACCCTCCTCATGTCGTCGTCGTCTCCCCTCCTCGTCGTTCCTCCGATGGCCGAAGGAGCTGGTAAGGTAGTCCCGGTACGCACTGTTGCGCGCACCACTCTGCGATGCACTCCGCTCAGGCCCTCGGTGTAATATCCTAGATTCTTCGGATCAGAATCAGAGAGCTATCGGATCACTTTCGTGGGTCCTGATACGTGTTTTATGATCCACTCGTGTTTTTTCCTTGTATAACTTGTGGAACCCTGTGGAGAGTTGACCGTTGAGTTTTGCTACTCAAGGACGCTACAGGTGCGTTGTGCTCGTTCCGAGGATCGCAAAGACTATTTTTCCCTATTTTTTTGAATTTACAGATTTTTGTGCAGAAAATCAGATTTTAAGAAAATCGTTAATTTTCCTTATTCTTTTTCTTCTTAACCCTTTTCCCTCCTCTCTCTCCCCTCACGTCTCTGATTTCTGTCATTTGTTCTCTCTCCTCTTATCTCCTCTCCCCCGAGCGCACGATCGGTGCGGAGCTAGGTGAGGTGGTGACGGCGTGGGACTGACCTCGAGCGTTATGGCGTGAAGACCGGAGCGTGGTGTTCGCGCGATCCCTTGGTGCATTCAAAGCCGGTGTGGGTGGGTTTGTGTGATGGTTTTCGCCGTATCATGGTCGTTTCGGCGCATGAGATCTTCGGTGGAGGTAGGGGGACAGATGCCCTAATCTTTTCCTGCATTCTCTCGCTATTTGGAGTCGAACGGTGTGAGTTTGAGCGGGTTTTACCACGGTTAGGCAAATTACATATTCGGGGGGTGTGAGTCGTGTTCGCCGTTTCAGGCGACAGTTTCTAGTTTAAATGGTTTCATTGAACCCCTGGCATGTTGGGAATCTTTTCCCTCCAGTTTCATTGCATTTGGTTGAGAATCGGAGCCGGTATGAGCCTGGCCATCCATGTGACTCATTTTGGGTCGATTCGTTAGAATCTCTCATTTCTTCTGTTTTTGTGCGTGGTTTGATCCCTTCTGGCTTGTGGAAGGTGTATAACATGTCTAGGGTTATTTCCCCGTTGTTTGGATACGATTGGTGCGTGGAAATACCAGGTTTTGAGCTTCCCTATAGTTTTCCCGCTGTATGGGAGTGGCGGTCCAATCAGAAACTGCTACTAAGGTGAGGCGGCCCTATGTGGACTGCTACCGAGCTCCTTAAAAAGTGTAAAAGTCAGTTTGGCTTTACGGTCTTGCGGCCGACCACAAGGTCTTTGCTTGCGGCTCTTAGAGGGCCGCTAATCTTTTGCATAGAGGCCTGAGGAGGACCGCTAGGCTCTGAGTGATGGCTCAAGGGTGACCGCTACTCTCCACATTGTGTTGGCTAACTCGGTTCGCTAGGTTACGACCTTGCGACTGACCGCCTCTGAGGTGTTACGGCCCATCTGTGACCGCCACCTGTCGTTTTATGTCGGTTCAATGTTTAAGTCAGTTCGAGCTAGGAGGCTAGCTCCGACCGCATGGGTGCTCTTGGCGGCCTTGGGGTGACCGCCAGGCTTTGTGTAATGGTTCTAGGTAGACAGTTATGTTGTTTTGACTGTCTAAGTCGGTTTAACTGTTTGGTGTTTGACTGTGCATAGCAGTCAGGTCATGACCGCTAGGCTCAGCATTGAAGCCATGAGGAGATCGTCTTGTTCAAATAGCGGCCTCAGGCAGACCGCAAGACTCCTGCTTTTGTGGTTTTTATATCTGGGGTTTTTCTTGAAGGTAGCCGCCCTTTGGATGACTGTCAGGTTGGTCTAGCGGCCAGGGTGAGACAACCACCTACCCAAAGTGTTGTCTTGTGTTGGTTTGATTTCCGGTTGACGTGGCTTTGACCCCTTGGTTAGCCCATTGTTCCGTGGATGTTTTGGACGTCCTATGAGGGCTATGACCGTGTTATAGGGTGTTTGAGAGGGCCATTATACCGAGTAGTGTTTTGTGTTATATCTGTAGATAGTAAATGTACTCTACCCCGCCCCTGAACTAAACTATATATGAACATGCATATAAACTTGAGATTGCATGAAAAATAAAGGGGTGATGAAGAAGAGGAACCTGACCGTGATCGCCACCAAAGTTCTACAGCACCAAAAGGATGAAGAACGGATGAAGACAGTGCCATATATCTTGGAAAATGAGGAAGAAGGTGCGGCCCGAAGGGAAACCGCTACAAGTGTGATCGCGCCACAATGGGGATGCGGGGAACCGATGTGGGTGCACATCTTCTCCTTCTAGCCGGATAGAGGAAGAAGGCCTCACGTTTAATCAACAATCACCTGCAAAACAAAGATAACCAAACAAAGGAAAACCCATTAGAAAATGAAGGTGTAGAACCTGCCCCGAAATGATAAAGTAGCATGAAAGAAAGGGCGAGAACGCATCGAGGGAGGGTTTTTAACCCCTATAAATGGGTGCAAAAGAAAGGTGGGAGTGTTGTGCATGCATGGGATTTGAAATCATGAAATTTGGTGGAGAGAATAAGGAGAAAAATGCTGTGCAAAATGGAGAAAAATGCAAAAACGTGCAGAGAACTTTGCAAAAGCTAAGTGTAAAAACTGTGATGATTTTGAAAAAGTAAGGGAGAAGAACTATGCTTAGTAGCAAAGAAAAAGAGCCTAGAGAGATTGGAATGGAAGGAGATACTCTCCTCTTCAGATTTAGGCCGATGGAGAACGAAGAGGACGCAGCATGTGATGCGGGACGGACACGCGCCCTAGGACTCTAGCTCGCAGGCGTCCCTCGCGAGGGATGCGTGGGACCGTGCGCGGTTGAGAAACCGGTAGTGAGCTAGGGTGGTCGGCTCGCTCTCGTGCCCGGATCGGGTCACGGGACGGGTCTCGCTCTCTCGCTCTCGCAGCGGTGATAACAAAATGATAACGAGCTAGGAACCTATCACTCACAATGACATATACAAAGATATACGAAATCAGCAAAGTCTACGAGGAGGGTGGCGAGTGTACCTCCACGCTCCGGGCGTGGGGAAGGCGATCCCGGCCAAGTACGGTAACTCCCTGTACAATAGTAAAAATTTAATTACACCAGTGAATTACGTTGCCCACTCCACGCAGGGAGGTAAAAGAATACAAGTGGGCTCGAGAGGACCGACCCTGGGTTGACGGGCAGCAAGCCGGAAGGGCTCTCGGGGCAAACTCGGCCTGCTGGTCTGACACGGTACTGCGCTGACTCGGTGCTGTGCCGACTCGGTTCTAACTCGCTGGACAGCAAGCCGTGGCCTCCAAAGGAATGTCATTATCCTGAGATCTTCTGAAGGCGCCGCTTGGCTGGGATGATGGCTGGACATCCCTGAACGACTTCCTGAAGTGGCGGTTCTAGAAGTTGACTTTTGGTATTTTTGCATGAATTATCCACAGACTGCTCTTTCTGGCCTGCACAGATAACAGAATTGCGCGCCTCGGCGGCAAGAATTATTGCTCTCAGATCCGGAATCAGATCGAGGCGTGGTTAGTTCCGTTGGAAATAGGACTCACATATCCACAACATATATTATTTTTCTGTTGATCCATAGAAGGGATAAGAAATAAGAATCTCTGCAATCTACGGGTTTTCCTATGGATCTGTTTACAGACTATCAGGACAGAAATGGATCTGCCTAAAGATGATTTTTGACCGGAGGGTAAGGGAATTTTCTGGGTGCTGGGAAAATTACTGGTGGAAAGGTTGGATGTTAGGAACACTTGAGAATTTTTATGGATTTTCAAAAAATTGATAAGGGGGTGGAAAAAGTATGACAAGGGGACACTGTCCCGTAGATCTGCAAACTAGCAGATTACTGAGGGGAAGAACAAAAATATGGGAAAACTATCAAACGAATGCCAAATGGCACTAAATTTAAACTGGAGACTAGGAGAGATAGGGAGAACAAGCCCTCAAAGTTTGGGCTCGATCAGACAACAAGAGAAAAAGATACAATTATGGGATTGAGGTTCTATCATGACTTGGATAAAACTCTGGCGATGGCAGTGGCGGCGCGATGGCGGCACAAACGACAGCGGCGGCGGGGGAGCTGAGCGTCGCACTCAGGGAGGTGGTGGTGGAGATTCATCAGACATCTGAAGGGAGAGCTCTCACAGCTTTAGAGGGGGAGAGAGGGGTGCCCTTGGGCCAATTGAGCACAAATGAATTTTTCTCTCATTAATGCTAAGTAATTCATAAATTACAAGGTATTTATAAGAAATGTACAATGACCTAATCTACCCTCAGATCTAAATTAGGGGAGGGGTAAATGGGGGATAGAACATATTTAATTCTCCATGTGACTTGGAACCTAGTAAACAACTAATAAGAGGGGGGCACCCCCTTGACTTAAAGGGGTGGCATCTTGGACATTTTTAACCCATTTGTCCCCCTTTGAATGGTCAAGCTTCTAGAAGCCACCTAGGACCTTTGACCAGCCCCACATGGACCCTAAGGTGCCACTTGGACTAGTGAGGAAGGAGATGAGGGCCCCTTGCTAGTCCTACTAGACTTTTACACAAAAACCGAAAGACCCTTAAGGAAAAACAAATTGGCTTATAAAGCCTTACAATTGCAAACCTACTTCCCAATGATATAAATGCAAACTAAAAGGACATAAATACAAAAATAAAAGTTACTGCCCGATGTAAATTCCCATCAGCATGGCTCCACCCCGAGCCGACGAAGGGCGCCGCGCCGCACAGGTTCAAGATGGTGTGCAGAAAACCCAGAACCTGTGATGATTTGCAAGAAGTAGGGGCAAAGTTAGGAGGGAAAACGACGATGAAATCTAGCAAATAAGGAACCAAATCGAAGCCAATAATTCACTCAATAGCCTAGGGTAGAAGGTGTCAGTGGACGATCCGACATTGCTTCACGCTAGGTCGAAAAAGAGCCCCCCGTCGCGCAGGTGAACTGGGCATCTATTTATAGAAAAATGATGGAACCCATGTTGGGACGGTGCGATCGATACAAAGGGGGGGTGAATGTAACGCCTTCTAAAATATTGCCCAAATTAAAATAATTCGCCTGCTACTAGATACAGTCGCAGAATAAAAGCAATAGAGTTCAAATAAACATTTGATCGACCAGATGAACTACTAACTATACCAGTGGAACCTGATGAAGTCTAATTCCAAAGACAGAACAATGCAAACCAGATTCACTTAACGAGATATGTAATGCTCAAAGTCACTGCAGATCAAAACAAGACTGTTCAAACAACCTGTAAAAGAGATAGGAGATATGGAAGAGCAGACCACAAACAAACCACAGAACAGTAGGATTTTTAGGTGGTTCGGTCCGCAGACCTACGTCCACCCCTCACTCCCAACCGGAGTGAGGCTTCCACTAGCACAAGCTAGAAACCGCAGACTCAGTTTGCAACCGGTGCTGCCAAACAGCTTGACCAGGGGAACAACCTCCCCTCTTCCTCCCAACCGGAGGGAACCACTGGTCACACCAGTCACTAGCAAACCAGAGACGCAAGTCTCTCTTCCTCCAGACCAGGAGGGACCCCTGGACTTGCAACCCACAAGCCCAGAACTGGAGATGAATCTCCCTTCTCCTGAGTCCACAGGAGGAACCCGACCTCAGTACTGAGAATCGGAAGAACAAGATGAATATATGGAAGGAACAAAATAAAAGGCAAACACAAAGAAAAACACAGCAGACATAAAGCTGGAAATGAGATACACTAGTAGCTCTCGCAGGAGCAAAGCTGATTTGGATTTGATCCAATGCCAGATAGACGAATCTTCAATGAAGGCTTCTTATCTCTCGATCTCTCTTCTTCTTACTCTTCTTTTTCTTCTCTGCTTCTATCTCTCACTGTCTACCCTTCTTCTTTCGATCCTCACGAGCTCTCTCTCTCTTTTTCTTTTTCTTCTGCTGCTCTCTTCTTCTCTCACTCTCTGCTGCACCTCTTCTTCTTCACTCACAGTCTCGATCAGCCCTCTTCTCTTCTGATCTCTATATGCTCTTCATGTGGAAGAAGCTATGTATTTATACCAGCCGCAACTAGGTCGTGTGAAGGGCTTGTGCCCTCTTGTCCTCGAATCACGTGCCAGGTGCCAACCTCGGATCACATGCCCAGCCATCTTTCTTCTCGAAGTGTATACCTATGACACAGTCATAAGAAGGTATCAGATGGATGTATAGACTTGGTGAAGGCTTTTAACAAAGCGTGTATAGACATGAATGCTACATGTAGGCAAGTATGTACAGCGTGAGAATGTATAGACTTGAGACCCTTCAAGCGACCTCAGTGTTCAGACTTGCAGAGTGATGCATTAACGTAATAGAGTGGAATGTGTAGACTCCTGTGTAAAGCATGAAGCAATCGAATGTGTAGACTTTAGAGTAAAGCATGAAGAAGCCTAACCAATGTATAGACTTTGATGTAAAGGCTTGAGTCACACAAACAATGTATAGACTTCACGATGCACAACCCTATCCAATGTATAGACTTTGAACGCATATGCCAAGGCTGTACAGACTTTAGACTTTGAACGCGTGTGCTATGAACGATGTATACACTTGGCCCTTGAAGGATGTACAGACTTTAAGAACTGAAGCCCACGATGTATAGACTTTGAACTCTGAACGACAAATCAGGATGTACAGACATGAGAGTCTTGAAGGCCAATGTACAGACTTGGAATGCTTGAGCCAATGTATAGACTTGAAAGGCTTGAACACAGCGATGTGCAGACTTTGCGATGTATAGACTATGAACTGTGAACGACAAATCAGGCTGTACAGACTTGAGAGTCTTGAAGGCCAATGTACAGACTTGGTAAGCCTGAACCAATGTACAGACTTGGAATGCTTGAGGACCAGTGTACAGACTTGGAACGCTTGAGCCAATGTATAGACTTGAAAGGCTTGAACACAGCGATGTGCAGACTTTGCGATGTATAGACTTAGGGCTCCTAGAGGATGTACAGACTCTACCAATGTGCAGACTTTACGATGTATAGACTTAGGGCTCCTAGAGGATGTACAGACTCTACCAATGTGCAGACTTTGCTTATATGCAGTGTGTAGACTTGATATCAATGAATGCACTGGCTGTACAGACTTGCATAAGCGATGTATATACTTTGCCAATGTGGAGATTTAGGGTGTAGCTAAAGCATCGAACATAGGAAAATGTTGGAATTTATAGACTTACGTTCGATCAGAAATGTATAGACATCAACTAAGCAACCTACAGTGCAATGTCTAGACTTTGAAGTGCAACGTAGGTAGAGACCCCAATGTATAGACTTCCAATGAATGCAACCGCTGTACAGACTTGCTTAAACAGACCGATGTATAGACTTAGAATTTCAACAGAAGGATGTACAGGCTTTGAATATGAAGTCAGGCAAACAGATGTACAGACTTGGCCAAAACAGTAATGATCAGACTTGAAACGCTTGAAGGCCACAGGACAGTGTATAGACTTGGAAGGTTATCCAATGTACAGACTTGGAAATGGTTGTATAGACTTGCAGAGCTTTCGTTAAGGCTGTATAGACTTGAAGCAATGTGAACGATGTATAGACTTTACCAATGTGCAGACTTTGAAGTGAAGACCAATGAATAGACTTCAAGTGAAGGCCAATGTACAGACATTGAAGAACAAACGTTACACAAATGCCATGAGTGTATAGACTTGTTCGATGAATGCATGAACAGTGAGTCAATGCATAGACTTCCAATGCCTTTGACAAATGCGATGTACAGACTTGAGAACTAGGGGGTCGATCCATCTGGAAGGGGGGTCGACCCACTTCTGTCTAGACTATGCTGACTGATGTATAGACTCTGATTGAGTGACATGCGACAGACAAAGTGCAGACTTGTTTTGAACCAGCACACTGTATAGACTTGCAATACCATGAAGGCAGGCTGTATAGACTTGAAGTAATGCATGCAGGTGACAATGTATATACTTACTGTCAACAAGTGTATGGACTAAGCATGCATACAACAATGATGTGTAGACTTGGGTGTGTGTGTGCTGTACAGATTTAAATGCATGCACAGAGCAATTTATGCATATCAGCTAAACATCATCAAGGCATACAGATCTGAGAGTAGACTGAGCATTACTTGATCTGAGCATTAACCTTACCTGTCATGATTTGACTTTGACTTGGGTTAACTTCATGACCTGTGAGTCATCCTTAAAATGGTTCTGACAGTTTTTCATAATGCAACAGTATTATATCATCAAGGATGGAAACATAATGAGGCATAATATCTGTCATCATCAAAACTCCAGAACCACAGGGGACACATCAATCTCCCCCTTTTTGATGATGGCAATATTATGAGTCATTGTAATAGATTCATCATGATGATTATGAAATACCATATAACATGCACCACAGATATGACAGAGTTCATGAACATGCACCACAGAATAGCTCAGTCAGAAGTGAGCATGTAAAACACCATGTGATGCAAGTGTTGATTGATGCAAATGATGACTCACAAAAGTTCTCCCCCTTTGACAACATCAAAAAGAATGAAATGGTCATTGACTGTTGAAGGGGCTATTATGCAATTCTGTGAGTTACAGTCATCAAAGACTCCCCCTGACAAGATATTCTCCTGAATGAACATTGAACCATAGGGACATGCAAGAATTCTCCCCCTTAGATGGACAATGATTGGAGTGAAGCTCAGGACATAAAGAAGTCAACAGTTAGGTCTGAAATAATGGAGTCCATTGTGAGAAAGAAGGCATTTAGAAGGAATGAGAAAGGTTTTCAATGGGATATCAATTTCATAAATTTGATTAAACAAGTATTTCAGACTCTTCTTATTATAGAGATTTATGAATGATCTTCATTGACAAGTCGGATCAGAATATGATGTATGCACGGCTTGTTCATAAGCTTTCTGTACTCATATCTGAAATCAGTTTTAATAAAAGTGAACCTTGCTTTCATATTGACAGTCTTGTTTAACCTTCTGCTTTCTTACTCACTTAATTTCAAGGATTCCTTTAAGAGATGCAATCAATAGTAATGAAGTTGAACACATAAGAAAATATTTATTTATGTCAAGGATTCCAATAGAATATTTCTTTTACAGACATTTTCAAATGATACACTAGATTAGTAGTAATTTTCATAACATTCTTCATGAGCATTTGAGTTTAGTACACCCTTGTAACGAGAGGATACACGTAGTTTAGACGCCAGTATCCCTGAGCACTTGGAAAGACTAACTGTCATGCTTCATAAGAACAGAGATTACATTTACACTTCATGACACACTACAAATCATTTTTTTGATGAGTGAGATGTATTTCTCAGTGTGCATGCCATTGCTCTGCCAGATTATCAATCATTTTTAAGCAGAGTTAACTATGGCACCTCATGACACAGTCTTTTGGACATGGTTTCTCAGTGACCAAAGTCATTGCTCTGACAGAATTTACCCTTAGACATAATCCATATTCTCAGATGTTTAAAAAATCAATACTAATTTCATACAAATCAATCAAGGAATATCATGATTTCAAAATTTTTAGAATTCAGAAGAGTTTAAAAGGACACAACATGAAAATGTTGGTTAAAGTTTATTAAGACTAACTCAGATATTTTCAAGATATGTTCATAAGGAAACACAAGGCATACATGAAACTTCAACCGGCTGAAAGAATCAGACATTCATAGTCCTATATAATAGAAGATTCCTCTTTAAGTTGTTTTAAGATTTATGATCAGGATATGCACAGAGAATTCTTTCTGAATTTTCTGGAAAGGCCGAAACATTTTTAGGAACAGCCAATTCAACAATTGATACCAATGAATAGGATGAGTGAAGATGGCTGATTACAGTTGAAGCAGGAAGCTGAAATATATTGCATTACACATTCATCATAGGGATTTAAGCAAGATAGGAGTTCAATCTGAAGATGGGAAGTTCAGTTGATAGAATATGAATAATGCTCCCCCTAAATGTATGCACGATCTAGCCTTCCTAAATGTATGCAACTTTGACCTATGGTACCAGGCGAAGGACTTGGTCTAAAGACCACCTCACACATAGCAAGCACTTCCAGACAGAATTCATCTGCCCTTTAGTATCTCACTATTTATATACCAAGAGTCATGCGTGACAATCCAATGCATATGCAGTTCTACATGCATCTTAAGCTAACATTATGCTACTTATATGCAATTGTGAATGCATGTTCATGTCAAATGTGCAGATGAACTTTTTTAAGCATGAGACATCATCCAAGCAACAGATTTATTCAATTCAGCTTTTCAGATTTTTCAGAATGTAATTTATTTTCAGTGATTATGCATTTTAACAAATATCAAACAACTACAAATGTCATATGTATGCATCAAATGCAGACAACCTTTAAATCTCATGTATGCACCAGTGCATGATCAGAAAAAAATTGCAAATGACAGATGCAGTTATGGACATGTATGCATGTGATCTTAATTGACATATTAAGCATGATGTTCAGCTAAAATAAAAATCCAGGTGAACAAGCATTTAATCAACAGAGTTGGGGTTTACCAAACTTTGGATACCTTGGTTTATTTGACCCCCCCTTTATTCCTCATCCCCAAGGCATACCTGCAAAGCACAAATCTTATTTTGTGTTTCTAGGTACCCAAGACTTCTTAGGTCCTACCTTGTTAGTAACACCTCTGATTGGTGCTTTCCTCAACCTTTGGGCCTGTTTATCATCATTCATCATTAAAGCACAATGATTCATGGAGTGCCCAGATATTCCACAGTAGTAGCATGAAGAAACAGATTTTAGATTTGTTTTATGCACATCATTATGAACATGAATTTTATGTGCATTGGCATGGAAATTTCTGTTACTTGCATGAAATTTTGGTTTACCTTTACCTGCCCACCAGCATTCCGAAGCTCGGTGGCCATGTTTTCCACAATGAGAACAGTTAGAGAAGGTTTTTCTATGAGAACCTAACTAGCATTGTGCAGCAACATGTCCTATTTTTTCACAATTATAACAATGAATTTTCCTTTCCCTAAAGACATGCTTTCTACCTTGATCGTTGTGTGCAGCTGCTAGGTCATCCTTTTCCATCAAATTACACTCATGCATCAGATGTCCAAATTTGTGACAGTAGTGACAAATCATTTTCTTACTAGATGCATGTGAGTGTGTGTGAGGACTATGATCAATATGCACTGAAGAATTCTTTTTATTTGTTTTCTATTTTTCAGTCTCTTTCTATTTTTTGTACTGAGGTGAAGATGAGGTAGAAGGCTTTTCTTGTTCTGAACATTTAACAAAAACAGTTTTCAATTTTTCTCCAACAACCTTCTCAGCCTTCTTCATGACTGGATTGTAACCCAGTCCCTCCTTCTGAAAATTCACATTCGCTCCAAGGAGCTTATTCAAATTGTCTCTTCCCTTAACAAATTTTGACAGGAAGTTTCTTAGATCTTCAATCTCTCTCTCCAAATACACAATGTAGTCTTCACACAAAATGATTTGATTTTGCAATTCATCATTCAGACTCTTCAGAGTCTCATTTTCCTGTGTCAATGTGAATTCAATATTAACTTCATTTTCTTTCAAGATAGATTTCCCCTTTTCAATCGTCAGCCATTTTTCAGAGAAAACAATGTTAAGAACCATCAGCTTTTTGTTTTGTTCCTTCAGATAAATGTTTTCATCAATTAGCTTATCTTGTAATTTATCAGTTTCCTTCTTCTGAGTCAGCAATGAATCATTTTCTTCCTTCAAGGAAGTGATTAAGTTCTTCTGTATATTATCATCAGAGTCTAAGTCTTCAATCAATTCCTTCAAGAATGCACATTCATTGCAAGCAGATTTATCAGAACATATTGTTTGATCCTGGAATTTTTCACATTGTTTCTTAAGACATTCATTTTCAGATTTCAGAACAGCTAATTTAGAGCTAACACATTCGAATTCTTTCAATTCTTTTTGCTGTTTTTCAAGATCTTTATGCAATTCCATATTTACAGATTTTATGACATTAAATTTCTCAGCAAACAAATTCTTTTCTTGCTCAAATTTCCCAAATTTTTCTTCATTTTCTTTAATAGATATTCAAAGAGAGTCATTTTCAGATTTTAGCCTACTTAGTTCAGAGCGAATACATTCAAGTTCCTTCGTCAATTTTTCATTCTGATTTTTATGCATATGAATATCAGACAAGCAGGCATCATGAGATTGCTTCATATTTGAACAATTTTCACATGGTGAACTTGAACTACCCCGATCACTTTTCTTTTTCAAGTTCTTGTATTATTTTCTTAATTGTTCATGAGATTCAAGAAACTCAGCATATGCATTCTCCCGATCATCTAAAGAAAAATTCTCGAAGGGATTTACCTCCTCATCATCATCCTCTTCTTCATTTTGGCTGCCACTTTGATTACTTCTGTTATTCATCATGCAGCTGTCTTCATTTATACTGTGAGCTAGCTTCAGCTCCTCTAGGATGTCCTTGGCAGACCTGTAATCATAAAAACAAGAGTGTAAGGCTCTGTCAGTGGCTGCTTTCATCAGATTGAAGGCTTTCTGATTTTCTCCATCCTTTGATCTGTGGCTGTTGGTCCATTTGGACACTTTCTTTGGTAATGTGTGAGGACCTTGTGAAGTTAATTTCCACAGATCAAGATTAACTGCATCAACATAATTTCGCAGATTGAAAAATCACGCATTAAAATTAGAACCGTTGAAAACCGGTGGATCTCCCATGAAAACTGATCAGATAAATGCAACAGGAATAATGAAGCACCAAGACAGCAGGATCGAATCTACAGATCGCTAGACCTTCTAAGCAGACAACCCGCTCTGATACCAATTGTTGGGACGGTGCGATCGATACAGAGGGGGGGGGGGTGAATGTAACCCCTTCTAAAATATTACCCAAATTAAAACAATTCGCCTGCTACTAGATACAGTCGCAGAATAAAAGCAATAGAGTTCAAATAAATATTTGATCGAGCAGATGAACTGCTAACTATACCAGTGGAACCTGATGAAGTCTAATGCCAAAGACAGAACAATGTAAACCAGACTCACTTAACAAGATATGTAATGCTCAAAGTCACTGCAGATCGAAACAAGACTGTTCAAACAACCTGTGAAAGAGATAGGAGATATGGAAGAGCAGACCACAAACAAACCACAGAACATCATGGTTTTTAGGTGGTTCGGTCCGCAGACCTACGTCCACCCCTCACTCCCAACCGGAGTGAGGCTTCCACTAGCACAAGCTAGAAACTGCAGACTCAGTCTGCAACAGGTGCTGCCAAACAGCTTGACTAGGGGAACAACCTCCCCTCTTCCTCCCAACCGGAGAGAACCACTAGTGACACCAGTCACTAGCAAAACAGAGACGCAAGTCTCTCTTCCTCTAGACCAGGAGGGACCCCTGGACTTGCAACCTACAAGCCCAGAACCGGAGATGAATCTCCCTTCTCCTGAGTCCACAGGAGGAACCCGACCTCAGTACTGAGAATCGGAAGAACAAGATGAATAGATAGAAGGAACAAAATAAAAGGCAAACACAAAGAAAAACACAGCAGATGTAAAGCTGGAAATGAGATACACTAGTAGCTCTCGCAGGAGCAAAGCTGGTTTGGATTTGATCCAATGCCAGACAGACGAATCTTCAATGAAGGCTTCTTATCTCTCGATTTCTCTTCTTCTTACTCTTCTTTTTCTTCTCTGCTTCTTTCTCTCACTGTCTACCCTTCTTCTTTCGATCCTCACGAGCTCTCTCTCTCTTTTTCTTTTTCTTCTGCTGCTCTCTTCTTCTTTCACTATCTGCTGCACCTCTTCTTCTTTCACTCTCTGCTGCACCTCTTCTTCTTCACTCACAGTCTCGATCAGCCCTCTTCTCTTCTAATCTCTATATGCTCTTCATGTGGAAGAAGCTATGTATTTATACCAGCCGCAACTAGGTCGTGTGAAGGGCTTGTGCCCTCTTGTCCTCGAATCACGTGCCAGGTGCCAACCTCGGATCACGTGCCCAGCCATCTTTCTTCTCGAAGTGTATACTTGTGACACAGTCATAAGAAGGTATCAGATGGATGTATAGACTTGGTGAAGGCTTTTAACAAAGCGTGTATAGACATGAATGCTGCATGTAGGCAAGTATGTACAGCGTGAGAATGTATAGACTTGAGACCCTTCAAGCGACCTCAGTGTGCAGACTTGCAGAGTGATGCATTAACGTAATAGAGTGGAATGTGTAGACTCCTGTGTAAAGCATGAAGCAATCGAATGTGTAGACTTTAGAGTAAAGCATGAAGAAGCCTAACCAATGTATAGACTTTGATGTAAAGGCTTGAGTCACACAAACAATGTATAGACTTTACGATGCACAACCCTATCCAATGTATAGACTTTGAACGCATATGCCAAGGCTGTACAGACTTCAGACTTTGAACGTGTGTGCTGCAAACGATGTATACACTTGGCCCTTGAAGGATGTACAGACTTGAAGAACTGAAGCCAACGATGTATAGACTTTGAACTCTGAACGACAAATCAGGCTGTACAGATTTGGGAGTCTTGAAGGCCAATGTACAGACTTGGAACGCTTGAGCCAATGTATAGACTTGAAAGGCTTGAACACAGCGATGTGCAGACTTTGCGATGTATAGACTTTGAACTCTGAACGACAAATCAGGCTGTACAGACTTGAGAGTCTTGAAGGCCAATGTACAGACTTGGTAAGCCTGAACCAATGTACAGACTTGGAACGCTCGAGGACCAATGTACAGACTTGTAACGCTTGAGCCAATGTATAGACTTGAAAGGCTTGAACACAGCGATGTGCAGACTTTGCGATGTATAGACTTAGGGCTCCTAGAGGATGTACAGACTCTACCAATGTGCAGACTTTGCGATGTATAGACTTAGGGCTCCTAGAGGATGTATAGACTCTACGAATGTGCAGACTTTGCTTATATGCAGTGTTTAGACTTGATATCAATGAATGCGCTGGCTGTACAGACTTGCATAAGCGATGTATATACTTTGCCAATGTGGAGATTTAGGGTGTAGCTAAAGCATCGAACGTAGGAAAAGGTTGGAATGTATAGACTTACGTTCGATCAGAAATGTATAGACTTCAACTAAGCAACCTACAGTGCAATGTCTAGACTTTGAAGTGCAACGTAGGTTGAGACCCCAATGTATAGACTTCCAATGAATGCAACCGTTGTACAGACTTGCTCAAACAGACCGATGTATAGACTTAGAATTTCAACAAAAGGATGTACATAGTTTGAATTTGAAGTCAGGCAAACGGATGTACAGACTTGGCCAAAACAGCAATGAACAGACTTGAAACGCTTGAAGGCCACATGACAGTGTATAGACTTGGAAGGTTATCCAATGTACAGACTTGGAAATGGTTGTATAGACTTGCAGAGCTTTCGCTAAGGCTGTATAGACTTGAAGCAATGTGAACGATGTATAGACTTTACCAATGTGCAGACTTTGAAGTGAAGACCAATGAATAGACTTCAAGTGAAGGCCAATGTACAGACATTGAAGAACAAACGTTACACAAATGCCATGGTTGTATAGACTTGTTCGATGAATGCATGAACAATGAGTCAATGTATAGACTTCCAATGCCTTCGACAAATGTGATGTACAGACTTGCGAACTGGGGGGTCGACCCATCTGGAAGGGGGGTCGACCCACTTCTGTCTAGACTATGCTGACTGATGTATAGACTCTGATTGAGTGGCATGCGACAGACAAAGTGCATACTTGTTTTGAACCAGCACACTGTATAGACTTGCAATACCATGAAGGCAGGCTGTATAGACTTGAAGTAATGCATGCAGGTGACAATGTATATACTTGCTGTCAACAAGTGTATGGACTAAGCATGCATACAATAATGATGTGTAGACTTGGGTGTGTGTGTGCTGTACAGATTTAAATGCATGCACAGAGCAATTTATGCATATCAGCTAAACATCATCAAGGCATATAGATCTGAGAGTAGACAGAGCATTACCTGATCTGAGCATTAACCTTACCTGTCATGATTTGACTTTGACTTCGGTTAACTTCATGACCTGTGAGTCATCCTTAAACCTGTTCTGACAGTTTCTCATAATGCAACAGGATTATATCATGAAAGATGGAAACATAATGAGGCATAATATCTGTCATCATCAAAACTCCAGAACCATAGGGGACACATCAACCCAGAACTTTCTGCCACGATTCCTGGAGATAGAGTCCACCAAATCTTGAGATCTCTAGATCAATCTCGAGATAATAATCAAGATAAGACTTAGGAATGAACGGGACTCTTTTTGGTGGAAGGATCTGGAAGTTATGGCTCTTGGAAGAAGGCCCTGGAACCTAATCTGGCAGAGTTTGTGTTATGCGAAATGCATAAAACCTGAACTTGCAGCCAAGATTCCCGGAGATCCGATCCATGAAAAATCGTGCTCTATATACCAAATTCAAGATAATACAAAGAGGAAGACCTAGAAACAAACGAGGCTCAATTTCGTGGAGTACTCTAGAAGATAGAGCCAACAAGGAGGCCACGTTGCACAGAAATCGCCCTTAGAGTACAGCGGCGAAGAAGATGGAGTTCAGGATCTTCTGGACTCTCTGTCATAGAGACGGTTTATCGAGCGGCCATTTTTGGTAAGAAACGGTCATGACTAGACCGCATATATCATGAAGAACAGCGTCGTTGGTGAGCACGGCAGTTCGATCCAAAACAGGCTAAAAACGGTCTAGCAGTAGACTATTTCTGGTGAAAAACGGTCCAGTGGGTGACCTCCTGAAAAGTGTCTTCTGGATGACCTCCTTCTGAAAACGATCCTCTGGGTGACCTTCTTCTGGTTAAAAACGGTCCTCTGGGTGACCTTCTTCTGGGTAAAGGCAGTATAGTTTGAAAATTGAAGAATATCTCGAAAACGGTGGAGAATTAGCGAAAGTGTTAGAAGAAGAAATTGTAGATAATTGAAAAATGAACAACTTTCATGAAGAGAGAAAGATGAAAAAATGATCAAAGAAGAGAGAAAATGGGGTCAGAACATATAAAAATAATGGGACTTGAAAACGATGGAGGACTGACTAATGGAGTAGAAGAAGGAATTGTAAGGTTTTAAAAAACGAAACAACTTTGGTGAAGGACCATTTTTTAAGACTGCGTAGTTAAAGGGGCCGAATGCTTAAGGGAAGTCGACCTAAATGGGCGTAAGTCGACTTGGAAAGTTGGAAGTTGATACAATAAGCTCCAAGGCTCTAAGAAATCATGATATCCAAGGCTCAAAGGGAATGGAACAATGAAATGGGCTCGAAATCTATCCAAGGAAGGCTACGAAATAATGGTTAATTCGGGACATCAAAAATGATGAATAAAAGAAATGACGCAACTTGCAGGCTAAAAATGGGTGTCAATAATATTGAGGGTCTTTATGGTTTCTGGTCAACCTGGTTGTGATTCAGTGGTGGACACGTGACCTCGTGAATGTCTCGTCTATCCTGCAAGGATCGAGACATGGTTTTAGGCACTTGGAGGTATCATCTTACCTTGATTTACGTGCCATATAGTTCGAGGGTTTTGGTGATCCCTCATGTTCCATGCTTCGTGTTATACAGAATTATGAGTCCGTTGTGTGGCTCGGAGGCCGAGGACTCATTATTGATGTGTTTACCGTAGTTTTTAGCTTAGGGACTAGGCTGATTAACAGCGTGTTGCTGTGACGTGCGACGATCTTGACTTGAGTCTTGTGACTCAAGGATCATTACCAGCATGTCTAGTTGACTGTCCTGATTCTGGTAACAGTTGTGCACTACATTGTGCTCCGTAGTACGTGTGACAAGTGTGTGCTTACCCTATTTGTACTTTGGTGTTCACTATTTTGAGTCTCTGTGTCTAGTGATCCTCCACTAGTCGTAGCCTGACGACACCTTCCGGTGTGTCGGCCCACCTAGGAGTGGTGGTCAGGCAGTTCTCGACAGATGATTTTTAGGCTAGTTTCCGTGGGCCCCCTTGCTTTGCAGTAGCGTCCTATTGGGGGGGGGGAACTAGCTAGAGGCTTGGCTCAAGGCATTGGACTTGTGTGTGCACACGTGGTCAGGGGAGGTTGGACGAGCGCCGATGGGTGTGACCCTGACTAGTCACTCGTTACTGTAGTTCCTTGGTTCTTTGTGAGTGTCTCAGTTACCACCGTTCTAGGCGAGTACGAGATACTTGAGGCACAGTGTAAGTTGTCAGTGGACGCATCTGGCTGTTCTTCTAGTGAAGAGGTGCTTCTGTCACATGACATGATGACTTGTGTTTTCATGACTGGTTTCTGTCATGATTGACGTGACTTTTTCGGGTAGCCTACGTTGGCTTCACTCGAGGTCTAGTCTAGTGTAGCATACACGATGGTCAGTTCGTGTATGTTTTGTACCTTCGACTGTGTAGGTCTTTGTTAGGCTTTACCTATTTTGGTAGGCTTTTTACCATAGGGTTTCATGATTTGACAATGGATCGGTAATGCCCGACTTTATGAGATCGGGGTTCGTCTTTCTGTTGCTAATCAGATTATGATGTGACACGACCTAGGGATGCCATGGGGAGTGACTCGATGAGCATAGGACCTAGACACGCAAGCAAGCAACTTTGACGGTGGACTCACTCGCTAAGCGCACACTAGTGCCCATAGGCAACTCGGTGATGGTGGTGAGGGTCCGAGGCAGGGCCTCGCTGCTCCAGGGATTGGCTAGCTTGGGATTGAACCCCCAAGGGTCCAGGGATGCCCACTCTCGCAGGTGGCCTGCACGCCGAGGGCGTGGGATGTAATGACTCTCTCGCAACTCGCTCCGCGGTGGCGCACGATTTGGTGGATTCTGGTTCGGACACTCGCTCACCGTCCGATGGGCAATTGAAAGCAATAATAAGCTAGCAAAGATAATTCTACCAGCAGAGGAGAGTTAAGATGCTCACCTGATCGACGAGAAGACGCTGACCCCAGCCGGAGACGAGGGCGAGGGAGGAAGCGTGGGCTTACCCGCACGCCGTGCCGATGAAGCTTCAACCTGAAATATCAAGTTACAATCACTACGCCCCTTGCAAGGGGGTTGGACTAGGGGTGGGGATTAGTTTTACAACCAATATATACCTCCACGCAGGGAGGGGCGATCAGCCGGCCAGGCGGGGTGGGGAAAACTACGCTAGAAGCCAAAGTGGACGAAGACCATCGGTTCTGCAAACCCTCTGGAACAGTGGACAGACAGTCGGTGTTGGTGCCACTATGGACTCCTCCTAACTCCGTTAGTGACAAAACCAATGGAAAACCCTCCGGGGTTGACCCAGGAGAACGTCAAAATTTTTAGGGATTTTCTCGTTGGCGGCGACGGTCGGGGCAGAGTCGTGAACATGGCTGTTTGATTCGGGACCTGGTAGCTTCTGAGTCGCTACAGCTGGAAGGTGAGGCCACCACAGAGGATCCCGAGCTCTGAATCGGGCGAGGCTAGAGTTGTTAGATTCGTGGTCGAACCCTCTTCGAACGAAGACCAACAGGTATGTCAGAGAATGTCAGAGCGGATGGCGAGGACCCGAACAGTGTCGGGGTGTCAGATCAGTTCCAGAGGGAACTGATCAGCGCCCCTGAGGGAGAAAATTAGGAACTCACTGGTCCGGGGTCCAAACGGAGAGCCACTTCATGGTACTGGAAGGAGATGTGTAGTAGAAGTTCTCAGCCAAGCCCCGCTTCAAGAACTTCAGGTGGATGGCCGTGGGAGCCTCTGCAATGTGCCTCTGGATGACTACCAGGGGGATGATGCGCAGTCCGGCGATGACGACTCCTCCGGGCAGCCATGAGCTCAGACGGAGGCGTGACCACTCCGTTGCGAAGAAGACTGGACGAAGATTCCACCTGTATATGGTACGCCCTCTGAAGCTTCTTGGTGATGATGTGGCAGCCTCAGAAAGTCGCCGGTACTCTGCTACATGCGAGCTGGGAATAGGATGAAGGTGTAGGGTTGTGTGTATGAGGGTGGGATGGCCAAGGGAAGCAAGGGGAAATGGGGAGGCCGACCAGGGTAGGAAGGGGGTGTTGGGGAGGGGTAAGGGGCAGCCAGCAAGGGAGGGAGATTCAAATTTGGCTTAGGGTTTGAACCCGTTCAGCCTTGCGGCGGTAGAGAGGTGCTTGGGGAAGGGAAATGGGTAGTTGGGGGTTGGATGGTAGAGCAAGGATTGGTGGATTCCACCTTGGGGTTGGGGGGAGTTGAATGAGTGTATGGGGAGGGGGGGATATTACTGAAGAGTGAATGAAGGAGAGAGGAGGGGGAAATTTGAATTTTGGGAGGGGGAGGAGAGAGAATGGGGGCGAGGGGGAGCTTCTCACTCCAAAGAAACACTCAAATTTCTGGAATTCACTCAAATTTTTATTGATCATCAAAGGTTACAAATGAGAGAGGGGACGGGGGTATTTATAGACTCCAGACTTTTCAAATGACCATGCTGACCCTAGACAATTGACATAATGACCAGACAGACCAGGGAGGGGTGCCCCTTGGCGTAGCCTATTGAATTGGGCCCATTAACCAACCTAATAAAGCTAATGACATTCAACTTAGGTAAATGACTCTCAAACCTAGGTACCGGACTCAAATAAAGGGAAAATTACATAGTTTATGACTCAAATAAAATATAAAAATTACATGACTAGACTCCAAAAAATATGACAAACACAATGACGCATGCTAATGAACAATCCGAGCCTTGAAAATGTGGAGGGGCAAGGGATGCCCCCATCATACCCCCGGGGTGGAGAAAACTCGACCTCGTCGAGTATGGGTCCACCGGGGAAGTAGTACACCAAATGCAGCTCTGGCGAGCCACGATCTCCAAACTCAACTCTGCGTCCCTAGTCGGGGGACGGCTCTTCAGCCTCTCAAGATAGCTTGGGCACACTCTCTTGCCGGCGATGGTACCCTGCTTGCCTAGTATTGCCTCCGTGTGCTCACATCAGGCTCTCAAGCTGATTTATGGAGGCTCTCCGAATGTGTCTCTCTAAAAGGTAGGTAGAGGCTTGAGGTACTCACTAGGATCCACCGCGGCGCCCATAGAGGGTGCCGGATCTGCCACGTGAAAAATGGGTTGAATCCCAAAACCCATTAGTAAGTCCAACCCGTAAGCCAAGTTGCCAAAGCCACTCGGAACGTGGCAAGGTCCAAGTCCTCGTGCCCTCAAAATGGAGGTGACCCTAGGGTAGAGCCACTCCAAAGTCATCATCGCCCAGTTGCCAACTTGGAATTCCAAGTGGCGCTCGTGAGCTTTTGCCCGCTTCTTGTGATTCTCAAAGCTCGTTGCTTGTTGCTTGCTTAAATACACATGCCATGTACTACAATACGGTGTGAGTGGGGAATGTATGATATGCAAGGGGGGGGGGGGCAGGACAACCATATTTAGACCAGTCATGCTTTGACGCTAAGGAGACTTTGATAGAATTGGGAGGATTGGGACATCCATAAGTGGACCTATCATGCAATGCTGCCATGTAGACTTGGGTGGACATAGGAGGGCCTGGGCATCCATATGTGATCCAATCATGCATAGGGGTGACAAATGCCAGGGGACCAGGACATCCATGAATGCTTCTATCATTACTACGACCCATGATGAATGAAGGAGGGCCATTACATCCGATTATGGACCACTCAAGTTTCTTACTTGACATGTGGGTGATGTGAATGAATGGACCCAATATAGTGTTCATGCCAAGTGGTGTGGTAAGCCTAGACACATTCATGCTTATCCCAAAGATGACTTTCATGTGCATAGGTGTGGGACGACCTTTGAACTTCCATGTGAAAGGGTTGAAGGGATCTAGGAAGGTGGATATGGGGTGGGGCACTTCCTCGATCTCTAGGCGGGTGTTGCCTAAGGCCATGGTTCCTATGGTGTAACCTGGGTCATGGTTGAGGTGGGCTTGGCCCAACATGGTGGGTGTGGGTAGGAAAGGGTGGGTGGTGGGTGATGCGGGTGGGTCACATGGGTACCCAAGCTCCCAAAGGAAGGGGTCAAAGGGATCATGGAAGGGGTCACCTAGAGAGAGGGACATCATGTCTTCTAGGTCCTGAAAAAGGGGTGGGTCATTCTTCTCTCATGAAACATTTGGGCCAGAGTCTTTGGTGGGTGGGTCGGCCATGAGAGGATGGTTTGGCTTTCTACCCGATATAAGGAACTCCAATTTGAGGATATGTTCAGGCTCATCGGGTGTGGGGAGGAATAACAGGAGGTCTCTATGGTAGCAACCCATAGTGTAAACTGAGGTGATAGACTTGACACATAGGTGTAGGAGGTCAAGGCTCCTAGGTTGGTTGGTCACTGTGGTCAACATGCCGGTCAACTTCATTTGCCTTGCTAAGCCCTCAAGAAGATCCCCTAATATTTTTACTTGATAGGATGATTGGATGGCGGTGCGATAGGAGGAGAAGGGTACTATGGGGAGGTTTAGCTTCATGGGAGGGCAATCATGGGCAATGATCTCTCTATTTGGGTTCTCCTTTAGCCAACTAACAAGGGGTTCTCCTAAGATGAGCTCGGTCCCAACTAGGGAGGGTGGGGTAAGGTGAAGACCACCGGGCGAGGCTTTTCCTTCAACTTGGACATAGGTTGTCTCCATGGGGGGAATAGGGTCCAGAGTGTTCACCACTATGGGGACAGGTATGGGTTCCTCTACTAAGGAGGTGAGTGGGTCTTTTGGGGGTGGAGTGATGAGGGTTGGTGTATGGTGCACCCGGGGTGAGGGTAAAGGGAAACTTGGTTTGGGATTGGTAGGGGAAGTAGTGGATGCCTAGGTTGGGGTAGGATTGGAGTTGGGAGGAGAAGATGGGTTGGATGAGGAGGCTTGGGTGGGTTGGTCTCGGTGTGGCTATCCATTATGGGGGAAGGTGGAGGGGCGGAGGCCAATTGGTTTTGGGTGTGGGTTAGATAACGGGGTGTGGGGGCCCTCATGAGGGTTATGTAGAGAGGTGGAGGCTTTGGACACTTGGGTTTTAATGGTGATGTTTTGATAGCAAAGTGTTGGGGCGATGGTTGAGAGGGGTTTGGTTGGGAATGGTGGGAATGGGGCCCTAAGGGTGGTCTTAGGTTGGCCGGGTGGGGATGGAGGAGTGGTAGTGCTTCTCGGGTAGGAAGAGGAACGTCAGGGAGCGTAGATCTTTCTAAGTTCAGTTTTGATGTCTTCCCGTGTGTCAATGGGATCTTGCCTTCTAACCCTCCTTAAGCCCACTATATGTTCCCACTCTTCCTTGGCTCGAGGTGAAAATCGACCCTTGGCAATGGTGATTCTCTCGGGTCCATACGCCCGAATCCGCTCAAAGTATTTTTCCAAGGTAGCCTCCCACTTTAGGTAGGCACTAGGGCTAGATCCATCAAAGCGAAGGTGTAATACCCTAGATTCTTATCGAATCTTTAGGATCCTTTTCGGAGAGTTTCGGATCACTTTTCTTGGTCTTGAGTTGAGTTTTACGATCCGTGTGGGTTTTTCTCTCGTACAAGTTACGGTATCCTGTGGTGAGTTTATTTCTCAGTTCATCGACTCGTGGAAGCCGCAGTTGCGTTGTACTCTTCCCGAGGATCGTTTCGACTATTTTTGCGTATTTTTCTGAATTAGTCCGGTTTCGGATCAAAAATGAAAAATTTGGAAATTAGGAAAATTCCTAATTTCTTTTTCTTTTTTCCTTTTTCTTTCTTCTTCCTCTTTCCTTTCCCTCATTCGCGCCGTGACTTCCTCTCTCGCCCATTTTCTCTCTTCTCTCGCCCTTCCGGCTCCAGCTACAGACGGAGGAGGCTTGGGCAGATAGAGGTGATGCTGTGGGAGTGGTCCGGAGCGAGATGGGGCGAGGATCGGATCGGTTTTGGTGCGATCCCGAACGGTGGATTCAAAGCCGACGGTCGAGCTCATGACATGATTTTCAGCATGGTTTAGTCACTTCGGTGCATGGAATCTTCGGTGGAGGTAGGGAGATGGAAGCTCTACTTCTCCTCCACGTTTTCCCTATAATTTCACGTTGTTCGGTGCGAGTTTGAGCGGGTTTGGCTCAGTTTCGGTAAAATCATGCTTTTGGGGTGTTCGTAGGGTTCGCCAGAAAATGGCGATGGTTTTTAGATCAGTTGGTATCAATCGAACCCCTGGAATGTCAGCGTTCCAGATCCGCTGATTTCGTGTCAATTGGTTGTCATTTGGTGCTGGTACGAGCCCGAGAACCCCGATGACCCAAATAGGGTTAATTCGGTGGAATTGCCCGTTTCAATCCGTTTGTGTGTTATTTTGACCCCTTCCAGAGTGTGGATGGTCGGTATTGTGATTGTGGTTGTTCTCCCCTTCGATCGGAATCGAACGGGGCGTGGAATTGGCCGTTAGGGCTCGGTTATGTCAGTTTTCCGCCGTGACCGGTCGACCGGACCTGGTGGGTCGATCGACTGGTGGTTGCTCACGGACCGTGTCGGGTCCAGCCGAAGGTCCGGTCGACTGGGTCGGTCGACCGACCCTATCAGGTCGACCGACCCAAGGGGCCAGGTCAACCGGAAATCAGTATTTTCGCCTGTTTTGAGTCCCGGTCGGTCCAGTTGAGACACAATGACATACCTATGGCCTCGCGAGTGTTCCGGACACCCCGTGGGTTCCGTGTCCGTGTTTCTGGGGTGTCGGGAAGTATCGAGTTATTTCGATTAGCGTGCCCATAGGTGTGTGTATCTCAAGCTTCGTGTTACGCTTGATCTAGTCACCGTGTATCGGTATGAGTGCGGTGGGGTTCCCCCGAATGTGAGTGGCCTCCCTTGAGTTCCCGTCTTGAGAGGATGATCTCGGTGGTTTGTGGTCTGCCTCGATACTCGCGTTACCTTGGTTAAGACCTAGTCAAGAATTTAAGTTGGTTGGCATTGGCGGCCCAACCTTCATGCGTTTCTTCGCTGTAGCGCGCCTTTCTTAGGCTGCTACGAGTCGTTTGTCTTAGGTCTTTGTCTTAGGGCAGTTAGTGTGGCGGTTGTCTCTTGGACCGCCTAGTCTGTGTGGCGGATCTTTTGTAGACCGCTTTGGTGGTTTGTCCGAATAGGTCAGTTTAGGGTTGACTGGGTTTAGCGGCCTAATCCTTCACCGCTACAGTCACCTAGCGGCCCATTCTATGACCGCCAGCGTATGTTCTCCCGCTAAATTCCTGCATGTCGTTTCCTGATGTGTTGGTTTACAAGTGCCTTGGCTTGACCTTGTGGTTTGCCGTTCCCGTGGATATCTTTTGATGTTCTATGAGGGCTATGGCCACGTTATGAGATAGCCAGGAGTTTTCTTGGTTGAAGTAGGATTCTTTTTCCTACTGTAGAATCGTCATTGTCTAGTTCCGGTTAACCCAGGGTGGCCCAGTGGTTGACAGCTAACCTTGTGTGTGTCTCGACAGTTTCGTCCAGTTCGAGATATGGTTCTGGATGTCTCGGGGTATCGTCTTACCTCGGTTTGTATGTCCAGATGAGCTGAGGGTTCTCGGTGTTCCCTCAGGTCTTCGTGAGTCATTTCCTTCGATTGTGACGTTTCCTCTGGCTTAGGAATAGACCGATTGGCGGCTTGTTCTGCTTTGTACGATGATCTTGACTCCGAGTCGTGAGACTCAAGGATCGTTGTGTCTGTAGGTCTAGTTGCCTTGTCCTGAGTCTTTCCACAACGGTGTGCTACCTTGGTGCTTCGTAGTACGTGCGATAGTGCTTCCTTGCCTCTCTATACTTCAGCACTCGTGCTTTGGAGTCTGTGTCTAGTGAGCCTCTACTAGTCATAGCCTGGCGAGACGTTACAATGTGTCGACCCACCCGGGAGTGGTGGCGTGGCAGTTCCCGAGATACGATTTGTAAGCTAGTTTACGTTAGCCCCCGATGTATAGTAGCGTCCTGCTGGGTGGGGAAAACTAGCTAGAGGCCTGGCTCTCTAGTAAGAGTCGGTGTGTGCACACGTGGTCAGGGGCTTGGACTGACGCCGACGGGCGTTACCTTGTCTAGTCACTCATTACTATAGTTCCTATTCTGTTCAGATAGTGTCCTCGTCTCTGTCGTCTTGTAGGCAGCGTAGACAGACACTTGAAGGTGCAGCATAAGACATCAGTGGACGCAGCTGGCTGTTCTTATAGTGAGGAGGTGCTTCCGTCACATGACACGTGACTCTCGCGTTTCTCATGCGTCATGACCTTTCCGGGTTAGCCCTCTCGTGGTCTTGCCCGAGGTCAGTGTTGTGTCGTGTGCACGATGTTCTAGTCGTGTGTGTGTGTGGTTGTGTCTATAGGAGTGTGCACGTATGCTTTAGGGTCTGTCTTGTCTGTTTAGGTCCCTTCTAGGCTTTTTACCTATTTTCGTAGGCCTTAGTTTTGAGGCTGGTGTCTTGTCGACGGTTCGGTAACTCCTGACTTTGTGAGATCAGGGTTCGCCTTTCTACCGTTGTTTGGAGTAGCTTAGGGAGCCGAGGTTCTCTCGGTGGCCGTGTTTCGGTCTCTATGGCTTTATTTTCCATTTTCTTCTAGCGGTTTCTACTCCTGCTCTTCCCACTTTCTTTTACAGCTTTCTAGTTGCAGTTTAGCTTTTCCTGCTTTACTACTGCTGTTTTAGTTATTGTTCCGTGTTACTGCGTAGTTTTTTAGTGGGGATCTACGTGACCCCTATTAGGCCAGTAACACGAGGCTCACCCCTGTTTTTCAGGTGTGGTCGTCTCTGCTTCCTTCACGGTTCCTGGTGTGGCGAGTTCGTAGTTGCCAACGGTACCTGCGTCGGGCTTCCCCCGACGTCAGTGTACGTCCTTCTTTTCTGTTGACTGTACTGCTTGTCTTTCCTTTGGACCGGACTCTGGTATAATTGTTAATTTGTAAATGTAAATAAAAAAGTAATTTTATTTCTACTACTTTAGCAAACCTGATTAATGAAATTTAATTGCTTACTGTTATATCTCTGTGGCTTCAATGTACTACACGACATTCCTTTTTCCCTTCGGAGCTTTACAGCTCTTGGGAGACTTCACTGGTTCCAAGCGGTATCAGGTATATCCGGTATCCGGAGTCAGGTTCATAGAAGTTCATCATCTAGAATGATGTCACAGAGTAGGGGGTCTTTATCACCCTTAAAAAGGTCTGATTTGTACTGTATTTTCCAGAGAGGAGTATACATGATGATGCAACGGGTGGACCAATTATGATTCTAATGTAATTGTGCCCTAGGACAAACTTGTAGAGACAAGTTGAGAACTTGCTCTAATACCAACTGATGTGACACGACCTAGGGATGCCACGGGGAGTGACTCGATGAGCCTAGGACCTAGACCCGCAAGCAAGCAACATTGACGGTAGACTCACTCGCTAAGCGCACACTAGTGCCCGTAGGTAACTCAGTGATGGTGGTGAGGGTCTGAGGTAAGACCTCACTGCTCCGGGGATTGGCTAGCTTGGGATTGAACCCCCAAGGGTCCAGGGATGCCCACTCTCACAGGCGGCCAGTACGCCGAGGGCGTGGGATGTAATGACACTCTCGCAACTCGCTCCGCGGTGGCATATGATTTGGTGGATTCCAGTTCGGACACTCGCTCACCGTCCGATGGGCAATTGAAAGCAATAATAAGCTAGCAAAGATAATGCTACCAGCGGAGGAGAGTGTTAAGATGGCCACCTGATTGACATGAAGACGCCGACCCCGGCCGGAGACGAGGGCGAGCGAGGAAGCGTGGGCTTATCCGCACACCGTGCCGATGAAGCTTCAACCTGAAATATCAAGTTACAATCACTACACCCCTTGCAAGGGGGTTGGACTAAGGTTGGGGATTCTTTTTACAACCAAAATGTACCTCCACGAGGGAGGGGCGGTCAGCCGGCCAGGCGGGGTGGGGAAAACTACACTAGAAGCCGAAGTGGACGAACACCGTCGGTTCTGCCAGCCCTCTGGAACAGTGGACAGACAGTCAGTGTTGGTGCCGCTGTGGACTCCTCCGAACTCTGTTAGCGACAAAACTAGTGGCAAAACCTCTGGGGTTGACTCAGGAGGACGTCAGAATTTTTAAGGATTTTCTCGTTGGCGGCGACGGTCGGGGCAGAGACGTTAACAGGGCTATTTGATTCGGGACCTGGTAGCTTCTGAGTCACTACAGCTGGAAGGTGAGGCGACCACGGAGGCTCCCGAGCTCTGAATTAGACGAGGCTAGAGTGGTTGGATTCGTGGTCGAACCCTCTTCGAACGGAGACTGGCAGAGACATTGTAGAATGTCAGAGCGGATAACGATGACCCGAACAGTGCCGGGGTGTCAGATCAGTTCCAGAGGGAACTGATCAGCGCACCTGAGGGAGAAAATTAGGAACTCACCGGTACGGGGTCCAAACGGAGAGCCGCTTCATGGTACTGGAAGGAGACATGTAGTAGAAGTTCTCAGCCAAGCCTTGCTTCAAGAACTTCAGGTGGATGGCTGTGGGAGCCTCTACAATGTACCTCTAGATGACTACCAGGGGGATGATGTGCAGTCCGGCGATGACGAGTCCTCCGTGTAGCCACGAGCTCAGATGGAGGCGGGCCCACCTCCGTTGCGAATTAGACTGAATGAAGATTCCATCGGTATATGGTACACCCTCTGAAGCTTTTTGGTGATGACATCGCAGCCTCAGAAAGTCGCTGGTACTCTGCTGCCTGCGAGCTGGGAATAGGATGAAGGTGTAGGGTTGTGTGTATGAGGGTGGGATGGCCAAGGGAAGCAAGGGGAAATGGGGAGGCCGACTAGGGTAGGAAGGGGGTGTTGGGGAGGGGTGAGGGGCAGCCAGCAAGGGAGGGATATTCAAATTTAGCCTAGGGTTTGAACCCCTTCAGCCTTGGGGAGGTGGAGAGGTGCTTGGGGAAGGGAAATGGGTAGTTGGGGGTTGGATGGTGCAGCAAGGATTGGTGGATTCCACCTTGGGGTTGGGAGGAATTGAATGAGTGTATGGGTAAGGGGGGATATTAATGAAGAGTGAATGGAGGAGTGAGGAGGGGGAAATTTGAATTTTGGGAGGGGGAGGAGAGATAATGGGAAAGAGGGGGAGCTTCTCACTCCAAAGAAACACTCAAATTTTTGGATTTCACTCAAATTTTCATTGATCATCAAAGGTTACAAATGAGAGAGGGGAGGGGGGTATTTATATACTCCAGACTTTTCATATGACCATACTGACCCTAGACAATTGGCATAATGACCAGACAGACAAGGGAGGGGCGCCCCTGGGCCTTGCCCATTGAATTGGGCCCATTAACCAACCGAATTATTGAATACGTGTGCACCATGATTACTGTTATGGTAATGATGATAGCAACTACTATAAGTCACACTGTGCTTGCATATGATGTCATTGTGTATCTGCTTAAGCAGTTAGTCATTTCATCAAACATGTTGTGTGCATGAGCAATGCATCAGTGCATACCACTGTTCATATCTTGCATTGGTTCATTCATATAGTCGATGCATCTCTTATGCTGCTACACAACAAGTCTATACATTGGTTGCAGGCACATCAAAGTCTATACATCCATTAACAAGTCTATACATTGGTTGTAGGCACATCAAGTCTATACAGCAGCAAGTCTGTACATTCTTCAGCAGGAAGTCTATACATCCTTCAGCAGCAAGTCCATACATCAGCAAGTATGTACATTCTTCAGCAGGAAGTCTGTACATCCTTCAGCAGCAAGTCTATACATCAGCAAGTCTATACAACCAGCAAGTATATACATCAGCAAGTCTATACAGCCAGCAAGTCTATACATCAGCAAGTCTATATAGCCAGCAAGTCTATACGTCAGCAAGTCCTTACATCAGCAAGTCTATACATCCTGCAACAAGAAGTCTGTACGTTGGCTGATTGCACAGACTCAAAGTCTGTACGTTGGCTGCTAGCTCAAATTCAAAGTCTATACACTCTTCTAACTCCACACATTCTTCAAAGTCTATACACTCTTCAAACTCCATACATTCTTCAAAGTCCATACACTCTTCAAACTCCACACATTCTTCAAAGCCTATACACTCTTCAAACTCCATTCATTCTTCAAAGTCTATACACTCTTCAAACTCCATACATTCTTCAAAGTCTATACACTCTTCAAACTCCATACATTCTACAAAATCTGTACACTCTTCTCTAGCAAGTCTGTACATCATTCTATTGCATGCATTCAAAGTCTGTACACTCTTCTCTAGCAAGTCTGTACATCGTCCTGTGGCATGCATACAAAGTCTGTACACTCTTCTCTAGAAAGTCTGTACATCATCCCATGGCATGTATTCAAAGTCTGTACGTTCAGCTCTAGCAAGTCTATACATTGCCTTGTAGCATGCATCATTCAAAGTCTGTACAGCCTGTGCTCGTAAGATCAAGTCTGTACATCGTCTTGTGCATGCATCATTCAAAGTCTATACATCGTTGCATACACGAAGTCTATACATCGTGTATTTCATGTAGTCTGCCTGAAAGGGTCGACCCCAAGGGTCGACCCATGTAACCCAGAACCAACTGTTTGGGTTCTGGGAATGCGAGGGTCGACCCCTGGGGTCGACCCCTGTGGGTCATCTTTTCAATCCAGCACGGCTGCTCTCGAGGGTCGACCCCAAGGGTCGACCCATTGCCTTTGTGTCTTAAACCCTCTCACGAGGGTCAACCCCAAGGGTCGACCCCTTCAGTTCCGATCTCCAGCCGTCTTGTTTGACTGCCATTTTCTTGCCCCTAAAGTCTTCCAATCCGAGTCCAACTTCCACAAATCACTCCACAAAGTGTGGATCTGGTCCCTAGGCTATCTCTTGACCGTCCTAAGCACATATGTACATCTTATTGGGTTGTAAACCCTAAGAAGGGACTTGCTAGATTTAAAATTTCGAATTCCTCCCTATCCTTGTGTGTGCAGGTCGTATGCAACAGCTCCAGGGCTTCTTCCACCATGTATTGAGCGTGAAAGTGAAGGGAACAAGCTGCAAACAAGTTTCCAATCGATCCCCAACCATAAGTTGCATAGAGAATCAAGGTACACCATCATTTGTGCAAGAATCCTTCATCATCTTTCAAGAACGATCTAAGGGGAGTCAAGAGAGATCCAAGGGAGATCAGGAGGGTGCTATCCAAGGAAAGGAAGAGCCAAGTAAGCCCGGATTAAAGCTTTGATCAAGTGGAGATTGAAGCCACATTCAAGATCAACAACCTACATTCGAAGGGGAGCCAAATTAGAGTTTTTCTAAACTGAGTCTTATTGTGTGTTAAAGTTCAGATTTGTATATCTTAAACTACATACTTGTGTGTGTGTGGATCGTTGTTGATCCGTGGTCATTTGTGTGTGTCGTATTGGATTCATGTGTGTGCGTAGGTCTTCCTAGATCTATGTGTGTGTGAGGTTTGCTGCACTTGTCGCAGCGTGTGTGCGTTTTGTTGATCCGCTTGTTGGATCGTGTTGGAGACTTCGTCTCCGTACGTGTGTGTGTGTGTGTGTGTGTGTGTGTGTGTGTGTGTGTGTGTGTGTGTGTGTGTGTGTGTGTGTGTGTGTGTGTGTGTATTGGGACACGTCCTCGTGTGTGTGTGTGCAGGCGTCGTCCTGCGTGTGTGGTTGGAGCGTCGTCTCCGTTTGGGGATTTATCCCCGAGTGAAGCCTCACCTAGTTTGGTGAGGGGTGGACGTAGGGAGCCCGTCGTGGTCCCGAACCACCTTAAAATCCCTGTGTATTGTGGTTTGTTTTGCGCATTGGCTTGGTGTGTTTGTTGAATCCTTTTATATGATCGTGTGGGAACGGTGAGATTGAGAGAATCTGATTCTTGGCTCGATCAACTTCCTTAATCTTGTTGAAAGGAATTTACTCCACCTCGATGCATTCATCTTATCATCTAGTGTGAGGATTAGTGTAAGCTATTGTCTAACTTGTTGTTCAACATATTTGATGATTTATATGTTGTTTCTTTACACTTGTTAAAAAGGGAAAGAGTTTCCTTAAAATTGTAGTCACCCAATTCACCCCCCTCTCGGGTGTCATTGATCGTGGGACCCAACAATTGGTATCAGAGCTAAGGCTCTAATTTCATAGATCTAACAATCTAGAGTGATCCGGATCAATGACCACCATGATGTACACCTTGAACTCACCACCCATGTTTGATGGCTGTAATTTTGATTTGTGGTTAGGAAGACTGTTTAGTCTAGTCAATTCATATGAACCTAAGCTATGGAACCTTATTTCACATGATCCTCATGAATTGCCTAAAGACAAAAATGTCTGGACTGAAAATCAAAAGCACAAACATGATCAAAATTGCTTGGTTTTGAAGTTGCTTATTGCTTCAGTTGATTCTAACTATTTCCCCTTTGTCTCCCAGTGCAGATCCGCGAAGGAAATACTGGATGGATTGGCAGACATCAAGGAAGAGCATAAAGACAGATGTCTTGTAGCTGGCACGAGTGATCAAGGGAGTGATCAGCAAAGTGGATCAAGCTCAAGGGTGAATTCTGACTCCGATTGTGAAGATGAATTTAGCTATGAAGAACTGTTGAATGTATATGATGAGCTCGCTGAAAAACACAAGAAGTTAAAATTAGAAAACAAAAAATTGAAAAAGAGTGCTGGTCAAAATAAATGTGATTCTCCTTGTAAAGAATGCTCACACTTGAAGGAATTGATTGATGATCATGTGTTCGACATTGAAATTCACAAAGATCAAATCTCCTCTTTGAGAAATGAAAACAAAGAGCTGAGAGAGAGAGTTAGTTTTATGAACAATGGTCAAAATGAGGTTGCTCATGATAAAAATCTTAAAATGAAAAATGAGAAACTTTTAAGGAATTGAACAATACCATTTCTGAAAGATTGCTTATTTTTGAAAAAGAAAAAGTTTGCTTGTTGATCAATGTGAAGAAATGCATGTGATGAAACAAGAAATGTAAACCTACAAAATCATCAACACCCAATTACATGAACAAGTCAAGACTTGTGAAAATAAGATGGTTTCCTATGAATTACACATTTCATCACTTGAAAAAGAAATTTCTGATTTGAATGCTTCTTTATCTAGATTTGTCAATGGTCAAGAAAACTTGGATAAACTGTTGGGAATGAAAGTAAACTTTCAAAGAGAAGGGCTGGGGTTCAATCCTGTGAACAAAAAGAAATTTGAAAGTAAAATATATACTTCATTTGTTCATGACAATTGTGCGCCTACCACCTCCACATCTTACTCCCAGCAACCCACTGTATCAAGAACCCAATCAAATCAGAAAAACAATGTGGATGTCCAAAAGCTTCAAAAAGAAAATAAAAATCAGAAAATCAACATGCATCAAAAATCCAAAAATGCTGCTAGCATCTCAATGCATGTTGAACATACTTCTTCCACACACACACAACCACCTGGAAAGAAATTCTCATGTTTCTAGTGTGGAAAATATGGACATGCCATGCATAATTGTTTTATGAGAAAGAATGATGATTTAGAAGCATGTAGGAAAAGAATGAAACCTTTTGCAAATGGGAAACAAGAGTGGAACAAAAAATCACATGCTTCAAAGAATCCTCGTGCTTTTAAGAACTCAAAGTCATGTTGCAACTACTGTGGTAAATTTGGGCATATGGTGCATGATTGTTTTCTGAAGAAAATTGATGATTTGAATGTTGTTATGAAGTGGAAGCCACGTGTCAAAGATGCTGCTAACCCACAAGGACCCAAGATGGTTTGGGTACCTAAGAATGCCAAATGAGAAATTTGTTTTGCAGGTGTGCCTTGGGAATATAAAGTATGAGATCTATTTTTATCACGAAGGTAAGGCACACAAGTGGGATAAATCAGGTTAAAAGAAAAACCAAAACTAAAATTTGGAAATTCAGGTGATATCCCTCTCACTCTCTTCAGTAATTATGTCATTGTTTGATTCATATTGTGCTGAATTATCTTGTGTTAATGCACATGTTTGTTCATGAATTCCATCCATAGATAGTTGCATACACTTGTGCATATCATCCTCATATAGCATCTTGTTGAAGTGGTGCTTTGAAACCATCGATAAAATTCACTACATTTGTTGAGCTTGCATACACCCTCATGTTTACATACACCCTTTCACACTCTGTCATGCTATAGTTGAACATTGTGAATTCATGTCATAATGCACATCAATCCTCCTACCTTCATCATCCATGACTACATAGTATATCAAATGGTGACATGTGGAAGGGCAGGTCAAGCCTGTCTGAAAACTATCACTACGCGTGAGGTGATCTTTGGATCTAAGTTCTCCGCCTAGTACTATGAGTCATTTACTCAAAAGGCTGCTTATGGCATTGGATTGTTACTGAACATCTTGCATTCTTGCACACACTAATGGGGAGCAACCACATTCACCATATGAGTTCAATGCTTAGGTTCACACATGAGTCATGCACTACATTTTGAGCTATCTAGAGGATTTTGGTTGTTAAAATAATTTGTGATGCCAAAGTTAATAAATTTGAATCAAAATTGACAAATCAATTCTTGTTGTTCTTGAATGCAGATCACACTCCCAAAATCCAAATGTTGATGGGCTGGCCGTGACCAAGCTTGAATCAAATGAGGAATACCTTGCAAGGATGAAAATGATAAAAATTTCCTCAATCCACCACCGGGAGATAGGAAGTGATCTTGATAGTACCCAAGACATGGTATGAAAAGTGCGCATCTCTGTTAACAAAGGATGGTTCAATAGGTGAAAGACTTGGAAGAAAAAGGATTCTCAAGGTAAATGTAAGAAAGTAAAATCTGAAATATCAACCTCCGTGAGGTTGTTGATCTGAATGTTTGAAGGCTTCCATTATTGTCTCCTGAAACAAGGTAATTCATCCTTATCAACTCATACAATGGCCTTTTGTCACTTGGTGATACTTTTAGATGACAAGTGTTGATTCTAAAAATTTGAGTTGTCATTTACTAGCATGCTGTGACAAATTGGTTGAATCTAGTTTGATGTGATGAACATACTCAATTGATTTAACAAAATGAAAACCCTGAGAGATGTGCATGAAGTGGTTGGTTACTGAATGACACTTGAATTGAATTGCATGTATGGTATATCAAATGACGTTTGTGAAAGAGTGGATTATATCCACTTAGAAGCATTCCCTATGCGTTGAGTTGGGTCTTTGGACTAAAATCTCCGCCTCGTACCAGATCTTGATTGGCTTGTGATTGATTAATTGTTGAATGAATCCCTGAGATGAGTTATGTGAATTGAAAATATGTTTGTGATTAAATGATCCATACATTTGACTTTTGGATGAACTCTCATTTCAAAACTTGTGAAAGACCTTTGAAAATCTATTTTTGAACAATTCTGAAATTTGGGTTGCATTGCTTACTTTTGATCATTTATGCACCCTTATTCATAAAGGTCTTATCATAAACAATGTTTGCTGATTCATGGATTGAATGAGGATGAACTCAATAAGATTTCTGTCACACTGGCTTGAAAATCAAAGCTCTCATCTTATTTTTGCATCCTGTCTTTCAGTCTTATACAGCTATAGGTTGCATACATCGGAATCCAATGCATTAGGTGCATTTAGTTCACTTAAATGAAAAAACAAAAACACACACTTTGCACCCATGTTAATTTCTGCATTGCATTAGAACTCATGCATTAGTCGCACTTAGTTCATTCTTTTGGCATCCTTTCAATTGGTATCAAATTGACATCACATTACTCGCATGCATGTCATAGTGCATTTGCATAAACTCCCAATGTGTGCTTGTGTGTTAGTATATGCTATTCACCCCCATACTTGAAATTTCTATGACCTTATGCTTTCTTGATAAATAATGTTAGATTTGAAGTCATTATCGGTGTGTTTCATGTTGTACACTTTGGGGGGAGTAAAAGTGCATCTATTTAGGGGGAGTTGTATTGTTATGTATTCATGATATTTTCGGTATACATGCTGAATCAAATTCGCACATTTCATGCACAAAATATGAAAATGAGTGTTAAAGATAAGGATATGTGAATTTCTTTTCAACACTCTTGAGATGTTAAACTTGCTGCATGTATGTTGAAGAGACAGTTGAGGAAAAAGCTGCCTACCTATCTTTGTTGAAAAATCTGAAATAAAAATGAACGGTAGAGCAATGCTTGGTCTCACTGAGTAAACTGGGCACATGTCACCTGAGACGTGATGTGGTTCATATCTGAAAAGTGTGGACTAGTACCTCTGTTCAAAATGAGGTGAGATGGTTCAGTATTCTAAGTAACCGGGGATTCTAGCATGAACTCCATTGATCTACTCGCGTAAAAAGGAATCATTTTGGACCTGATCACTCTTGAAAAATTCTGACTATCTTGTGATACTGGTTGAGATGAAAAAATGTTGGTGAAAACTCAATTGTGGTAGAGCGTAGCCTCCAATACGCTGTTCTCAAAATTGAAGTGTAGTCTGTAAAATATCTCCCTGTGTTGGTATGAAAATCTAAACATCCATATTGAAACCATCATTTTTCATGTTACTCACTTACACATCTGAGAATTTGATTTAATATGTATTCAGAAAGTTAATTGACTGCATTAGCAATTGCATTAATCTCCTATATGATTGGAAAATCTCCCATGTGCTACACATGTGTATTCCGATTATCATGACTCTCTTGCATCTTTCCTATACCCATCCCCTCTTAAATAAGTACGGGGGAGCTATGTTGAATGTACATATATATATCTATTTGTTTGCTTGTGTATGCATCTTACATGCCATCATTTGCATAAGTTCCATCTCATACATTTCAAACCACAAATCAAAAATTAAAAATCTGGAAAATACTGAAAACCAAAAATTGAGTGGACTTCCCATGCTATTTACTTGCTCAATAAATTCTTGTGTTTGCTTGGTAAATGGGGAGAAAAATTGGGCACATCCAAGTAATCAACATTTGGTATCCTCTCTAGTCAACAATTGGTGTTTCCCATACATTCCATGAACCCACTTATTTATAACTTACTCCTGCTTCATCAGAATTTCAAATGTCGGTTACTGTTCCTTGAACATTTATCATGCTACAATGTGCCTCTCCTCTGTTTCGTCTTCATGAGGGAGTATGATTGGCATTACCCCGTTTTTTGATAATGTCAAAGGGGGAGAAATAATTCATGTTTGCTGGTTTCATGATTGGGAGAGAACCTTCATTTATGATGAGGGTTTATGCATAGCATTCATACACTTTACTTCTCCATGCATACATATCTGCATTCACATGCTTCACTATCATGGATCTTGAGCTGCACATGTTACATATGTCATAAACTTTGCCTTCTTGTCTATTTCTGCCATATAATGACTCACAATGTTGCCATCATCAAAAACGGGGAGATTGTTGAATACGTGTGCACCATGATTAATGTTATGGTTTTGATGATAGCAACTACTATAAGTCACTATGCTTGCATATGATGTCATTGTGTATCTGCTTAAGCAGTTAGTCATTTCATCGAATAGGTTGTGTGCATGAGCAATGCATCAGTGCATACCACTGTTCATATCTTGCATTGGTTCATTCATATAGTCGATGCATCTCTTATGCTGCTACACAACAAGTCTATACATTGGTTGCAGGCACATCAAAGTCTATACATCCATTAACAAGTCTATACATTGGTTGCAGGCATATCAAGTCTATACAGCAGTAAGTCTGTACATTCTTCAGCAGGAAGTCTGTACATCCTTCAGCAGCAAGTCCATACATCTGCATGTCTGTACATTCTTCAGCAGGAAGTCTGTACACCCTTCAGCAGCAAGTCTACACATCAGCAAGTCTATACAGCCAGCATGTCTACACATCAGCAAGTCTATATAGCCAGCAAGTCTATACGTCAGCAAGTCCTTACATCAGCAAGTCTATACATCCTGCAACAAGAAGTCTGTACGTTGGCTGATTGCACAGACTCAAAGTCTGTACGTTGGCTGCTAGCTCAAATTCAAAGTCTATACACTCTTCAAACTCCACACATTCTTCAAAGTCTATACACTCTTCAAACTCCATACATTCTTCAAAGTCTATACACTCTTCAAACTCCACACATTCTTCAAAGCCTATACACTCTTCAAACTCCATACATTCTTCAAAGTCTATACACTCTTCAAACTCCATACATTCTTCAAAGTCTATACACTCTTCAAACTCCATACATTCTACAATGTTTGTACACTCTTCTCTAGCAAGTCTGTACATCATCCTATTGCATGCATTCAAAGTCTGTACACTCTTCTCTAGCAAGTCTGTACATCATCCTATGGCATGCATACAAAGTCTGTACACTCTTCTCTAGCAAGTCTGTACATCGTCCCATGGCATGTATTCAAAGTCTGTACGTTCAGCTCTAGCAAGTCTATACATTGCCTTGTAGCATGCATCATTCAAAGTCTGTACAGCCTGTGCTCGCAAGATCAAGTCTGTACATCGTCTTGTGCATGCATCATTCAAAGTCTATACATCGTTGCATACACGAAGTCTATACATCATGTATTTCATGTAGTTTTCCTAAAAGGGTCGACCCCTGGGGTCGACCCATGGAAGGGTCGACCCATGTAACCCAGAACCAGCTGTTTAGGTTCTGGGAACGCGAGGGTCGACCCCTGGGGTCGACCCCTGGGGGTCAACTTTTAAATCCAGCACGGCTGCTCTCGAGGGTCGACCTTAAGGGTCGACCCATTGCCTTTGTGTCTTAAACCCTCTCACGAGGGTCGACCCCAAGGGTCGACACCTTCAGTTCCGATCTCCAGCCATCTTGTTTGACCGCCGTTTTCTTGCCCCTAAAGTCTTCCAATCCGAGTCCAACTTCCACAAAGTGTGGATCTGGTCCCTAGGCTGTATCTTGACCGTCCTAAGCACATATATACATCTTATTGGGTTGTAAACCCTAAGAAGGGACTTGCTAGATCTGAAATTTTGAATTCCTCCCTATCCTTGTGTGTGCAGGTCGTAGGCAGCAGCTCCATGGCTTCTTCCACCATGTATTGAGCGTGAAAGTGAAGGGAACAAGCTGCAAACAAGTTTCCAATCGATCCCCAACCAGAAGTTGCATAGAGAATCAAGCTACAACATCATTTGTGCAAGAATCCTTCATCATCCTTCAAGAACAATCTAAGGGAGTCAAGAGAGATCCAAGGGAGATCAAGAGGGTGCTGTCCAAGGAACGGAAGAGCCAAGTAAGCCCGGATTAAAGCTTTGATCAAGTGGAGATTGAAGCCACATTCAAGATCAACAACCTACATTCAAAGGGGAGCCAAATCAGGAGTTTTTCTAAATTGAGTCTTATTTTGTTTTAAAGTTCAGATTTGTATCTCTTAAACTGCATACTTGTGTATGTGTGGATCGTTGTTGATCCGTGGTCATTTGTGTCTGTCGTATTGGATTCATGTGTGTGCGTAGGTCTTCCTAGATCTACGTGTGTGTGAGGTTTGTTGCACTTGTCGCAGCGTGTGTGCGTTTTGTTGATCCGCTTGTTGGATCGTGTTGGAGACTTCATCTCCGTACGTGTGTGTGTGCATTGGGGCACGTCCTTGTGTGTGTGTGTGTGCAGGCGTCGTCCTGCGTGTGTGGTTGGAGCGTCGTCTCCGTTTGGGGATTTATCCCCGAGTGAAGCCTCACCTAGTTTGGTGAGGGGTGGACGTAGGGAGCCCGTCGTGGTCCCGAACCACCTTAAAATCCCTGTGTATTGTGGTTTATTTTGTTCATTGGCTTGTTGTGTTTGTTGAATCCTTTTATATGATCGTGTGGGAACGGTGAGATTGAGAGAATCTGGTTCTTGGCTTGATCAGCTTCCTTAATGTTGTTGAAAGGAATTTACTCCACCTCGCTGCATTCATCTTATCATCTAGTGTGAGGATTAGTGTAAGCTGTTATCTAACTTGATGTTCAACATATTTGATGATTTAATTGTTGTTTCTTTACACTTATTAAAAAGGGAAAGAGTTTCCTTAAAATTTGTAGTCACCAAATTCACCCCCCTCTTGGGTGTCATTGATCGTGGGACCCAACACTAATCAACCTAATGACATTCAACTTAGGTAAATGACTCTAAAACCTAGGTACCAGACTCAAATAAACGGAAAATTACATAGTTTATGACTCAAATAAAATATAAAAATTACATGACTTGACTTAGAAAAATATGACAAACACAATGACGCATGCCGACGAACAATCCAAGCCTTGAAAATGTGGAGGGGCAAGGGATGCCCCCATCAGGGTAGTTTAGAGGTCCGAGGTTCCTTCGGCTACCGTATGTCTGCGTTACAGCTTTCCTCTTTACTTGTGTTGTACCTGCTGCTATTGTTACTGCTTTGCTTTTGTGTAGCACTACTATTACTACGTTATTTTATGGTAGGGTTCTGTGGGATCCCTACTAAGCAAGTGACACGAGGCTCACCCCTGACTTTTCAGGTGTAGCTGTTCTACCTCGTGGCTGGAGGTTCCGCTGTGCGGTATTTCTGTGTTGCCAACGTTTGCCAGTGTCTGGAGTCTGCCGACATGAGGGTACATTTCCCTTTCCGTTGGACTGTACTTATCTTTCTTATTGGACTGGACTCTGTTAGTTTAAATGTTATAGAAAATGTAATTTTATTTATGCTACTTTAGCAATCTTGATCTTTTAAATGTAATTGCTTACTGCTTTATCTAGAAGTTCAATGTACTCTCACATACCTTTCTATCCCTTCGGAGCTTTTTCGCTCTTGGGAGGAGGTTCCAAGTGGTATCGGGTTTACCTGGTATCCGGAGTTTGGGTCGCCACACTCGGCCAATCATCCGGACCGTCCACTCCACAGCCCGTAGGTTGATCTTCAGCTCATAGGCATGTCGCCGAGCCTCCTCCGCCTCTGCCGCCCCGGCACTCAGTCGCTCCACCTCCGCACGGAGACAGGCCACCTCTGCTGCCTCTGCACGGAGCCGCTCCACCTCACTCACCGCGGTCTCCAACTCTCTCATCTGCATAAGCATTCAAGTCAGTTACATTTTTAGGGTCATAAAGTCAAAGAGAAGTAGAGTTGATTTGCTTACCTTGTCTGCGAGTGTGGCCTCAGCCTCCTCGGTACGTGCGAGCGCGCGTACGAAGTCATCATCCTGCTGAGCCCCATCCGTTGGTGGCTAGGAGGAGGAGGAGGATGGAGCATCCGGTCCATGTCGATGTGCTCCCTCGGCCCGATGCATTTAGAAGACGGTTAGCCAGTTTCATAGCATTTTGCATATTAAGTCTAAGGTTAGGTAGAACGCACCAGAAGCTCCAGTGAGTGCTGGAACTCGTCCCGCTGCAGGATGGTAGATTGGAGGAGACCTTGGAGCTCCTCTATCCGTCCCTAAGGGTCTAGCTGCATATAGAATGTCTGATTGTCAGTGCATCAAGTATCATTAAAAGCATAAGTTTTAAGAGTCATACCGGTCATCGGGTGCCATGGAAGACCTGTTGTGCCCCTTGTGCTTTGTTGATAATGTGGTGTTTTAATGATAGCAACATGAATGAGTCACCATATTGTTTTGCTAAGAACAACACATTGAGTCATCACATGAATGCATATGACTGATCTGTTCTATGGAGCATGCATGAGTGTGCTATGTCTGATCTATTCATTGCTATAGTCTTTGTGTTTAGCATACACTGCATCAGTGCAATAACAGTTGCTGCATGCGTCTATTAAAAAGTCTGTACATTGTCCTGCTTCAGGCTGAGCAAGTCTATACACTGTTGCACGATCATCAAGTCTATACATTATCTTGCACAGCATGCAGGCAAAGTCTGTACATCGGGCGTCTCATGCAAAGTCTGTACATCGTCTTCTTGTTCATGCATTGCATCAAGTCTATACATTGTCTTGCACAGCATGCTGGCAAAGTCTGTACATTGCATCGCATGCTCACACACTCGCAAGTCTATACATTGGCTGTTGCACTCGCAAGTCTGTACAGCCTGTGTTCGCCAGATCAAGTCTGTACATTGTCTGTGCATGCATCATTTTTCTAATTCTATACATCCGTTTGCACAACACACAAAGTCTATACATTCCTCATTGCCTTGCTTCATGCACTAAGTCTGTACATCGACAAGTCCATACATTGCCTTGCTTCATGTAGCTGAGCTGAGCAAGTCTATACATTCCTCATCCTTACCTACGCTCAGTTCCATAAAGTCTGCACATTCCTTACAGCAAGTCTATACATTTGCTGTGCATAGTCCATGAGCAAGTCTATACATTCGTTGTGCATAGTCCATGCATTCACTTCAAGTCTATACATTGAGCGTCTCAGGTTGCGTCTCATGCTAAGTCTATACATCGCATTGCATCCACCGTCTCACTTAGCGTCTCTATGGATATTTGATTTGAAGTCTGTACAGCCCAAGTCTGTACATCCATCTGTCTCATTTAGCGTCTCATGTGCATACGCAAAATCTGTACAGCCAGTGCATCCTGCGTCTTACCCAGCGTCTCATGCAAGTATGTACAGCCGTGTGAGCATCAAGTCAATGCTTGTTAAGCTGCATCTCACTTAGCGTCTCTGTGCAGTCAAGTCTATACATTGTATCATGTCTAAAGTCTATACATCGATGTATGCCATGCAGTCTGTACAGCCTATGTTTCTTCACACATTTCTCAAGTATGTACATCGACAGTGTTCTTCATGAATCTGCACAAGTCTACACATTCTGCTGATATGTTTATGCATAATGCAAACTACATTTCATGCACTTAAAGTCTGTACACTGCATCATGTGCTTCAGGCATTAGACTTAAAGTCTATACATTCTTGCATCATTTCTCATTGTACACACTTCAGGTGGCAAGTATGTACATTGTTCAGAATGCAAAGTCCATACAGCCATTGTGTATTCATTCTTGATGTACATACTTTGCTTACTCAAACTAAAATAATCTTCATCTGACAGGACTGCTGCTCGAGGAGCCTAAGAAGGGCACGTGATCCAAGAATGAATAAAGTGCCAGGATCGTGACACGTGGAATGTAGCCCAGCCACGATGCTGCTATGTGGTCGAAATTCCTCAGATCTGACAGAACCTTCTGGGCGGGAAATGTGGAAGACACACATTCCTGCTACTGCTATATATATGAAGACCTCTTCATCAGGTGAAGGTGATCGACTGAAGCAGAGGAGAGCCTGCACGATCCAGTAAGAAAGAAAAGAGAAGCAGAAGAAGAAAGAGTGTGAAGAGAAAGAGAGAAGAAGCAGAAGAGAAAGAAAAGAAAGAGAGACAGAGAGCAGAGAAGAAGCAGAAGAGAAAAGAGAGAGAGAGAGAGAGAGAAGGAGTTCGTTCCTCAGATCTTTGGTTCAAAACCAAATCTGAGTTTGCTCAATTGTTTGCGCTTCATTCCTTGTAGGGATATAGTTTGTGCTTTATCGTATACAGCTTTCAGTCGCTGTTTGTTTCCCATTTTCTTGTTTCATTTTACATCTTTCTTCAAGCTGTTAGTCAGCGTTTGCAGTGGAGGATTCCACTGGACGGCTAAGCTATATTGCCCAGCGGTTTTACAGAGGAGGATTCCTCTGGACAGCAAGCTGTGAGGCTCAGCGGGCGAGGTGGATACCTCGGACAGCAAGCTGTGAGGCTCAACGGCTTGTAGGCAAGCTATGATGCCCAGCGGTTCAAGCCGTGAGTCAGCAGTAATCCATACTCGGGTTGAGTGTGGGGTGGATGTAGGTCTGGAGGACCGAACCACCTAAAAACTCCTCTTGCATTATGGTTTGATTTGTTTATTTCTGTCTTCGCTAGTTGAATGCATAGGGGCGATATGGCTTGATTGCACACCATGTGTTTGACTGTGGTATTGAGTGTCCTTTGATATTGTTATTCCGCAATTGCTCATTGTCCTTCTGAAGAAGGAGAAATTTAATTAGCTCATCAGGTTATCTAGTTTTTGTCTAGTTAGCGAACTAGATGTTTAATTGGGCGAAATTTTTTAAGGGGAGATTCATTCACCCCCCTCTGAATCCACCGCACCGAACCCAACACTTGTTATCAGAGCGGGTGTCTGCACAAAGGGTCCAACGACCTACAGATCCAATCCGTATTTGGACTTGGTGCAATTTGAGTTGATCTATTCACTTGCATTATTTTGAGCTCTCTACTAGCATTGCTCTTGATCTGATCTGTTTTATCTTGCACTTATGGCTGAAATTCATATATTCACTGGTTTAGATTTCTATGGCTGGTATGGTCGTTTTAGAGACTATGTGGTCCATATGAATTCTGATTTATGGATACTCATAGCTCACAGTCCATATGAAGTTCCTGAGGACAAATCCAAATGGAAGTCCTCAGATAGACTAACATTCTCTAAAAATCAAAAGGCCCTAGACCTTGTGAAAGGGGCGATAAAATCTAATGTGCTTACATGTATCTCTGAGTGCAGAAGAAAGTGATAGACAAACTGACTAGCGACTATGGTGGAGAAGGAACTCTGTGCTTTATGGCAGGAGATCACATCAGTGATCAATCAGATGAGTCTCCATCTCAGGTAACTTCTAACTCAGAACAATCATCTCTTGATGAATTGATTGAAATGTATGAAAACTTGTTAGAAAAATACAAATCTCTTAAGTCTGAAAAGAGAAAAATGAGAAAAGAAATGATTCATGATATCACTTGCCTAAAAGCTGAGTTGAATAATTTAAAATCTGAAAATGAGAACCTCAGAACCAAACTCAGTAGAGAAGATTCTTGCAATGCATGTGCACTTTTAAGAGACATGATAAATGAACTTGATTCTGATGATAGTCTTCAAAAGGATTTAATCAAATCTCTGAAAGAAGAAAATAAATCATTGCTAGAGAAGATATCTGAACTGGAAGAAAAATTGAGTTTAATTAATGGTGATCAAATCTCACTAAATGAGCTAAGTCAGGATGAAAACTAACACAAGAAAATGAAGAATTGAGGCAGCTGAATTCTGCTATTTCTGAGAGACTTTTAATACTTGAAAAAGGGAAGAGTTCAGTTGAAAATGAATGTGAGAGAGTGAGTACATTAATAGAAGAGATTGACAGCTACAAAGCTATTAATGTCATACTTAATGAAAAGGTCACAAATTCTGAAATGCTCATTTCTTCTCTCAAAAATGAAATCACTGAACTGAACAAATCTCTGTCTGAGTCTTTTAAGAATAAAGAAAATCTGAAAGCTACATCTAAGAAGAAAGTTTCTGATGGAGGTAGTAAGCAAGAAGTGAGAAAAAGACTGTGCACAACCTTTGTGCGTAGCTCTGAGTTAGCTAGCACTTCATCTTCTTCAAATATGCCTGCTATTCATGAGAGTCAGAAAACAAAATAGAATAAGAATCTGTATGTTGAAACTTCTCAGGTCAAACTATCTTCTGCTAAAAGAAAGAATGTGAAATATTTCTACTGTGGTAAATTTGGCCATGAGATGGTTGATTGTTTTACCATGAAGAAGGATGATCTGAATGTTGATAAAAAGCATGCTACGAACTTTTATGGTAAGAAACCCTCTCTTGTTCAAACGAAAAGAATCCACTGTTTTTATTGTCATGGGATAGGTCATCTTATGCATAATTGTAGATTAAAGAAACAAGATGATCTCAATGCTAGAAAATTGCATGACATGAATGTTCATGTTAAAAATCATGCAAATCATAAGAAGAACATTCAATGCTTTCATTGTGACAAATTGGGCCACATTGCTGCAAAGTGTTGGCATGCTAAAGGAAGAGTAATTAACTCCAAACCTGCTAAAATTCTTGCAAAAAGACATGTAGTCTATGAGAATTTTATCAGAACGAATTTTTCATGTTTTGAATGTGGAAGGTCAGGACACCGAACTTCTGACTGCTGGTATGTTCAGGGAAATTACACTAATTCCAAATATGCTAAATTCCCTAGAGCAAGATATGTGAATATTTCATGCTTCAAATGTGGAAAATCTGGCCACAGGGCTGCAACATGTTGGGTGGTAGGATATCAAAACCAGACTGGTTTTGGTAAACAGAATCTTAATTCTGTTAACAAAAATTTTCATGCATATGCACTTAGAACTCCTGCTCATAAGAATGAGCACAAAATAAATTGCAGAACTGCTGCATCATGCCACTACTGCGGTCAGATAGCTCATTCAATGAATGATTGCCATGTGATGGGAATTGATGACCTTCATGCACAAAAATTGGCTACCATACCTGCTAGATATGTCACTGTCATGTCAGGACCCAAGACATCTTGGGTGCCTATTTGTGCAAAATAGTTGATAACTTGCAGGTGTGCCTTGGTGGGAGAAATAAAAGGGGTTGAATTAACCAAGGCACTCAAGAATGAAAACCCCATGATTGCACCATTCAGGTCAGTTCTAAAACTCTCATTTTAAATCTCATTATCTGAAATTGCTGAATTGTTTGCTTGACTTCTGATGTCTTCTTCTTGTCTAGCTGATCAGTCTGCATTCCAGACTCAGCTACTGAATTTAATTTTGCACATATCTGATGCTCTTCTCTTTACCAGTTTTTGCACTGTGTACATAAGATGCTAGATGCACTGCACAATCATTTTTGTAGTTGATGCATACTTTGCACCAAGTTTGAATGATTCATTTAGTGCATACAGTCGATGCATGTGTCTAATGTCTGCATATATCATTTGCATGACTTTTAAGGAAGTTGTTCAATGCATATAGGATTGCTTTGCACTGCATATATCAGTTGCATAACCCTGGTACATTAAATGGTAAGCCACTAAAAGGCAGGGAAAAATTTGAAAAAGGATAAAATGCTCATGACTTGGGTACATTAACTTGAAATGATTGCATACTTGCTTTATGTATCATTGTTGCATAGTCTGCATTTAGTTAGGTGAAAGCATTGCATAGCATTTTGTTGCATCATGGTGTCAGGTGGAGTTGAGTTGAGTTCAATACATTGAATCCTTTTCACTTATCATAGTCCCCATTCAATTCTGTCATATTCTTTGACATCAGATGTTATTGAACCTTAATGCCTATTGCTATCACTTCCCTATCACTTTCACTGAACAACAGTATTGCTTCTGGTTTAGTACATTGAGCTGTGGTTATTGCAATTTTTCATTTATAAAAATCACACTTGCAAATTGAAAGAAACTAAAGGTTTAACTTTTATAAATTGAAGAGTTTAAGTGTCTGCACTTCAGAACTTTAGATAAAAGAAAACTTTTATAGCTCTTAATCTCTGTCTCATGGTTTGAATAGAAAAAGTTTTTTTTAATGCCTGAACGTGTTAAACTGGAAATATCTAGAAAAGGTGAATAAGAGTGTGTTTTTTTTTAAAACAATCACTCTAAAAGAAATCAGGGCAGCAGTAAATAAGAACATTAATGTAAAGAGCTAAACACAGTGACAGAGCAATGGCTGAATTACACTAAGAAACTGTGATCTCCTCCAAAGAAGCTGGAGAATTCATAAGTCATGAAGTGCTTTAGACTACCTCTGTTCATAGGGTCAAATCTATAGGGGGATTTTTCACCAAGTAACTGGGGGTACTGGCCTCTGATCAAGGTGTGCCCTTAATGTCAAAGGTGAAAATTATTCCTTGTAGGTCTTGATCTGAAATAGATCTAGTAGTTTATGCCTAGTAACTGGGGGTACCTGCCTCTGATCAAGGTGTACACCTAATGTCAACAGCATAAATGCCACTGGTCTATTCACTTAGCTCAGTTTCTGTAAAATTAAAAAGTGAAATACAAACTGCTGTGACCCTTTGAAATCAAAAGTCATTGAGTGAAAATTATTTTTTCTCAATACATATTCAAGCTGCCCTTCTTGAACTTCCATGTTTAATCACAAAGGGTATTGTTTCTAACTTTTCTATTAAAACCATGTGCCTTAGATTCATTGCTATAAATGGAGTCTATAACTCTTTTTCATTGGTCAACTGCTTTACTCTATCTTTATCACTGTTAAACCTGAATTTTTTCCAGACTGTATATTGCTGATTCTTATGCTTTAACAGTTGTCTATAATCATGCTCACTCTCTGAACCAATGCTTCAGCTGTTGTATAGTGAGTCCTTACCTTATTGTTTCATCCGTTCATATTCCTTTCTCAAAGGGGGAGAAATAATTCAGGGGGAGTTATACTTTCAGGGGGAGAATGGGTTGTTATTGTTTTTTCATTGAGATGCCTTGTGATCATTGTTGTCTACTTTTTCCTTCCTATCATCAATCACTTTCCTCTCCACACTGTTGGAATCTTCCATCTTGTTTTGCAACCAGTTCTGGTTCTATGGACTTTCCACTTGTTTCATTCTGTTCATGCATATGTGAGGTACCACAACAAGGGTTCAGATTGTTTGTAATGGCAGATTTCAGATTGATTTATTGGATAACCAGAGTTCATTCCTGCGCTTCAAGGGGAGTTATGGTTTATCTGCATTTAAGAGGAGAGTAGTTCTGCATGCATATTGATAGGGGGAGAGATGTTTTCATGTCATAAGGGGGACCTCTATTTCAGTGAACTATGTTTCATTCTCTATCTTTGTGTGCTGAATTTTGTCTCTCAAACCATTTCCTTTCTTTTTGATTATGTCAAAGGGGGAGAATAGTTTGACGAGTCAGTGTGACTCATTATGTTGCCATCATCAAAAAGGGGGAGATTGTTGTGCCCCTTGTGCTTTGTTGATAATGTGGTGTTTTAATGATATCAACATGAATGAGTCACCATATTGTTTTGCTAAGAACAATACATGAATGCATATGACTGATCTATTCTGGGGAGAATGCATGAGTGTGCTATGTCTGATCTATTGATTGCTATAGTCTTTGTGTTTAGCATACACTGCATCAGTGCAATAACAGTTGCTGCATGCATCTGTTAAGAAGTCTGTACATTGCCCTGCTTCAGGCTGAGCAAGTCTATACACTGCTGCACGATCATCAAGTCTATACATTGTCTTGCATAGCATGCAGGCAAAGTCTGTACATCGGGCGTCTCATGCAAAGTCTGTACATCGTCTTCTTGTTCATGCATTGCATCAAGTCTATACATTCTCTTGCACAACATGCTGGCAAAGTCTGTACATTGCATCGCATGCTCACACACTCGCAAGTCTATACATTGGCTGTTGCACTCGCAAGTCTGTACAGCCTGTGTTCGCCAGATCAAATCTGTACATTGTCTGTGCATGCATCATTTTTCTAAGTCTACACATCCATTTGCACAACACACAAAGTCTATACATTCCTCATTGCCGTGCTTCATGCACTAAGTCTGTACATCGGCAAGTCCATACATTGCCTTGCTTCATGCAGCTGAACTGAGCAAGTCTATACATTCCTCATCTTTACCTATGCTCAGTTCCACCAAGTCTGCACATTCCTTACAGCAAGTCTATACATTCGCTGTGCATAGTCCATGAGCAAGTCTATACATTCATTGTGCATCGTCCATGCATTCACTTCAAGTCCGTACATTGAGCGTCTCAGGTTGCGTCTCATGCTAAGTCTGTACATCGCATTGCATCCACCGTCTCACTTAACGTCTCTATGGATATTTGATTTGAAGTCTGTATAGCCCAAGTCTGTACATCCATCCGTCTCATTCAGCGTCTCATGTGCATACGCAAAGTCTGTACAGCCAGTGCATCCTGCATCTCACCCAGCGTCTCATGCAACTATGTACAGCCGTGTAAGCATCAAGTCAGTGCTTGTTAAGCTACATCTCACTTAGCGTCTCTATGCAGTCAAGTCTATACATTGCATCATGTCTAAAGTCTATACATCGATGTATGCCATGAAGTCTGTACAGCCTATGTTTCTTCACACATTTCTCAAGTCTGTACATTGACAGTGTTCTTCATGAATCTGCACAAGTCTACACATTCTGCTGATATGTTTATGCATAATGCAAATTGCATTTCATGCACTTAAAGTCTATACACTGCATCATGTGCTTCAGGCATTAGACTTAAAGTCTATACATTCTTGCATCGTTTCTCATTGTACACACTTCAGGTGGCAAGTATGTATATTGTTCAGAACGCAAAGTCCATACAGCCATTGTGCATTCATTCTTGATGTACATACTTTGCTTACTCAAACTAAAATAATCTTCATCTGACAGGACTACTGCTCGAGGAGCCTAAGAAGGGCACGTGATCCAAGAATGGATAAAGTTCCAGGATCGTGACACGTGGAATGTAGCCCAGCCAGGATGCTGCCATGTGGTCGAAATTCCTCAGATCTGACAGAACCTTCTGGGCGAGAAATGTGGAAGACACACATTCCTGCTACTGCTATATATATGAAGACCTCTTCATCAGGTGAAGGTGATCGACTGAAGCAGAGGAGAGCCTGCACGATCCAGTAAGAAAGAAAAGAGAAGCAGAAGAAGAAAGAGTGTGAAGAGAAAGAGAGAAGAAGCAGAAGAGAAAGAAAAGAAAGAGAGACAGAAAGCAGAGAAGAAGCAGAAGAGAAAGAAGAGAGAGAGAGAAGGAGTTCGTTCCTCAGATCTTTGGTTCAAAACCAGATCTGAGTTTGCTCAATTGTTTGAGCTTCATTCCCTGCAGGGATATAGTTTGTGCTTTATCGTATACAGCTTTCAGTCGCTATTTGTTACCAATTTTCTTGTTTCATTTTACATCTTTCTTCAAGCTGTTAGTCAGCGTTTACAGTGGAGAATTCCACTGACGGCTAAGCTGTATTGCCCAACAGTTTTACAGAGGAGGATTCCTCTGGACAGCAAGCTGTGAGGTTCAGCGGGCGAGGTGGATATCTCGGATAGCAAGCTGTGAGGCTCAGCGGTTTGTTGGCAAGCTGTGATGCCCATCGGTTCAAGCTGTGAGTCAGCAGTAATCCATACTCGGGTTGAGTGTGGGGTGGATGTAGGTCTGGAGGACCGAACCACCTAAAAACTCCTCTTGCATTGTGGTTTGATTTGTTTATTTTTATCTTCGCTAGTTGAATGCATAGGGGCGATATGGCTTGATTGCACACCATGTGTTTGACTGTGGTATTGAGTGTCCTTTGATATTGTTATTCCGCAATTGCTCATTGTCCTTCTGAAGAAGGAGAAATTTAATTAGCTCTTCAGGTTATCTAGTTTTTGTCTAGTTAGCGAACTAGATTTTTAATTGGGTGAAATTTTTTAAGGGGAGATTCATTCACCCTCCTCTGAATCCACCGCACCGAACCCAACAAGACCTGGTCTCTATAGCGTCTGGCATAGGCCTTCAGGTAGGCCTCGTCGCTAGTAGCTCCGGCTCGCACCGCCTGACCTCTCCTAGACTATTCGCGAATCTGGTCTACCGCTCGGGTGACCCAGTCAATCTTGCCGGTCAGTCCTCGGGAAGATCACCCCATGTGCTCCTCCTCCCAGGTCGGGGACTCCACCTCTGGATGGTGGACGCCCCTCGTCCTCATAACTAGGCAATGGTGCAATGGCTCGATGGTGTTCATGTAATGCACCAACACATCTCATCCCGCATATGCCTGGGCCACCTCCACCTAGGGCTACCCATCCTGCCCCTCATCACGGTACGGTGTCCAGCGCACCTGAAAAGGGAAGGCAATAGAGTCAAGTTTTCGTGTCGAACAAGCATTTAATAGAATTTAGAAGTTTAAAGGTTTGGAGTCTTACCGATGCATAAGGTAGCATGTCGATGTCATCCTGGATCGTCCCCACTAGGCGTCGCAGCGACTCGGTGTCCCGAACCGCCATCCACCGCCTCGCGATGGGAACTCGGTCGGGGTGTACCTCCTTCCCTCTCCACAGGCCAGGGAGGTACACATAGGTCCATACCTGCATATTCAAGTGTCAGCATATAGTAGAATTATAATCATAATTGCATAAGCATTTATGGTAGAAGGGTTACCTGAAGAAGTGGGGAGAACCTGCCTAGCATCGTCTACCGAGCGGTGCTGCTGAGGGAGTCGAACAGGAACACTAGTGAAACTGTACCCCAGGCATAGTCCCTAACCCCATCCATATCTGCCAGTAAAGGGAGGAGCTTACAGCTCAGTCCGTCCACCCTCATCGTGAAAATCAACTTCCCGAACAGCAGCATCAAGAACCGATGAAGGACGACGTCCGCCTTTAGGCCTAGTTCCACTGCTACTCTCTCTCTGGCCCTGTCCGTCAGCCGCCCCAAGTGCTCCTCTAGCAGCTCTCCCACGACTATGGCCGCTCCTCCCAGTCCAAAGCTCTCTTGGAGAGTCGCTCGTGCCAGCATTGACGAGTGGTGTCCTGGCCTCATCAGCTCCAAACCTAGCAGCTCCCGCGCCAACTCTCGGTAGTCGGTGTGCGTCATCCCAGTCACTGGTGCTCCATGGACCCGCCGTCCTATGATCCGCGCCATGTCCTCCAGCGTGGGGATCATGTATCCCCACGGGAAGTGAAATGCCCTGTTAATTGCATCCCACCGGTCGTGGAGCGCATATAGGAGGGTCGTGTCCAGCCACATCACCTCTATCCCGAGGAACTCGACGAACCCCATCGCGGCTAGTCTCTCTCTCTGGAAGTACGACAACTCCAGGTACACTGCTTGGACCTGTAGCCACGATATCCTCGTCCGACGCTTTCCCTGCATCCGTTTAACAGTCAGGGTCTATTATCCATATAATTCAATATTTCACGATAAAAAAACCATCAGAAATCATGCGGTCCTCTGAGGACCGTTTGGTCCATCTTAGCAGTCTAGGGTAGACCGTCTGGAACCCTAGCGGTCGCTGGAACGACCGATATGCACTTGTCGTGAGGGCGATGTTCACCCCGTTTCCCCAACTTTGGAAAATGGTCCTAGGGGCCTGTACAAGTCTTCTATGGGTCCCCTGACCCATTCTGTAATACCCCGATTTTAAAAATCTGAAATTTAATTGAAATAAATGAATTTTTAATTGAGATAAATGAATTTCAGAATTTAATATTTAATTCCTTAGTAAATAGAACGAGTAAAATTTTTGACTACCTTATAAAAATCTAGAAAAATGGTAATTTGGGTTAATGACCATTTATTTAACAACTTTGTCTTCTGTGGTCGACCTTGCAAAAATCTGTAACCAGGGCTAATTAGAGGATTAAGCCCAAAAATGCACACTTACCTAACCTTTACCTAACCTTAGCTTAAACCGTCGAATTAGAGCTTAATACTCAACCAAATGAACCCAAATCGGTGGCAAATGGAAGGCCACGATCTAAGGATCATTTCCCCTCTGTTCCCTAAAACGTGGTATCGGCCGAGCTTTGGTGAGGTCAACCATGGCTGTGCCGTTTTCAAACAATCAACTTGTTTCGACGAATTCTCCCAGCACCGAAGGCTCCAGAAGGTGTATGAGCTATAAAAATGAAGCTATGCAACCCTAGAATCCTTTGGTAGTAGCGGCGGTTGTAGTGGAGATCGATCTAGGGAGATCTCGGGAGTTTAGTGGTGACGTGTCGACGTCCGTTCTTCCTCCTTTCTTCTTCCTTTCTTCTCTGATTGAGGTAGGTTCTCTCGGGCTCAAACCGCAAGTAATATATCAAAATGTTCAGCATTCATTCCTCTTTCTTTTGATATATAAAGCCCCAATTTTCATAGACCATGCTTAGAGAATTTCATGTTTGATTAGAAGCATGCTAAAACTAGGTTTTCAAGTGTTCTTCCTAGATAGGTTGTGATTTCGATTGATTTTCCGGTGAATTTCGTGTTCCAAACTCTTGTATTATGATCCTAATATGTCCATCAAGAACCCAGGAGCATGGGGTTAAGATTCCAGCCCAATTAGACCCCAATTGGGTGAGTTTTTGTTGATTTCCAAAGTCACGTTCGGTTCTATGAACACAGGGGTCGACCCATGCTCAAGCAAAAATATTCTGCCCGAGGGTCAACCCATGGGGTCGACCCATGCAGCAGCGCGCGGGGGGTCGACCCATGGGGTCGACCCATACAGCGGGCAGGTGGGGGTCGATCCATGGGGTCGACCCATAAGGTAGAATTTTTGGGGGTCGACCCATGTGGTCGACCCATTCAGCAGACAGCAGTCTGTCTTGCTGGGGTCGACCCCAGGGGTCGACCCACACGCAGGCAGATCCCTAGATTTTTCAGGGGTCGACCCATATGCTGGCAGACCTAGTTTACGTGTTTTCGACCCGAGGATCGATCCGGACCGTGAGGGGATCGACCCGTTCAACCTAGTCCAATTGAAAACCATATTTTGAGGAACCAATGACCCATGCATGCAACCCTATGATCTCAAATTAAGCCCGGTGTTCCTCAATCCAAAATTGAAGAACAATGGTCCCTACACTCATTCCAAGTGTATAAAACACTCCGATTACCATCCCCACTTCAACGCACTCAATGGTTAATTAGAAACCCACATGATTAGTGGTTAATTATGTAACTAAATTTCTGTTAATTGCATGTTGTTCATTCCTACACGATCTTGTTCATTATCTTATCATCTTGATTCATCTTTTTGGCAAATACATTAAATGTAAAACTTAATCCTTGATGATTTAACATGGAAATTAGGTTTATCATGAACTTTTAGTTGCTGGATAACAATTCTATTCCAGTAGAACGTTGAGCAAATTACGGACTTCTAGTAAGTCATTAGCCCCTTTAAGTTGCGTTAACTTTAAACTTATCACCGGAAACTCCATCCGGCGAACTTACCATCATCTCGAGATTTCTTTATACCCTTGTTATGAACCTAATGAACCACCAGAACATCGATTTACGTGACCGAATCGCTGGTTTAAGTCTTGGATCGAATTGGGCTAAGAGAGGTATACGCGGCCCATAGTGGACTGTATATCCTCATAGGCGGCCCAATAGCAACCGCATATCCGTAATACGGCCCAGTATGGACCGTATATCTTGTTCATGGGTCTTAATGACTTCCGGATATGCGCGGCTCAATATTAACCGTATATACCCTTGAGCGGCCCTTGTCTGACCGTTTATATGACAGTTTTCTGAAAAGTGGTTATTTCATGAATTTCGAATCGTGTGAGCTAACCAAGCCAATGTAGGCTATGGTATTTTGGGAATTTACCTATTGTTAGATCTATTGATAATTAAATATAGTCCTTTGGGATAATTATTCCTCTCGGTTATGGAGCTTATTGTTTGGACTCTTAAAGAATCATTATCTGTTGAGTTAGATGGACACAGTCTATCTCCACGAAATGTGGATCTAGAGGGGGGTGAATAGATCTAATGCCTATTTAAAAACCAATGTAAGGTTCAAATGCGGAATATAAGCAAATCTGCTAAATCACTAACCCTGATACTAGATTTCAACAGAAACGAATCAAGCTCTTAAAGTAAACAAGACATCCAGTAGCACACAATTCATAGACAATCACACAAACACAAAACACCCACGATTTTTAGGTGGTTAGGTCAAGGACCTACGTCCACCCCACACTCAACCGAGTATGGCTTACTGCTGTGCAGTACAGCTTGCGTCTGCTGGGCATTACAGCTTGGCCAACAACCGCTGATACACAGCTTCGCTGGGCACTACAGCTTGCCGACCAGAGGAACAGATCCTCTGCAACTGCTGGGGAAATACAACTTAACCCGTCTAGTGGAGACTTCCACTGCAAATCCGCCGACTCACAGCTTGAAGAAATAGGAATTCGGAAATGAAAGACAGAAGCAAAACGAAAATGAAAACCCAAATGGAAATGTAGCTCGAATGAGCAATGCTCAGCTCTGGTTTTTGAACCAAGAGACTGAGATACAACCTCTCAAACAAAAACTCTCACAATCTCACTCTCTCAATCAAGCTCTCTCAACTCATCTCTCTTGATCTTCTCTTCTCTCTTTTTCTTCTTCTCTGTTTCTCTTCTCACAGTGGATCGATGGCACTCTGCTGCTTTCAGACTTGCTGTATAGACTTTGCTCTCTTCAGATTTCGATCAGCTCCATCTGAACACCAAGGCTTCAATATATACTGGCAGTAGGTAGATAAGGGCACGTGGTTTCCACATTTTCCCGCCCAAGGAATTTGCCAGATCCGAGGCAACTTTATCCACGTGTCATCATCTGATCACCTCGTCCTCCTGGGATTACGAGCCATGTCAGCAATCCCTGTAGAGAATCCCTGTCAGACATAGTATCGGATTATCAGTTTAAGCATAAACCCTGTACAGACATCAAGGTATGCACAATGCAGTGTAAGACTTTCCAATGTCTAGACTTGCATATGTGAATGACACAATGTATAGACTTTAGGTGTGAAGACATTGTGAATGTAAATGCAATGTTCAGACTTCATTGTATAGACTTGGAGAACCTGAATCAATGTGCATACTTGGAACGCCTGAAGACCAGTGTCCAGACTTGGAATCAATGAAGGCGTTGGCTGTACAGACTTGGCCAAAGCAAAGGCAATCGGATGTACAGACTTTAGAGGATGCAGACTCTGTATAGACTCTGAGGTCCAAAGGCAATGTACAGACTTTGCCTTAGAAACGAATGAATAGACTTGAGAGTCTTGAAGCCAATGTACAGACTTTCCACCAACCAATGTATGGACTTTGCAGGCCTAAGATGCTGAATGAGACGGTGGATGTAACAGTGCAATGTCTAGACTTGAAATCCAATGCGGAATGCTGTACAGACTTGAATGAGACGCTGCATGAGACGATGCAACTACAGTAATGTACAGACTTGTGAAAGACTTGCTGGATGCAACGTGAGATGCAAGTTGAGACGATGCAATGTGCAAACTTCAAAGAACACAACGTGCAGCAGTGTATAGACTTGAACCACTAGATGCACGATCTACAGACTTCATTCATGCAAGGCTATGCTTTGTATAGACTATGTGAATGCAGTGCAATGTATAGACTCTGCATAACATTCAGTAGCCAACATATAGACTTAGGCATCCTTCAGCTCACTGTGTAGACTTCAACCATGATGCATGCAATGCACTGAACAATGTACATACTTCCTATATGCTCAAGACTATGCACAACGAATGTATATACTTGCTGTAAGGGATGTGCAGACTTGATATATGAACCCGTGTATAGACTTCAACTATGATGCATGCAATGCACTGAACAATGTACATACTTTGAAGAACATCATCCAATGTATAGACTTGATGAAACACTCACGAGTGTATAGACTTAGAGTGAAGCATGCAATATATGGACTTCACGAAATGCATGCTGCAGTGCCGATGTGTAGTCTTGAATATCATTCAGCAGCTAATGTGAAGACTTCCCGATGTATAGACTTTCAAGATGAAAGGCTGTATAGGCTTGAACAAAGAAGTAGCGAATGTATGGACTTCCAAATGGAAACGACGGTAAAGCGATCAGTGTATAGACTTCAAGGGAAACGGCGGTAAAATTACCGATGTATAGACTTGAAGGAAAACGTAGGTAAAACTTCCAATGTACAGACTTCAAAGATAAACAGTTGGATGTACATACTTGGAAGATCACTGATGGCTGTACAGACTTTGCTTCAATGTATAGACTTTGAAGTTCAACGAAGGATGCATAGTGCACTGTATGGACTTCCAATGAGATGCAAATTGAGACGATGGATGTATATACTTTCCACCGATAAATGTATAGACTTTGCGAAGCACAGTCCATTGTATAGACTTTCAAGCCTGAAGGCCAAAGTGTGGACTTACACAGTAGCTCAAAGTATAGACTTGATATATGTGCTTAGGCTGTACAGACTTCACTCTAGCAGGTAATGCAGTAATGTATATACTTTGAACTTGAACGTGCAGTGTATAGACTATGGAATGCACTGTGGATGTATGGACTCTGCAACGACTGGCAATGTATAGACAATGCACAATCCAATGAATGGACTTTAACTAAGGTGAACAATGTACACACTTAGCCGATGTGCAGACTTTAACGATGTGCTGTAATGTACACACTTGTAAAGATGATGCAATGCGTTGACGCTGCAATGTATGCCAATGTATAAAGTGATGCGGGACGGACACGGGAGACGACACTATATGGTGCCACCCTCGGACTCTAGATGAAGACGCGACCAGCAGCACACACCAGGGAGACACTAAGCCCGACACTACGAGCTCCTAGTGGCGAAACGTCGCTAACAGAAGTGGAAACTCACTCGTCGTCCCAAGCGAGGGAAAGCGTGGACCGTGCGCGGTTAAGGAACCGGCGGAGGTCAAGGGTAGTCTGACTCAACTTCCGGACTCGGATTGAGTCGCGGGACGGGTCACTCTCACTCTCACAGCGGTGACAGGGACACATGGGCTAGTACCTACACTGTCGGCAGTGACAAAAGACCATATACTAGCTAAGCAAATGAACGCCAAGAGGTTCGGACCATTACCTCCACGCACCCAGCGTGGCGAAGATAACCCCGGCCGAATTACGGACTCCCGGTTAACAATTATTACAGCAATACACTAAGTCGACCCACTCCACGCAGGGAGGTAAAAGGTCACATGTGGGGTCCGGGAATCACGCAAATCGGGTTGACGGGCAGCATCTTGATGTCGCCCGGCGGTGCCGAACTCCGCGTTTTCGTGCTTTCCGAACGGCGGGTTCTGCGGGCCCGCGGGGCCTACGGATGGCGCTATCCTCCGGATCTGTAGGGGTGGGACCCACTGTGATGGGGACCCCCGGTGGCGCACCTCCACGGATGGCGGTCGACCGGGACCACCGATCGGGGGTCGATCGGCCCCGATTCCCAATTGATGAACTAGTTGTCCACGGATTTTGGTTGCTGTCTTCCGGCGAGCGCTCCGGCGAAAACGGCCGCTGCGAGCAATCCCGACGTCAGATCGGGACGCATGAGCTATCGTTGGAAAGTTCTCTTCAAATGCTTCGATCTAGACCCAGATAGATCTGTTGGATCAGGTCGGATCAGAAATTTATTGAATTTACAAGCCCCTATTGTACAGTAACCGAAATCTCAGATCTGCAGGGTACTTGTCTGAGAACCACCGTTGACCGCCTAGTAAACCTCCGATTCAGCTCTTGAGCTCTTCTTCAACGTTGTAGGGTCTCAAACCACGGAACTGGGACTAGTTTTAGAATTTGATTTGGAGGTGGTGGTGATTTACTATGATTTTTGGGGTGACTGGGGGTCGGATCTGGGAACAGGTGGATAGAACTGTAGATGGGTCTGAGAACGAATTTTAGAAAATATGAGATGGGTGAATAAAAAATTGATAAAAATTGTGGATAAAGGGGTGGATGAATGGAACCCCCAATAAAATTGGTCAAACCGACAGAAATCAAAAAGTGGACCTAAGACATGAAACTCAAGGCGGGGATGAATCTAGACAGAACTCTGGTAGAACCGAAATGGAAGAGTGGACGAAAATCAAAAAATATGTAACGAGATCTGACTGGCAAACCAAAATTTGTGGGATGTCCTTGACACCTCTGGAACATCCACTAAATTCCCAGATCTATCTGAGCTTGTGTCTGAGACACGAAATTCGTGGAAGCTTCTGTGGTACTGCGTGGGCAGAACTCCGTTGATGGCGGTGGCGGTGCGGTGGCGACTCGTGGCGGCGGCGGCGGCGGCGACCGGAACTGATAGGGTGGAGTCTCACCACCAGAAGGAAGCTTTCACAGCTTCAAGGGGGAGAGGGAGAGGAGGAGGGGGTGCACCAAGGCTGGAGCTTCAAGGTTTTCTTCCAATTCAAATGGCATTAATTCATCAAAATAGAAAATACAAGCTTAAATAGGTTACATCTCACATCCATCCACAACCATTGGATCTAGGGGATGGGAATGGAGGGTTGGGATGGAGTGTGACACACACACACAAAATAAATATAAAACTACAAGGAGGGGGGCGGCCCTTGGACTAGGTGTAGAAGGTGGACTTGGTAGGTGGGGGTGGGTAGCCTCCTTGGACTTTTCAAGCCACTTGTCCCCCACTTGGCCCACCTATCTAGAAGCCTCCATTTGACATGTTGACTGACCCCACATGGGGCCCTTGGCTGAGGTGGCTCAATGGGATGGGGCCTGGGGGGCCCGTGGGGCCCACGGGGTCCAAATTGCACATAAGCCCCTCTTACAATCAAAATAGCAAACCGAATACAACAAAATAAACACAAATTACACACACATAAAGGCTAACTAAATATGATAAATGTCGGGACTCAGGGGGGTGTCTCCAAGCTGTCTCCGAGCCAAATAGATGCTGAGGTGGCTCGAGTCGTGCTCCGTGTGCGGTACCGGTGGCTCGGCGTATCGCGCCGCTCAACTGCTCGGGTGTCCGCACCAATTCTCCCCGGGTGGGAGAAACTCGACCCTGTCGAGTAAGGGTCTACATCACTCCTGTATCGCTCCAAAAGGTCCGGATCGATCTGCTGCAACTCGCCATGTGTGATCCATGTGTCCTCAGTAGCGGGCCATCCTCTCCATCGCACTAGGTAGCGCGGGTAAGATCCATTCCTGGTAACTGTCACTTGCTCGTCCAGTATACGATCTATATGCTCACGCTGCCGTGAAAAAAGGGCTGGAGGTGGAAGTGGACACTCAGGTGTGGGATCACTCTCAAGGGGAGGAGATGGCTCAAAAGGCTCACTAGGGATCACCGCTGGGTCCCTATATGCAACAAGATCCGATACATTGAAGGTAGAGCTTATACCATATTCCTCGGGCAGGTCCACAACATACGCATTGGATCCAACGCGTTTCAACACTCTAAAAGGACCGGCTCCGCGAGCTTGCAACTTCTTAACGGTTCCAGAGGGAAACCGTTCAGGTCTTACCCTGATCATGACATATTCACCCTCTTGGAACTCTCGGTGGTGTCGATGGGCATCGGCTAGCTCTTTGTAACGTGCATTGCTGGCCTCACTCATGCAGACTCCTAACATGCCTAGCACTAGACTCGGCAGACTCACTATGCACTCCTAAAATGCTTAGCAAAATAAAAACACACGGATGCACACACAACCCTAAACAAACCTAATGTTAGTTCGACCCAATCATATGCAAGGTGGTCCAGGACATCCGAAGGTGTGCCATGCATACCCCAAGTGTGACTGAATGTCGATACAACCATAAGACGGTCCTTTGGATTTGGGAGGTTTGGGTGGAATAGGAGGGTCGGGTGTCTCTCGCTCGTGAACGGACTCGGTGGGTGCCGATGGCCCGGTCCATGGGGGAGGGGTATAATGGTGACCTGCCCTAAAGAAGTGGAATGGAGATTGTGGACCAAGGGGCCCACTAAGAAAGGGATCAAAGGGATCAAAGAATGTGTGACCCCTCGATATGGATTCCCTCATCTCAAGATCCCATGTGTGAAGTCTAGAAGGTGCTGTTGATCTCCTTCATTCATGAAGGGAGATGAGACGGTGGGGGTATGATGGTGGACCTTCTCAAAAAGGTGGAGTAAATATGGTGGGTCACGGGGTCCACAAGAGAATGGGTCGAAGGGATCAAAGAAGGTATGACCCCTCGGACTAGGCTTCCACAAATCACTGTCCCACATTTGGAAATCTTGGAGGTGTAAATGATCACCTTCATTCATCGTGAGAGGTGGGACGGCAGTCATAGGTAGTAAGTAAGATTCCTCCCGTGGGCAAATGGGAATGAAGTCGGGCTCGACCGGCATAGGGAGGAGTAGAAGAACCTCCGTGGTAACATGACCCACGGTGTACACGGAGGTGATGGACCCTAAAGCGGGATGAGTGAAACTACGACCTGTGGGTCGGTCGAAGTCTGGAGCCAACAAGTGCGTAAATGTCAATTGCCGGTCTAACCTTTTAAGAAGGTCATCCAATGTATCCACATAGTGACTAGACCGAAAGTGGTGTGAAATGAATTGATTGGCACCAGAGGTAGGATAGGGTCCATAGATGGGAGGGGAGATGGGGCCAGGCCACTCTTAAGCCAGCTAAGGAGTGGCTCGGCTAGAAGTAGCTTTCCCGTTAGAAACACGGGTAGCTGTGGCTGAGGTGGCTCCGAATAAAGATCGGAGAGCGAGGCTTCTCCAACCCTTTTGTCCCCTAGGGCTAGAGATGTCCGAGTGGGGCACTGTCCGGCAAAGTGGCCAAACCCCTGGCAGCGATAACACTGCTATCGTGACCCACTACGCTCCTCGATAAGTGCATCCTTACCCTTATCCTCCTGACGGACAGGGGGTATAGGCAAAGGGGCTCTCGTGGGTGGGGAACGAGGATCCACTATGATGGGGAGAGGACTTGGGGACTCCGTTGATGGGGCCGGGTTAAGACTACCGGTGATGACCTCCTTAGGCTCGGGTTGGAGTACATCACTAGGAGTACGTGTCCTATCCACCCCATCCAACCGGTCTAAAATCATTTGCATAAGTTCGGCAACGGAGTGGGTTGGAATAGGGATATCATGGTGGACTCGCCCGTAGTCAACCGTCCTAGGAGTGGGTCTTGGCTCATCTACGTGTGGGGCTCTTTGCCTCCGACTAGGACTCACTTGGTTGGAAGTGATTTGGTGGGGCCGGTTAGAGGTGACCGGTTGGGGCACGTAGACCTTCCTAAGCTCTCTCTTCATGTCCCACCATGACTCGATGGGCCATTGCCCCCTAACCTCTCTCATTCTTTCAATGTAATCCCACTTTTCGGCAGCCTCATGAAGAAACCGCTCTTTAGCGAAAGAGAATTGCATGGCCTCGGACATAGTATAACAATCAAAGTATGTGTCCATGGCGGCCTCCCACTTGAGGTAGTCGCCCGGGCCATTGGAGCCATAAAAATCCGAGGCTTCGGGCCTACGGAAGTGGAGTGGGTGGTTGCCAAGCCCATGGGTGGACCAACGGCCATAATGCCCGGGTGATTGGGAATCCATGAGAAATTGGGGGGGGAACTATATGTTGGACATGCCGACACTTGGACACTACACTAGACCGGCTATGCAAGGTTGGAATGCACTAACTAATGCAAACACCGACTAATGCACCTAGACCTAAACCAATATCCGGTATGTGGCGGAGATAAGCGACCCGAAGATCACTCGCGCAAGTACGCTACCCTCCCGATAGGCATAACCTAACATTCGAGCAATGCCTTTTAATATACCGGGCTATTGGGTGAAATGCAGTTTAAAACACTCTTTTTTTGTTTTGAAAATAATGATGATCCTAGACTCGACTTAGACCATGATGCATGACTTATGCAACGACTACCCTAGACTCGACTCGCTCTGATACCAAACAGATGCGGGACGGACACGGGAGACGACACTATATGGTGCCAACCTCGGACTCTAGATGAAGACGCGACCAGCTGCACACACCAGGGAGACACTAAGCCCGACACTATGAGCTCCTAGTGGCGAAACGTCGCTAACAGAAGTGGAAGCTCACTCGTCGTCCCAAGCGAGGGAAAGCGCGGACCGTGCGCGGTTAAGGAACCGGCGGAGGTCAAGGGTAGTCCGACTCAACTTCCGGACTCGGATCGAGTCGCGGGACGGGTCACTCTCACTCTCACTCTCACAGCGGTGACAGGGACACATGGGCTAGTACCTACACTCTCGACAGTGACAAAAGACCATATACTAGCTAAGCAAATGAATGCCAAGAGGTTCGGACCATTACCTCCACGCACCCGGCGTGGCGAAGACAACCCCGGCCGAATTACGGACTCCCGGTTAACAATTATTACAGCAATACACTAAGTCGACCCACTCCACATAGGGAGGTAAAAGGTCACATGTGGGGTCCGGGAATCACACAAATCGGGTTGACGGGCAGCATCTTGATGTCACCCGGTGGTGCCGAACTCCGCGTTTTCATGCTTTCCGAACGGCGGGTTCTGCGGGCCCGCGGGGCCCACGGATGGCGCTGTCCTCCGGATCTGTAGGGGTGGGATCCACTGTGATGGGCACCCCTGGTGGCGCGCCTCCACGACGGCGGTCGGCCGGGAACACCGATCGGGGGTCGATCGGCCCCGATTCCCAATTGATGAACTAGCTGTCCACGGATTTTGGTTGCTGTCTTCCGGCGCGCGCTCCGGCGAAAACGGCCACTGTGAGCAATCCCGACGTCGGATCGGGACGCATGAGCTATCGTTGGAAAGTTCTCTTCAAATGATTCGATCTAGACCCAGAGAGATCTGTTGGATCTGGTCGGATCAAAACTTTATTGAATTTACAAGCCCCTGTTGTACAGTAACCGAAATCTCAGATCTGCAGGGTACTTGTCTGAGAACCACCGTTGACCGCCTAGTAAACCTCCGATTCAGCTCTTGAGATCTTCTTCAACGTTGTAGGGTATCAAACCACGGAATTGGGACTATTTTTGGAATTTGATTTGGAGGTGGTGGTGATTTACTATGATTTTTGGGGTGACTGGGGGTCGGATCTGGGAACAGGTGGACAGAACTGTAGATGGGTCTGAGAACGAATTTTAGAAAATATGAGATTGGCGAATCAAAAATTGAGAAACATTTTGGATGAAGGGGTGGATGAATGGAACTCCCAGTAAAATTGGGCGAACCGACAGAAATCAAAAAGTGGACCTAAGACATGAAACTCAGGGCGGGGATGAATCTGGACAGAACTCTGGTAGAACCGAAATGGAAGAGTGGACGAAAATCAAAAAATATGAAACATGATCTGACTGGGAAACCAAAATTTTTGGGTTGTCCTTGACACCTCTGGAACATCCACTAAAATTCCCAGATCTATCTGAGCCCGTGGCTGAGACAAGAAATTCATGGAAGCTTCTGTGGTACTGCGCGGGCAGAACTCCGTTGATGGCGGTGGCGGTGCGGTGGCGGCTCGTGGCGGCGGCGGCGGCGACCGGAACTGATAGGGTGGGGTCTCACCACCAGAAGGAAGCTTTCACAGCTTTAAGGGGGAGAGGGAGAGGAGGAGGGGGCGCACCAAGGCTGGAGCTTCAAGGTTTTCTTCCAATTCAAATGGCATTAATTCATCAAAATAGAAAATACAAGCTTAAATAGGTTACATCTCACATCCATCCACAACCATTGGATCTAGGGGATGGGAATGGAGGGTTTGGGTGGAGTGTGACACACACACACAAAATAAATAAAAAACTACAAGGAGGGGGGCGGCCCTTGGACTAGGTGTAGAAGGTGGACTTGGTAGGTGGGGGTGGGTAGCCTCCTTGGACTTTTCAAGCCACTTGTCCCCCACTTGGCCCACCTATCTAGAAGCCTCCATTTGACATGTTGACTGACCCCACATGGGGCCCTTGGCTGAGGTGGCTCAATGGGATGGGGCCTGGGGGGCCCGTGGGGCCCACGGGGTCCAAATTACACATAAGCCCCTCTTACAATCAAAATAGCAAACCGAATACAACGAAATAAACACAAATTACACACACATAAAGGCTAACTAAATATGATAAATGTCGGGACTCAGGGGGGCGTCTCCAGGCTGTCTCCGAGCCAAATAGATGCTGAGGTGGCTCGAGTCGTGCTCCATGTGCGGTACCGGTGGCTCGGCGTATCGCGCCGCTCAACTGCTCAGGTGTCCGCACCATAAAGCTTCATACTGCAAAGCACTGTGAAGACTTGTGAGTGTGTGCAGAACATAGTATAGACTCTGACTGCATTATGTGCACAGACAACCTGATAAAAGCAATTTCATCAAAATAGGAACTGTTGCCAATCAATCAAAACAAACAATCAATCAAGATAAGATGTTGCCAAAGAAATGAAGCAAATGCCAACATCATCAACATAGAGGAGTCACAACAATCTCCCCCTTTTTAATGATGGCAACCCCTTATTAAATAGAATAGCAACATCTTGTCAACCAGATGTATTTTTATGTATTTTGATGAAAAATATGATTTGTTATTCAGATTGACATGCAGATGCTATGAATGCATGCTACACAATGCAAGCAACTTACTGCCCCAGACTCCCCCTGTAAATGAATTCAGAATTCAGACAACATATTCTACCCCTAGACAATATTCTCCCCCTTTGCCATCAACAAAGAGGATGGAAAAATCAAGAAGTTATCTGACTGGCATTCTGAACAAGTAGTTCATGAATAAGCATGCTAAAGCACAGAGTCTTCAGGTATATGAATTTAGAAACTACTTTCAGACAGAGTGCTGGTTTAAAGACTATAAAATTTTGAGTTCATTCACTACAATCAATAGATAAGTTCGCTGTGCATGATAAAACAATAAACCAGAATCACATTTGCATGAGAGAGTCAGTTTCAAAATATCTTACTTTCATAGTCTAAAAAAATGATTGAGAGATACCAAGTCATGTATTGAAACTAAACAAATTGACATTCATGAAATTTCATTCGATGGAGCAGCATTTTCAATACAAGTTCATTGAGGGCATTCAGGTGCCATTGTCTTTTTGCATAGGGGTATACGTTTATCAGACGCCAATACCCCTAGATACTCAACATGATGGACCATTCTGTCATGATCAAACTCAATAAAAGTGATTTTCACCTTTTTGTGTGAGGGTACACGTTTATCAGACGCCAGTTACCCCCAAGTACTCAATGAAACCACCCTACTGTTTTGATCATTTTATACAGAGATAGCTGATGCACCTCATGACATAAGTGTTGTCCACTTCTTTGATGGATCACTCAGTTTCTCAGTGATTTACCAGTCATTGCTCTGCCAATTTTATTGTGCAATGATTTTCAATATTTTTCAATATCTTTCTTAGCTGTCCTTTACTCCTTTATATGTTTCAGAATGACTTGTTTAAGAACAATACACATACTTAGCTTCTCTAACATGATTTCAGATATGATTAGCTTTATCGGACATGAAATAAGATAAGGGTTGAGAGTTTTATCAATTTTTAGCTTACTCCTATACTGATTGCAATTTTTAAACTCCAAAAGTTATAAAATTTAAACCATTAGGTCAGTCCTTAAGCAATTCAAATTCTTACAACTGAAGAAGTCCATTTTCTATTTCTTAGAAATCAGAACTGACTAACAGATTGCCATAATGTCAGAATTGACATTCAGAATTAAAGGATGAACGAATTCAAGAAAGTTGAAGACACTCTGAATTTCTAGCAGAAACTCCCCCTGTCTATATGCATGAAATTTTGCAAATGAATGGCAAGAATTGAATGACAGAGAACTTAGACACAATCAGGACTAAATTCTATGCAATGATGATCATGAGTGTGATGCCACATTCAACATCCACAGGTTTATTCAAGCTATCAGATGCAAGTCCAAATCAGAAATTTTATTTAAGGCAGCTGAAATTTTATTCAAGCTATCATTCATCATGCTGAAATTTACATAAGCCAAGTTCTCTTCTAAGAAATTTAAATCTTTCATTCCCAAGAGACTTAGTAAAAATATCAGCAATTTTGTTTTCAGTTTCTATGACATTCATTTCAATCTCCTTTTTATTTACAACATCTCTAAGAAAATGATGTTTTATCTCTATGTGCTTAGTCCTAGAATGATGAATAGGATTTTTAGCAAGGCATATAGCACTAGTATTATCACATAAAAGTGGAATACATCCCAAATTTATCTGATAATCAGCCAGTTGGTGCTTAATCCAAAGTACTTGGGCAGCATAATTACATGCTGCAACATACTCAGCTTCAGTTGTAGATAATGCTACAGTGTGTTGCTTCTTAGATGCCTAAGACACTAGACAGCCACCAAGGAATTGACAATAGCCACTAGTGCTTTTTCTCTCTACTCGACACCCAGCATAATCTGCATCAGTGTAGGCTAGAAGTTCTAACTCACACTTGGCAGGATACCACAAACCTAGCTCTTGGGTGCCTAGTAAATACCTAAAAATCCTTTTCACAGATTTAAGATGTGATTCTTTAGGACTAGCCTGAAATCTAGAGCATAAACACACTGCAACTTGAATATCAGGCCTAGATGCTGTAAGATAAAGAAGGGATCTGATCATACCTCTATATAGCTTTTGGTCCACTGGTTTACCTTTAGAATCTTCATCTAAATTTGTTGAGGTACCCATTGGAGATGCTATTTCCTTGAGGTTGTCCATTTTATACTTCTTCAATAGATTCTTTATGTACTTGGACTGAGAAATGAATATGCCATCTTTTGATTGTGTAACCTGCAGTCCAAGAAACAATTTGAGCTCACCCATTGAGCTCATTTCAAACTTATCAATCATAATTTGAGAGAATTCCTCACACAATTTGGGGTTAGTTGACCCAAACACAATGTCATCCACATAAATTTGAATAATAAGAATATCTGGATGACTCACCTTGGTAAACAATGTTTGATCAACTATACCTCTTGTGAAATTCTTATCGGTGAGGAATTTGCTCAACCTGTCATACCAAGCTCTAGGAGCTTGCTTTAAACCATAGAGAGCTTTATTGAGTTTGTAAACATGATTAAGAAAGTCTAAACATTCAAACCCAGGAGGCTGTCTCACATAGACATCCTCATTAATTTCCCCATTCAGAAAAGTAGATTTCCCATCCATCTGCTGAAGATTTATTCCTAGGGAACATGCATAAGCTAATAAGATTCTGATTGCTTCTAACCTAGCTACAGGGGCAAAAGACTCTTCAAAGTCTATTCCAAATTCCTGATTGTACCCCTGAGCTACAAGTCTGGCTTTATTTTTAATAACATTCCCTGATTCATCAGTTTTATTTCTAAACACCCATTTAGTCCCTATGACTGTTTCATGATCAGGAGGTGGAACCAAATGCCACACCTTATTCCTGTCAAATTGGTTGAGCTCCTCATGCATGGCATTTATCCAATGCACATCTTGGAGAGCATAGTCAATGGACTTGGGTTCTGTGTTTGATACAAAAGCATAAGCATTCAGTTCATGTTGAATTCTCAGGCGGCCTCTAGTCCTAGGGGGGTCATGCAAATTTCCAATTACATTATCTACAGGATGATCTTTAAGATATCTAATGTTAAAAATTAAATTGTCATGTGTTTGATTTACCTCCCCCTGAACTGTAGACTCCTCTTCATTAAGCTCTGTATGTCCTTCTTCATCCTCGGATTTGTCTGCAGGATCTCCTTCCTTCAAAATTTCACCATTGTGTTCATTCCTACATTGACCAACATTAGAATTTACCAAGGATTCATCAAAAACTATGTGTGGAGATTCTTCAACAGTTTTAGAGTTCAGATTGTACACTCTATATGCTCGGGTGTTTTCAGAATAACCAAGAAAGATTCCTGGTTCACCTTTAGGTTCAAATTTATCAAGGTCTCTTTTATCATTTATATGAATAAAACATTTACAACCAAAAACCTTGAAATGTGTAATAGAAGGTTTCTTACCCTTTAAGATCTCATATGGTGTTTGCTGGGTAGAAGGTCTTACCATGGCTCTGTTAATTACATAACAGGCAGTGTTCACTGCTTCAGCCCAAAATTTCCTTGGTAGACCACCTTCAACAAGAAGTGTACGACCCATCTCCACTAGGGTTCTGTTCCTTATCTCCACAACTCCATTCTGCTCAGGTGTCCTTGGTGAAGAGTACCTATGGGTGATTCCATTTGACCTGCAGAATTCATCAAACTGTGAGTTTTCAAACTCACCTCCATGATCAGTCAAAATGTTTTCAATTTTCTGATTTATTTTAACATAGAACTCCTGAAATTCTGAGAAGACATCACTCTTATTAGATAAGAAATAAACCCAAGTATACCTAGAAAAGTCATCTACCATGACAAACCCATACCTCCTCCCTGATAAGCTGACAGATCTGGTTGGCCCAAAAAGGTCCATGTGTATCAGCTCATAGGGTTTGGAAGATAGATTTTCAGTTCTAGACTTAAATGACTTTCTAGTTATCTTTGATTGAGTGCATGCATCACAGATTTTATTTTCTTTCTTGAAGGAAACTTCAGGAAGTCCTCTAACCATGCCATGCTTATTTAGTTTGTGCAAAATAGTGTAACTAGCATGACCTAACCTACGATGCCATAAAAATGCTAAGTCTTCTCTACTGGCAGTAAGGCAAAGGTTAGTATGTTGAATGTCATCTAAATCTATCATGTATGTATTATTTATTCTTTTTCCAGAAAATTTGACACTTTCAGAATCAGGTTCAAAAACCTTGCAGCATTGAGAATCAAATAAAACATTGTATCCTTTATCACACAACTGGCTGATGCTAAGTAGATTATAAGCTAACCCTTCAACCAGCATAACATCATCAATGCAGCAGGTAGAGCACTTACCTATTTTACCTGATCCAATAATCCTACCCTTTGTGTTGCTTCCAAAGGTGACAAGGCCTCCTAGTTTCTCAGTCAGCATGCAGAACTTGGCCTTATCTCCTGTCATAAGCCTGGAGCAGCCGCTATCCAAGTACCACAAGTTGTTCTTGGCTGCCCGGCATACCTGCATACACAATTAGGTAAAGAGGTTTGGAACTCAAGACTGATTGGGCTCCATTACAGATGAAATAGAAGCAAAGCAAGAAAGCAGGCTTTTCGGAATCCACATTTGTTTAAATGAATTTTGTTCATTGGATCCTACAGATTTTCTTCTGTTGTTGTTCCTCTTCTTATTGGCAGCAGCATGATTATTGACAGTTTTGTTACTTCTGTGCTAGTGACTTGGCCAGGGTGTGTTCACAAAGTTTTGGCCATAGTAGTTCCTGGGTTGGCTAATGAATTGTTGGTTCCTAGGTGTCCAGTTACCATACTCATTAACCCAGTTGCTAGTGTAAGGTCTTTGATATTGTACAGCCTGATATGCAAGACCTGTATGCCTCCCCGGAGTTCTAGTCCAATCTGACCTGTTGAAGTAGGTTGTCTGTGCATTGTGATAGGTCTGAACTCTGGGTTGGTAAACATGTTTGGATTGACTCCTAGCAACATTCTGTCTCCCCTGCACCTTGGACCCTGCTGTCCTATTCATAGGTTTATTTTGGGTCTTCTTCAGAGGTGGTGATGATGGTGGAGACTTAGTGACTTTAACCTGGGGTTTATGAGACTGTGTAGGTTGACCCCTAACCTGAGTCTGAGCCCTAGGATTTTGCTTGGATGTGCTAGCTCTACTAGGTTCACTGACTTTTTGTTTACCCTTCTCCTCAGCACTGATCTTTTTCAGATTAGCAGCTTTATTCACAAAAATGTTTGAATTCATACTAATTAGATGTCCTTTTTCTTTTTGTGCAACAAATGAAATAGTTTTCATTCCAAAGGTTTTAGTTACACTTGAATTAAATCCTAGTCCCTCTTTTCTGAAATTAACTTTTGACCCTAACAAAGCATTTAGATTATCTGTTCCTTGGGTCATTTTATCAATGGTTTTCAGCTTATCCTCATTATCTTTCTGAATTTCATCAATAGACTTTTTCAGTTCATTATTTACATTGAGGACAGCTTCATATTTTTTAGAAACAATTTTTACTTCACTCTCACATTTCTGAATTTTCAGCTTCCATTCATCAATTTCTTTTTCAAGCCTCACATTCTCTTCCCTAGTAGCTTTTAACTCATTTTTGATTTTGTCTAATTCAGAACATGCGAGTTTCAATTCTTTATTCTCAGAATCTAAGCAGGCAATCTTATCAGTCAGAGTTGTATCATTTTGCATGGAGTTAATTTTTCTTCTAAGATGCCTATTCTCTTTTCTGATATCACTTGCCTTATCAGCTATGTCATGATAAGCATCTATCCAATCATTGATAGTAAATTCATCGAATCTAGTGATTACCTCATCTGATTCCTCTTCTCTATCTTCTGAGTTTGTTGTTGTTGCCATGAGACAAATGGGCTTCTCAGATTCGGCTTCACTGACTGAACTGCTACTGAAGGAGCCTTCATCTTCATCACTCCATGTACTAATCATAGCTCTCCCTTTCTTGTTTTTCTTCTTTGACTTGTCCTTGTATTTCTGATTGTCTGGACAGTCAGCTTTCAGATGGCCCGGTTTCCTGCATTGGTAACAGACGTTAGGTTCAGTTTTCTTAGCATGTTTAGATTTATACCTTTTATCCTTTCGGCCGCCACTGTATTTCTTTTGGCCGAATCGTCCTGCTCCTTTACTGAGAAATCGCCTGAACTCTCTGGTCATCATGGCCATCTCAGAATGAGTCATATCTTCTTCATTCGGGCTCTCCTCTGATGATGAAGAACTGCTGGAGCTGTATTTGTTGGAATTGCTTGAACCAGCCTTCAGCGCTATCGGCTTCTTCTTCCTCTCAGCTTCTTCTGTCCTTGGCATATTAATCTCATATGCCATTAGTCAGCCAATCAGCTCATCAGCTCTTGTATTACGCAAATCCCTTGACTCCTCCATCACTGTAGCTTTTGTGTGCCAAGCATGAGTCAAGGACCGCAGAATCTTCCTCACCACATCATATTCTATCTGAGGTTTCCCTAGACCTCTAAGACCATTGGTAATGACAGTCAACCGAGCATACATTTCGCTGATGGTCTCGTTCTGCTTCATCTTGAAGGCTTCGTATTCGGATACAAGAAGATTGGCCTTCTGCTCTCTTACTTGAGATGTGCCCTCATGAATGACTTCCAATGCATCCCACATCTCCTTGGCTGATTTGCAAGCTGACACGTGGGAGAATTCGGTAGGGTGCAGAGAGCACTGGATAGCATTTATGGCACTCCAATTCAGTGTGGACCTTCTGATCTCTTCCTTGGTCTAGACATCTTCATTCGGGGACAGCTCATAAGGTCCCTTGCTGACAACCTTCCAGATCTCGTAATCCTTAGCCCTCAGAAACACTTGCATACGATTCTTCCAGTATGCGTAGTTAGATCCATCGAAGAATGGGGGCTTAGTTGTTGAGTGACCTTCAGCTGCCATCCCTCGAGCATCCATCTCTGCCTATCCTCTTCGGGCGATGAGTCCCTGTAGAAGAGTGTGGCTCTGATATCAAGTGTTGAGTTAGATGGACGCAGTCTATCTCCACGAAATGTGGATCTAGAGGGGGGTGAATAGATCTAATGCCTATTTAAAAACCAATGTAAGGTTCAAATGCGGAATATAGGCAAATCTGCTAAATCACTAACCCTGATACTAGATTTCAATAGAACCGAATCAAGCTCTTAAAGTAAACAAGACATCCAGTAGCACACAATTCATAGACAATCACACAAACATAAAACACCCACGATTTTTAGGTGGTTCGGTCAAGGACCTACGTCCACCCCACACTCGACCGAGTATGGCGTACTGCTGCGCAGTACAGCTTGCGTCTGCTGGGCATTACAGCTTGGCCAACAACCGCTGATACACAGCTTCGCTGGGCAGTACAGCTTGCCGACCAGAGGAACAGATCCTCCGCAACTGCTGGGGAAATACAGCTTAACCCGTCCAGTGGAGACTTCCACTGTAAATCCGCTGACTCACAGCTTGAAGAAACATGAATTCGGAAATGAAAGACAGAAGCAAAACGAAAATGAAAACCCAAATGGAAATGTAGCTCGAATGAGCAATGCTCAGCTCTGATTTTTGAACCAAGAGACTGAGATACAACCTCTCAAACAAAAACTCTCACAATCTCACTCTCTCGATCAAGCTCTCTCAACTCATCTCTCTTGATCTTCTCTTCTCTCTTTTTCTTCTTCTCTGTTTCTCTTCTCACAGTGGATCGATGGCACTCTGCTGCTTTCAGACTTGCTGTATAGACTTTGCTCTCTTCAGATTTCGATCAGCTCCATCTGAACACCAAGGCTTCAATATATACTGGAAGCAGGTGGATAAGGGCGCGTGGTTTCCACATTTTCCCGCCCAAGGAATTCACCAGATCCGAGGCAACTTTATCCACGTGTCATCATCTGATCACCTCATCCCCCTGGGATCACGAGCCATGTCAACAACCCCTGTAGAGAATCCCTGTCAGACATAGTATCGGATTATCAGTTTAAGCATAAACCCTGTGCAGACATCATAGTATGCACAATGCAGTGTAAGACTTTCCAATGTCTAGACTTGCAGATGTGAACGACACAATGTATAGACTTTAGGTGTGAAGACATTGTGAATGCAAATGCAATGTTTAGACTTCATTGTATAGACTTGGAGAACCTGAATCAATGTGCATACTTGGAACGCCTGAAGACCAGTGTCCAGACTTGGAATCAATGAAGGCGTTGGCTATACAGACTTGACCAAAGAAAAGGCAACCGGATGTACAGACTTTAGAGGATACAGACTCTGTATATACTCTGAGGTCCAAAGGCAATGTACAGACTTTGCCTTAGAAACGAATGAATAGACTTGAGAGTCTTGAAGCCAATGTACAGACTTTCCACCGACCAATGTATGGACTTTGCAGGCCTAAGACGCTGAATGAGACGGTGGATGTAACAGTGCAATGTCTAGACTTGAAATCCAATGCAGACGGTTGTACAGACTTGAATGAGACGCTGCATGAGACGATGCAGCTACAGTAATGTACAGAATTGTGAAAGACTTGCTGGATGCAACGTGAGACGCAAGTTGAGACGATGCAATGTGCAGACTTCAAAGAACACAACGTGCAGCAGTGTATAGACTTGAACCACTAGATGCACGATGTACAGACTTCATTAATGCAGGGCTATGCTTTGTATAGACTATGTGAATGCAGTGCAATGTATAGACTCTGCATAACATTCAGTAGCCAACGTATAGACTTAGGCATCCTTCAGCTCACTGTGTAGACTTCAACCATGATGCATGCAATGCACTGAACAATGTACATACTTCCTATATGCTCAAGACTATGCACAACGAATGTATATACTTGTTGTAAGGGATGTGCAGACTTGATATATGAACCAGTGCATAGACTTCAACTATGATGCATGCAATGCACTGAACAATGTACATACTTTGAAGAACAGCATCCAATGTATAGACTTGATGAAACACTCACGAGTGTATAGACTTAGAGTGAAGCATGCAATGTATAGACTTTACGAAATGCACGCTACAGTGTCGATGTGTAGTCTTAAATATCATTCAGAAGCTAATGTGAAGACTTCCCGATGTATAGACTTTCAAGATGAAAGGCTATATAGGCTTGAACAAAGAAGCAGCGAATGTATGGACTTCCAAATGGAAACGACGGTAAAGCGATCAGTGTATAGACTTCAAGGGAAACGACGGTAAAATTACCGATGTATAGACTTGAAGGAAAACGTAGGTAAAACTTCCAATGTACAGACTTCAAAGATGAACAGTCGGATGTACATACTTGGAAGATCACTGATGGCTGTACAGACTTTGCTTCAATGTATAGATTTTGAAGTTCAACAAAGGATGCATAGTGCACTGTATGGACTTCCAATGAGACGCAAATTGAGACGGTGGATGTATATACTTTCCACCGACAAATGTATAGACTTTGCGAAGCACAGTCCATTCTACAGACTTTCAAGCCTGAAGGCCAAAGTGTGGACTTGCACAGTAGCTCAAAGTATAGACTTGATATGTGTGCTTCGGCTGTACAGACTTCACTCTAGCAGGTAATGCAGCAATGTATATACTTTGAACTTGAACGTGCAGTGTATAGACTATGCAATGCACTGTGGATGTATGGACTCTGCAACGATTGGCAATGTATAGACAATGCACAGTCCAATGAATGGACTTTAACTAAGGTGAACAATGTACACACTTAGCCGATGTGCAGACTTTAACGATGTGCTGCAATGTACACACTTGTAAAGATGATGCAATGCGTTGACGCTGCAATGTATGCCAATGTATAAAGTTTCATGCTGCAAACCACTGTGAAGACTTGTGAGTGTGTGCAGAACACAGTATAGACTCTGACTGCATTATGTGCACAGACAACCTGATAAAAGCAATTTCATCAAAATAGGAACTGTTGCCAATCAATCAAAACAAACAATCAATCAAGATAAGGCATTGCAAAGAAATGAAGCAAATGCCAACATCATCAACACAGAGGAGTCACAACATTATCCTTGTGTTCTTTACCTTGACTACATGAACTTGACCTTGGAACCCTTGGCCATTAAATATTGTGGATGTCTAGTCTGGTGGGATCTACGATCCAAAAAGAAATCAATGCCAAGGCAAACAAATGAAGGGCCCAGTCTGGTCCTGGGAGGAGCACCCGAAAAGTACTTGATCCCCGGGGAGGTGAATGATTAGGTGTGGCATTTGGCACTGATACTATCTAGCGTGTTGGGTCTACGACATTCCTCATTCTTGTGAAACTTATTATTAGTCATGCTTAAAGTATGAAGTACTTGCTTGCTTGCTTACTTGACGTGACTTGAAATTGACTGCAAATGGCCATTCACTAGAAAATCTTGTTAATCTTGCTTGATATCTCGACATGCAACTATTTCTTCCATTTTAATTATCGTTACTATTTCTATCTTAGTGATTATTTAGTTCTGCTTATTTTATCACGTTAATAATGCATATTGATTAATTGGTTAATCACTTAAACTATGCCTGATGATAGAGTATAATTCCTACTGAGCTTCTTGCTCACCCCTACTTCCAATCCTTTTCAGGTAACACGGTTAACGGTACGTTGCAAATGGGAATCGGATCAGTGTGATCGAGTGAACCTGGAAGCTAGAGATTGGAGTCTATTTTTTTCTTCTTGAGTCTAGCTAGTGTCGTGAGTCTGGTTATTTCTTTTTGTTCTTTCTTCCTTTAATTTGAATCTAATATTGTTAAGTGACCTTTTTAATATTAATAAGAGCTCGTATTTTTCAATATGTGTGTATGGCCACCTTGTGTTTAATTGTGGTTATTTATCTTCCGCTCTTGTTATCATGACTGTTAACTGCCACGTTCCGAGCATCGCTTCCCGCTGCTATCGGTTCGGGACGTGACACATTCCCATGTTATCGTACCCTCATGCATGCTTTGAAAAAATTGAAAAATGGAGTTTTGGGTTTTTCGGCTTACCTCGGACGAGGGGGTTCCGGCTGCCATCCCGGGTGCTTCCTCGGCCATGTGCTCGCCTTCATCGTCTCCAGCACCTTCTGTTGGAACGGATGGACACTAAGATCTAGAGGGGGGGTGAATAGATCAACCCAAAAATAGAAGAACAATAGCAGTTTAAAATCTAAAGCGGAATTAAGAAGAACTACTGTAACAATATCAACAACAGCACACACCAGAATAGCAGAATATCAAACTAGTGAATAATCCTACAGACAATTCACTGTTATAAAGAGAATAATTAACTCAAGACACTGTCTGAATCAAGTAAAATCATAGTCAAATTAACGGCAATAGATGCATAGAATGAACTGAAATTAACTAGCGGTCCTAATCATTTATCTATTCACAGATCAGAATAAGTAGACAATCACACGCAAGATAAAGGGTTTTAGGTGGTTTGATTTTCACCTACATCCACCCCACACTCAGATAGAGAATGGCTTACTGCTGATTCACAGCTTCAATCCGCTGAGCCACTGCTTCGGGGATTAGATCCCTACAAACTGCTGATCCACAGCTTTGGAGAATTGATCCCAGACCGCTGATCCACAGCTTTGGGGAATTGATCCCCGACCGCTGAGCCTCACAGCTTCCTACCGCTGAGCCTTACAACTTCACTGTCCGAGGTTTCACCCTCGCCCGCTGATACACAGCTTAAAAGAGTTTAGGAAATAAAGTGGAAAGAAATAATCAAGAAATAATATAGCTCCCTAGGAGCAGATTGACTGTGGATTTGATCCAGGCGTCAATTACAAAGATAAACTCTCTTCTCACTAAGACGATCAAAATGGCTTACGATGCTCTACTTTCCTTGACCTTTACCGTAGCTTCTTCTTTCAACTTCTTCTCTTCTTCTCACACTCGCTCTGCTTATCTCTTCTGCTCAATCTGCCTTCACTCTCTCTCTTTTTTATATATATGTATATTGATATGAGAGATATGGTCCCTTTTTATAGCCTCGAGAGAGCAGAGCACGTGGGAAACATGTTTCCCGCCCAGAAAATCAGTAGAAGAGGCTCTGGTGAAGCTCCACGTGACAGGAGATGCAGATGCTCCTTCCACGTGTCAGATGATGGAAGCGCGCGGCCCAAGTGTCAGATAGATCTGATTGGAGAACTACATTGGATCACGTGCCACTTATTGTCCTGGGATTATGTGACCACTTAAGTTTCTGTTGTTTCTAGAGACATAGTAATTAATCCAGTAATTTAGACGATAGACACTTAGTCAAACACTTAGAGTGCATGCTTAATGCTCAGACCAATGATATAAATCTATATGCAAATACCTTAGAGTATGGTCATGATGTATAGACATATGAACGTTGATGCTCAGACCTTGAACATGTTCGGACTTAAATGTGTACAGACTTTACCTAGTGCACAGACCTTTATTATACATGACAAGAAATATGCACCGACCTTGGACATGCACAGAATGGAGTGTGCACAAACTGTCAAGTCCCAAGATTATATAGCAGAAACAATCAGGAATGTGAACAGTCGGCTAGTACGCCTCAAGCAAGCAATATAACAAGAGCGCAAGATAATCACATAAGACTAATTGCATAATATAATTCACTAAAACCTTCAACTTTATTATTTCATAAAATAATTCCCAAAGTACATAAGATGTTCATACTAGACTCAAGAAAATAAAATTACATCATGACTCGACTAGACATTTAGTAACTAAGGCTTCTCTCGAGTCTTTATCCTTTAATCACTCCCGGATCCATCACTTGAGTAATCGGAATCCATCCCACTAGAATTTCCTGAAAAAGATTGGAAAGTAGGATAATAAGCACACTTACCCAGTAGGTATCTTCGTATCTACATGAAGGCAAATTTAAATGATTAGCATTTTAGCTGTAAAGAATAAGGTAATCATGCAAATACGATGAAACATGGGAATAAAGCCAAAGTAACAAGATATGATCAAACTTGAGATACAAGAATATGATTTATCAAATATATAACAAGAATGTAGATCTGGCCTTTTCAAGAATGTAACAAGAATGCACTTTTCATAAGCATGAAGGCTATGCACTAGAAAGTCATGTAACAAGCAAGAATGTACTCTTCACTTAGTAGCAAGTACTTTGTGAATTCATGTGGATTCACGAGGACATTTCACTTATTTATAAAGAAAGTACTCCTAGCGCAATGCGATGCCAATAGCATCATACCCCATGGTTTACAGTATGTTTCCAACAATCAGCCGAGGGGACTAGCAGAGAGCCCCTGAACACAATCAGTGCTTGAACTGCATCATCAAGTATAAATCAAGCTACTTTCACGTTTATAGCAATAATGTGGCCAATAATGCACAAGTTCAACAAAAGTTCCATGATAAGGTAACAAAAATAAGAATGCTTCAATTAAGAACAAGAGATTTCAAGGAATGAGTTTATAACTAGGTCATGCTAGAAAAAGTCGGCAGCATAACGGTACTTAATTTAAGTTTCATAATTCTAGCTTAACTTGGTTAACCATAATTTAGGCTCTAGATAATCAGAAGACCATCTAGGCATTCCAGAAAACCAACCCCAAAGTTCAAACCTCGGGTTAGACATAATCAGGGTCCAAATGGTCTATTACTGGGCCGTTTTAAAATGCAAGCGGTCATATACAGGACCGTTTAGAAATCCATGCGGTCAAGTGAAGCACCGTTTAATAAGACAAAGTTTGATATACAAAAAAAAGACCATCTCTGAAGCCTTGCAGTCTGGTGGATGGCCGTTTAATGTCCTTTAGCGTTCTAGTGAATGGCCGCTAGTAAACTCAAACGGTCAACCATATGGCCGCTTAGGTCCAGAAATACAAAACATCGATACGTGCTTTTCAAGATAATGGGCTTTAATGGTATAACTATCTCGGCGTCCTAGTGGGAATCCCAGGCTCGCGGAGTCTTATGAAGGCCTTGAAACAATATTTCCTAGTCCGTTGGAAGGAATATCTAAAGGAGAGGTCATCAAGTCCAAGATTATGTTCTTAATGTGCAAAAAGTGTAACTAATGGCAACATACCGGGATATGTGCCATGTACTTATGAAAATGACTCTTAGAAGAGAGAGAATCGTGATAAACCAGCGATCAATTTAAATCATGAATCATCTATCATCTTTGAACATATATTTATTTCAAGAATATATAATTTTGGTCATAAACTAACATAAGTTAAAATAATACCAATGTGCACAAAACATGAAGTCTATGATGATAAACAATGAAATTAACTAAGTATATAAAACTAGTCATCAAACCAGGAAATAAACTTAGTTAACTAGGCTTATCATATATTAATTTTGGCTAATCCGTAATATGTTTGGATTATCAATATTGTAGAAAAATTAGAAAACCAAACGGTCTAGAATAGAACCGTTTAACTGGCAAAATGGTCAGTCGGGCAACCACTTATGCTATCGGGCTAGCGGTATGTCGTAAGACCGTTAAGATACCAGGCAGTCTACAGGATGACCGTTTGCTCCTATATAAATCCGAGTTCAAATAATAGTAAAGCCAAATGCCAAACCAAGATACATCATGCATGGAAATCAACATATATAAACTTCCATAATCATGATAGAACAAATATAGGTCAACAATATGTATAGGTTCATGTATTTAACAAAAAAATTCCTTTCTACTTTATTAGGGCTAGTTCATGCATGAGGATTAAACTTAGATGCTTAGTCCTACTAAAACATGAAATTCTCAAAGTACAATGCATGAAAACGCATGAAATCAGAGGGCTTTTATTTCTGACTTCAAATTTAAGCCATTCATGAGATAACCTACCTTAATTAATGCTCCTAGACTGTTAATTTGGGACTGGAAGTAAGCCCTAGTTCTGCACATTCTTGTGCTAAATCAGCAACTTCCCGCCCTTGTATCTCCCGATTCCCTTGACCTATTGCCGTGAAATATTGAGGGTAAATAGAAAATATGAAGGGTAACAGAAAGTTCTGAAGACACTGTTGCTAAATACCTCGTTTAGGGCTCCGAATTCCTTGATCAATTTGGGTCGGACGCACTAATTCTGAGTTACTTGTGTAGAATCAGCAACTTTGGAACCTTCTATCTTCCTGTAGGCTTGATCTCCTTGAACAAAATTTGGAGGATAATTAGTTCTAACTATAATAAACAAATTCCTAGAAGAAACTTACCTCTAATTCATCCTTCTTACCTTAATTCCACGCGAGCCAAAAGTAAGGATCGCACATGTCAAATGTGGGATCTATTTATAGGGTTAGCTAGGGTTTTAAGGATTAGAACGAACTTAGAGTCCCATTTAGGCTCTCAATTCGATCTACTATCCTTCTAGACTTATCTAATTAAGAGATAGAGTCGATCATAGGTGATTTGGATGCTATTAATCCATCCTTTTCACGTTTTCTCATACTCATGGAACTGACAGAGATAAGCAGTCTAGCTCTGGACCGTTTGACTCCCCATGCGGTCTCGCGATAGACCATTTGACTTCGTGAGCGCCGAATTTCAACTAGTTCAAACTCTTTTTTTTATTATTATCTTCACTATTATTCCTTTACTTATATACCAAGGAGTAATTATCTCCTTTAATTCCCTGTTTACACCCATTCCTAGCTTCTAGAATATGGGCTAAGGTCCAAAATAATCTTTTTGGGCTTATTAGGTTTATTATATGGGCATAATCCTCTTGAATTTATGTAGGGCTTAAATAATTATATTTAATTAAATAAAAATCATTCATAGCCCATTAAATGCTTAATAATTATATTTTAAGATCTGAAAAATTCTTAGAAAAATTCTCGGGCGTTACACCCTCCCCCACTTAAAAAGAATTTGTCTTCAAATTTAATGCATGGATTTATGGAGAGTGTAGTTACATTCAAATATCTCTGCGAATCTTTTGCGCATGGCTTTTTCAGTTTCCCATGTTGCTTCATGTGTCCATAATTTGGTCCATTGGATATGCGACTTCACCAACCCTTTCGAGAATCTCAAAGGGGCCAATGAATCTTGGAGTAAGCTTGCCTTTAATACCAAACCTTCAAATACCTCAACCCGGAGAAACCTTAAGGAATACATGGTTTCTTACTTGGAACTCCAAGTCGCGTCTTCGATTGTCAGCATATGATTTTTGCCGATCTTGTGCCATCTGGAGTCTTTCCAGAATAAGCCTTATCATTTCGATCGTATCCCTAATGATGCCGGGACCAAGAAATTGCCTTTCTCCTACTTCATTCCAAAAAATAGGTGAACGACAACTTCTTCCATATAGAGCCTCGAATGGTGCCATTTGTATGCTAGCTTGATAGCTATTATTGTATGCAAACTCCACCAGAGGTAAATGGTCATGCCAACTTCCTCCAAAGTCAATAGCACAAGCCCTGTGCATATCTTCTACCACTTGATTTGTTCTTTCAGTTTGACCATCAGTTTGTGGTTGGAATGCAGTGCTAAAGTTCAGTCGGGTCTCTAGTGAATGTTGTAGACCCTTCCAGAATTATGAGGTGAACCGAGGATCTCGGTCAGATATGATGGTGACAGAGACACCATGTAGTTTGACAATATCCTTCATATATAATGCTGCTAGTACATCCACAGACCATCGACTTTTGATTGGTAGAAAATGTGCAGATTTAGTCAATCGGTCTATGATCACTCATATACCATCATGTCCTCCCTTTGTCCTAGGGAAACCCATGATAAAATCTAGCCCTATACTTTCCCACTTCCATTCGCGAATATTTAAGGGTTGTAATTTCCCAGTGGGTTTTAAGTGCTCTGCTTTGACTTGTTGACAAGTGAGACATCGTGATACAAAATCTGCCACTTCTCTTTTCATATTGGGCCACCAAAAGCTTCTTTTCAAATTTTGATACATCTTGGTAGCTCCAGGGTGAATTGCATACCTTAATTTGTGAGCTTCTTCCATGATCAATTTCTTAGTGTCATAATGATTTGGCACACAAATCCGACCCTTAAATAATATTCTTCCATCATTTGAGATAGAAAATTCTGACCTCTGATCAATATTATCCTTTATCTCCATCAATGTGGGATCATTTTATTACAATTGGACTAGGTCCTCGATCAATGTAGGTTGAGACCTTATATTGGCAATCATACCTCCTTCTCCTTCTCTGTCAATATCAAGATTTAAATGAGAAAAATCTTTAATAAGACAAGTTATACCTTTCCGGAGGCTTGCAAGAGTTGCCATTGGTTTCCTGCTAAGAGCATCAGCTACATCATTTTCTTTTCCTGGATGATATTGGATAGTAAAGTAGAAGTTCTTGAGATACTCCAACCATCTGCGTTTTCGCATATTCAACTCCTTCTGGGTGAAAAGGTATTTCAGACTTTTATGATATGAAAATATAATGAATTTCTCCCCATAAAGGTAGTGCTGTCAAATCTTCAATGCGAATATAACCACAGCTAGCTCCAGATCATGTACAAGGTAATTTTCTTCGTGATGCTTTAACTGCCTTGATGAATAGCAAATCACCTTGCCATTTTGCATAAGGACACACCCTAACCCAATGCCAGACGCATCCGTATAGACTTCAAATCCACCACGTTCAGTGGGTAATGTTAATATTGGTGCAGTGGTAAGGTGTTCTTTAAGAGTTTGAAAACTCTCATCGCAGTCCTTCGACCATATAAAATGATTCTCCTTTCTTGTGAGTCTAGTCAAAGGAACATCAATCTTTGAGAAATCTTTGATAAATCTCCTATAATAACCAGCCATACTTAGAAAACTTCTAACTTCAGACACGGTCGTTGGCCAGCTCCAGTTCTTAACAGCTTCTATTTTTGAAGGATCAACAGCGATACCTTCTCTTGAAATAATATGGCCAAGGAAAGAGACCTCCTTTAGCCAGAACTCGCACATACTAAGCTTTGCATAAAGTTTGTGCTCTCTTAGCGTTTTTAAGGCTATTCTTAAGTGCTCTTCATGATCCTCCTTTGTCTTGGTGTAGATAAGAATATCATCAACGAAGATGACTATAAACTAGTCCCGATAAGGCCTGAATACATTATTCATAAGTTGCATAAATGTTGCCGCGACATTGGTTAACCCAAACGACATTACCACGAATTCATTGTGGCCATATTTGCTTTGAAAAGTAGTTTTGTGTATGTCCTCATCTTTGATCTTGAGCTGATGATAACCTAACCTAAGGTCTATCTTGGAAAAATATTTCGCTCCTGAAATCTGATCAAAGAGCTTATCGATACGCGACAACGGATATTTATGCTTAATTGTAAGTTGATCCAGTCGCCGGTAGTCGATACACAGCATGAGGGATCCATCCTTCTTCTTGACGAATAGAACTGGCGCATCCCAGGTGGATGTACTAGGTCGAATGAAACCCTTATCTAAAAACTCCTGAAGCTGTTTCTTCAATTCCTTGAGTTCCGTGGGAGACATCCTGAAGGGAGCTATTAAAACGGGTGCTGCTCCGGGGATGAGTTCAATAATGAAGTTTACTTCCCTTTCGGATGGTAAACTGGGTAAGTCTGATGGATATACATCTGAAAATTCATTGACAATAGGAATATCCTCTAAAGCGATCTCCTTGGATTTGGTAAGGATTACGGAAGCAAGAAAAGCTACACATCCTTGCGAAATTAATTTGCAAGCATGCAGAGATGAAATAATGGCAGGATGTTTCCTATATTTGATACCAAGGAAAGAAAATATTAGAAGACCTGGTTTTAAAAATAGATAATCCGATTGTGACAATTTATATAGGCATCGTGGTCTACAAGCCAATCTACACCTGATATAGCATCGTAGCCCTCCATGTCAAGACATACGAGGTTTGCTGGTAGGTTGTGACCTTCTACCACTACTTCACTATCAGGATAGTAGGTTGTAAGTTTGGTTCCGGGACCTAAAGGTGTAGTGATTGCTAGGTCCGAAGGTAGAGGAACTGATGCAATACGCAACGTTTTTGCAAAAGTAGAAGATATAAAGGAATCAGAAGCACCAGTATCGAATAGTACGAATGCAGGATGGGAATAGATTTGGATAGTACCTTCCATTAGCCCATCATTCTTGGGTGCTTCTTCCTCTTCCATAATAGCATTGAGACGAGCATGTCACTTACGTCCACCACCGGAAGATTGTTCTTTCATAAGGGGGCAATACGGAATACGGTGCTCATGACTGCCACATCGTAGACAAGCACCGAGACACTTCCAGCATTCTTCGGCCGAATGATTGAACATCTCACAAATGTGCAAGCCGTGGTGACTTGGTTGTCTTCTTCCTTGACTTTTTTATTCTTATGGTAGCCACCACCACTCCCATTCTGGATCTCTTCTTGCTATCACGGGATTTGTAGGGTTCCGTGATACTAAACTTTCTTTTCTTTTCATGTTGATCAGACCTTCGGCTAGGCTCCTCTCCCTTGACTTTTAATTTGTCATCTTTTTCCAAAGTCCTCTCGCATAAATGCGCCCGTTGGACCATCTCCGCATACGTACGGATATTCTGAGTCCCAAGTTGTTGAATAAATCTGGGCCTCAATCCATCCACAAATCAGTTAGCTTTTAACAACTCAGTGCTAACCAAGTGAGGAGCATAAGGCGCCAGCCTAGAAAATTGAAGTTCATACTCCGCTACGGTCATCATGCCTTGGCGTAACAAAGTGAATTCCATAGCCTTCCTCTCCTTAACATGTTCGGAGAAGTACCTAGCTTGGAAGAGTGTAAGGAAACCCTCCCAAGTATGAGGTGCATCAGTTAGCGATGCCGGAACTAACTTCCACCATCTATGAGCATCTTTATTTAATTGGAACGTGGCTAGACGAACCTTCTCTTGATCAGCACATTGCTTAACTTCAAAGATGTTGTTCATCTCATCTATCCAATTTTTGGCTTCATCGGGATTAGAGGAACCCAAAAATTGAGGAGGATTAAAGCTCCGGAAGTTACGATGTAATTCTCCCGCTCTTGCCCCTGCGCCGGCTTGAGCCATAGTTTGTAATGCTTGAGTAAGACCCGCAACGGTCTCTTGCATATCATTCTAGTCTACGCGATGAGCCATTATGAGAGTGAGGTACCTGAGAAGAGCAATGAATTTGTTAATACTAATGGAAAGAGTGGGGTGAATCTTAGAATTAATTCTAATGACTATCTCATCCCAGGTTCTACCCAATTCTTCTCATAGGTTGGGAATTTATTTCGTAGTTTCATAGGTGTGGGTCTTTAAACCTTGGACTTAACCTATGACATGACTTTTCCCTAGGAATTCAAATCCTAGGGCTCTGATACCACTGTCACTGTCACGTCCCGAGGTTATGCAGCAAAAACAATCGGGAATGTGAACAGTCAGCTAGTACGCCTCGAGCAAGTAATATAATCAGAGCGCAAGACAATCACATTAGAGTAATTGCACAACATAATTCAGTAAAACCTTTAACTTTATTATTTCATAAAATAATTCCCAAAGTACATAAGATCTTTTCACTAGACTCAAGAAAATAAAATTACATCATGACTCGACTAGACATTTGGTAACTAAGGCTTCTCTCGAGTCTTTATCCTTTAATCACTCCCGGATCCATCACTTGAGTAATCGGAATCCGTCCCACAAGAATTTCTTGACAAAGATTGGAAAGTAGGGTAATGAGCACACTTGCCCAGTAGGTATCTTCGTATCAACATGAAGGTAAATTTAAATGATTTGCATTTTAGCTCTAAAGAATAAGGTAATCATGCAAATACGATGAAACATGCGAATAAAGCCAAAGTAACAAGATATGATCAAACTTGAGATACAAGAATATGATTTGATCAAGTATATAACAAGAATGTAGATCTGGCCTTTTTCAAGAATGTAACAAAAATATATTTTTCATAACCATGAAGGCTATGCACTAGAAAGTCATGTAACAAGCAAGAATGTACTCTTCACTTAGTAGCAAGTACTTCATGAATTCATGTGGATTCCCGTGGATATTTCACTTATTTACAAAGAAAGTACTCCCAGCGCAATGCGACGCTAGTAGCCTCATACCCCATGGTTTACAGTATGTTTCCAATAATCAGCCGAGGGGACTAGCATAGAGCCCTTGAACACAATCAGTGCTCGAACTATATCTTCAAGTATAAATCAAGTTAGTTCCACGTTTATAGCAATAATGTGGCCAACAATGCACAAGTTCAACAAAAGTTCCATGACAAGGTAACAAAAATAAGAATGCTTAAATAAAGAACAAGAGATTTCAAGGAATGAGTTGATAACTAGGTCATGCTGGAAAAAGTCGGCAGCATAACGGTACTTTCTTTAAGTCTCATAATTCTAGCTTAACTTGGTTAACCATAATTTAGGCTCTAGATAATCAGAAGACCATCTAGGCATTCAAGAAAACCAACCCCAAAGTTCAAACCTCGGGTTAGACATAATCACGGTCCAAACGGTCTATTACTGGGCCGTTTTGAAATGCAAGCGGTCATATACAGGATCGTTTAGAAATCCAAGCGGTCAAGTGAAGGACCTTTTGATAAGACAAAGTCTGATATACAAAAAAAAATACCATCTCTGAAGCCTTGCGGTCTAGTGGATGGCCGTTTAATGTCCTTTAACGGTCTAGTGAATGGCCGCTAGCAAACTCAGACGGTCAACCATATGGCCTCTTAGGTCAAAAAATATAAAACATCGATAAGTTCTTTTCTAGACAATGGGCTTTAATGGTACAACCAGCTCAGTGTCCTAGTGGGAATCCCAGGCTCGCGGAATCCTATGGAGACCTAGAAATAAGATTTGCTAGTCCGTTGGAAGGAATATCCAAAGGAGAGGTCATCAAGTCCAAGATTATGTTCTTAATGTGCAAAAAGTGTAAGTAATGACAACATATCGGGATATGTGCCATGTACTTATGAAAATGCTTCTTAGAAGAGAGAGAATCATGATAAACTAACGATCAATTTAAATCATGAATCATCTATCATCTTTAAACATATATTTATTTCAAGAATATATAATTTTGGTCATAAACTAACATAAGTTAAAATAATACCAATGTGCACAAAACATGAAATCTTTGATGATTAGCATTGAAATTAACTAAGTATATAAAACTAGTAATCAAACCAGGAAATAAACTTAGTTAACTAGGCTTATCATATATTAATTTTGGCTAATCCGTAATATGTTTGGATTATCAAAATTACAGAAAAATCAGAAAACCAAACGGTCTAGAACAGAACCGTTTAACAGGCCAAACGGTCAGTCGGGTGACCACTTATGCTATCGGGCTAGCGATCTGTCGTAAGACCGTTAAGATACTAGGCGGTCTACAAGATGACAGTTTGCTCCGGTATAAATCCGAGTTCAAATAATAGTAAAGCCAAATGCCAAACTAAGATACATCATGCATGGAAATCAACATATATAAACTTCCATAATCAGGATAGAACAAATATCGGCCAACAATATGTATAGGTTCATGTATTTAACAAGAAAAATTCCTTTTTACTTTCATAGGGCTAGTTCATGCATGAGGATTAAACTTAGATGCTTAGTACTACTAAAACATGAAATTCTCAAAGTACAATGCATGAAAACGCATGAAATCAGAGGCTTTTTATTCCTGACTTCAAATTTAAGCCATTCATGAGATAACCTACCTCAATTAATTCTCCTAGACTGTTAATTTGGGACTGGAAGTAAGCCCTATTTCTGCACGTTCTTGTGCAAAATTAGCAACTTCCCGCCCTTGTATCTCCTGATTCCCTTGACTTATTGGCATGACATTTTGAGGGTAAATAGAAGATATGAAGGGTAACAGAAAGTTCTAAAGACACTGTTGCTAAATACCTCGTTTAGGGCTCCGAATTCCTTGATCAATCTAGGTCGAACGCACTAATTCCTGAGTTACTTGTGTAGAATCAGCTACTTTGGAACCTTCTATCTTCCTGTAGGCTTGATCTCCTATAACGAAATTTGGAGGGTAATTAGTTCTAACGGTAATAAACAAATTCCTAGAAGAAACTTACCTCTAATTCGTCCTCCTTACCTTAATTCCACGTGAGCCAAAAGTAAGGGTCGCACAAGTCAAATGTGGGATCTATTTATAGGGTTAGCTAGGGTTTTGAGGATTACAACGAACTTAGAGTCCCATTTAGGCTTTCAATTCGATCTACTATCCTTCTAGACTTATCTAATTAGTAGATAGAGTCGATCCTAGGTGATTTGGATGCTAAAAATCCATCCTTTTCACGTTTTCTCATACTCATGGAACTGACAGAGATAAGCGGTCTAGCTCTGGACTGTTGGACTCCCCATGCGGTCTCGCGATAGACTGTTTGACTTCGTGAGTGCCGGATTTTAACTAGGTCAAACTCTTTTTTTTATTATTATCTTCACTATTATCCCTTTACTTATATATCAAGGAGTAATTATCTCCTTTAATTCCATGTTTACACCCATTCCTAGCTTCTAGAATATGGGCTAAGGTCCAAAACAATCTTTTTGGGCCTATTGGGTTTATTATATGGGCCTAATCCTCTTGAATTTATGTAGGGCTTAAATAATTGGATTTAATTAAATAATATTCATTTATAGCCCATTAAATGCTTAATAATTATATTTTAAGATCTGAAAAATTCTTAGAAAAATTCTCGGGCGTTACACCCTCCCCCACTTTAAAAGAATTTGTCTCCAAATTTAATGCATGGATTTATGGAGAGTGTACTTACATTCAAATATCTCTGGGAATTTTTTGTGCATGGCTTTTTCAGTTTCCCATGTTGCTTCATGTGTCCATAATTTGGTCCATTGGATCTTGACCATAAGAATAGTTTTATTCCGAAGTTGACGTACTTCTCGTTCAATGATCTTGACTGGCTTTTACTTGTATGTTAAGTCCTTTTGATCTCTAGATTGTCATAAGTGATGGCATGGAAGGGATCAGGTACATACTTCTTGAGCATTGAGACGTGGAATACATCACGGACTTCAGATAATTGAGGCGATAAAGCTATTCGATATGCGACTTCACCAACCCTTTCGAGAATCTCAAAGAGGCCAATGAATCTTGGAGTAAGCTTGCCTTTAATACCAAACCTTCAAATCTGTCGACCCGGAGAAACCTTAAGTAATACATGGTCTCCTACATGGAACTCCAAGTCGCGCCTTTGATTGTCAGCATATGATTTTTGCCTATCTTGTGCCATCTGGAGTCTTTCCCGAATAAGCTTTATCATTTCGGTCGTATCCCTAATGATGTCGGGACCAAGAAATTGCCTTTCTCCTACTTCATTCCAGCAAATAGGTGAACGACAGCTTCTTCCATATAGAGCCTCGAATGGTGCCATTTGTATGCTAGCTTGATAGCTATTATTGTATGCAAACTCCAATAGAGGTAAATGGTCGTGCCAACTTCCTCCAAAGTCAATAGCACAAGTCCTGAGCATATCTTCTACCACTTGATTTGTTCTTTCAGTTTGACCATCAGTTTGTGGTTGGAATGCAGTGCTAAAGTTCAGTCGGGTCTCTAGTGAATGTTGTAGACCCTTCCAGAATTATGAGGTGAACCGAGGATCTCGGTCAGATATGATGGTGACAGAGACACCATGTAGTTTGACAATATCCTTCATATATAATGCTGCTAGTACATCCACAGACCATCGACTTTTGATTGGTAGAAAATGTGCAGATTTAGTCAATCGGTCTATGATCACTCATATACCATCATGTCCTCCCTTTGTCCTAGGGAAACCCATGATAAAATCTAGCCCTATACTTTCCCACTTCCATTCGCGAATATTTAAGGGTTGTAATTTCCCAGTGGGTTTTAAGTGCTCTGCTTTGACTTGTTGACAAGTGAGACATCGTGATACAAAATCTGCCACTTCTCTTTTCATATTGGGCCACCAAAAGCTTCTTTTCAAATCTTGATACATCTTGTTAGCTCCAGGGTGAATTGCATACCTTGATTTGTGAGCTTCTTCCATGATCAATTTCTTAGTGTCATAATGATTTGGCACACAAATCTGACCCTTAAATAATATTCTTCCATCATTTGAGATAGAAAATTCCGACCTCTGATCAATATTATCCTCTATCTCCATCAATGTGGGATCATTTTCTTACAATTGGACTAGGTCCTCGATCAATGTAGGTTGAGACCTTATATTGGCAATCATACCTCCTTCTCCTTCTCTGTCAATATCAAGATTTAAATGAGAAAAATCTTTAATAAGAAAAGTTATACCTTTCCGGAGGCTTGCTAGAGTTGCCATTGGTTTCTTGCTAAGAGCATCAGCTATAGCATTTGCTTTTCCTAGATAATATTGGATAGTACAGTCGAAGTCCTTGAGATACTCCAACCATATGCGTTGTCGCATATTCAAGTCCTTCTAGGTGAAAAGATATTTCAGACTTTTATGATCTGAAAATATAATAAATTTCTCTCCATAAAGGTAATATCGCCAAATCTTCAATGCGAATATAATCGCAGCTAGCTCTAGATCATGTACAGGGTAATTTTCTTCGTGACGCTTTAACTGTCTTGATGAATAGCAAATCACCTTGCCAATTTGCATAAGGACACACCCTAACCCAATGCCAGACGCATCCGTATAGACTTCAAATCCACCACGTTTAGTGGATAATGTTAATATTGGTGCAGTGGTAAGGTGTTCTTTAAGAGTTTGAAAACTCTCTTCCCAGTCCTTCGACCATATAAAAGGATTCTCCTTTGCTGTGAGTCTAGTCAAAGCAACAGCGATCTTTGAGAAATCTTAGATAAATCTCCTGTAATAACCAGCCAGACTTAAAAAACTTCTGACTTCAGACACGGTCGTTGGCCGGCTCCAGTTCTTAACAGCTTCTATTTTTGAAGGATCAACAACGATACCTTCTCTTGAAATAATATGGCCAAAGAAAGAGACCTCCTTTAGCCAGAACTCGCACTTACTAAGCTTTGCATAATGTTTGTGCTCTCTTAGCGTTGTAAGGCTATTCTTAAGTCCCCTTAATGATCCTCCTTTGTCTTGGAGTAAATAAGAATATCATCAATGAAGATGACTATAAACTGGTCCGGATAAGGCCTGAAGACATTATTCATAAGTTGCATAAATGCTGCCGGGGCATTGGTTAACCCAAACGGCATTACCACGAATTCATAGTGGCCATATTTACTTTGAAAAGTAATTTTGTGTATGTCCTCATCTTTGATCTTGAGCTGATGATAACCTGACCTGAGATCTATCTTGGAAAAATATTCCGCTCCTGAAATCTGATCAAAGAGCTCATCGATACGCGGCAACGGATATTTATTCTTAATTGTGAGTTGATTCAGTCGCCGGTAGTCGATACACCGCTTGAGGGATCCATCCTTCTTCTTGACGAATAGAACTGGTGCATCCCAGGGGGATGTGCTATGTCGAATGAAACCCTTATGTAATAACTCCTGAAGCTGTTTCTTCAATTCCTTGAGTTCTGTGGGGGACATCCAGAAGGGAGCTATTGAATCGGGTGCTGCTCCAGGGATGAGTTCAATAAAGAAGTTTACTTTCCTTTCTGGTGGTAAACCGGGTAAATCTGATGGAAATACATCCAAAAATTCATTGACAATAGGAATATCCTCTAAGGCGATCTCCTTGGATTTGGTGAGGATTACATAAGCAAGAAAAGCTACACATCCTTGCGAAATTAATTTGCAAGCGTGCAGAGATGAAATAATGGCAGGATGCTTCCTATATTTGATACCAAGGAAAGAAAATCTTGGAAGACCCGGTTTCCAAAAAGAGATAATACGATCGTAACAATTTATATAGGCGTCATGGTTTACAAGCCAATCTACACCTAATATAGCATCGTAGCCCTCCATGTCAAGACATACGAGGTTTGCTGGTAGGTTGTGACCTTCTACCACTACTTCACTATCAGGATAGTAGGTTGTAAGTTTGGTTCCGGGACCTAAAGGCGTAGTGATTGCTAGGTCCGAAGGTAGAGGAACTGATGCAATAGGTAAGGTTTTTGCAAAGGTAGAAGATATAAAGGAATGAGAAGCACCAGTATCGAATAGTACAAATGGAGGATGGGAATAGATTTGGATAGTACCTTTCATTAGCCGATCATTCTTGGACGCTTCTTCCTCTTCCATAATAGCATTGATACGAGCCTGTCGCTTACGTCCACCACCGGAAGATTGTTCTTTCATAAGGGGGCAATCCGGCATACGGTGCTCACGACTGCCACATCGTAGACAAGCGCCGAGACGCTTCCAGCATTCTTCGGCCGAATGACCGAACTTCTCGTAAAATGTGCAAGCCGTGGCGACTTGGTTATCTTCTTCCTTGACTTTTTTATTCTTGTGGTAGCCACCACCACTCCCATTCCGGGATCTCTTCTTGCTATCATGGGATTTGTAGGGTTCCGTGACACTAAACTTTCTTTTCTTTTCATGCTGATCAGACCTTCGGCTAGGCTCCTCTCCCTTGACTTTTAATTTCTCGACCTTTTCCAAGGTCCTCTCGCATAAATGCGCCCGTTGGACCATCTCCGAATACGTACGGATATTCTGAGTCCCAAGTTGTTGAATAAATCTGGGCCTCAATCCATCCATAAATCGGTTTGCTTTTAACAACTCAGTGCTAACCAAGTGAGGAGCATAAGGCGCCAGCCTAGAAAATTGGAGTTCATACTCTGCTACGGTCATCATGCCTTGGCGTAACGAAGTGAATTCCATAGCCTTCCTCTTTTTAACATGTTCGGAGAAGTACCTAGCTCAGAAGAGTGTAAGGAAACCCTCCCAAGTATGAGGTGCATCAGCTGGCGGTGCCAGAACTGACTTCCACCATGTACGAGCATCTTTATTTAATTGGAACGTGGCTAGAAGGACCTTCTCTTGATCAGCACATTGCATAACTTCAAAGATGTTGTTCATCTCATCTATCCAATTTTTGGCTTCATCGGGATTAGAGGAACCCAAAAATCGAGGAGCATTTAAGCTCCGAAAGTTACGATGTAAGTCTCCCGCTCTTGCCCCTGCGCCGGCTTGAGCCATAGTTTGTAATGCTTGAGTAAGGCCCGCAACAGTCTCTTGCATACCGTTCCAGTCTACGCGATGAGCCATTATGAGAGTGAGGTATCTCAGAGGAGCAATGAATTTGTTAATTCTAATGGAATGAGTGGGGTAGATCTTAGAATTAATTCTAATGACTATCTCATCCTAGGTTCTACCCAATTCTTCTCATAGGTTGGGAATTTATTTCCTAGTTTTATAGGTGTGGGTCCTTAAACCTTGGACTTAACCTATGACATGACTTTTCCCTAGGAATTCTAGTCCTAGGGCTCTGATGCCACTTTCAGTGTCACGTCCCGAGATTATGCAGCAGCAACAATCGGGAATGTGAACAGTTGGCTAGTACGCCTCGAGTAAGCAATATAATCAGAGCGCAAGACAATCACATAAGAGTAATTGCACAACATAATTCAGTAAAACCTTTAACTTTATTATTTCATAAAATAATTCCCAAAGTACATAAGATCTTTTCACTAGACTCAAGAAAATAAAATTACATCATGACTCGACTAGACATTTGGTAACTAAGGCTTCTCTTGAGTCTTTATCCTTTAATCACTCCCGGATCCATCACTTGAGTAATCGGAATCCGTCCCACTAGAATTTCTTGACAAAGATTGGAAAGTAGGGTAATGAGCACACTTGCCCAGTAGGTATCTTCGTATCAACATGAAGGTAAATTTAAATGATTTGCATTTTAGCTCTAAAGAATAAGGTAATCATGCAAATACGATGAAACATGCGAATAAAGCCAAAGTAACAAGATATGATCAAACTTGAGATACAAGAATATGATTTGATCAAGTATATAACAAGAATGTAGATCTGGCCTTTTTCAAGAATGTAACTAGAATGTACTTTTCATAATCATGAAGGCTATGCACTAGAAAGTCATGTAACAAGCAAGAATGTACTCTTCACTTAGTAGCAAGTACTTCGTGAATTCATGTGGATTCCCGTGGATATTTCACTTATTTATAAAGAAAGTACTCCCAGCGCAATGCGACGCCAGTCGCATCATACCCCATGGTTTACACTATGTTTCCGACAATCAACCGAGGCGACTAGCATAGAGCCCTTGAACACAATCAGTGCTCAAACTACATCTTCAAGTATAAATCAAGTTACTTCCACGTTTATAGCAATAATGTGGCCAATAATGCACAAGTTCAACAAAAGTTCCATGATAAGGTAACAAAAATAAGAATGCTTCAATTAAGAACAAGAGATTTCAAAGAATGAGTTTATAACTAGGTCATGCTAGAAAAAGTCGGCAACATAACGGTACTTTCATTAAGTCTCATAATTCTAGCTTAACTTGGTTAACCATAATTTAGGCTCTAGATAATCAGAAGACCATCTATGCATTCAAGAAAACCAACCCCACAGTTCAAACCCCGGGTTAGACATAATCAGGGTGCAAACTGTCTATTACTGGGCCGTTTTGAAATGCAAGCGGTCATATACAGAACCGTTTAGAAATCCAAGCGGTCAAGTGAAGGACCGTTTGATAAGACAAAGTCTGATATACAAAAAAAAGGCCATCTCTGAAGCCTTGCAGTCTAGTGGATGGCCATTTAATGTCCTTTAACGGTCTATTGAATGGCTGCTAGCAAACTCAGACGGTCAACCATATGGCCGCTTAGGTCCAGAAATCAATTTAAATCATGAATCATCTATCATCTTTGAACATATATTTATTTCAAGAATATATAGTTTTGGTGATATACTAACATAAGTTAAAATAATACCAATGTGCACAAAACATGAAATATATGATGATAAACAATGAAATTAACTAAGTATATAAAACTAGTAATCAAACCAGGAATTAAACTTAGTTAACTACGCTTATCATATATTAATTTTGGCTAATACGTAATATGTTTGGATTATCAATATTGTAGAAAAATTAGAAAACCAAACGGTCTAGAACAGAACCGTTTAACTGGCCAAACAGTCAGTCGGGCGACCGCTTATACTATCGGGCTAGTGGTCTGTCGTAAGACCGTTAAGATACCAGGCGGTCTACAAGACGACCGTTTGCTCCTGTATAAATCCGAGTTCAAATAATAGTAAAGCCAAATGCCAAACTAAGATACATCATGCATGGAAATCAACATATATAAACTTCCATAATCATGATAGAACAAATATAGGCCAACAATATGCATAGGTTCAAATATTTAACAAGAAAAAATCCTTTTTACTTTATTGGGCTAGATCATGCATGAGGATTAAACTTAGATGCTTTGTCCTACTAAAACATGAAATTCTCAACGTATAATGCATGAAAACGTACAAAATCAGAGGACTTTTATTCCTGACTTCAAATTTGAGCCATTCATGAGATAACCTACCTTAAGTAATGCTCCTAGACTGTTAATTTCAGACTAGAAGTAAGCCCTAGTTCTGCACGTTCTTGTGCTAAGTCAGCAACTTCCCGCCCTTGTATCTCCTGATTCTCTTGACCTATTGACGTGAAATTTTCAGGATAAATAGAAGATATGAAAGGTAACAGAAAGTTCTAAAGGGACTGTTGCTAAATACCTCGTTTAGGGCTCCGAATTCCTTGATCAATCTAGGTCGAACGCACTAATTCCTGAGTTACTTGTGTAGAATCAGCTACTTTGGAACCTTCTATCTTCCTGTAGGCTTGATCTCCTATAACGAAATTTGGAGGGTAATTAGTTCTAACGGTAATAAACAAATTCCTAGAAGAAACTTACCTCTAATTCGTCCTCCTTACCTTAATTCCACGTGAGCCAAAAGTAAGGGTCGCACAAGTCAAATGTGGGATCTATTTATAGGGTTAGCTAGGGTTTTGAGGATTACAACGAACTTAGAGTCCCATTTAGGCTTTCAATTCGATCTACTATCCTTCTAGACTTATCTAATTAGTAGATAGAGTCGATCCTAGGTGATTTGGATGCTAAAAATCCATCCTTTTCACGTTTTCTCATACTCATGGAACTGACAGAGATAAGCGGTCTAGCTCTGGACCGTTGGACTCCCCATGCGGTCTCGCGATAGACTGTTTGACTTCGTGAGTGCCGGATTTTAACTAGGTCAAACTCTTTTTTTTTATTATTATCTTCACTATTATCCCTTTACTTATATATCAAGGAGTAATTATCTCCTTTAATTCCATATTTACACCCATTCCTAGCTTCTAGAATATGGGCTAAGGTCCAAAATAATCTTTTTGGGCCTATTGGGTTTATTATATGGGCCTAATCCTCTTGAATTTATGTAGGGCTTAAATAATTGGATTTAATTAAATAATATTCATTTATAGCCCATTAAATGCTTAATAATTATATTTTAAGATCCAAAAAATTCTTAGAAAAATTCTCCGGCGTTACACCCTCCCCCACTTTAAAAGAATTTGTCTCCAAATTTAATGCATGGATTTATGGAGAGTGTACTTACATTCAAATATCTCTGGGAATTTTTTGTGCATGGCTTTTTCAGTTTCCCATGTTGCTTCATGTGTCCATAATTTGGTCCATTGGATCTTGACCATAAGAATAGTTTTATTCCGAAGTTGACGTACTTCTCGTTCAATGATCTTGACTGGCTTTTACTTGTATGTTAAGTCCTTTTGATCTCTAGATTGTCATAAGTGATGGCATGGAAGGGATCAGGTACATACTTCTTGAGCATTGAGACGTGGAATACATCACGGACTTCAGATAATTGAGGCGATAAAGCTATTCGATATGCGACTTCACCAACCCTTTCGAGAATCTCAAAGAGGCCAATGAATCTTGGAGTAAGCTTGCCTTTAATACCAAACCTTCAAATCTGTCGACCCGGAGAAACCTTAAGGAATACATGGTCTCCTACATGGAACTCCAAGTCGCGCCTTTGATTGTCAGCATATGATTTTTGCCTATCTTGTGCCATCTGGAGTCTTTCCCGAATAAGCTTTATCATTTCGGTCGTATCCCTAATGATGTCGGGACCAAGAAATTGCCTTTCTCCTACTTCATTCCAGCAAATAGGTGAACGACAGCTTCTTCCATATAGAGCCTCGAATGGTGCCATTTGTATGCTAGCTTGATAGCTATTATTGTATGCAAACTCCACTAGAGGTAAATGGTCGTGCCAACTTCCTCCAAAGTCAATAGCACAAGCCTTGAGCATATCTTCTACCACTTGATTTGTTCATCAGTTTGACCATCAGTTTGTGGTTGGAATGCAGTGCTAAAGTTCAGTCGGGTCTCTAGTGAATGTTGTAGACCCTTCCAGAATTATGATGTGAACCGAGGATCTCGGTCAGATATGATGGTGACAGAGACACCATGTAGTTTGACAATATCCTTCATATATAATGCTGCTAGTACATCCACAGATCATCGACTTTTGATCGATAGAAAATGTGCAGATTTAGTCAATCGGTCTATGATCACTCATATACCATCATGTCCTCCCTTTGTCCTAGGGAAACCCATGATAAAATCCAGCCCTATACTTTCCCACTTCCATTCGCGAATATTTAAGGGTTGTAATTTCCCAGTGGGTTTTAAGTGCTCTGCTTTGACTTGTTGACAAGTGAGACATCGTGATACAAAATCTGCCACTTCTCTTTTCATATTGGGCCACCAAAAGCTTCTTTTCAAATCTTGATACATCTTGTTAGCTCCATGGTGAATTGCATACCTTGATTTGTGAGCTTCTTCCATGATCAATTTCTTAGTGTCATAATGATTTGGCACACAAATCTGACCCTTAAATAATATTCTTCCATCATTTGAGATAGAAAATTCCGACCTCTGATCAATATTATCCTCTATCTCCATCAATGTGGGATCATTTTCTTACAATTGGACTAGGTCCTCGATCAATGTAGGTTGAGACCTTATATTGGCAATCATACCTCCTTCTCCTTCTCTGTCAATATCAAGATTTAAATGAGAAAAATCTTTAATAAGAAAAGTTATACCTTTCCGGAGGCTTGCTAGAGTTGCCATTGGTTTCTTGCTAAGAGCATCATCTATAGCATTTGCTTTTCCTAGATAATATTGGATAGTACAGTCGAAGTCCTTGAGATACTCCAACCATATGCGTTGTCGCATATTCAAGTCCTTTTAGGTGAAAAGATATTTCACACTTTTATGATCTGAAAATATAATAAATTTCTCTCCATAAAGGTAATATCGCCAAATCTTCAATGCGAATATAATCGCAGCTAGCTCTAGATCATGTACAGGGTAATTTTCTTCGTGACGCTTTAACTGTCTTGATGAATAGCAAATCACATTGCCAATTTGCATAAGGACACACCCTAACCCAATGCCCGACGCATCCGTATAGACTTCAAATCCACCACGTTTAGTGGATAATGTTAATATTGGTGCAGTGGTAAGGTGTTCTTTAAGAGTTTGAAAACTCTCTTCCCAGTCCTTCGACCATATAAAAGGATTCTCCTTTGCTGTGAGTCTAGTCAAAGCAACAGCGATCTTTGAGAAATCTTAGATAAATCTCCTGTAATAACCAGCTAGACTTAAAAAACTTCTGACTTCAGACACGGTCGTTGGCCGGCTCCAGTTCTTAAAAGCTTCTATTTTTGAAGGATCAACAACGATACCTTCTCTTGAAATAATATGGCCAAAGAAAGAGACCTCCTTTAGCCAGAACTCGCACTTACTAAGCTTTGCATAATGTTTGTGCTCTCTTAGCGTTGTAAGGCTATTCTTAAGTCCCCTTAATGATCCTCCTTTGTCTTGGAGTAAATAAGAATATCATCAATGAAGATGACTATAAACTAGTCCGGATAAGGCCTGAAGACATTATTCATAAGTTGCATAAATGCTGCCGTGGCATTGGTTAACCCAAACGGCATTACCACGAATTCATAGTGGCCATATTTACTTTGAAAAGCAATTTTGTGTATGTCCTCATCTTTGATCTTGAGCTGATGATAACCTGACCTGAGATCTATCTTGGAAAAATATTCCGCTCCTGAAATCTGATCAAAGAGTTCATCGATACGCGGCAACGGATATTTATTCTTAATTGTGAGTTGATTCAGTCGCCGGTAGTCGATACACCGCTTGAGGGATCCATCCTTCTTCTTGACGAATAGAACTGGTGCATCCCAGGGGGATGTGCTATGTCGAATGAAACCCTTATGTAATAACTCCTGAAGCTGTTTCTTCAATTCCTTGAGTTCTGTGGGGGACATCCAGAAGGGAGCTATTGAATCGGGTGCTGCTCCAGGGATGAGTTCAATAAAAAAGTTTACTTTCCTTTCTGGTGGTAAACCGGGTAAATCTGATGGAAATACATCCAAAAATTCATTGACAATAGGAATATCCTCTAAGGCGATCTCCTTGGATTTGGTGAGGATTACATAAGCAAGAAAAGCTACACATCCTTGCGAAATTAATTTGCAAGCGTGCAGAGATGAAATAATGGCAGGATGCTTCCTATATTTGATACCAAGGAAAGAAAATCTTGGAAGACCCGGTTTCCAAAAAGAGATAATACGATTGTAACAATTTATATAGGCGTCATGGTTTACAAGCCAATCTACACCTAATATAGCATCGTAGCCCTCCATGTCAAGACATACGAGGTTTGCTGGTAGGTTGTGACCTTCTACCACTACTTCACTCTCAGGATAGTAGGTTGTAAGTTTGGTTCCGGGACCTAAAGGCGTAGTGATTGCTAGGTCCGAAGGTAGAGGAACTGATGCAATAGGTAAGGTTTTTGCAAAGGTAGAAGATATAAAGGAATGAGAAGCACCAGTATCGAATAGTACAAATGGAGGATGGGAATAGATTTAGATAGTACCTTTCATTAGCCGATCATTCTTGGACGCTTCTTCCTCTTCCATATTAGCATTGATACGAGCCTGTCGCTTACGTCCACCACCGGAAGATTGTTCTTTCATAAGGGGGCAATCCGGCATACGGTGCTCACGACTGCCACATCGTAGACAAGCGCCGAGACGCTTCCAGCATTCTTCGGCCGAATGACCGAACTTCTCGTAAAATGTGCAAGCCGTGGCGACTTGGTTATCTTCTTCCTTGACTTTTTTATTCTTGTGGTAGCCACTACCACTCCCATTCCGGGATCTCTTCTTGCTATCATGGGATTTGTAGGGTTCCGTGACACTAAACTTTCTTTTCTTTTCATGCTGATCAGACCTTCGGCTAGGCTCCTCTCCCTTGACTTTTAATTTCTCGACCTTTTCCAAGGTCCTCTCGCATAAATGCGCCCGTTGGACCATCTCCGAATACGTACGGATATTCTGAGTCCCAAGTTGTTGAATAAATCTGGGCCTCAATCCATCCATAAATCGGTTTGCTTTTAACAACTCAGTGCTAACCAAGTGAGGAGCATAAGGCGCCAGCCTAGAAAATTGGAGTTCATACTCTGCTACAGTCATCATGCCTTGGTGTAACGAAGTGGATTCCATAGCCTTCCTCTTTTTAACATGTTCGGAGAAGTACCTAGCTCAGAAGAGTGTAAGGAAACCCTCCCAAGTATGAGGTGCATCAGCTGGCGGTGCCAGAACTGACTTCCACCATGTACGAGCATCTTTATTTAATTGGAACGTGGCTAGAAGGACCTTCTCTTGATCAGCACATTGCATAACTTCAAAGATGTTGTTCATCTCATCTATCCAATTTTTGGCTTCATTGGGATTAGAGGAACCCAAAAATCGAGGAGCATTTAAGCTCCGAAAGTTACGATGTAAGTCTCCCGCTCTTGCCCCTGCGCCGGCTTGAGCCATAGTTTGTAATGCTTGAGTAAGGCCCGCAACAGTCTCTTGCATACCGTTCCAGTCTACGCGATGAGCCATTATAGAGTGAGGTATCTCAGAGGAGCAATGAATTTGTTAATTCTAATGGAATGAGTGGGGTAGATCTTAGAATTAATTCTAATGACTATCTCATCCTAGGTTCTACCCAATTCTTCTCATAGGTTGGGAATTTATTTCCTAGTTTTATAGGTGCGGGTCCTTAAACCTTGGACTTAACCTATGACATGACTTTTCCCTAGGAATTCTAGTCCTAGGGCTCTGATGCCACTTTCAGTGTCACGTCCCGAGATTATGCAGCAGCAACAATCGGGAATGTGAACAGTTGGCTAGTACGCCTCGAGCAAGCAATATAATCAGAGCGCAAGACAATCACATAAGAGTAATTGCACAACATAATTCAGTAAAACCATTAACTTTATTATTTCATAAAATAATTCCCAAAGTACATAAGATCTTTTCACTAGACTCAAGAAAATAAAATTACATCATGACTCGACTAGACATTTGGTAACTAAGGCTTCTCTCGAGTCTTTATCCTTTAATCACTCCCGGATCCATCACTTGAGTAATCGGAATCCGTCCCACTAGAATTTCTTGACAAAGATTGGAAAGTAGGGTAATGAGCACACTTGCCCAGTAGGTATCTTCGTATCAACATGAATGTAAATTTAAATGATTTGCATTTTAGCTCTAAAGAATATGGTAATCATGCAAATACGATGAAACATGCGAATAAAGCCAAAGTAACAAGATATGATCAAACTTGAGATACAAGAATATGATTTGATCAAGTATATAACAAGAATGTAGATCTGGCCTTTTTCAAGAATGTAACAAGAATGTACTTTTCATAATCATGAAGGCTATGCACTAGAAAGTCATGTAACAAGCAAGAATGTACTCTTCACTTAGTAGCAAGTACTTCCTGAATTCATGTGGATTCCCGTGGATATTTCACTTATTTATAAAGAAAGTACTCCCAGCGCAATGCGACGTCAGTCGCATCATACCCCATGGTTTACACTATGTTTCCAACAATCAACCGAGACGACTAGCATAGAGCCCTTGAACACAATCAGTGCTCAAACTACATCTTCAAGTATAAATCAAGTTACTTCCACGTTTATAGTAATAATGTGGCCAATAATGCACAAGTTCAATAAAAGTTCCATGATAAGGTAACAAAAATAAGAATGCATCAATTAAGAACAAGATATTTCAAAGAATGAGTTTATAACTAGGTCATGCTAGAAAAAGTCGGCAACATAACGGTACTTTCATTAAGTCTCATAATTCTAGCTTAACTTGGTTAACCATAATTTAGGCTCTAGATAATCAGAAGACCATCTATGCATTCAAGAAAACCAACCCCACAGTTCAAACCCCGGGTTAGACATAATCAGGGTCCAAACTGTCTATTACTGGGCCGTTTTGAAATGCAAGCGGTCATATACAGAACCGTTTAGAAATCCAAGCGGTCAAGTGAAGGACCGTTTGATAAGACAAAGTCCGATATATAAAAAAAAGGCCATCTCTGAAGCCTTGCAGTCTAGTGGATGGCCATTTAATGTCCTTTAACGGTCTAGTGAATGGCTGCTAGCAAACTCAGACGGTCAACCATATGGCCGCTTAGGTCCAGAAATCAATTTAAATCATGAATCATCTATCATCTTTGAACATATATTTATTTCAAGAATATATAGTTTTGGTGATATACTAACATAAGTTAAAATAATACCAATGTGCACAAAACATGAAATATATGATGATAAACAATGAAATTAACTAAGTATATAAAACTAGTAATCAAACCAGGAATTAAACGTAGTTAACTACGCTTATCATATATTAATTTTGGCTAATACGCAATATGTTTGGATTATCAATATTGTAGAAAAATTAGAAAACCAAACGGTCTAGAACAGAACCGTTTAACTGGCCAAACAGTCAGTCGGGCGACCGCTTATACTATCGGGCTAGTGGTCTGTCGTAAGACCGTTAAGATACCAGGCGGTCTACAAGACGACCGTTTGCTCCTGTATAAATCCGAGTTCAAATAATAGTAAAGCCAAATGCCAAACTAAGATACATCATGCATGGAAATCAACATATATAAACTTCCATAATCATGATAGAACAAATATAGGCCAACAATATGCATAGGTTCAAATATTTAACAAGAAAAAATCCTTTTTACTTTATTAGGGCTAGATCATGCATGAGGATTAAACTTAGATGCTTTGTCCTACTAAAACATGAAATTCTCAACGTATAATGCATGAAAACGTACAAAATCAGAGGACTTTTATTCCTGACTTCAAATTTGAGCCATTCATGAGATAACCTACCTTATGTAATGCTCCTAGACTGTTAATTTCAGACTAGAAGTAAGCCCTAGTTCTGCACGTTCTTGTGCTAAGTCAGCAACTTCCCGCCCTTGTATCTCCTGATTCTCTTGACCTATTGACGTGAAATTTTCAGGGTAAATAGAAGATATGAAAGGTAACAGAAAGTTCTAAAGACACTGTTGCTAAATACCTCGTTTAGGGCTCCGAATTCCTTGATCAATCTAGGTCGAACGCACTAATTCCTGAGTTACTTGTGTAGAATCAGCTACTTTGGAACCTTCTATCTTCCTGTAGGCTTGATCTCCTATAACGAAATTTGGAGGGTAATTAGTTCTAACGGTAATAAACAAATTCCTAGAAGAAACTTACCTCTAATTCGTCCTCCTTACCTTAATTCCACGTGAGCCAAAAGTAAGGGTCGCACAAGTCAAATGTGGGATCTATTTATAGGGTTAGCTAGGGTTTTGAGGATTACAACGAACTTAGAGTCCCATTTAGGCTTTCAATTCGATCTACTATCCTTCTAGACTTATCTAATTAGTAGATAGAGTCGATCCTAGGTGATTTGGATGCTAAAAATCCATCCTTTTCACGTTTTCTCATACTCATGGAACTGACAGAGATAAGCGGTCTAGCTCTGGACCGTTGGACTCCCAATGCGGTCTCGCGATAGACTGTTTGACTTCGTGAGTGCCGGATTTTAACTAGGTCAAACTCTTTTTTTTATTATTATCTTCACTATTATCCCTTTACTTATATATCAAGGAGTAATTATCTCCTTTAATTCCATGTTTACACCCATTCCTAGCTTCTAGAATATGGGCTAAGGTCCAAAACAATCTTTTTGGGCCTATTGGGTTTATTATATGGGCCGAATCCTCTTGAATTTATGTAGGGCTTAAATAATTGATTTAATTAAATAAAATCATTTATAGCCCATTAAATGCTTAATAATTATATTTTAAGATCCAAAAAATTCTTAGAAAAATTCTCCGGCGTTACACCCTCCCCCACTTTAAAAGAATTTGTCTCCAAATTTAATGCATGGATTTATGGAGAGTGTACTTACATTCAAATATCTCTGGGAATCTTTTGTGTATGGCTTTTTCAGTTTCCCATGTTGCTTCATGTGTCCATACTTTGGTCCATTGGATCTTGACCATAAGAATAGTTTTATTCCGAAGTTGACGTACTTCTCGTTCAATGATCTTGACTGGCTTTTACTTGTATGTTAAGTCCTTTTGATCTCTAGATTGTCATAAGTGATGGCATGGAAGGGATCAGGTACATACTTCTTGAGCATTGAGACGTGGAATACATCACGGACTTCAGATAATTGAGGCGATAAAGCTATTCGATATGCGACTTCACCAACCCTTTCGAGAATCTCAAAGAGGCCAATGAATCTTGGAGTAAGCTTGCCTTTAATACCAAACCTTCAAATCTGTCGACCCGGAGAAACCTTAAGGAATACATGGTCTCCTACATGGAACTCCAAGTCGCGCCTTTGATTGTCAGCATATGATTTTTGCCTATCTTGTGCCATC